>CM069859.1:185178239-186378239 GCA_036172795.1 Pelodytes ibericus | reverse complement strand
CTGGGCACTGGGGAATACCGGCAGATGGAACAGTCCACAGAAGCAGAGGCGCAGGACCCAGCGATCACAGCAAAGTCTCACTGCTTCTTGATGTTTTTTGCTGGAGAATTAAAGAAATAGTGTTATCATGAAAAAACAAAAGTGTCCACCTGCAACACGATCCCTCAAGTACACCTTAGACTCTCAATCACAGTGCTGGTAATAGGCTGGCAGATAGGGTTCATAAAGGTTGCTGTTTGGCAAGAGCATGCTCTGTTGGATACCGTTTGATGTCACGGATAAAAATGGACAGACATTACCAAGATAAAAGGCAGAACGGCACTCCTCAAATGGTGGAAATGAATACTCAAGGCAAATGAATGTTAAATCTTCAGATTTATTCATTATTCGGTTTCACCCACGTAGACGGTGCGTCTATGAGTAAGCGCTAGTCTACCACGCGGTGTGAGTGATGTCAAGTGGTAAATAAGTCTTAAGATTTAACTTTCAACTGCCTGGAGTATTCATTTCCTCCATGTGAGGACTGCCATTTTGCTTCTTGGTATTTTCTGTCTATGAATAAAAAAGGACTTCGAACATCCGCTTTCAGGGTATCTTCCATTGCCATAGTAACCAGACGTTAAATCAAAGCACTTCGGTGCATAACAATTCTACTTCCGTATTGGAGACTCATCCATCACCATGACAATGGAACGGAGGCTCAAAAGGGGCAAGTCCATCATAAAGTGAAGGGAAATAAAAGCCCTCCGGCACATAACAATTCTATTTCAGTATTGGAACGTCTTCCATCACCCTGGCAATGGAAAGGAGTCTCAAGACCATTATGGCAAAAAAATGGCCCATCAGTTTATGAAAGTGGGAATCCCCGTACTGAAATAGTCTAATGTCACAATCAAATAAAATACATAGAAATACAAAGAGAAGAGCCACTGATTTGTGGCTACTGTTTAGCCAAAACTGGAAAAAACAAACAAAATGAAATTCACAAAACTTTTAATGCACTTAAAGAAACCATGAGACCCCCATAAACCACTTAAATAGATTGAAAGGTGTCTGCATTCTAGTCCTTATAAACCAGACATCGCCCGGGCTGAAAAGCAGCCGGCTGTGAAAGGCTATGTTTTTACCTATGCCTAATATGTTGGCTAGAATGGTTTGACAACCTGATGGCAAGTGAATATTTAAGCAGCAGGAGAAGTTATGCAATTAGATAGCAGTGTAGCCTGAAACACAGAGAAATTGGGAACTAAGCAGGGAGATCCAAACTTAACAGCTCAATATTCAAGCAAAGTGAAGTGTGTGAGGGTTTTTTATAGGGCTGTACAGGCTCTGCCCCTTAGCTCAGGTAGCACCTTCCTCTCTCCATAGGTCTCTTACGCTTACACTTGCCGGGGGGGTGCCTGACAGTGTCCTTGCTTTGGGGAAGTGCAGCCCCCTCCCCCGCATCCACCAATGCAAGGGCGCTGTCAGGCACTGAGACCCCCCCCCCCAATCAAGTGTAAAGAGGAAGCGCAAGTTAATCGTGGCCTGCATGCAACTTTAGGACAGGAATGCGGCCTACCACAAGACGGTGCGATCGCACGGCAGGATGCAGGAGTAGCGAGGGACCCTGGAGATGGTGAATGCCCCCCGGGCAGTGGGAGAGGAGGCCCAGGATCCTGATACTCGTACAGTGTGAGCCAATAGGAAAAAAGGTAGGTGGAAAGTGGCTATGCTGATAAAAAAAATATATAATATGTGTGGGTACATTAAATGAGAGAGGAAAATGACAGCTAAATACTAGATATGTGCATTCGTTTTCGGACTAATGCATTTTCGTCCAAAAATAGCATTTTCGTCCATTCGTCTGAAAAACGAATAACGAAAATGCTAAACTAACGAAATACGAATGAACGAATGGTTAATAAACGAAAATCATTCGTCCATTCGTCCATTCGTGCTATTTGCATTCTATAAACCGAAATAGGGTCAGTTTATAGAATACCAATAGCATTACATATACATTCCATAAACCGACATAGTGAACGACTTTCGGTTTATGGAATGCATGTAATACTATTGGCTTTCTATAATTTCTTATGAATGGGGCTCTCGTGCGGTTTATAGAAAGCCAATAGTATTACACGTATTCTATAAGCCAAAAGTCTATAAACCGAAGCTCGTTCGGTTTATAGACTTTCGGTTTATAGAATATATGTAATTCTCTGTATTCTACAAACCGAAAGTCTATAAACCGAACGACCTTCGGTTTATAGACTTTCAGCTTATAGAATACGTGTAGTACTATTGCCTTTCTATAAACCGAACGAGAGCCCCATTCATAAGAAATTCTTATGAATGGAGTCCCCATTCATAAGAATTTTGGGGCTCTCGTTCGGTTTATAGAAAGCCAATAGTATTACACGTATTCTATAAGCCGAAAGTCTATAAACCGAAGCTCGTTCGGTTTTTAGACTTTCGGTTTATAGAATACATTTAATTCTATGGATTGTATAAACCGAAAGTCTATAAACTGAACGACCTTCGGTTTATAGACTTTCGGCTTATAGAATACTTAGAATTACATGTATTCTATAAACCGAAAGTCTATAAACCGAACGCCCTTCGGTTTATAGACTTTCGGCTTATAGAATACATGCAATACTATTGCCTTTCTATAAACTGAACGAGTGCCCCATTCATAAGAAATTCTTATGAATGGGGCTTTCGTTCGGTTTATAGAAAGCCAATAGTATTACACGTATTTTATAAGACGAACGAATAAAACGAAACGAAAATAATGAACGAATTTCGTCTGAAACGAATGCAGTAATGAACGAAATTCGTTTTAGAATTTCCCCCAAGGGAGGGAACTGACTGCTGCCATGGATAATAACCAGGAAAAGAAAATGACGGTAAGTATGAAACAATTTTCAATTTTCCTGGCTAACCATGGCAGCAGTTACGTATGGGACATACCCAAGCCAGAAAAAATAGGGATGGGAGAACAAACAACCAATAAACACAGACACAGAAAAAAATGCTGCAAAAATGAAAAAGGTTTAATGAGAGGAGACAGAGGCCAAAACAGCGTGAGAGAAGGAGGATTCATCAGCCCGGAGGACATCCAGAGGGTAGTGTCGGAAAAAGGTGGAACCGGATGACCAGTTCCCAGCTCCGCAAACAGTAGCCATAGAAGAACCAGCCTCAGCCGCCCAAGAAGAGGAAACAGCCCTAGTGGAGTGAGCCTTGAGACCCGGGGGAATCGGAATACCACTGGAGCCGTAGCACTTGGATATAGCAGCCACAATTCAACGGCGTAGGGTGGAGACAGAGGCCGCCTCACCACGTCGAGAGCCCAGAGGAAGGATGAAGAGCCTGGAAGACTTCCTCAGGGAAGAAGAGGCAGTAATATAGAGGTGCAGGCAGCGCACCACATCCAAGGTATGCCAGCGAGATTCCTCAGGTGACGAGGGGTTCGGAAAAAACACAGGAAGAACAGTCTCTTGATTAAGGTGGAAGGCCGAAACCACCTTAGGTAGGAATTCCGGGACAGGTCGAAGAAGGGCATGATCTGGAGAGAAGACCGTGTATGGAGGGTCAACGGAAAAAGCCTGAAGTTCGGAACAGCGTTTAGCCGAAGTCACTGCCAGCAGTAAAAGAGTCTTCAGGGTCACTAACCACAGGGAGGCATCCTGCATGGGTTCAAAAGGAGGTCCAGACAAAGCACGAAGCACCAGAGGAAGGCTCCAAGGGGTCGTGAAGGAACGGGCCGGAGGACGGAGTTTGAGAACCACCTTGAAGAAACGAATCACCAAAGGATCCAGCGCCCAACGAACTGATGTGAGAGCAGACAGGGCAGAGACCTGAACCCGGAGGGAGTTCAGACCCAAACCCCAATCGAGGCCAACTTGGAGAAAAGCCAGGACATCAGGCAGGGAAGGTGACAGTGGATCCAAATTTCTACCCTCGGACCAAACCAGGAAGGCAGATCAAATACGATGGTAAGTGGACGAGGTGTTAGGCTTCCGAGCCTTCAGTAGGGTAGAGACGACACCCTCCGACAGACCATGGGACCGCAGTGACTGCCGCTCAATCGCCAGGCCGCTAGTTGAAGAGAGCGGGGGCAAGGATGTAATACCGGACCCTGAGACAGGAGGTCCAGGCGAGGTGGGAGAAGCCAAGGGTCCTGGATGGACAGCCTGTTCGCCAGCGGAAACCAAGGCCTCCTGGGCCACCAAGGAAGGATGGCCATCACTTCTGCTTTCTCCAAACGCAATTTCCCCAGGAGTCTCGGAATGAGAGGGAGAGGAGGAAAGACATATAGGAACTCCTTGGGCCATAGGAGAGAGAGAGCGTCCACGCCCTCCGACATGGGGTGAGGAGCCCTGGAAAAAAAGCGAGGAAGCTGAGTGTTCGTGGGAGAGGCCATCAGGTCCAAGGCCGGACGACCCCACAGTAGACAGAGATGATCGAATACCTGGGATGAAAGTTTCCAGTCCGTTGTATTGAGAGTGGTGCGGCTCAGGAAGTCTGCCATCGTGTTTTCCGGACCCGGAAGGTAAACCGCTGACAGGTGTTCGATTGATTCCTGAGCCCAGACAGCAATCGGCTTGAACTCTCGGCTGAGAGACAGGCTCCTGGTACCTCCTTGATGGTTGATGTAGGCAACCGCACACCTGTTGTCTGTCTGGATCCTCACCCAATGACCCCGAATGGTTCGATGAAAAGCCAGCAAGGCCCTGTAAATTGGCCTCAGTTCCAGGACGTTTGCGTGAAGACCACTCTCCGCAGGGGACCATTCTCCTTGGGCGTAGTGACCGTCCAGATGGGCTCCCCAACCATGAGCGCTTGCATCCGTCGTGACAACTTTGTAAGTGATGTCCGTCAGCGGAAAACCTCTCCTGAGGTGACGGACCTCCAACCACCAGGCCAGATGACGAGAAGTCACCTCTGGTAAATACAATTTCTTGTCCAAGAAGGACCTGGGAACCGGGAGATGAGGTAGCAGTAGGGACTGAAGAAACCGGGTGTGCCATTGAGCCCAACGAACTAGGCCGATAGTGGAGACCAGGACCCCTAGAAGGGACATAAGCTTCCTGATGGGCAGCCAACCGGGAAGGACGACATTCTGGATGGCCAAAATCAGACGAGACTGACGGTCCGATGACAGGGAAACAGTAGCCGTGAGAGTGTTGAAGCACGCCCCCAAAAAGACCAGAGTTTGGGACGGAAGGAGTTGGCTCTTTGTGAAGTTGATTATCCAACCAGCTCCTTGTAGGAAACTCAACGCCTCGTCTCGCTGAGAGGTGACAAGGTCTCGAAAAAGGAGCCACGATAAGAATGTCGTCTAGATAGTGAAAAATTGTCAGACCCCTCTTGCGAAGTTCTGCAACACACACCACCAGAACCTTGGAAAAGGTACGAGGAGCCGAATGGGAGGGCCCGAAACTGGAAGTGATCCTCCCCAATGGTGAAGCGTAGAAATCTCTGGTGCCGAATCCTGATGGGAACGTGAAAGTAGGCATCTTGGAGATCGATGGAGACCATCCAATCGCCAGGGGAGATGAAAGGAACAATAGACCGGAGGGACTCCATCCTGAATTTTCTGACCTTCATGGAACGATTCAAAACAGACAGGTCGAGGACCGGTCTTAGGTCTCCTGACGCTTTGGCGACAAAAAACAGGGGGGAGTAGTTTCCTTGGAAGCGCTCGAGCCCAGGAACAGGGACAACAACCTCGTCTTGGAGGAGGGACCGTAGAAAATTCTTTAGGATATCCTTCCGTTGGGGGTCCACAGGAACCTTGGTACGGATAAAAATGGGAGGTGGAGGGGACCGAAACTCCAGGCTGTAACCGTCGTGAATAATGGTCCGGACCCAGGAATCCGTGGAAAAACTTGCCCAGACCACTGAAAAAGCCAGAAGTCGGGCACCGACCGGTGGGGCCCGGGCAGGAAGGCCGTCATGACTGGAACTTCCCGCGAAAGGAAGAGGCCGGGCGGGAGTGGGAACCTTTTGCAGCACCGCGGAAACCGCCCCTCCATGCTGACGTGCGAGCCACCTCGTTGCCAGGACGGTATTGTCTGGAATCCCGAAAGGAGGAACGAAAATTCCGACGATCGTTCCAAACAGTCCTGGGAAGGCGTCTGCGTTCCTGTGGCAAAAAAACCTTTTCTCCTTCAGCGGCCTTACGGATGGCATCATCCAAAACCTTGCCAAACAACAATTTGCCATCAAACGGAATGGAGACCAGTGAGTTCTTAGAGGAGTTGTCAGCATGCCAGTGTTTCAACCATAAAGCACGTCTGGCTGAAACCGACCCATGTATCTGGCCGCGAGCTTCAAAACATCCGAAGATGACTCAATAAAAAACTTAGCCGCTAGTTTGATGTTGGATAAAGAGTCCAGAAGCTGTTCCCTGGGAACCCCACTTTCGATGTCATCCTTGAGGTCGAGGATCCAACACTTCAGGGCACGAGAGACAGGTGTCATGGCAACCGTAGGTTGGCAGATAGCACCGGCTGCAACATAGGCTCTCGACAAGGAGGCTTCTATTCGTCGTTCCATGGGATCATGCAAAAGTGCCCGGACCATCCAGAGGTAGGGATGAACGCCGGACCACCCTAATGACCGGGGCATCCACCACAGGAGGAGAAGACCAGGAAGAGGCATCTTCTGCAGCCACGGGATATAATCTAGAGATCCTCCTGCCGGAAGAAACTTTACGATCAGGGTTCTTCCATTCAGTAGCAATTAATTCCTCAATGGAGCTATGAACCGGAAAGGATGGCCTTTTCCTATGTAGACTGGTGAAGTATTTATCGGCTGTACCCACCTCGGGAAGAGACTCGGTTATACCCAAAGTATTCTTAACAGCACCGATGAGGTGGTCAATAAGGGCAGGGTCCAGGAGGATCTGGAAAGAAACACTCCTCAGTCAGGGGTGCATGCTGGACAGGAACCAGATTACCCAAATGTTCCTTCAGACTCTTCTCAACTGCCTGATTAACTAGGTGCATCAGATCCGGAGAGGGCTCAGGGGGGCCGGCCGCCTGAGTCAAGCAGTCCCCGCAAAGGCGTTTGCCCTCTAAAGGAGTGGCGTCACAGGCAAAACATCGAGGACGCTTTTCCGTTCTTTTCCTGGGATGATCAGATTCTGGTCTAGGGCTGGAAGAAACACCAGGGTGAGCAGGCAAAGGACACTCTTAAAAATAAAAAATAAAAAATGAAAATGAAAATAAAAATAAAAACTCACCTAGATTGCCGAGAATGAGACCTCTTGGATGAGGTGGACATATTAAATGCAGTAATACAAAGGGCAGGCTGAGAAAGAAAAATATATATGTAATTAAAAAAGAAACTAACTAAAATGCAAAAGAAAACAACATACAGAATACAAAAGAGTATACCTGAGGCTGGAGTAAAGGCAGGCACAGGGAGCAAATGGTCCTGGGAAAATAAAAAACAGGGCTGCCCCAGAAGCCCTTAAATAGGACATAAAATCGCCCTTAATTAAGTGGTGGAACGCATATGTGTTCCACCTGCCTTGAAAGAGGAAGAAAAACGAGGTTTGGAACGCATATGCGTTCCAACGCCGAAAAACGGCACTGAAAACGAGGCTTGGAACGCATATGCGTTCCAACGCCGAAAAAACGGCACCGAAAACGAGGCCTGGAACGCACATGCGTTCCAGCGCCCGAGAACAGTGCAAAAAAGGCACAAAAAGGGAGGGCTGGAACGCAGAAGCGCCCCAGTGCCCCCCAGAAAGGCACAGCCTTGAAAATAAAACGGAGGGGGGGGGGGATAAACAGCCATGCCCAAGGAAAAATAAGAAAAAATAAGTCATAAAAGTAAAATAAAAATGTGAAGGAAGAAAAAACCAACATCCCATACATACCACATGAAGCACAGCAGGAATTGAGACCTCTGCTAATATCCCATACATCTCCAGTACCACTTGCAGTAAGCTTATGGAGGAACAGGGCCAAAACTTCATATCCAGAATCATCTCCAGTATCATCCAGTAGTAAGGGTATGGAGGAATAAACATCCCAGGGAACCGTGAAATGACAGGAACCGGGCTTCGGAAAGAAAGAGGCTGAACTTTCCGGAAGGTGAGTAAAAAATGTAAAAAATGTAAAAAATAATAAAATCACAGGCCCAAAAGGGCCACGTCCTAATACCAATGAGGACAGAAAAAAGACTGAGGAGACGGGGCGGGGGCTCTCTTATAAGTTTGTTTCTGTCCTACCTACCTTGAGGGTGGAGCTAACCCATACGTAACTGCTGCCATGGTTAGCCAGGAAATAACAGTTTCGTCTGAATTGACGAAAACGAAACGAAAATTTTAGTTTTGCACATGTCTACTAAATACAAACACAGCAGACGTGTTAAAACAGCCTCATGTTTAACCGCTTCACTTAAACTTTTATTTTGTCTCTCTGGATCTGTTCTGGTTCTTTGTGAGTTTGTTACAAATTACTTGCTGGAGTTGTATCTTGAAGAACATGTATCAATTGATTTTTATTTTATATTCTTATACCAAAATAGGAGTCTGTGTTCCGCGACATCAGCATTTTTCTGGCATTGAAAGGGTCTAGTACTGGACACTGCTATCACAGATAATAACCTTGGTATACACAGGCGCACTGCATTGACTAAATCCATGACATCACAGGACGCAGACAGGTAAGTGGGATTGGCTGTTCTTCTATAGCAGTGATGGTGAAGCTGTGGCACTCGGAGATGGCACTCAGCATGTGCGAACAGTTGCACTATCAGTAATAGAGGGCCCAGAAAATGTTATGATCTAGCATTAAGCACTTTAGTGCATAGTTTATACTTGAACTCATTCAAGAGAAGGGAAAAATAGCAAGAATGAGCAGAATGGCTGATAGTGAGGGGCAGTAAAATGCCTAAAATTAGAGGGCACTTTGATAGCTTCATCTCGGCTTCCTGCAGCAGATTGGAAACTCAAGTTCAAAAAGGTTTGCCATCACTGTTCTATAGGGTTTCAGCAATAAAAAGAAAGGGGTGTGTAGTAAGAATAGCCCATCTAAAACATGGTGAAATGCTAATAGATAACTGTCACTTTAAAATGAAAGACAACTCACTATGTTTCCTTCCAGGTCCATGTCTTATAATGTTCCCAAAGATGCATGCTAAGCTTTGTTGTATTTGTCTGCTGGGCTCCGAATCATATGATGAGCGGTCTGCCCTCTGTGTCATGTGCTTGTTAATGTTATTGAGTTATTGATAATCACGCACACCATGCCCAGCTCAGGCAAAAGTATTCAAGCTAAAACTCTGATGCAAGCAAACTTCCTCCACAAATATTTCAGTACATATAATGTAAATGATTATTATATACTGTATAAAACAGTGTTCCACACTGTATTACTGTAAACAGACTAACATATTGTTACAAGTATGTATAACTTATATAATAAATCAATTTAAATTACTTACTTACTGAGAACTTTAACTTTCAATATTAAATCTGATTCTCAGATTGTATTTTGTCACTATAACTTAAAAAGGTTGAGACAATAAACAAAGGTTGTGGGATCCCTCTTAGCGAGAATGGACAAAAGCTGAAATAGCCGACCCTATAGGATGTGATCTACTTGGGAGAGGAATCACTTGCACCATTACAGAGGAAACCTCTCCAGTAGTATATCAAACTGGTTCCACCTATAAGGGCAGTCCAGATCCAAATTGCCTGGCAGGTCTCCTATGGCCTAGTCGGACCTGCAACTCACCTTTTAAATAGTTAAATCAACACTGTAAAGGAGGGAAGTATATTTAGAAGAAGAAAAACTGCCACAACAAGAGGACATAGCCTTAAATTAGAGAGAGCAGTGGATGCATGGAATAGCCTTCCAGCAGAAGTATATACAATGAAAGAATTTAAGCATGCATGGAATATGCACAAGGCTATCCTAGATATAAAATAAGGCCAGGGACTAATGAAAGTATTTTTTTATTACTCGCAATAAATTGGGACTAGATTGGTCGAATGAGTCTTATCTGCCGACACATTCTATGTTTCTATGGCTACAAAAAACCTTTTAAAGGTTAGAAGTAATAAACCTGGTTACAGCTTTTGGATCCCTTGTAACCAATGTTTTATGGATGCCAGTTTCATTTTAAAAGCAGCCAGTCATGTAGTCCATGAATTCTAAGTTATTTTTGCTGCATTCTATGATAATGTTATAAAGCATAGATCTCTCCATGAGTTAACGGTTGGTGCTCTGTGATATCTGCACATTGTACTTGTATAAGTTATGATGTAATTATCAATGCCATGGACACTTGGTTCAGTGATGTTCCCTTTTTTATGAAATCCTAAACAACAAATAAGGAACTGATACTTCTGTCCATTAATAATATACAGAAGCTGTGTGGTGTGAAACTGACTGAAACTCATTTGCTCTTGATCAATGAATATTTATATAGAGAATTATATTTAATTGAGTACAGGGGTAGACAATGTGTACATTTCCAGCTCCCATAATGCTTCAACTCCCATAATGCTTCAACAAACCCAATATTCAAAGAGTTCTCATTCAGAATCTTTGACCTAAAATCTTGGAAAGGCTATCTTGTTCTAAAGCTGTTGTCTAGACTACAGCTTCAATGTTAACTTACCCTGTGTTGCAAGCAAAAATGATGCCATATTGTTTCAACTGTAAATAAAGAGTTTAAAGATCATATTATTTGTACATTGTGGACAATCCATGTCGTCAGTTGATCCAGGGATACTGGCAGGCATGCTCACGTGTGCTAGTCTCATGGGAGGCAGAGAGATGACTCCCCCAGAGACAAAACTATGCACCCATAAACAAAGCTTCCATATTATTAATACATTAAAAATAAATCTGATTACTTTTTTCATTTAACAAAAAATTAAAACAACAGTACATAAAAAGGTACAAAAACGTTAAGTCTTCTTTAAGATAGTTTATTGTCCTAAAGTATACATCAGTTCATTAATTTTATCTGTCACCAAAGTTCATTGTGCATTTGTTGTATTATTAAGAATTGTATGCCTTATAGTTGAAACAACAATATATTTAATATAAATTAAATATGGGTCAATACATTTTACAAACATTAAAGAAGATAATTAAAATGGTTTTGAATGGTCTATCTCAGGAGTGTCCAAGTTTATTTTGCAAAGGGCCACTTCGCTAGAAATCTATGCATGCGTGGGCTGCATTCATTTTTCATTAATTCAGAGAATAATATATATAATTATATACATGTGTGTGTATGTAAATATATATATATATATATTTTACACTAATGTGTAGTGGTCACATTAACTACAAACACACACATGCATACACAGTCACACTTACACCCCCTTCCCACACACACAGTCACAATTACCCCACACACACATACACATTTATACACACATACTCACATACATACACTTACCCCACACACGTGGCTGTGGACTCCCGGTGCGCTTCTTCCCTCCCTCTGACCCTTGCGCATGACCTCATGAGCGTGTAGGGAATTTCGTTCCCCGACACAGCTTCTCGTGTGGTGTGCAGTTCGAGGTGCGGCTACCGGAGCAGAGCTCAGGAGGGCCGCACCTTGGACACCTCTGGTCTATCTGTTCTACCTGTTGCTTCAGGTAATGTGCCAGTCTATAGTTTTAACAGTTATAAAGTCCTCTCTCCTATAACATGGGACAGCTCTCCAAATCAGTATCCCATTAAGGAATGAAGACTGGACTAAGACAGGCTTTGGATCTGAGAATCCTATGCTAAGGAATATCCTGTATATTAAAGCAGCTACTTATTGTTGCATGAAATCACAGTCTACCTTTTGGTATCAAGAGTGTGTATCAATTTTCCAATGTGACATAGAGTATAATAGTAATAGAAAGGTTTCTCGTAAATACGAATAATGTTTGGTATTAAATGTTTTAACATTTTCTTTTAGAAAGCTTCCAGACACTTCTCAGCACTGTATAAAGAACTGGCTTATTAACAGTATATTACATAACATGCAATATAACATAGTTCATACTTAACGCATACTGATACAGATGGGGTGTAAGAACCTCAGTGTTGGAAGCTAACAGTTTAGTGTGACATTGGAGTGATAGAGATAGAAGATAAGACAGACAGAGGAGGAAGATGAGTTCGGTGAGCTTGGAAGATCCATTGGAGAGATTAGCTGGCTATGATCAGAGCTTTTCTATATAACTGGGTTTGTAGAGAACATTACACAGAACAAACAAAGGAAGACAAAGAAAGATATACATTGTGGGCAAAATGAAGAGGGCAGTTAGGAGAGGAATCCGGAGAACAATAAGTCGGATACAGAGAGCTGTGATCTTACTTATGGCTCTATAAGACCCTGGAGAGACTTTGGAGGCATTGGGGAGATTTGGAGAGCATTGCATGTGATGAATGGGGTGGGAGGGTTTAACAAGTTCCTCTCTTCTGCACAATACTTAGCCACATGCAGAAGTAAATCTGCCAACATAGTGCAGTGTGTGGTTTCAGAGGTACAGTTCATAAATGCCTCTTTAAACAGTGTTAACTCACATTAATATCTTAACAAACGAAAAAAATTATTACTATCTCATAGGGCCTTCTCAGGAATCTTCTCATAGTCTCATTGCAGAGAAATACAAGATCTTCCTGTCTTATTATCACCCTTATTAGGAGGTGATCAGTTGTGCAAATTCAGTATTCTGCTATAAAAGACTGGTTTGGAGCATTACATATAAATTACAATTTATTGACCCACCCTATGGACTCATAAATCATAGTGAATTATAACGAGAATGACGCTTCACATGAAAGAAATACAACAAATGCACAAAGGTAATAATTTCACTGAGCATTATGACTTCTACATCACAAACAACTAAACACTCACATAACCAGATCAGCGAACACATTCACTTTCTTATCAGTCATACTGTAATGTGACATCTCTGTGCTAGTTATAAACTGAGGGGAGCTATCCTGTACCACATTTACATATGAAAAACAGAAAGTGATAGAATGTGTGTCTTCCAATCAGTTGAACAAATAATATGAATAATACGTTCACATATGACCGCAGCTTCTCCCTAGCACTCTTCACAATGCTTGAAAGCAAATATATTCATATTTATGGAGCAGCGCAGAATCACACATGTAAAGATATATACCAGGTATCTGTAGGTAGTAGCAGATAGTGCACAGAAGTCCCGGCTATATGGTGCAGGTAATAATAGAGGTCTCTACGCGTTTCGTTGGTCTGCAGTAGCAACTTCCTCAGAATTGTGTAGAAACGCATAGATACCTGTATTATCGCCTGCACTTTGTAGCCGGGACTTTTGTGCACCATCTCCGTCTACCTACAGATACCTGGTATGATACCATGGTATATATGCTGTATATGCTCATCTATTAAGCCACCACACGCTGTAAGTGGCTTTACATGCACTTCATAGGTGTTTTTGCAATACTACCCTTTGTGGTGTTTAATCCAATAAATGGATTTTTAGAAGAGCTCCTGATTCTTACTTATTCAAGGCCTTTCTCTGCTCCCAAGTTTGTGAGTGCATAAACTACATATTTATCTGTCACCAAATGTAAATTGTGTTATATTTTTATATCTTTACATGTATTATTCTGCACTACTCCATAAATACGACTATATCCACGTTTACATATGGCAAACTATATGTTGATAGGAGGTAATGGTATACTGTACTACTGTTGGTGTCTGGCTAGACTGGACCACCAGGGACTCTCCTCCCAACTGGTGTAACCTTAAAGATGTTATTGATTTTATACTTACTGATTTTATTTTTCTATGTGTGCATGTGACAATGAGTTTGTAATTATGTATCAAACTTGTGCAAGGCATATGTGAAGCGAGTGTACCCACATGACAAAAAAGAAATGTGGTCACCGCACTGTGGATTGTCCATGAATGACTGTATGTGTCACTCTGCATGTGTTTCAGCTATTGGGAAAGCTCCCAGATGCAGGGCCAACTATGTGAATAGGTACACAGCTCTAGATACAGCTTCATATTTGGTGTACTGAATCTCTCTATATATATTAATGTAAATGCTATTTAATATGTATATATTTGAATTGGCCAGACACATGGAAACTGTATCTTGTATTATTGTTTTAATATTTAGATATTATCGGTTATCCACATGACATGATTACCAGCCAAGAAATGCATGTATTTATATTGCATTTTTTATATTTTGTCATATGGGGAAATGTGATCCGTAATATCTGTTATAACTGTAAAATATTGTGGATAACAGTGTATATATATAGTCTTTATATACCAATAAGGAAAAGAGAAAAACAAATACAAATGTCTGTGCATATCCATGCAACCTGATTCAGCCTGTACAGCCACGTGTAACTAAATAGTCAAAATATATGGTGACTGTAACGGACCGTCTACCGGACGAAGTAGACCCTCTGTCCGTTGTAGGAAATCACCTCCCTAGCCCCCAATTAAAGCTCAGCATTCTCCCAGCAAGTCTTTCCTGGACCCTTGCTTTTTGTCCCCAAATAGCAGACAGGAGACCTCTAGCAGTTAGGTACAGCGAGAATGAACAACTTCTTTATTTGTGTGACAACACAGACTTATAAAAAGACATAAACATGACATCACAGACATTAGTATACAATGGGGGGATGGAACTAAACATAGTTCTCCAACTAACTGGGGCTAGGAAAACATTAGACATTCAGACTGCAAACCAAATAGGAATTAACATACAGTGAGTAGACCTGATTACAAAACACATAGTAAGAAACATAACGTACACAACATAATCAGTTTACCAGTTAGTCCACCTGAGAAAAAGGTTGTGCACATCCGCATCAGACCATCACTGAATATTATAAGATATTTATGTGCGGTGACATCAGTATCATAGTTGTCAACAGCCATGGACAGACTGCGATTTTCCAGAACAGTTACATTCATGGGTCCCATCCTGCCAAAATCAGGTCTTTCCCAGCATTATTGCTGCTTAAGCATAGTGCTTTGCACTGTGCACAGGAGTCATTGCATTTAAAGTATCTATGACTGTTAGAAATACATTTACTAAACCCCAGGGACCCAATTTCTGTATAGGATAGATTGGCGCTCTGTCTTGTGGGGTCATGCAACATTAGGTATCCCTGCCCATCTTCAGCTCTGCCTAGGCTGTGTCACAGGACCCTGTCCCAGAATAGTGGCAGGTTTGGATTAGTTGTTGTAAAGGATGGTCCAGTGGATTTGAGTCTCATCTAATTATTATCTCTTAAAATACTTGTTGCTTATGTTCTAATACAAGGGTAACAAATTCTTTACAGGACAATATAGAGTACTATATGACCACTCGAACAGTGCCTGTTCACCAATGATTATAGTATATCTAAAGTTGGTATATTATATAATATTTATGCTTTGTATAGCTCATTGTACAGTGAAAACAAATACATAAAACACATAAAAAAAACTATATATTGAAATTTCCCAGCTAGTATGCTAAAATTCACTATTAAAACTGTTAACACACTTTGAAGATAGGTATTTTGTACTATATCAATATTTATTAAAGCTGTTATCTTTTTTTTCAGGTGCCAGATCTATTTTAAATTAAATATATAATTTTGAGAGCACAAAAGTGAACATAGTAAGATCCTTTCTAGTGGTGTCACATAACATTCAGTTAATAGAAGACACATATCAGGAAGGTTCAGTGGAATGCAGTTCCAAATGCTGGTTTACAAATCCAGCCAATCAGTGTCTTGTTTCTATGGACTTCATCCCTTGCTTTCATAAATGCATTGTTGCCAACTTATATAAGGATTAATGATATTTAATATACTAGTACTATTTGACTTATTTTGGTTTTGTTAGATTGCGCTCTTAACATTGCATTATTGGTTAGGTACAGTGTATTTGTGTTCCAGCACAGGAAACAATCAGAATTAGCTTAATGAAAAGCACAGGACCAGCCAGTAATGAAATTGCCTCCATCACTCTGAATGGATCATGTGCCATGTGAAATGTATTCGTTTCATAATCACTTTATACAACCCATGAAGACTTGTTTCAAATGGCAAAAAACGGGAAGCTCAGGTCATGCTGAGCAGTTACAAAGAGTGTATATGATTTCCTAATAATGAATCAGCACTTATCCATCATGTGGAAAAATAATGGTTGTATAAAACAATAACATCACAAACAGTGGCCAAACTATAAACAGCCCAACACCAGTATGGTTAAGAGGGTGTATGGCATATGCCCTCTTAAAGGCACAGGCCTGCTTCTACTCTTGATCAGAGCACACCAGTGTGGAATGGTGAAATATTCACAATTACCGTATAGTCATCTGCCATTGCTACATAACCAGAGATAGGCAAAAGGGCACGAGTATCTGTGGTTCTGTGATGGTCCGTAGAAAATAATTAAATTGGCCTCTACAAGGACCGATAAATTTCAACCATGAACAATGCTGGTGTGCCCCATGCATTAGGATGTGACAAATTATTCATATCTCGTAGCACAGAAATTTGCTGGCACAGGAAGTTGAATAGAGACCTTAATGGACCACTTCAACCTGAAAATGACCTACCCACATGCATGCATTTAATAACATTTGAATATCTGTATAGTAAAAATGTGTCATTTTTGAAACCTCTAGTGGTCCATCCACTGAGCTCTTCCACATTTTGTAAGAAGTCAAAACAACAAAAAGTAATTCAAAAAAGCAAATGCATCTCAAATTATAGTGAAGCTTGCAATGTGGGCATACATACATTACACAGGAGCCTGCACAGGGCACACGTGTGCAGCTCAGGTAGTCAGGCCCACCAGTTTTTTTGAAGGACACATATAACTTTAATTTGCTCTACTATGGAATATAGAATGTGTATGTGATCAGCAGCAATCCATTAATTAATTAGCAAATCTCATAGGAACAGCGTATATTAATTAACTGATTTCCCTCTGAACACATAGGATTTATAGATTCCTTAGGGCAGCATGTAAAATGTAAATGTGTCCATCACAAAAACAGCTTAACCTACACATATATGCATGGAATCAGAAGTAGCATGAGTTCAGATCAATTCAGGTAAATTGCAAGAAAATTGCAGCAATTCAGAAAGTGTGATTGAGAAGGATGGCTGCTTAAGGTAAGTAACAAAAAAGTGCAAAATATTTTTTTTTTTGTTGAGTGGACATTTAAATTATTATTCACTTTAATCTAGTGAATTGTCTTGTGTCACATTCAAAATATTGCCTACAATAAACTGCAGAAACACTTGGGAAGGTTTAGAGCTTTTTGAAGTCTGTAAATAATTATTTAAGAGTAATATATTAGTGGAAATTATAGAATCTGATAATTAATAAATAAATAAATGCATAGAGACAGTATTTTGTTGAATTACTGACATCCTTTAGATTCGTGGTTATGCTCTTTATCTCCATGCTAAAAGTGAAATATATTCCATAACACACGATATCACATGGTAAAAACAAACAAACATCAACAGCATCTAAGAACAAGGTGAAGAATGAACTGCATTCAATATAAAAGTTTCGGCGAAATTTCCAAATACATATCAAATTGACTGTAAATAATGTATTAGTGCAAGGCAAAGGTAAATAGAATAAAAAGGATATTTTGCCTGCATAACTGTTAATTCTTACTTTTCTTCTTCACCTTCCCTTTCCCTCACACTAATATATTATTTATATACAAGATATCATATGGATTATTTAAGAGCCACTCCTAGGAAGGCATTTCCCTTAACCCCCCTTTCTAAATTGTTATAGTTTTGGAAAAACCTTGTGAAGGTATGCTCTGTACAGGCTCCTTCAGTGGCATCGCTAGGGGTGGGCTACTGGGGCTATAGCCTGAATCCCTACTGCATAGCCCCGCATGGAGCATTATCCCCAAGACTCCAGGGCTATCATTGACTTTTTTAATCTCCCCCACTGAGATTTCCTCCTTCCGGTACATGGTCCCAGAATCGGACCGGGCTAGGCGCTGCTATAGGTAACGCTCTCCCTAGCACCTCCTCCTCGAGTCACACTGAGAACAGAATAACGGGTGCAAGCTCCGCCCCATCGCGCTCTGAGATTGGCTGTGCACCGGTTGTCAGGGGACATCTGGCAGAAGAAACTGGATTGCGGTGTTCTGCAAAAAAAAGAAGAAATGTGTGTAAGTGTGTCTAGGTGTGTGTGTCAGGGTGTCTGTGTGTGTGAATGAGAGAGAGACGGTGTGTGTGTGTGTGTGTGAGAGAGAGATGTCAATGTGTCTAGGTGAGAGAGAGAGAGAGAGAGAGAAAGAGAGAAAGAGAGAAAGATGGTATGTGTGTGAGAGTGTGTGTGACAGAGATCTAGCCCCAGATCATTTGGTGACCTAGCAATGACCCCGGGCTCCTGTAAAATATGTGTATGCATATGAAATTATAGCTATCATTTGGGATACTTTATTTGTTACATTTATGCTAACACTTTAAAATATAGCATGTACCGTATTTGCTCGATTATAAGACGAGGTTTTTTTCAGAGCAAATGCTCTGAAAAATCCCCCTCGTCTTATAATCGAGGTCTCTTATAATCTGACCTCAAATTGAGGTCAGACTATAAGACATGGATCCAGGTCCCAAGCAGAGCTGCAGGGGACCTGGATCCCCCTCTCTAGCAGCAGGGGATGTCTGCGCAACGAGCGCAGACTCCCCTGCTTCCGCCCGGCACGACCGCCGGGGCTTCTGTGAAGAAGCCGGGTACTTCCGCTTTCGTCACAGAAGTCCCGGCGAGCGTGCCGGGCGGCAGCAGGGGAGGTCTGCGCTCATCGCGCAGACTTCCTCTGCTGCCCCACTAGCCACCAGGGTAAATCGGGCAGCTGGGTGATGTCTGCACGATACGTGCAGATATCCTCCATGCCGCCCGACACGGCAGACTATTATGACGGACAGCTGTCCGTTATAATAGACTGCCGTGTCGGGCAGCATGGAGGATGTCTGCAAGTATCGTGCAGACATCCCCCGGCTGCCCCCACTAGCCACCAGGGATCAAGGTAAGGGGAAGGGAGGGAGGGGGGCAGAGAGACAGGGGGAGGGAGGGAGGGAGGGGGACAGAGAGACAGGGGGGACAGAGAGACAGGGGGAGGGAGGGGGACAGAGAGACAGGGGGGACAGAGAGACGGGGGAGGGAGGGGGGCAGAGACAGAGTCAAGGGGAGGGAGGGGGTTAAGAGACAGAGACAAGGGGAGGGAAGGGGTTAAGAGACAGACAAGGGGAGGGAAGGGGTTAAGAGACAAGGGGAGGGAAGCGGTTAAGAGACAGAGACAAGGGGAGGGAAGGGGTTAAGAGACAGAGACAAGGGGAGTGAGGGGGTTAAGAGACAGGCAAGGGGAGGGGGAGAGAGAGAAAAATGGGGGCAAGGGAAAGAGAAAGGCAGCATTGGCACATAAAAATAAATAAAAACTAGAAATACATTTTTTGATATCATAATTTTTTATTAAAAAAGCAATTTACATGTGAATATATACAAGTTTAACTTTTTTCCTATAGGGTAGTCTTATATTCAGGCTTTTAGTTTTTTTCCTAAAGGAATATCCAAAGTTTGGGGGGTCGTCTTATAATCAGGGTCGTCTTATAATCGAGCAAATACGGTAATTCCTGAGAGCGGAGTGTAAGGATCAGTTCAGGCTACTAACATGGTATATGTGAGTAAATTAAACATATTCAGATATTCAAATTTTAATGCACAAATATTTTTATAATTACTGAACTTTACCATACAGCATAATCTAGGTGATTTGCTGGTTAGAATAGTCAGAGATACTTTTTCATATTTTAGCAGGAATGTAGGATTTCATGCATACCTTACATGGCTTGTTAGGACAACTGTTACTTTTCAGGAACATAGTTGTGATTTTCAAGCTCTTTCCAGTAAATTAAACTAAAACTTGCATTCTGAAAGCTTAAAGGTCAACTGTCACAACGTGTAGGCATTTTAAATTGAAATAATACAAATAAGCACCTAACTGCTTGTCAGGTTGGAAGGATGCATGACGATCTGACCTAAGATGTCTGCCCCCTGATAGAGCTATATGAAGCAAAGAGGGCTCAGTTAGGTGCTTTATTTATTTTCTTTCATTAAAGCATTTTGTATTTAAAATGCCTACACTTAATGCTATCTTTCAATTTAGCATAACATATTTTGTGCAGACAGTTATCCTTGCAGTTTACATTCTCTGGTGTCTCAGAAAAGTGGGACAGAGGTAGAGCTTGTACTGGTAATTGTGTAATTAGACTGTAATTGTGGGAGTGGTCAGATGGCTATAAATACACTTTCTTGATACTTAAGACTTGTCCATCCATTTTCTTTTCCTTCTGTGCTCTGTTTTCTTATTACACTGTGACCCCTTTTTCTAGGTTTACCTACAATATCCAGTATGACACATCTCAAAGCAAATTATCATCAAAGGGTTACTGTTGGCAAAAAATGAAGTACTGTTGAAATCAAGGATTGCACGAAGAATTGGCATTTTAAATTGAAATGCAATAATGAAATTTTACAAATAGAATAGCGTCCGTCTTTGCATGTATAGCTCTATCAGGGGCTGACATATTCTTTGGTCATATGAGTCAGATCGTCCTTCATCTGATCCAAGATGAAGGATCATCTGACCCAAAATTTAATATAAAATGTTCACCCTTGATACAGCTATACAAGCAAAGAGGACTCAATATATTAAAAAGCTGTTTGTTATTGTATGTTATATGTAAATAATGTGATCTTCATCCTGTATCCTATTCTAGCTTGAACTGTGTCGATGGTTGGTAAAAAAAAGTGTTTCTTATCAAGTGTCTTACAATCTTATGCGCACATGTTCACTGTTATTTGCAGTGTTCTAATTTAGTAAAAAGGGTTGTGGATACAGCGTGACCTGTGGATTATAGAGTTGAGAAGTCTCTGCTGATTGGCTAAGACCTCCATCACCCAGACCTCTCATTCTGGGACAATGTGTTGTCCCGGAGTGAGGCTACCTGGGAAATAAAGTCCAGGGGCATGTGGTTACCCTAGCTGGGACTGCATTTTTGACTTCTAAATGCCCCAATGTTTAAGCTAGGCAGTCACCTCCCTTAGATGGGGGTCTGACTTGGATCATATTTTGGCCTTGTAAATAGATCTCATAGGCTTGCTCTTGTGTGTAAGGAGACTCACTTCTCACCTTCACAACCTTTCTCTCCCTATGTTCCCATATGTTAGGGATGATAAAAGGCCAATGAAAAATGCTTTGTCTGTATTTCTACTACATTAATCTCTGTACTTTATCTGCCTATATTTGTCTCTCCCTGATTAAAACGAGTGAGCTAATGATGTTGCACCAGGGGCCACTGAATATCCCCCCCCCATCAAAAAAAGTTGCTAAAACTTGTCGTCCCCTGTATTGATTTTTTTTGTCCAATGTAATAAATAGGGAAGCACTGTACCTTATGTCATCCAGGTGGCAATGTCATGATGCAAAGTATTTCCCAAAAAATGTTTTGTTCTCACAAATATGGTTCTAGTCATGAATGAGAGTTCCAGAGCAATAGAACTCACAATAAAGTGAGCGTTCATATATGGTGTTTATATATTGTGTATAATTAAAATATTTATTCTTAATGATTTACCAAATTACATATATAGATCTCAGTTGGCAATAACGTCATCTATCATGCTCTGGTAATGCCTCACCAACAGACATAGCTTCAGACACTCTCACAAAAAAAATGTGCCTTTGATCCGAAATGCCCGAATACCACCATGGTACAAATCACAATCATACTTTTATTCATGAAAACGTTCATAAAATGTTTGAGACTGATGGTTTAAAAAGCTCTTACTATGATCTGACATCTCTGATCTTACAGAGTAAGAAAATTATATTTCAGAGCTTCAAAATATCACATGATGAACTTGCATGATCAGGAAAGGCAAGTTTAGGCAAGCTTAAGGTGACAACAAGAAACACAACATACTTTTATTCATAGTCACACTGTACTACAGTTCATTTAAGGGTCTACGTCTAATGGAAAATTGGCTCTCTGAATTTTGGACTTCGTGACATAAATAAATTAAAATATCCCTGTCATAATCATGGGATGCAAGTAGCCCTTGCCTGACATGATAAATGGCACTAGGCCAAAGGCCTACCCAATCAAATGAATAAAAATTAAATGAAACCTCAGAAGGGGAGTATCATAAATTGACCTGTAAGATAAAACACTCTTTGGGTGCCAGGGGGGTGGGCTGTGAAAACCATTGCTCATCTCCCTGATACCAAAATGGTGCCCTGCAAAAAAATATTTTCAAATGTCCCATACCATCCTTGATTCCCTCATATGCAGCCCAAGGAAAAGGAGCCATCCAAAATAAAAATGAGTTCACCTATACTATAAAAAGCAACCCCAAACCCCCCCCCCCCCCCCCAAAAAAAGCAAGTCCCATCTCTATACAGTCGTTCTCAGAGGAGAATGGATGTAGAATGAAATCCCTGCCTGGTAGAGTGGGAATTTTAAATGAAGAAGGCAACTGATTGGCTACGTATGTCAGCCAATCAGAAGCCATTTGAAAATGGCTGAATTTTGCAATCCAGCCAATGGAAGGCTGGAATAGGGAGGCTTCTGACTGGCTGCAAAAGAAGTGGGAGCCACATCTCACTGAGAATAGACAACACTGAAATAGCTTGTGCTGTAGGATGGTACCTACACAGGAGGGACATCATTTATTTCTCACTGTCACCATTACAGAAGAGACCTCTACATTAACATATCAGAGTAATCCTAACTATAAGGGCAGTCCAGTTCTGAAATGCATGCCAAGCTTCCTCTGCATGAGTACACTGTGACTACAGATGTACATTTCAGCCTATCATCGGCCTCATCAGTGTGGTACACTTGCAGTCTCTCTAGGTGCAGTGAGCGAGATTCCCATGTCTGTGTCTATCCTACTAACTCATGGGGTCAAAAGAAGTGGGAGCCACATTTTACTGATTCATTCAATCAGATGCCTTCTTCATTTAAAATGAAATTCCCACTCTATTTCTGGTGAGGACAGTTATATAGTGATAGTGACCGCATTTTTTTGTTTAGTTTTTTGCCAGCACAATGGTTCTTTTAAGAATAAGTGGCTTGATTTTTATTTTGGACGGCCTTGAGGGCATCGAAGGCGGTGTGTGACATTTTAAGAGGTAATTTTTTTGCAGGGTACTCTTAGGGTGACACGAGGGAGGGTAGTGATTGGTATGACAATGTAAGTAACAGGGGGCAGAGAGACATCTGGGAAGCTCCCAGCACTTGACATTATAGGGGAGTGGTTAGGACTACTTGCCCTGCCCCCAATGTATCACATTGTGCTCAGTTTGTCACTGCCATCTTTGTCCCTAATCAGGGTGTACTGCCATCTTTGTGTCCAGTTTGTCACTGCCATCTTTGTCCCTATCCAGCTTGTCACTGACTTCTTTATGCTCAGTTTGTCAATGCCATCTTTGTCCCTATCCAGCTTGTCACTGACTTCTTTGTGCTCAGTTTGTCAATGCCATCTTTGTCCCTATACAGGTTGTATTGCCATCTTTTTTCCCAAACAGCTTGTCACTGCCATCTTTCTTCCCAAACAGCTTTTCACTGTCTTCTTTCTTCCCAGCGTGCCACTGACATCTACGTGCCCATGCAGATTGTCACTGACATCTTTGTCCCCATACATTATCTCGGTGAAAAGGAGCTCCATATGTTACTAACATCCGGTACTTCAACTTTAAAGAATGTGCCGCACTTGATGGGTTGGAGCATGAAGTCTGTGCCAATTCAATCAGCACAGACTTGACCCCTCGCCCACAGTGGGGTTCTCTGTGCCCAAACATATTTTTCACTGCCATCTTATTTCCTATACAGCCTGTTACTGCCATCTTTGTGCCCAGCTTGTCATTGCCATATGTGTCCCTAAATAACAAAATAGGCTTAGAGACAAATAAAGGGATTCCTGATTATTCCTAAGTGAGAAGAGAGTGGGTCTAAGGCAAATTATGTTAGCATAATTATTTTGTATGTAGGAAATTTGTTAATCTAGAGAATTATGAAATATTTAATCACACTACATGATACAACATTGACATTGGCTGATAAATCACACTTAGGGGGGTTATGTATAAAAACTCCCTCACTGCAAAGTGTTGGGAGTTTTTTAAAAAGGCGCAATTGTCGTTTGTGCTGAAATTTCAGCACCTGATTTTTTTGTGTGCAGCCCTATTCTAAGGGTGAGATCTTAGCCCAGGAGAGCTGGGATTTCAAAAGACAGTCGAAGTCTCCCTGGCCCAGACCTACTAGTGGTGGGATTATCAAACCATGGCAATCAAATGATATTACCACACCCCATAATGACGTTAACAATGGACATTAAATCCTCAGTACCAGTTAATTTACTGCTAGTGCCAGTTTTGAGATAACGGCGGCCATTGAATCTACCCAACTGTGAGAGACTGTCTGTGTTATTTACCAAATACTATTGGTGATTCCTGCAATTTTTATATACTGGTTTAAGCAACATGCTTTCAAGCCAATTAAAATAACTTATTTGAACACTCAAAGCTTTGTTCAAAAAACCCAAAATGATGAGATCAGTAGATCTAAGTGAGTATTTCACACCCAAAGTTTTGCAATGGTTTTGTTGCTGACACAGTAAAGAGTATCTGTATAAGACTTGAAGCTCACAAATGTGACTGTTTATTTTTGTTGTGCATGTAATCACATGTTAAAGAAAAAAGGAAAATATCTGAAAAACAAATGAGAAATTGTTTGTCTGACCACTTTAAAGCTTCACCAAACGTTCCACACTGTAAATGTAATAATTCCTGCCAGTTAAGTGCACAGATCCCATAACAGTCCTGAAATTGACACATCAGTTTTTTGGGGTTCTGTTCGGTCAAATACAGGTCTGTCCCTACTTGCCTGCTAGTGTAGTGTACAAGCAGCTTTTCACTTAAACTAGTTGCTTTACTCATGAAAGAGAGAATGAAGGGGAAATGGAGACGGGAATTCAGCTGAATTGGAAACATTTTCCAGCCAGATTACTTTGACCTTTTTTCCATTCCAGTTCCCTGCAATTCTGTATTTCATGAGTAAATCCATAAGTATTAATATAATATACTTATTATATTATATGCAGCTGTTACAGCTGCAGGCGGGCCAGACCTCCATATCTGGCGGGCTGCATTAGAGGGGTGCCATTGGCACCAATGCCCAGGGTCTAAAACAGTTTATTAGACCCTTGCACCTCAGCCATGTCCAGCGGCCTGCATTAGAGGGGTACCATTGGCTGGAGTAATAAACACCCAGCCAGTAGGACCCCTATATCGAGTGGCACCTGGGGCGGACCACCCCCTTGGTCCGCCACTGGTCTACGTGGGGCCATCAGAAATTTCTGGGCCCCTTACTGAAAAAAATTCTGCCCCCCCCTGGATAGTTTATCCATTAATATGTCACGGATAATTATATGCTTAATATGCCACTGATAATTAGATTAATATGACACTGATTAGATTAATATGCCCCTTATTAGATTAATATGCACTAATTAGATTAATATGCCACTGATAATTAGATTAATATGCCACTGATTAGATTAATATGCCCCTAATTAGATTAAAATGCCCTAATTAGATTAATATGCCCCTGATTAGATTAATATGCCCCTGATTAGATAAGATGCCTACAACCAATCTCCCCCCCCCCCCCCCCGCCCGTACTGATTTTTAACTCTAATCTCAGTTGCAAACCCCAGCCCTAAATGCTAAACCTAACCCGAGATTCTAACCCAGACGCTAACCGTAGGATCCCTATTTTTATTCTCAGTGTAATTTTGCGGACTGTCTCTAGAGGCAGTCTAGCAACAGTAAAGAGTTGCTAAAGTGATATTGATAATGTGCTCTTGCTGGATCCAGTGATCTTGGTGCCCCAGTTGATGCTCATGTTAGCGGGGGATGCTCAATTTACCAGAAGACAACATCCTTGTATTGTGAACGTGTTAAGGTTTAATGTAAAGATCAAAATGCTCAATGCATATTTTAAGTATACTTTTGATGGGGCAGGTTTCAAGGATTATTAGAAATATGCCCCTGAGGTGATTCTTTTTCTATGAAATAGGGTAAGCTGCTACTAAAAGTCATCCTGAGTGTTTTCACCAAATACCAGTCATTTTGTCCATTGCATCACCACGTCCTATATGGCCAATGTGCAGCCGTGGAGAGCAATGTGTCAAAGCAAAAAATTACAGAACAGGTGGGTGATATCTGGTGGTTGTACCCCATTTCCCTGGCTCCTGTATGTTTTATTCAGATATTGTTTCTCCTTCAACCTCTAGTGGCCGCTAGTGTTTCCATTCTCCTCCTGCTATGTCAGCTGCCTCATTAACCTGAGCCCAAATCTTGATGATTTTGTTTAATTGTTGGCAAAACTTTGCCTTCCCTGACAAAGCCTGTTTGCTGCCTGCCCAGACCTTTTGGCCTGCCTGATGATTCTGTTCCCTGACACTTATGTACCTTGCCTGCCGTTCCTTATTCAAGCCTTCCTGTCCACTTAGGTACTTGAGTATTGGTTTGAGTCCAAGTCCTGGAAGGAAGAAGCCTTAGGTCATCCATTCAGGTGAAACACTCTCCTCTGATACTCTGCTCCATAGTTGGTTACCTTCTGTTCCAGCATCCGAACATAACAGTTATTACAGGCCTGTGCCCTGCTCTGAGAGCTGCCTGTCCAGTTCTGTCTCAGCTGCCAGTCTCAGCTACCAGTACTGTCTTAGCTACCAGTCATGTCTCCGCTGCCAGTCCTGTCCTCCGCTGCCTGCTCAGCTATCCCAGGTTGTGACACTGAACAATATAAGACAAGGAGACTAACTGTGCAAAATCAAAGTAGCTGTCGTGAGTTACCCCAGCCATATAGAGTTTGCAGGAATCTTTGATCTGAAAACTTGCTTTATCCTAGGGATATGCATAACCACCCAGCAAGCTAGTGGGTATGGGTCAGCCTCTCGGAAAACATTGCCTGAGAAAAAATGTATGTACTGTGCCTGAGCACAGCATCAGCCAATCTGTCAGCCACACATTGAAGTACCAGTCACATCAGCGTTTAAAATGGGAAACTTCAGAAGGTTAACTCATCCCAACAAGTTATGGCAACACTTAAATTAATATTGTAACGAAAAGGCTCAGTAGCCAGATGTTTCCTCAGACCTCAATCTTTTGAAATCGATTGTCAGTTCCCTGGTCAACACTCTTAGTAATACGGGATTCATAGCAATTCCCAGAAGTAGACACGGCTACCAAGGATTTCACAGCAAGAAGAGTTTATTAAAGACAAGACAGCTCATTTATACAATAAAACATCTTTCTAACAGATGATTAAACAATACACTCAAAGCAGGATTAACTTCAATACAATGCCTAATATAATCAAATATGGCGCCAGGGTTGGGGGGGAACCAATGGGAACATACTGGAAAAAGTAGCAACCAATCAGGCGAGAGGGGCGGAGCAGGGTCCCTTTAATCCTTTTAACTTCAGGGACCTTTAAACTCCTGGCCAATGGAATGGGCACCTACCATTTTCCCCTAGAACCAGAGCGACCAATAGGATCTGTGTCGACATTCTGGAGCGACCAATCAGCAGCTGCCCGAGTAAGCCAAGGGCGGGCAAAAGTCCCAGGTGGCCAGGCTTAACCTTTAGTGTGGCTGGCCGCCTAGGGTGCATCAACGCGGGGGAACCACATTTGTCCTGAAAGGGGCTAAAACACTGTTCCATAATACTATTTCGCCTCACCTTTCGGATACATTTTGGTTCCCTAGTTTGGGGCTTGGACTGATAGAAGTGAGAGCTACTTGGCCCTTTAACTCACTAGCCAATCCCCATTTGAGCGACATTGGGTCGCCTATATGTCAAAATTCCAAATTGGAACACTGAGATGCGCACCTCCCAAATGTGGCCTTTTAGCCCAAAAACAAACCAACAATCCTAAATATGGGTCGTATCCCTGTACACAGGAGATGTTGCTGAACACATATTGGGGTGTTGTTTGGCAGTGACACATAACAGTATCTGAAAAACAAAACAAAAAATGACTACCCAAAACTCTGACAAAGGCTGGTGGTAGAACTAGTACATGGAAAGTGTACTAGTTATAAAAGCCCTTCTTATGGAATAAAACCAGTATGTAATTTGTGAGGGTACAGTACATGAGAAAGAAGAAAAATTAAGCTAAACACAAACACCCCAGAAATGTCAAAATAGCTCTTGTCACCAAGGTAAAGACAAGGTCAAAAGGTCATGTCACTAAGGGGTTAAAACAAAAGCCTGCATATTTTTTTTTACATTTTTAAATTTTGGGTGTGCAATATTGGTGATGGAGCATGTCCTGGGTATGCAATGTGGGTGATTGGGCATGTCCTGAGGTGCTGGTGCAAGTCCTGAGACTGGAATGTAGGTGCTGGGTCAGGTCCTGGGACTGTAATGTGGGTGCTGGGGAATGCCCTGGGTGTGCACTGTGGGTGATGGAGCATGTCCTAATAAAGTTTAATTCCATGCTATATATTTTATAATTTGGTTATATTTATCCACCTTTTCAGCATGGTAGAATTCAAATAAAAAAGGTAAATAAATACCATATTCACTCGAATAGAAGACAAGGTTTTTTTCCAGAGCAAATGCTCATGCTTATATTCGAGGTCGTCTCATAATATGACCTCAAATCGAGGTCAGACTATAGGACACGGATCCAGGTCCCCCGCAGAGCTGGATCCCCCTCGCTAACAGCCGGTACTTTGACAACCTAAACATTCTCATGGTGTATGTAGAGAATAAAAAAGCTGATCAATGATTTATACATTGTGTTAGCCAGTGGCATAAAATAATATAAAAATATGTTTTAAATATGCATGTGGAGTTTCCTGTTTATGATACCACCCATGGCTTTATTAAAGGGACTGTAAGAAACAAGGACTGCCCACACTAAATGAGTAAAAGTAATTTCCTTTTTTTTTTTTTTTTTTGCTGTAGGAACCAGTGAGAATAATGCCATTCAGATGAATGGAATATCCTGTCTCTAGTGATGTCATCAGACAATGTGTTGCACTGTTAAGAGCTCCTACTATGTACAAGAGCAGGGTCACTCATAGGCCACTCAATAGACTCAATTTGAGGAGGACAGGAAGTGACTATATGGAACAAAACTTTATATCCTCAGTGTCTATAGAATCGGTGCTTCAACACCTGCAGTAAACATCCAGAGTAATCACTGGGGAGGGCTTGAGTCAAATATTAAAAATGTGATTTATACAGAATGCCTGCATCAAATCACACATAAAAGCCTGTGCATTATACAAGCAGTGATCTTCATCTTGCACCAAAGTGAGTTTGGAGACTAGACTGTCCCTTTAACTACTTTTCAATGGGAAATGTGGTATCTCCATTTTAAGCCACAAGATGTTATACGCAGGAGACACACGTTTAAAACATATATTTCCCTTATTTTATGCATTTGCATGCTATTCTTCTAACACAATGTTGAGATAAAGTTGTATCTTTTTTATTCTCTACATTCACAGTATAAGCAATGGTTGGACTGAGATAATCCCTTTAAGACAGAGTGACCAGGTGTGATTAGGCAGGTATAGCAATGTTTTGGTTTTTTAAGGTGTATACTTGAAGTGTATTCTCCACAATGAAGCTTGCTAACAGTTTGGGATTTATAATCAGTGATTCATAATCACATGAGCAGGGAGGTCAGTCTGTGAACATGAAATCAGGCATCTTTCCTTAATTCTATCACATGATCAGCCTGAAGCCTGCTCATAACTAGAAGGACAGATGAGGCACCGTGATTGTTATTTTCACCAGCTGTGAGTGGCAGAGCTCTGCTTTAAATGCTGGTGCAGTTTAGTCCAAGGATTGCAGTCAGTCAGCTAGCAGAATGAAGGCTCTAGTTTTGGGGAGTTTGGTGCTGCTTGGTCTCTGGCTGATATCAGGAATCCAAGCTGTAAAACGTGAGTATGATGTAGAAATGTCAGATATTTGTATTAGATTTTCCTAGATCATTTTTGTCATTCATTTTCCCCCCTTTTCCTAAGTTTTTAAGTTGGTTATTGCCTACAACTCTAAAAAAATAACATGGAAACAGATATTTCTAAACTTATGACAAATTTTAGAAACTATTTAGATAGTATAAAAAAAAAAAAATTATTTTTACTGGGCTGATGATAGATAGTAAGTTATATTATAATTCATCCCTGATGGATAATTATTTATTCACCAATATAGCTTGCTCATATGCTACTTGTACCTCATTAAATGACAATCTGGCATCTCTCTCACTTTAAGCTATATCTACAACAGTTGAGACTGTGCTCAAAGGATCACTCTTTCCTGGGGGGATGCATATGAAAATGTGTGGGTGGATTTTTTTTTTTTTATAAATATTTTTGTAACTTAATGGTGAAATGTATTTTTATTTCATTTTAAAGCAGTGATTCTCAACCATGTCCTCAGGACCCTCCCAATGCTCCAGGATTTGGGGATTACCCAGTTGTATTTTAAATAAGAATATGTACAACACCTGGTGTGGTTCCCTAACCATTAAGCAGCCATACCAGGTTTTCTACATATTCTTATTTAAACACATCTGGGCATGCCTTCATTTCAAAGGACTGTAACACTTGGTTTGCCACAATTATATTATACTAAATTTGTAAATGTCTATTTCGATTCTCTAGTTTTAAGTTCAGGGTTTATTTAAGTGTTTTCTTACTTTGGCACATTACTATCTAGTGATCCTAGAAGGATAAACTGAACATGATCAGATGTGGAAGTAGAATTGGATGTGATGCTTTCAGGCAATACATCAAATACTGCAAACTGTTAATTTGTTGTGTGGGGTTTCTCAGCCTCTCCTTCTCCCACCTCCGTCCATAACTGCATGTGTGGTTTTGTTTGTTTGTTCTGACTTTTATTTTTATTTTTTTTGCCTTCGCCCAAATTCCCCCCCCAGGTTTTCAGGATGTTATGGTTCTTGGAAGGAAGTTGGGTCATGAGAGGCAATCTAGCCAGATACCTAACTGGTCTCCTGACAGTAACTCATGGGACGAGCAGCTCTATCCTGCCTGGAAAGCTGGAGATTCCAGATGGGACAACTGCTGGAAAGGTAAAGCTGTAGGATTGAAATTTCCTGAGGAGGGGGTGACTAGTTATTCTATGTTGTTGGTTCCTCTAAAATGGAAACCATTGTGGTCTCTATTTGACCAGTGGTGAGGCCTACTGCTTTCCCCTCCAGTTAACTTGCATTTGTACACTTTATTTTAAACCTAGGGTTGTCATCCTGGTCCCTACAAAAAAAACATTTACATTTTAGAGATATTATATAGTGAAAAGGAAAATGCAAAGGCTATATGTGGCCAAATTATTCATATAATATATCATATATCTATCCTTTGCATTTTCCTTTTTCACTATGTAGAAGTCCTGTTACCAGAAACCACCAAACATTTTTTTTTTAAACATGCTACCTTGTAGTGTGTAGAAGCTGAGGCAGCAAACCTGAAACTCATTTACTTCAACCAACAAAATACTTGTAGATCCAATTGATGAGATCTACGTGATGCTGTAAAGGTTGTCGTTAACATGTCTTAATTTCCAAAGATCACACACACACACGGGGGGGGGGGGGGGGGGGGGTTTGGTATGGAAATGGAAACCACTTATTCCTTTTGCTCAAATGACAAATAAAAACTTGTCTGATTCAATTCAAAATGAGGAAAGAAGCTGTACTTTGGAGGGTTGCATCACCTTATGAAGGTGAGATGGATTCTTATATGATGTAATCTAGCCCTGTTTGGTCTGTTTCTCTTCTTAGGTGGCAAGGTGGTGGCACTCTTGACCAGTGACAGCCCAGCGCTGATAGGGTCAAACATTACATTTGCTGTGACACTGCAGTTTCCCAGATGTCAGAAAGAAAATGAAGATGGGGATATAGTGTATGAAAGGAAATGCAGAAATGGTGCGTAACTACTCTAAAAAGTCACTGACTAAAGTATCCATGTCTTCTCTGCTCAGCTAGTCTTCCTCTTCCCAGATTCTTCTAGTTACCAAGACCAATATGTATATAACTGGACAAAGTGGGAAGATTACTGCAATGAAGGAAACTGCACCTTCAGCAATAAATTTCCTGATGGCCGTCCCTTCCCACACCACCATGACTGGAGAAGAAGGAACTTCATCTACATCTTCCAGACGCTAGGTTAGACTTGATACAATAGGTGGTGTGCGGTATCTGGCTTCTCTAAGCCTAATTATTCTACAGAGTGCAAACTATTGGGTATTTTTAAAGCGGCCACATATCCAATGATTAACCTGTCTATTGCAGGATAATTAACTAAATTAATTAAGCAATAAAGTAAATATGAAAAATGTTCATCTCAAAGATTTTTATTTATGTGGGGCCAACCACAAAACCAGATTAGGCCCAGCACAATGTAAAAGTAAGCTAGTAAATTCCATACATGCAGGAAATATTAAATGATTCTTCGTGTTTGGTCATTTGAGGCTGTCCATCTTGTTACAGCTGAGATTCTTGCTTGGTCAACTTGTGGAAAAGTTGGCATGTAAACTAATTTGTGTTTTCTCCCCTGCCTTAGGACAATACTACCAACAAACTGGAAGATCATCAGGTGTTCTTTCACTAAATACTACAAATATCACAGCTGGCACACAGATGATGGAAGTGTCTGTCTATAGAAGGGGCCGAAGACAACATTATCCAGTTGCCAAAGCAAGCGGCATCTATATTGTGACTGGTAAATACTTCTATATATTCATTATAAAGAATCAATAGTGAGGCAAACTATTACCACCTCTAACGGATCTCTCTGCAATGGCGTAACAGGGCCCTAGTTAAGGAATGTCCGGTGTTGTGATCTTTTGGGGATGGAAGTCTTTGATAATGCCCTCAGCTGATAATACTCAATCAGGGAAGAAAAAATGTAACATTGGCTGTAGGATGGGTTACCAAACTAATTGCTTCGGCCTCCCCTTTGATCTGTTCTTCAAATGTGTCACCACTCAGCTTAATGGTATTGCCAACTACCTGGCACAGGTGGCTTTAAGAGTGGTTGGTTGATTTAATGACCTGTGCTGCCAAGAAGAAAATATGGGCTGTTTGTTGAATACCATATTTGAAGGAAACTGCTATAGATAACATCAAATAATTCACACCTGTTAAATCTACCTGTAGATGTTTGCCACTGGTCCACAAATCCTATTAAGATCTCACATTTTTGTTCCAGACCAAATTCCCTTCTATGTGAACATTTCCCAGAAGAATGATCGTAATGCTTCAGACAACATCTTCATTAAGGGTTCTCCGATTACATTTGGTGTCAATCTTCATGATCCAAGCCATTATCTCGCTAAATCTGTGGTGTCGTTTGACTGGTCTTTTGGTGATGGGAATGGCTCCCTTATTTCCAATAACCCAGTGTCTAATCATACCTACACTCTACATGGGAATTTCAGCCTTAATCTGACCATCAAAGCTGCAATCCCTGGACCTTGTCTACCAGTTACACCTACTCCACTTGCACCTACAACCCATTCTACTCCACTTGCACCTACAACCCATTCTACTCCACTTGCAACTACAACCCATTCTACTCCACTTCCACCCACAACTCATTCTCTAACTACTGCTCACACTACAAGCAACAGTACTGGTAAGAAAACTAGATGTCTTAAATATATATATATTTATTTTTTTTATATTCCCCCCCCCCCCCTCCCCCTAAAAGTTATAATTGGTTACTCTATACAGGAAATACTACAGACTTGCCCTCAACTGAACTGGAGTTCTTGTTCAGTACAGAAGCTAATGTAACAACGATAGAAACCACTACTACACACATGGCTACAACTTCAGCTAGTGGCTGTTTTATCTACAGATATGGCTATTACAAGACTAACATAACCATTGTAGGCAAGTATCCCAACTTGAACTAAATGTGTGATCAAATTATTGTTTAGTCTACTATTTATTTATATTTTGCCTTTTGTAGATGGTATCCTGGAGGTGAATATCCTTGAAATGACTAATGTCATGTCTCAGACTCCAAATGCTTTCATAGATTTTGTGGTGTCCTGCCAAGGAAGGTAACACATGGAATCCATATCTGGGTAGGTGGGTAACTGAATAGTCTCATGGGATAAAATGCTGCAAATATTTTTGTTTTGGTTCTAGTGTGCCTACAGCTGTCTGTACTGTAATTTCTGACTCAACCTGCATGGTTCCACAAAATATGGTCTGTGATGAGGTGGGACCTTCTGACCAATGCTTGGTGACTCTAAGACGATCCTTTGCAGAACCTGGAACATATTGTGTCAACATTACACTGAGTGATGATGCCAGCTTGGCTCTTGCAAGTACCCTAGTATCTGTAAATGAAGGTAAGTCGTGTTAAAAAAAAATAAAAAAATAATGCCTTGTCTGGGTAGACGTGTAACTTGTATATTTTACTCTAAAATCAAGGATTCCAATCGCAAAGGACAATCGAGGGAATACTTATTCCCCTGGGTTTGGTGGCAATAGTTGCAGTTGTGATTGGTGCTCTTCTATACAAGTAAGTCATATCCAATCTCTTTTCCCCCTCTTATTGTATCTATTTAATGAAGCTCCTAGTAACCAGCATTGTTACTGCAGGAAACACAAAGGGTATAAACCAATCGTCAATGCTGCAGATAATGATTCCAGTGACGGCATCATGGTGTACTTCAGCAAAATAAAGTCTGGATTTTTCAATGGAAATGATGAGAATAACCCTCTTCTGAAAAACAAAGCTGGAATTATATAATGTATTTGTAATATCTGTGGCATTCTGGGTCTTAAAATTGGGGATTTCAATTTGTATCAGGAATACTACTAAATAAAGCTCTTATTTAAATCATACACAGGACTTTTATTAATTTATTTTTTTTAATTTAAATCTCTAGTCTTGCCTAACTTGGTAAGGGTTAAAACCATAGGTGCCCACAGGGCGGAAGGTCTGATTACCCCCACCTCCCCCTGAAATTGGATCTGCAGCAAGGGAGGGAGAAGCAGTAGACTGGTTTAGTTAATTAGAGATATAGATCATTAAACAAAACACCCAGGGCCGATCCTAGGGTCATGAGCGCCTGGGTGCAGGATTTGTTTGGGCGCCCCTATGGTGGGCGTGATTATATAACCCCTCCCCTTTACACATTTTCATGAAATATAAATTAAAATACCAAAATTGTATTGAATTTTTTTTAAAAAAGAAAATAAGAAACCCAGTGTGATTAGTAATGGAGAAAATATTTAATCACTATTCATACTGAAGGTGCTAATCAAGTGTGAAAATTAAAACAATGCCATCATCTCATATAATTTTCACATTTGATTAGCACATTCAATTTTAAATAATCGTGATTAAACACATGTTCTCTCATAAATGCAACATTATTTTATGAATGACACTTCCAGACACACACTGACGTATACCCAGCACTCCCAGACACACACTGACATATACACAGTCACTCCCAGACACACACTGACATATACACAGTCACTCCCAGACACACACTGACATATACACAGTCACTCCCAGACACACACTGACATATACACAGTCACTCCCAGACACACACTGACATATGTATATGTATGTGTGTGTATATATATATATATATATATACACTCACATCTATATATACAGTCACTCAGACATTGGCTCACTCACAGGTACACACATATATAAATAGGGGAATATCAACATGCAGCTCACCTGTAACAGGGCAGATCCTTATACATACCAGTATTTTGCCAGTGGAGCAATCATATGTTTTACTGTATGATCCACATAGATCTCTGCCAGCTTATGTTAAGCTGGACTCTGTCCCATGCAGGGGCGGGCTGGGCCGGGGGGCAGGGTGGCAATTGGCCCCCAGGCCGCCCTAAACTATGTAAAACACGGCCGCTGGGCCAGTGTTTTAAAAAAAAAAAAAAAAAAAAACGCGCTTGCAGGCAGAGACGGAGGTGAGAAGGGATCGGAAGATCCCCTCTCACCTCCGCTCTGCCTGCAAAGCTGCACGGGGAGCCGAACAGGCAGCACAGAGAAACCTCCGTGCTGCCTGTTCGGCTCCCCGTGCAGTGTGCCGACAGTCACGTGATCGGCGCTCTGACGTCAGACGCGCGCCGATCACGTGACCTGTCGGTACAACCGCCGGGAGGCCGAACAGGCAGCATGGAGGGACCATGCTGCCTGCCACTGGTGGCCACCAGGTAAGTCCTCCTGCCACTAGCCACCAGGGAAGTCCTGACACTAGCCACCAGGGAAGTCCTGCCACTAGCCACCAGGGAAAAAGGTAAGGGGGGGGGGGGGGGGGGTTTGGGCAAAAAACACTGGCATATTATTGGGCAAATTGGCTGGGGCATATTACATGGCAAATAAGACTGGCATATTATTGGGCAAATTGGCTGGGGCATATTACATGGCAAATAAGACTGGCATATTATTGGGCAAATTGGCTGGGGCATATTACATGGCAAATAAGACTGGCATATTATTGGGCAAATTGGCTGGGGCATATTACATGGCAAATAAGACTGGCATATTATTAGGCAAATTGGCTGGGGCATATTACATGGCAAATAAGACTAGAATATTATTGGGCAAATTGGCTGGGGAATATTACATGGCAAATAAGACTGGCATATTATTGGACAAATTGGCTGGGGCATATTACATGGCAAATAAGACTGGCATATTATTGGGCAAATTGGCTGGGGCATATTACATGGCAAATAAGACTGGCATATTATTGGGCAAATTGGCTGGGGCATATTACATGGCAAATAAGACTGGCATATTATTGGGCAAATTGGCTGGGGCATATTACATGGCAAATAAGACTGGCATATTATTGGGCAAATTGGCTGGGGCATATTACATGGCAAATAAGACTGGCATATTATTAGGCAAATTGGCTGGGGCATATTACATGGCAAATAAGACTAGAATATTATTGGGCAAATTGGCTGGGGAATATTACATGGCAAATAAGACTGGCATATTATTGGGCAAATTGGCTGGGGCATATTACATGGCAAATAAGACTAGAATATTATTGGGCAAATTGGCTGGGGCATATTACATGGCAAATAAGACTGGCATATTATTGGGCAAATTGGCTGGGGCATATTACATGGCAAATAAGACTGGCATATTATTGGGCAAATTGGCTGGGGCATATTACATGGCAAATAAGACTGGCATATTATTAGGCAAATTGGCTGGGGCATATTACATGGCAAATAAGACTAGAATATTATTGGGCAAATTGGCTGGGGAATATTACATGGCAAATAAGACTAGAATATTATTGGGCAAATTGGCTGGGGCATATTACATGGCAAATAAGACTGGCATATTATTAGGCAAATTGGCTGGGGCATATTACATGGCAAATAAGACTAGAATATTATTGGGCAAATTGGCTGGGGAATATTACATGGCAAATAAGACTGGCATATTATTGGGCAAATTGGCTGGGGCATATTACATGGCAAATAAGACTGGCATATTATTGGGCAAATTGGCTGGGGCATATTACATGGCAAATAAGACTGGCATATTATTGGGCAAATTGGCTGGGGCATATTACATGGCAAATAAGACTGGCATATTATTGGGCAAATTGGCTGGGGCATATTACATGGCAAATAAGACTGGCATATTATTGGGCAAATTGGCTGGGGCATATTACATGGCAAATAAGACTGGCATATTATTAGGCAAATTGGCTGGGGCATATTACATGGCAAATAAGACTAGAATATTATTGGGCAAATTGGCTGGGGAATATTACATGGCAAATAAGACTGGCATATTATTGGGCAAATTGGCTGGGGCATATTACATGGCAAATAAGACTAGAATATTATTGGGCAAATTGGCTGGGGCATATTACATGGCAAATAAGACTGGCATATTATTGGGCAAATTGGCTGGGGCATATTACATGGCAAATAAGACTGGCATATTATTGGGCAAATTGGCTGGGGCATATTACATGGCAAATAAGACTGGCATATTATTAGGCAAATTGGCTGGGGCATATTACATGGCAAATAAGACTAGAATATTATTGGGCAAATTGGCTGGGGAATATTACATGGCAAATAAGACTGGCATATTATTGGGCAAATTGGCTGGGGCATATTACATGGCAAATAAGACTAGAATATTATTGGGCAAATTGGCTGGGGCATATTACATGGCAAATAAGACTGGCATATTATTGGGCAAATTGGCTGGGGAATATTACATGGCAAATAAGACTGGCATATTATTGGGCAAATTGGCTGGGGAATATTAAATGGCAGAATAACACTGGCATATTATTGGACAAATCGTCTGGGGAATATTAAATGGCAGAATAACACTGGCATATTATTGGACAAATCATCTGGGGAATATTAAATGGCAGAATAAGACTGGCATATTATTGGGCAAAATGGCTGGGGAATATTAAATGGCAATTAACACTGGCATATTATTGGGCAAATTAGCAGGGGCATATTAAATTGCAGATAACCTTGGAATATTATTGGGCAAATTTACTGAGTCATATTAAATTGCAGAATAACACTGGCATATTATGGGACAAATTGGCTAGGGGAATATTAATGGCAAATAATATTGGAAATGTGTATGTAATGGGGTGATGGAGGCATGTAAATGTGGTGATGGGGCATGTCCTGGTGTGCAACGTGGGTTATGGGTCATGTCGGAGGTGTGCAACGTGGGTAGGGGGGGGGGGGTGCCCAAATTTTGGGATATTGGGTGTCTAAATCCTGTCATGTTGAGGGGCATAATCCTGGCATATTGAGGGGAAAATCCTGGCATATTGAGGGGGCATCATCTTGGCATATTGAGGGGAAAATCCTGGCATATTGGGTGTCTAAATCCTGGCATATTGAGGGGCATAATCCTGGCATATTGAGGGGCATAATCCTGGCATTTTGAGGGGCATAATCCTGGCATATTTAGGGGAAAATCCTGGCATATTGAGGGGGCATCATCTTGGCATATTGAGGAGAAAATCCTGGCATATTGGGTGTCTAAATCCTGGCATATTGAGGGGCATAATCCTGGCATACTGAGGGGCATAATCCTGGCATTTTGTAAGGGAAAATTCTAGCATATTAAATGGCAAATCCTGGCATATTGTGGGGGAAAATCCTGGCAATATTCGTTATAAAACAAGGAAAAGATGGCCGTGGATGGGGAGGCGATTCGATGGTGCAATGGGCCACTTGACTGGATTTGCCCCCCAGGCCTAAGGCTGCCAGCCCTCCCCTGGTCCCATGACGGTTTCACTTTGAACGCCGGGTTGTCACACGACACCCAGCACTCAAAGCAGTAAAAAGGAAATGCATTGTATGGGCTGGCTCTGGGGACAGGAGAGCTGACAAGGGTGAGTGCGGCCACAGCAGTTACGCCACTGCAAATACACATAGACCGATAGATGCATATATCTATATATAAACTTTTTGATATATGTAAAAAACACTTTTCACCGACACATAGAAACATAGAAACATAGAAACATAGAATGTGTCGGCAGATAAGAACCATTCGGTCCATCTAGTCTGCCCAATTTTTTTTTTTTTTGGAGTACTTTTATTAGTCCCCCGTTCTCGGTCTTATAGCTAGGATAGCCTTGTGTCTATCCCACGCATGCTTAAAATCCTTGACTGTGTTTACCTCTACCACTTCTGCTGGCAGGCTATTCCATACATCCACTACCCTCTCAGTAAAGTAATACTTCCTGATATTACTTTTAAATCGTTGCCCCTCTAATTTAAGACTATGTCCTCTAGTTGTGGTAGTTTTTCTTCTTTTAAATATACTCTCTTCCTTTACTGTGTTGATTCCCTTTATGTATTTAAATGTTTCTATCATATCCCCCCTGTTACGTCTTTCCTCCAAGCTATACATGTTAAGATGCTTTAACCTTTCCTGGTAAGTTTTATCCTTCAACCCATGAACCAGTTTAGTAGCCCTTCTCTGAACTCTCTCCAAAGTATCAATATCCTTCTGGAGATACGGTCTCCAGTACTGCGTACAATACTCCAAGTGAGGTCTCACCAGTGCTCTGTACAATGGCATGAGCACTTTCCTCTTCCTACTGCTAATACCTCTCCCTATGCAACCAAGCATTCTGTTTGCTTTTCCTGCTGCTCTAGTGCATTGCCTACCTACCTTCAAGTCCTCTGAAATTATTACTCCTAAATCCCTTTCCTCAGATGTTGAGGTTAGGACTGTACCAAATAGTCTATATTCTGCTTTTGGGTTTTTACGCCCAAGGTGCATAATCTTGCACTTGTCCACATTAAATGCCAGTTGCCACTGCTCTGACCATTTTTCTAGTTTATCCAAATCATTTGCCATTTGGCTTATCCCTCCATGAATATCAACCCTGCTGCAAATCTTTGTATCATCAGCAAAAAGACATACTTTGCCAACAAGACCTTCTGCAATATCGCTAATAAAAATATTAAAGAGAATGGGTCCAAGAACAGATCCCTGAGGTACCCCACTAGTAACAAGACCTTGCATTGAATATACCCCATTGACTACAACCCTCTGTTGCCTGTCACTCAGCCATTGTCTAATCCATTCAACAATATTGAAATCCAAACTCAAAGATTGCAGTTTATTGATAAGCCTTCTATGTGCGACAGTGTCAAAAGCCTTACTGAAATCTAGGTAAGCAATGTCTACTGCACCACCCTGATCTATTATTTTAGTTACCCAATCAAAAAAATCAATAAGATTAGTTTGGCATGATCTCCCTGAAGTAAACCCATGCTGTCTCTGATCTTGAAATCCAAGCGACTTTAGATGTTCAACAATCCTATTCTTTAACAAGGTTTCCATTATTTTCCCCACTACTGAAGTAAGACTTACTGGTCTATAGTTGCCCGCCTCCTCCCTACTACCTTTCTTGTGAATGGGCACAACATTAGCTAATTTCCAATCTTCTGGAACTACTCCCGTTAACAATGATTGGTTAAATAAATCTGTTAACGGTTTTGCTAGTACACCACTAAGTTCTTTTAATAACTTTGGATGTATCCCATCAGGTCCCATCGACTTATTTGTCTTTACTTTAGACAGCTGAAGTAAAACCTCTTCCTCTGAAAACTTACATGCATCAAAAGACTCATTAGTCTTTTTCCCTAAATGAGGTCCCTTACCCTCATTTTCATTTGTAAAAACTGAACAAAAATATTCATTAAGGCAGTCTGCTAAACCTTTATCCTCTTCTACATAGCATCCTTCTTTTGTTTTCAATCTAACTAATCCTTGTTTTACTTTCCTTTTCTCATTTATGTATCTAAAAAATGTTTTATCCCCCTTTTTCACTGACTGGGCTATAGTCTCTTCTGTGTGTGCTTTGGAAGCTCTTATAGCTTGCTTTGCCTCTTTCTGCCTACTCTTATAGATCTTTCTATCTTCCTCACTCTGAGTATTTTTATAATTACTAAATGCTAGCTTTTTATTTTTTACTATTTTAGCCACCTCTGCAGAGTACCACAGTGGTTTCTTCAATTTTTTGCTCTTACTGACAAGCCTTATGCAATTTTCTGTTGCCTTCAGTAGTGCAACTTTTAGATAATCCCATTTCTCCTGGACTCCATTTAATTTGCTCCAGTCTGATAATGACTCCTTCACACCTAATCTAATTTTAGAAAAGTCTGTTTTTCTAAAATCTAAAACTTTTGTTTTTGTGTGGTGTGACTGGGTCACTGTTCTTATATTAAACCACACTGTCTGGTGATCACTAGATCCTAAACTTTCACCTACAGTAATATCTGATAACAAATCTCCATTTGTGAACACTAAGTCTAGTATGGCCTGCTTTCGAGTTGGCTCCTCCACTACTTGTTTTAGAGATAATCCAAGTAGGGAGTTTAGGATATGCGTACTCCTGGCGCAAGTAGCTGTTTTGTATTTCCAGTTCACATCAGGAAGATTAAAGTCACCCATGATGATCACTTCTCCCTTCATTGTCATTTTAGCTATTTCCTCAACTAGTAGATTATCTAACTCCTCTAATTGTCCAGGGGGCCTATAAATCACACCTACCCGAGTTACCATATGATTACCAAATTCTAATGTAACCCAAACTGACTCTATGTTCGCCTCACTAACTTGTATTATGTTACATTTTAAGCTATCCCTCACATACAGGGCCACCCCTCCCCCTTTTTTACCTTCTCTGTCTTTTCTATATAAAGAGTACCCTGGTATTGAAATGTCCCAGTCATGTTTTTCATTATACCATGTCTCAGTAACAGCCACTAAATCTACATTCTCAGTTGCCAATATTGCCACAAGTTCATGGATCTTATTCCCTAAACTGCGAGCATTTGTAGACATGACCCTAAGCTTATCATTTTTCAGCACACTGACTACAGGTAACTTCTGTACCTTTTTTGGGGGGCAATTGGATTGATGTTTTATCGCCATTTTGCCCCCCTCTTTTAGTTTAAAAACTTCCTAGCAAAACCTCTGAACTGCTCACTGAGAACATTCGTTCCCTTTTGAGAAAGATGCAAACCATCTTTTTTGTACAGTTCCTTTCTATCCCATAGTGAACTTCCATGAGAAACAAAGCCAAATCCTTGCTCCCGACACCATTCTCCAAGCCACAAGTTGAAGTCCCTAATACGCATCCGTCTATCATTCTGAATGTTATGCACAGGCATAACTTCAGAAAAGGACAGTGTGGACACAACCTGCCGTATATCATTGGCAAGAACACGAAAAGCTTCCTTCACCTCTGAAACCTCATTGCAAGCCAAATCATTTGTCCCTAGATGAACCAGTACATCCAATTCTCCTTCCTGATTTGCTTGCTTAACAATATTAGAAATACGCCTCCTGTCTCTGCGAGCAGTAGCTCCAGGAAGACATCTCACTAAGCCAATACTGTCCAACTCCGCACCTCTTATGATAGAATCGCCCAACAACAACTGCTTTCTATCAGGCCTCAACTTCTCCTTGCACACCTTAGCCACATAGGAGAGTGGTTCCTCAAACACAAACGTCTCGCTCATACTCACGGACACACTTAACACTCTTACACACACACACACACACACACAGACACTTATATGTGAGTAAATTCCCATGATTTAAACTACGAAGCATGCAAGGTTGTGTAGGTTTCATACACCATTTACCAGACTTTGAGAAAAAGATTGACCAATAGTCTCATAATACCACTTGCCCCTTTGTAACTGTCATTGACATGATTTTCTGACAAACGTGTCATCACACACAGACACCCTTACAAACGCACACCCAGACATCCTTACACACAGAGATACCGTTATACACATATACAGACACCCTTACACACACACACACACACACAGCCATACACACAGATACCCTTATACACACAAATTACATCCACAGACACCCCTACACACACACAGCCTTATACAGACACCCTTACAAACACCCAGATACCCTTACAAACACACACCCAGACAGCCTTACACACAGATACCCTTACACACATATACCCAGACAGCCTTACACACACACAGATACCCTTATACACACAGACACTCTTACACACACAATTATATCCACACAGACTCAGCCTTATAAACACACAGACACCATTATACACACACACACACACACACTCATAACGCACACACACACACACACACACTCATAACACACACACACACACACACACACACACACACACACACTCATAACACACATACCCTTATACAGACGGATGTATGGCCTTTTTATAACCATAAAAAAGGTTGCTATAATGTTTGTCCCCCTGCCTGCTCATTTACCTTTCAGTTGCAGGGAGGGGGTGTTGAGATGGTGTGGGTTTCCAACCCCTGCAGCATTTACCTTCTGAGCGCCAGCAGGAAGTCAGCTGACATCCGGGCGCTCTAACAGTGTGAGGGGGCTGAGCTTATCTCACGGAGGTGCGGTGTTTAGCAGCATATTCGGCTCCCATTACTTATGTCCTCCGTTTCAACGGAGGAGGATCATGATGAGGGAAGAAGGCGCCCAGCGTCCGGCACCCAGCATGTGCAAGTGCATGCCAGCTCCAGTCTAGGCGCCCCCATATTTCTCATTCTTACAGCGCTTGGGTGCGGTGCACCCCGCGCACCCGCCCAGGATCGGCCCTGAAAACACCTGTCAGACAAGTAATTGCAGCAAAAAAAGATTTTATTTAATTTTATACGCCCCCATGTCAGTGGTCTGTCTTTACCTCCGAGCAGAAGGGGAACTTCCCTGAGTGAACACCCTCTAGGGTCCACTTTTCTGTGAATCTCATCCAGTGTGTTAAGTCATGGGAAGGAGAGTACTCAAAGGTTCGATACTATGATTATGAAATGGTCCTGCAGCTGCTGTGGGATGCATACCTGAGGATTCTCAGCCATCCATTTGGTTGGCTGAACATCATGAGAAATGTCATAACTGCACATGAAGTGGCAAAGCTTAGCCACCCCTGCTATATAACTAATAACGAGTTTGGTTATTTTTATGGCCTCAATTTTTATTTTTATAATGCCTCCCAATGTTTTCTGTGCATCACAGAGCTGCACTAAACAACATTAACTGTTGTTGACCAACTCCCATGATGAGCAAGTAACTGCTAATTGCTAACTGTGGATAGGGCTATGTGAGGTGGAGGGGGGGGGGGGGGTGAAAATGGGGTTACAGTGAGGTCTACAGTACAAACATTTGTTGAATGCATCTGCAGTATTCAACCAGCCATATTGCTACCTCAACTTTATTGGATTTGTAGTTGGACTGGGATTGTTATACTGCACACTAACTTTTTGATGACCACAGCTCCCATGATCTATAGCTAGCCCATTACTGGCTGAATATCATTAGCTATTATTAGCCTAGTCTACAATTCTATTTCAACCCCAGCAATTGTAAACTTCCCATGATGCTAAAGTATATGCTGGCTGTTAGCTACTACCATTGTCATAGAATTGTCCTACTAATGGGTAACGTTCATATTTTTCGGTATTGGCGCGATATGCATTGCACTGTCAGAAGTTGAATTCTGCCTCCTCACCATATCACTGACTGTTTATGGAGTCCATGGGTTTGTCTCACCAATATTCTTCAATAAATTGCTGATTTCCAAATGCCTTGAGTCCATTCCTTCAGGACAGGATCCCAGTCTTAGACCTCCTATTTGAGGTCTGATTATAAGACTAACCTCGAATGTAAGCTCTGAGGGGAAAAAAAAACCTAGTCTTATATTCGAGCACTAAAATGTACCAAGAGAAGTTAAAGGATGTTAACAAGAGGCCATAGCCTTAAAGTAGAGGTGTTTGCTGAGAGGGATAAGGTTTAAAAGGATTCTTCCTGAGTATTGGCTGCATGGAATAGACTTCCAGCAGAAGTGGTAGAGGCTAATACAGGGAAGGAGTTTAAGCATGCATGGGATAGACCTAAAACTATCCTAGATCGAAGTAAGATCAGGTTAGGGATTCATGAAAGTATCCAGAAATTGGGCAGACTAGATGTGCCTTATTTGCTGATACACATTCTATGCTTTGGTCAATCCTAGCTAGAAGCTGACTGTAAAACCCTGAGCTTGTATGTAGCCTATGCAGTTCATTCACTAAAATGCACTACTTACCAACTTCACCATGAACTTAACCTGGTAAGCTCCTCCACTTAAACTATTCATGGCCAGTTTAAGGTGAAATTAACCATGTTTAAACATAAACCGTGTCAGTGACGCAATTTAAATCTCCTGATTTTTTTTTTTATATATAATATTTATTTGAGGGAAACAGAACAGATAAAATAAGGGGCTACAACAATAACCAACATAAACATTCCTTTTTTAATTCTTTCAATGAAATATTAAAAAAAAAAAAACAGGAACAAATACGGACGTTTAGAGAACCATAAAAATAATAGGCCTGTGTACGGAACCTCCTGGTACCCTGGCTGGGTACCTTCCTCAAAGCTCTGCTTCCTTGCTGCGATAGACACCTTCAGGCCATTACACAGAATCAGTGGTGTAGGTAGCTTTATCAAGTTAACATAACGCAACCCACATAGTAACATGCAACCAAACAGGAACTAAACAGCAATTAACCAGAACTGCTACAGATATACAATAACACATCATAATTAGTTGAACAGTAAATTCACAGAACAATGGATGAGTCACATAGTAGTAATAGTGTGCAAATCAACATCAGCTTAAGATGGGAAATCACACATAAGCAGCACACAGGCTGTGCCTGCACTACAAGGGATAAACTATCGACCATTGTCCCTTACTCCCCTGTGACACATTGTAATCAATCTCCTCTCAGAATCATACATTGTACTTAAACCAATATATACAACAGATTCTGACTAAATGACCACAGTAAACATACAGTTATAGCACATAAGCATGAGTAAAGGGGTAACAACAGCATATACATTATAAAGTTCTTGCAAAGTCAAAAACGTACCCACTGTACCAACCTCCCCAAAAACAGAACCCATTTTCAATGCCAAGGCCTATAATCTATAGGGAGGAGGCGGGCCATTATTTCTCTCCAAGAACCCCAGTGACTTAGGGTTCTGTCACAGCCTGAATTATTGATTTAAACTAAGCACCCCAGATACCATTTTATTTTTTTTGTCGAGAGACCTACACACTAACTCCCTCTGTTTCTCCTCCACCCCTCTACTTTACCGCCGCTGCTGCTCATCAGCAAAAGAGAGCAGCATCTCGACATAGCTCTGCACACCACGTGACTTTCCAGGGTGATGCCATGGAGTCATGTGGTCATTCAAAAACAAGGTCCAAGCTGTCTAGTATAGCTAGGTATGGAGCAACTAGGGATTCAGCAGGGGCTGGTTATTCAGTCACAGGCCAGATATCCAACATACCCCAGGCTCTTCCTCATCTGGCTCTGACGTGGCATTGCGCAAGATAGAAGTCCCTATGGGTGGCATGGTGCTTCTGGTGTTCCTCACACCCAGAACCCTGATGGCTCAGCTTCAAACACAGCATCACCTCCTCTTGCAGGTCAACCCAGAGGTAGTTCATTTGATGGCAGCACGGTGCTGTTTTAAATTCAATGGCATCTCCTGTTCCGACACCCACAGCGGTTCCTCCTGCTTGGAACAGGTCCAGTGGTGATACTATCTCTCCTTCTCTACATGACACTCACTTGCAACATGTTATGGTGGGGGTGGTTTTCAGTGCTAAGGTTAGGAACAATTTAAACGACTCCTCGTGCAAGCAAGGCAATTTGTGTAAATTTAAACATGAGTGCCCCAGTTGCGGTGGTAGTCCCCTTGTCTTTAAATGTTTCAGTAAGCAACGCCAAGAAAAAGGCGGATCTTCCACCTCATCTGTTGAAAAAGGGGATGACTCCGGAAGCCATTGAGCCAGTACATCCTTGGACTGATAGGTACCAAATTGGTCAGAAGCTGTTTTGTTAAGGTCACGTTTTTCAGACAGCTATATCATCCCTTCCAAGACAGATTTAACATTACCAATAACTAATAATTTAAAATCAGCTCTCTAGTTCCCCCGTGGTTGTATATGACAAACTGAAAAAATAGGTTGCATTGGGTTGAATGGCTGGTTCATAATTTTTGGCCCCGATTCACAATCTAAGGATTTCCCCTTTGGTAATTTAGCCTTAACCTGTTAACCAGTGCTCAGTGCTACTGTGCTTTGGTTGGTGTGAAGTTCCCTTGATTGCTCCTACTGTGCTTTAACCCCACCTTGCATTACTGGTTTTACCCTTAGCTTGTCCCTGGATCTGCCTATTACCAGCCACCTGCCCTGATCACATGCTTGTTTGCACTCTGCTGTTTCGTCTGGATACCTTTGAACTCAGATCACCCACCACTCTGCCTCATTGTGTTCATCTGTCCGGCACTCGTGCCTCCACTCCTGCCTGGGTGCTCTGCATATATAGAGTGCCCCTAACAGTGGTGTTTGCAAGAGCTTCCTTTCCTGCTTCTACACTCCTAAACATGACTTACCTGATACCCTGTTGTGTACCACCATCAAATTTCTGGGCATAGAAATAGACTCAGTGGCCATGGACTCATTTTTGGAAACCTACATGGGCGGTCATTCATTTTAGACTGGGCAGTGACTAACAAACAGTTGAATCTCTGGACAGATGCTTCAGGTTCTATGGGCAATTTTTAACGGCAAGTGTTTTTGGGTTCCTGGCCAACAAGATTGGTTCTAGTCAGGCCTGACTAAGAATCGTTGCCAATTCTTTGTCTCAGCAGCAATGGGATTGGTTCCAGCTGTTGGCACCAAAGGCGGACGGAGAAGCCACTCCCGTCCCATTTTGGATATGAATGTTAGCAGACGGAACATCACAATGCTAATACACTGGTCTGTGGTACCTGCAATGTGGACTGCGTACAGCAATGGCATTTGTGCCTTCAGTGTGCAGGCAACCTGGCAGATGAGGATGGAATCCGCTTTGTTTTATTGTGGTTCATCGGACAAATGTTTGCAGATAGCATTTCTGTTCTGGCCATGAATAGAAAAATGTCTGCAATAGCAGCCTATTTTAAAGTCACACTGATTTACCAAAATACTTTTTGGTGAAGCAAGCCGCAAAGGGATATCCCAGGGGGTACAAACCGGTGGATACTTGTCGCCCAGTCACATATGATTTATTATTGCTCATCATATCAATGTTACCATCCATCTGCCCCCCCCCCCCCCGTATTACCTGACCCCCTTAGCCCCCGTATTAACTGACCCCCTTAGCTGCCCTGAATTAACTGACCCTATTCTATGTCGCAGAGCCCCCCATATTAACTGACCCTAGTCTATGTAGCAGAGCCCCCTGTATTAACTGACCTTTAGCCCCCTGTAATTTCTGAGCCCCTTAGTCGCCCTGTATTAACTGACCCTATTCTATGTCGCAAAGCCCCCCTGTATTAACTGACCCTATTCTATGTAGCAGAACCCCCTGTATTAACTGATCCCCTATATATGAACCCCCTGTCTTAACTGACCCGCTTAGCCCCATCTATTTTTTTTGTAAATAAGTTTTTATTGGAGTTTTCTGTATAAGAAAATAAACAAAACAGAAATCAATACACGGGAAAGGGACATGGGTAGCAAATACAGAATACAGAATGACAAGATAAAATAAAACAATATCGAAAAATATACAACCAGGAAAATCAAAAAAAAGAAAGGGGGGGAAAAGGATGTGGTATCAGGATATAATAGATTAAAGAATTACTAAAGGTAAAAATAAGGCGTTGGTCCAGCCCAATTAGGACTGAGATATTGAAGAAGGGTTAGAGTTTGGGGATCAGTCACAAACTCGATCCAATAGAACCAGGTATGCGGTAGCGTTAAGCTCTGTCGTCTGAGTGAGAGGGCAGCTCCTCAAACTGCGAGTTTGCTCAACTGGGAGAATCCACTCTCGAAAAGTTGGGGGAGCGGACTCTCTCCAGTGTAGGGGGATAAGAGCCTTTGCGTCATTTAATAAATGTCAAATAATTGATTTCTTATAGACTTGTAAAGGGCTGGAGGTGTGGTGTAAAAGCATCTGAGCAGGGAGAAAAGGGGGCGGATTATCAGAAAATTTATGTAGGATAGAGTGGATCTTGGTCCAAAAAGGGGAGATAATTGGACAGTCCCACCAAATATGCATGACAGTACCCGGGGCCATCCCACAAACCCAACATAAATCCGAGTGATCTGGGAAGATGCTATAGAGTAAAACTGGGGTACGATAGCAACCAGATAGTCATTTATAGCCCATCTCTTGTGTCTTGTTACTGATAGAGCATTTATGTGTGAGAGTGCATATTTTTTCCCATTGGGGTACCGAGAAAGTGGTGTGGAGAGCAGTTTCCCATTTACCCATATAGGAAGGAGGAACGGGATCAGGTGGGTCGTTGAGAAGGCTATATAACAAAGATATGACATGTGGTGGGAGGGAATCAGCACTACAGAGGTCCTCAAATTGGGTCTGTTGCCTAAATAAATTGTGTTTTTGTGGAAGTCCCCGGAGAAAACCACATAATTGGTGGTACTGAAATTTATCAAGACCTGTCGGGGGTTTTACCTCAAAGTAGCGCATCCAGGGTCTTTGGCACCCCTGCTGAAAAATAATGAGCTATAGATGAAGGTGTGGGTTGAGCAGTGGGCAAAAAAGCACTAGCTTGGATACCTGGAGGGAAATTGGGATTATATGGCAATGGAGTGAGTGGTGACGGATATGTAGTGAGTTGATGCGTGCGTGAGTTAAGTCGGAGGATTGTGAGCGTAGGGTGACGAGTCACCAACTTCTGGTTTTGAGTCAGTTGAATCCATGGTAAAAGGTGGAGTGGGGTTATCTGGTTCTGACCTTCCAGAGATATCCATAGCTTCTGGGGTGGACGATAAGTCCATTCCAGGATTCGCAAAAGATGACACACTACATAGTATGTCTTGGGGCAAGGAAGACCCAATCCGCCTCTTGCTTTGGGGCGTACAAGTACAGTGTATTTTAAACGGGGAGGCTTCTGTGCCCAGACAAATAGAATAAAAAGAGTACGGTGGGACCTGAAAAAGGATGTAGGGACCTGTATTGGGATGGTCTGGAATAGATATAGAAGGCGGGGTAGAATGCTCATTTTCAGGGCATTGACTCTACCTGTCCATGACACATGTTTGGAACCCCAGGATCTTAAATCATGTTGTACAGCTGTGAAGAGGGGTGGAAAATTATGTTGGTAGAGCGACAGGGGGGATATGATAGAAACATTTAAATACATAAAGGGAATCAACACAGTAAAGGAAGAGAGTATATTTAAAAGAAGAAAAACTACCACAACTAGAGGACATAGTCTTAAATTAGAGGGGCAACGATTTAAAAGTAATATCAGGAAGTATTACTTTACTGAGATGGTAGTGGATGTATGGAATAGCCTGCCAGCAGAAGTGGTAGAGGTAAACACAGTCAAGGATTTTAAGCATGCGTGGGATAGACACAAGGCTATCCTAGCTATAAGACCGGGAACGGGGGACTAATAAAAGTACTCCAAAAAAATTGGGCAGACTAGATGGACGGAATGGTTCTCATCTGCCGACACATTCTATGTTTCTATGTTTCTATGTCAGGGGATCTTTAGTGAGCCAAATCCCAAGGTATTTTAAATGTTGACTGCACCATGTGAAGGGGAATACCTTAGATAAGTGGTTCTCATCCCAGGAAGAGAGAAGGATGAGAATGAGAATTTCCGATTTACCGTTATTAATTTTAAAATTAGCTAGGGCACCATAGTCCGTGAATTCTTTCATTAAAAGTGGGAGGGAAATAGGGGCCACGCTAGGGGAAATAGGAGATCGTCCGCAAAGCCTAGTACTTTATGGTGGATAGACCCTACAGTCAGCCCTGAAATATCTGGGTTCTGCCTAACCGCCTCCAGAAAGGGCTCCAGGGACAGGACAAACAGCCATGGGGATAAAGGGCATCCCTGCCTTTTAGCATTGGTTCTCAGAAAAGACAAAGCCCCATTGATTCTGATTCTGGCCGAGGAGCACGAGTACAGGGACCCCACCCAGGCCAACATATGCGGACCAAATTCTATGTGTTTAAGAACTTCAATCATAAAAGTCCAATCAAGGCGGTCGAAGGCCTTTTCAGCATCCGTAGATAAGGTAGTGTGGACTACGTGTGACCTTGCGTGGTGGATAAGATAAATGGCACGGGTGGTGCAGTCCCTGGCAAAACCCGCCTGGTCAGGAGTCAAAAGATGGATGCTGATATAAAGTTAAAGGCCCATCATCCGGGCTGGCGGCCACATAGTAAATTATCAGCATCTTAGAAAAACCAGGGAAGCCACGTTGGTAAATAAAATCCTCTGTTTGTGCTGGTAAGAGGGGGTAGGCCCAGTAACAAAAATAGAAAAATAAAGTCACTTCACATAGTCTATGTCCACAAAGGGCTGGGCAGGTACAAACACAAGTTCAACCGAAACATAGTGCAGAAAAGTGAACAATAAATTTCCAGCATTGGATTATTCCTCTCGCTCCATCCCCCTCGGGGGCAAGCTCATCACGAGCCTATCCCAGGGTCGGGTTGTGCCGGGTAAAGAGCTTAGTGGTCGGGCAGCAGGCCTCACCGGTCTTCTGGGCACCCTGGGTCACGGTCCTGAGGTTGCTCGTGGATCAGCCAACATCCAGTCCACAATCTCAACAGCTGGGAGATTCAAAATGTCTAAAAAGCCCTGCAGGTCCTGATGCGACCGAAGCGAGTGGTAATCGTCGCCATCCCGGACGTTTAAGCTGAAAGGATGTCCCCATGTATATGGTATACCATTTTGCTGCAGCATCATTGTCAGGGGTTTTAAGGCTCTTCTGGCCTGCAGTGTGAGATCAGAAAGATTGTTTTAGATTGCCACCGGCTGGTTCCGGAATGACCAGATGCCTGCTTCATATTAGATCCCGTGGCGTGCTACCAGGCGGCCCCCTGGGGCGAAGAGCTCGGTGAGACCTATCCATCTGAACCTCCGTGGACTCAGGCCTGTCTTTACTATCCATTAACCATTCATGTTCTGCATTCCTTAATTTTCAACCCTTTTCTTGGATATGCAGCAATATTAGTTTCTCATTTAATTTGTCATTCATGTTCACCAGCATTCACATTGTTCCACATAGTTTTCATACTCACTTTTCAGCCATACACCAACAGGATCAGACTATTTTATGTTAACATGTCACCGAGCCTCTCCCTATTTTATGTTAACATGTCACCCCCCACGTGTCATTTGTGTCCCCCATCAACTTACTGGCGCAGATTTTCAATCAACATATAGTTGGAAATCTTGTCCTAAGTACGTGGAAACGATTGTCGAGTTTGTTGGGGCAAATTTAAAAAACCCACCAAAAAACACTCATCTTTCACATTTTTACACTGTTGATTAAATTTTACACATTACACAAATAGTTAAATCTAAAAATAATGGTCCCAAAAGAAAGCCCTAACTGTCTTTAAAAAACCTAATATATAATATGTGGGGATTCATTTCTTTTATTTAAATGCACACATATCTAAAGTAGCAAAAAAGCGATTGTCCAGAACGGATATCAAAATAAAACCAAACCATTTTCCTGTAGGGGTTAAAATCAGCATTCAGAATTCTCTGGCAGTCTCCAGCACATAAACACACACACACACGGGCTCCGCCCACTTGTGATGTCACCTCCCCAGATCCTGCCAGAAGCTGCTAGCACTGCTCCTGTCATAACGTTAAATAATTCCTGATGATCACCCAGTCTCCGCCCATTCACTCCATATATAGAGAGCACAAGGAACTCTCAGGAACTCCCCAGAACTTTAACTAGTGAATATAAAAGGAGCCAGAGCGCTGACTGGCTGCAGATCTGACAAGCAAGAAAGCACTAGCGGAGAAACAAGCAGATTATTCTCAACAGCTGACTGAACTAGATAAGAAGATCCAGCGAAAATCAGCAGAAGATGTTTCCTCTCAGCCTCCTCCAGCCCTCACACACTCCTCTGTGTGTCTGCAGAGAGCCGGCACTCACACTCTGGCCAGCTACAAGACTCCTCTTTGGGCAGCTGGAAGATGGCATGCTGAGCATGAGGAACGAGATGGAGAGAAGGATGCAACGTGTGAATCAGGCTTATCAGCTCCCCTCTCAGGACATGGACATGAGGAGAAGAATAGCTCAGAGCAGACACTCTGTGACCAAAGAAAGTGAGAAGAACTCTCCCAGCTCAGGCAGAGAGGGGAAGGAGCATTTTGAGCTCAGCCTGGATGTGAGTCCCTTCTCTCCTAATAATCTGACAGTGAAGACTGAAGGAAGGAGACTCATTGTGATGGGAAAACATGAGCAGAAAAGGGATGCTGAGGATGGAAATTACTTCCATGAATACAGAGAATGGAGAAGAGAAGCAGAGCTCCCAGAAGATGTGAATCCTGATAAAGTGCTGTGTTCCCTGTCTGAAGATGGGCAGCTTCTCATTCAGGCTCCTCGCCTTACACTGCCAGCTGTTAAAGAGATGCCGATTCCCATCACTATAAGCCAGGCACCAATAAATGGAGATGGAATCCCCTCTGAGCCCCAGATCAGCAGCGTGAAAGAAGAGCCAACAAATGAAACAAATTCATCCTAGGATCATTAAAGGACTGTTCATTACTATATTAAATGAAACATTTTATAAAAAGAAAATTTTCTATGAACTTGATACTATAATTATATTTCTTAAAGTGTTAATGTTTTAGTTTATTAATAAAATATTTGTGTTTCATTTCTACATATTCTATGAGTCTTCTGTGAATTAACAACAAATAATGAAATATGTGTTAAATTACATTAATTCCTTTCCTTATATATCTATATTTACCCACACACAGTTTTCTTATTTGAGGTTACTTTTTGTTAAGTAACTTTTTAAAACTAAAGACAATGTTAGGGAAACTGACAAGAGCACTGCTCGCAAGCAATGTATTGATGAATGTAAAGACTTGCTGATGAGATTTCTTTTGGTTAAAATAGTGTCTCCACAATACACAGTGGTGTATCTTAGTTTTGTGCTGCCCTACGCAGACAAAATTCGGGAACCCCCCACCCATGTTGCACACCTACGACATGCCCCATCACCCCCCGTTGCACACCCACGACATGCTCCAATCACCCCATTACATGCCCCATCACCCAAATTGCACACACATTAAATGCCCAATCACCCCATTACATGCCACCATCACCCTCTTTACATACCCCCACCATGTCCATTACATGCCCCCATCATCCCAATTAATTGGAAGGAGATAAAGCTTCCTGAACGGTGGGGGAGGGAGCGAAAATGTTTGAAGCACCAGAAGTGTGCTTTAACACCCACTGACAAAGTGCCGCACCGCCCTCTGGCAAAGTGCCGCCCTAGGCGAGTGCCTTGTTTGCCTTGTGGAATATACACTACTGACAATACACCCAGTACTTGATTCAGACTAATGCAAACAAATATATATTACAGCACAGTCTGCGAAAATGTAGTTTCATTAACCCCTTGGCGACACAGGACGGACTAGGTCCGTCCTGTGTGCCGAGGCGTTAGTGACACAGGACGGACCTAGTCCGTCCTGTGTCAAAACGAGCACTGAAAGCGGAGTTTTTCCGCTTTCAGTGCTCTAAGGGCATTGTAACGATGCTTCCGTGTGGAAGCATCGTACAATGCTAAAAAAAAATGCCCGTCGGCATTTCAATCGCTCCGGAGAGCGATCGAAATGCCGGTTTTAAAGGCACAGAGCCTTTAAAACACGTGCATTAAAAAAGTGAGCATAGGAAGCGAATTTTTCGCTTCCTATGCTCAGAAAGTGTTTCTGATTGCCTCGCAAGTCGAGGCAATCAGAAACACAAAAAAAAAATGCACGATCTTGGTCACTGAGTGACCAAGATGGCGCTGCCCTTCTAAGGGCAAGAGCACAGGAGGCAGGAAGTACCTGCTTCCTGTGCTCTCTGGCTGTCACATGATTGCCTCTTCACAGAGGCAATCAGTGACTGCCAGGCACACTGACAGGCAGTGGGGATGCTCTCCTGAACCTCCCCACTGACTGGTCAGATCAATATTAACTCTATATTGATCTGACCAGTTATGATCTGCCTCCCTCTCCTCACATTTTTTTTAGTGAGGGAGAGAGACAGATCAAAGTTGTAAAAGTTAAAAAAAACTATTAATTCACAACACACAAATAATAAAACAATAAAAAAAATTTTATTAAAGCAATTCCCTGCGTTTAACCCCTTCCCTGCCACTGATCTTGCATAAGCAGTGATCGTGCACATCAGCGCATTTATTTTTGCTGTTTGTGCATTTTTTAGGGGTTAATTTTTTTTGTACTGTAATTTATTACAGTACTAAAAAGGCTCTTCTAAGAGTTATTAACCCCTTATTTGCCGTCGATCACTGCTTACGCAATGATATTGACGCCAAAGCAATTTTTATCTGTCTGCATATTTTTATTTATTTTTTTTTTTTTTACACATACCCGCTAGGGGATTACATGTAAAGTAAAAATATTTGAGATTTTTTTTTTTAAGGTGCCTGAGCGCATAGCGATCAGTAACAGCGAATTAGTGGCAAAGGCGGTTTGGTGATTTCTCAATTAAGCTCACCATTCGCCCTGGTCAGATCAAAATTAATCGGATCAATATTCACAAATATTGATCTGCCTCCCTCTCCTCACTTACATTTTTCTGACGGAAAGAGACTGATCAGTATTAGTGATATAAAATAACATTTTATAAAATTGGCAGGTTTTATGAAAGTCTTTCACTGTGTATTAACCCCTTCCCTGCCATTCATCACTGTGTAAGCATTAATCTTGCACAGCAACAGTATGTTTTGCTGTCTGCACTGTTTTATGGATTATTTTCTTTGTACTGTAATGTATTACAGTACTAGATAGGCTCTTCTAAGAGCTATTAACCCCTTCTTTGCTCGAGATCACTGCTTACGCACTGATTCTGAGGCCGCGGCCTCAGGGTTCGATTTTGACCCTATTCAGCTTTCTGATACATCATCTAGCGATGTATCGGTGGCTGCTGAGCCCTTGCCACAAGTAGTGATGGGGGTCTACCGATAAAAAAATATATGGTTTGGTGGGGGTAAATTACATTGGCTGGCTTCAAAGATATATCCCATAAAGGACACGGACGCAGGTTGACTACAAAAGAAATTTGTCAAAGAATTTGTCAAAATTCCAAGTTGGAATCACAAATGTTGCCTTCTAGCCAAAAACAAACCAACAAACCTATGCATGGGTGCTATCCCTGTACTCGGGAGATGTTGCTGAACACATATTGGGTTGTTGTTTGACAGTGATATATACCAGAATCTGTGAATTCATGCCTGAAGTACAATGCATGTGGAAAAAAAACTCCCAAAAAAGTACTACCACAAACTTTTACAAAGGCTGGTGGTAGAATTAGTACCTACACAGTATTAAAATACCACCATTTGAAATACCTTAGGATGTCTATTTTCCAAAAATATATGGTTTGATGGGGTAAAATTCATTGGACGGCTTCAAAAATGTTCCAAATGGAACATGGGCGCAGGCTGACTACATGTCAAAATTCCAGGTTGGAATTGCGCACCCCCTAAATGTGGAATTTTAGACCCAATACAAACCAACAAACCTATGCATGGGGGGTATCCCTGTACTCAGGAGATGTTGCTGAACACATATTGAGGTGTTGGTTGGCAGTGGCAAATACCAGAATCTGAAAATTCCTGCCTGAACTACAATGTGTGTGGGGACAAAATTACATCCCAACCCTTTGACATAGGTTGGTGGTAGAATTAGCACTTGGAAAGTGTTAAAATACCACAATTTTAAATACCCTAGGATGTCTAGTTTTCCAAAATATATGGTTTTATGGGGTAAAATACTTTGACAGGCTTCAAAAGTGTCCCAAATGGAACATGGGCGCAGGCTGACTACATGTCAAAATTCCAAGTTGGAAATGCACCCCCCCTAAACGTGGCCTTTTAGCCCCCAAATAATCTAACTAACCTACACATGGGTGGTATCCCTGTACTCAGGAGATGTTGCTGAACACATATTAAGGTGTTGTTTGGCACTGACACATAATAGGATCTGTGAATTCATGCCCGATGTACAATGAATGTGAAAAACAAATTACTATCCATAACATTGACATAGGCTGGTGGTAGAATTAGTGCATGAAAAGTGTTAAAATACTACCATTTGAAATACCCTAGGGTGTCTAGTTTTCAAAAATATATGGTTTTGTGGGGTAGAATACACTTTTTGGCTTCAAAAATGTCCCAAATGGGACATGGGCGCAGGTTTTCTGCACGTCAGAATTCCAAGTTGGAAAACCAAAAAGTGCACCTCTCAAATGTGGCCTTTTAACCCCCAAATAACCTAACCAACCTATACATGGGTGGTATCCCTGTACTCAGGAGATGTTGCTGAACACATATTGAGGTGTTGTTTGGCACTGACATATAACAGGATCTGTGAATTCATGCCCAAAGTACTATGTATGTGAAAAAAAATTACTATCCATAACATTGACATAGGCTGGTAGTATAATTAGTGCATGGAAAGTGTTAAAATACTACCATTTGAAATACCCTAGGGTGTCTAGTTTTCAAAAATATATGGTTTTGTGGGATAGAATACACTTTTTGGCTTCAAAAATGTCCCAAATGGGACATGGGCGCAGGTTTTCTGCACGTCAGAATTCCAAGTTGGAAAACCAAAAAGCGCACCTCTCAAATGTGGCCTTTTAACCCCCAAATAACCTAACCAACCTATACATGGGGGGTATCCCTGTACTCAGGAGATGTTGTTGAACACATATTGAGGTGTTGTTTGGCACTGACATATAACAGGATCTGTGAATTCATGCCCAAGTACAATGTATGTGAAAAAAAATTACTACCCAAAACATTGACATAGGCTGGTAGTATAATTAGTGCATGGAAAGTGTTAAAATACTACCATTTGAAATACCCTAGGGTGTCTAGTTTAAAAAAAGATATGGTTTTGTGGGGTAGAATACACTTTCTGGCTTCAAAAATGTCCCAAATGGGACATGGGCACACGTTTTCTGCATGTCAGAATTCCAAGTTGGAAAACCAAAATGCGCACCCCCTAAATGTGGCCTTTTAGCCCCAAAACAAACCAACAAACCTATGCATGGGTAATATCCCTGTACTCAGGAGATGTTGGTGAACACATATTGAGGTGTTATTTGGAAATACCCCTTCACATTTTAAGGTAATGTTTGCCTAAATTGCAATATATGTGAAAAATTAAAAAAAAAGATTTTTTTCTGCAAACTTTGGCATAGATTGGTGGTAAAATGGCTACATGAAATGTGTCAAAATACCCCAAGTTAAATGCCTTGAGTTGTCTAGTTTTCAAAAATATGTACATGTTGGGGGTCATTCATGGATTTAGTACAGAAATCAGTGTTACAATGTCACTATCGCTAATTTTGAAAGAAAGGATTTTAAAATAGCTTTGCACCACTTATAGTTCTGGCCCTGTAACATGAATAAAAAAGCACAAAAACATAAAAACATGGGCTATTTCTGAACTCAGGACATATATTAGAAACTTTTTAGCAGTGTTTTTTTGTTGTCTCTTGTACATGAGTATACGATTTTTCAAATAAAAGTCATAAAAAAATAATTTTTTCAATTTTTTTGCCATATTTTATTATTTTTTTTTACATCAAATTATATGCTATTATCAAAAAAATGGTATCAAAAGAAAGCCCTTCTTATAACGATAAAAACGATATATAGTTTGTGCGGGTACACTAAATGAGACAGAAATAAATTACAGCAAAACACAAACACCTCAGAAATGTTAAAACAGCCCATGTCACCAAGCGTCGGACAAGCCAAAAAAGTCATGTCACTAAGGGGTTAATAGTTTCGTAGGAATATTTTCAAATATCCTTATCCGCCAGGATTTCAGTATATTAACTTTATAACATCCAGTTAAAACCAAATACAAAACTCTGCATTATAGAGAAGGGTGTACCATGGTGAACAAAGTCATGACAGCCTAAAACAGGTCAGCAAAATGTTTCCCCTTGTGGACCAGATGCAAAGTCTGTACAATATTCTATAATCTATAGCTAATTAACAATTATGCCACAGCCATATTACTCATTAAAATATATCACAGCTTGCCCACCAGCCAGGTGTCCATTCAAATATTGCCCTATAACTTTGTATTTTTAAATGCAGGACAAATATAAGAAACTATATTGAGTCTTTTTTACCATTTGTACATGTATAAAAAAAAAAAATAGGTAAAAGTTAGAAAACGTGGATGGTTCTGGGGTGCTGTCCAATTTCTATTTTTTGTATGTATACCCATTAAGATATGCCCAAGCTAGTTTCTCATTAAAATATACACCAGCTAGGTGCCCATTAGAATTTGTCAGAGCCAGTTTACCCATTAGAATATGCCACAGTCAGTTTGCCCAATAAATATGCCACAGTCAGTTTGCCCATTGAATATGCCACAATTGACCCCATCCAAGTGGCCATTAAAATATGCCACAGCCAGTAGTCATTAAATATGCTACAGTCAGAATGCCTATTAACTATGCCACAGTTTGCCCATTAACATATGCCTTAGCCAGTTTGCCCATTACAATATGTCACAGCCAGTTTGCCCATTACATATGCCACAGTTTGCCCATAAACATATGGCCTAGTCAGGTGGCCATTAAAATATGTCACAGTCAGTTGCCCCATTAAATATGCCTCAGCCAATCTGCCCATTAAATATGCCACAGTTTGCCCATTAACATATGCCATAGCCAGATGTCAATTACAATATGCAACAGACAGTTTACCCATTAAATATGACACAGTTTGTTTGCCCGTTAAATATGACACAGTTTGTCCGTTTTTATATGCCCTAGCCAGGTGTCCATTAAAATATGTTACATTAACATAAGCTGCAACAATCAGTCTTGGTGAGGCGCAAGCAGAAGTGTTCCAGGACAGGAGAGGGAAAATGCACAAGATAGAAACATAGAAACATAGAAACATAGAATGTGTTGGCAGATAAGAACCATTCGGTCCATCTAGTCTGCCCAATTTTTTTTGAGTACTTTTATTAGTCCCCCGTTCCCGGTCTTATAGCTAGGATAGCTTTGTGTCTATCCCACGCATGCTTAAAATCCTTGACTGTGTTTACCAGTGAAGGATGGTGAACTAAGAGAGGCTGTCCCAATATGAAGGTGCAAGGAGAAGGGACTCTGTCACCAAACATACAACAGTAGCGTAGGCAATAAAGAAAATTAAGGTATTCAAATGAAATTTAAGGTATCTGTCCTCTTAATACTGATTCAAATACTGTAAGTAAGCTATTTCAGGCAAAAATATTAATGGGATGATGTCATAAATTTGCATACCTGTGGCTACCAATAGGAAAGTGTGGCATGTTATCCTGAAGCACACTACGGTCTCTGCAGGGTGCACTTAGCAAATCACTGTTTCCTCAACCTGGTAGCATTGCTTGACAGCACATAGGAGTGCTTAAGTATCCCTTTTGTTTTGTATTATTTCATGTTTTGTGTATGATGTAAGTAACCTTAAAAGAAACCTAATTCACTATCAATACACTTGCCTATGTGTAGTATTTGTCACACATTCCCTATACGAATAACCCTATAGGACGGTCGTGTAATTTCTTACACAAGTACATACATGGCTAATCATAACATGCTCAGCCAAGTGCACAGGTCCTTTTTTACCACTAGAAAATCCAACCACACAGCCTCAGGGCCACCATCAGAAATTTCAGGGCCCCTTACTGAAAATAAATTCTGCCCCCCCAATAGTTTATCAATTAATATGTGACTTAGAGCCGGGGTCCGCATCCACTGGATGTCACATAATAATTGATAAACTATCGAATGGGGTGGGGCACCTAATGTGACCAGTGACCTGTAACAAAATCCAAACAGATATAGTCAGTGTCAGAGGAGTTAACCCCTAGATTGCTTGACATATATAGCCAGTGTCAGATGAGTTAACCCCTTGGTAGCTAGACAGATATAGGCAGTATCAGAGGAGTTCACCCCTTGTGTGGCTAGACAGATCTAGGCAGTGTCAGAGGAGTTAACCCCGTTGGGTTGCTAGACAGATCTAGGCAGTGTCAGAGGAGTTAACCCCCTTGGGTTGCTAGACAGATCTAGGCAGTGTCAGAGGTGTTAACCCCTTGAGTAGCTAGACAGAGGCAGTGTCAGAGTAGTTAACCCCTTGGGTGGCTAGACAGATATAGGCAGTATCACAGCAGTTAACCCCTTTATCCACACACTCCCTCACACACATATACAGAGAGTCTGTCACTCACCCTGACACACACACACTCACTCACACTGACACACACACACTCACTCACACTGACATACACACACTCACTCACACTGACATACACACACGCTCACTCACACTAACATACACACACACTCACATACACACATACCGTGCTGCCTGTTCGGCTCTCCATGCAGTGTGACAGGGAATTGCCGACAGGTTACGTGACTGGCGCTCTGACGTCAGACACGCGCCGGTCACGTGCCTTCTCATCACAACCGCCGGGGGGGAAAACAGGCAGCATGGAGGACACCATGCTGCCTGCCACTAGCCACCAGGGAAAAAAGTAAGTCCTGAAAATTGTCTGGGGCTTATTAATAGTAAATAATATTGGCATATTATTGGGCAAATTGACAGGGACATATTAATGGCAAATAATACTGGCATTTGATTGGCCAAATTGGCAGGGGCATATTAAATGGCAAATAATAACGGTATATTATTTGGCAAATTGGCTGGGGCATTTTAATGGCAAATAATACTGGCATATTATTAGGCAAATTGGCTGGAGAATATTAATGGCAAATAATACTGGCATATTATTAGGCAAATTGGCTGGGGAATATTAATGGCAAATAATACTGGCATATTATTAGGCAAATAGGCTGGGGCATATTAAATGGCAAATAATACTGGCATATAATTGGGCAAATTGGCTGGGGAATATTAATGGGAAATATTACTGGCATATTATTGGGCAAATAGGCTGGGGCATATTAAATGTCAAATAATACTGGCATATCATTGGGCAAATTGGCAGAGGCATATTAAATGGCAAATAATACTGACATATTATTGGGCAAAGTTGGCAGGGGCATATTAAATGGCAAATAATACTGGCATATTATTGGACAAATTGACTGGGGCATATTAAAGGCCAAAGAGTACTTGCATTATATTGGGCAAATTGGCAGGGGCATATTAAATGGCAAAATAATACTGGCATAATAATGGGCAAATTAGCATGGGCATATTAAATGGCAAATACTGGCATATTATTGGGCAAATTGGCTGGGGCATATTAATGGCAAATAAAATTGGCAATGTGTATGTAATGGGGTGATGGAGGCATGTAAATGGGGTGATGGGGCATGTCCTTGGTGTGCAAAGTGGGTTTTGGGTCATGTTGTGGGTGTGCATCATGGATGGGGGTGCGATGCCCAAATTTTGTCTGTACCTTGGGTCTAGAGGTCCAAAAGGGGTACACTAACACTAGATTGGTCACCCTGTCTATGTGAATCTTCTCTAATACTTTCATCAGTATAGATGGAGGGGGAAAGGCGTTAAGGCCTGGAATCTCTTACCATGCCTAGTTCTAAGCCTAGTTTCTTCCAAGCCTAGTGTGTCCAAGTCCTAAATACAAACTTGGGAACCTGAGCAGAAGTCTGAGACGCAAAGAGATCTATCTGTCTCTTGCCCAATCTGTCCTCTATCAACTGATATTAAGGCTGATTTCAGTTGGACTGTAGCCAGAGAAAAACGTTGACGAGACAGAGAGTCCACCAACTCATTCGCCTCCTCTGGCACGTGACCTGCACAAAGACGAACCTTTCGTGCAGCCGTTGAGTCTTCCGCGTCGCAAGGATGACGTCAGACCGGAAACTGTTGTCGCCCGGAAGTGACAACAACAATGTCTGTGAAAATGCTGCATGTTGTGGGAGAGAGGCGCTTGATATACTCAGCGCCCCTCCCACAACTACAGGCCAGCCTCCTGGCCTTAACATTTGTCTAGAGCCCAAGACCAAGGATCGCGAGCTTCTAGACATAAAACCCTCAAACAGGTGCCGCCTCTGTGGTCGACATAAGCTACAGCTGTCCGGTTGTCTGACTGCACTTTCACAGATACCCCTATGGGGTTCAAGGGAACAAGGCCCTGCAAGGCTAATCTGATGGCTCCCAGTACATTTATACGAAGAAGCTGTTTATGACTTGCCTAAATTCTTATTACAACCCCGTGGATGGAAAACGTACGCAGCCCTGTATGAAGGCATCTGTAGTTAAAGTTAACTCAAAATTCTCAAACGAGTGAGGGAAAGACCTAAACTGTCTAATATCCTCAGAGCTAGAGGAATAAGAGGACAAACATCCTTCCTCTACTTACATGCAACTGGGACCATATCCTCCTCAGATGAAGAGGAGGATAGGTCTCTGGCAAAGGACGCTCTCTTATGGAGCCTTCTAACGGTGATGGGTCTGCCTCTAGGAGACACAGATTCACGATTTTAAAATCAGAGGTGATCAGGGCTTCCGCGCGCTGCACAGCTGTCCTCATCACTGACCATTTCCTACGGGAAGGTGTAAAAGTGCAATATGTCCTTAGATGAAGTTTTTATGATTTTTTTGTATGAAATAGTATTTTAGACCTATTTGATAGCAAGAAAAATCCAGCCACTTTTATATCAGAGAGGTTGTTTCAGACATCAAGTGTAATTTAATTGGACTCCATGTATAAGAACTCCCGCACTATTTGTTATGTATAATGGCGACTACGACACTTTGCAATTCGGAAGTCGCACAGACCCACAAAATTTGTCTGGAGTGTGCCGGTATTTGGAGCAATCTGCATGTGCACCATATTTATCTATGATCTTCAATATGGCTTATGATTAAAACCACAGCAATAAAGTAGCTTTATGTTAAATAAAAACTAAGGAAATTAATTGAATACAGTGAATATAAAATTCAACAGAAAGAAGAAGCTCATGCTGTATAATGCTTATTAGGTGGAAAAAATGAAATATTCATAAAAAAAATTATTAAAACAATTGTACAGCCTTCAAACATGGTTCAAGTATGGTCACTATAAAGAAAATGTAAAAAAAAAAAAAAAAATAAAGAAAATCACCAGCATTCAGAATTCTCTGGTAGTCACCAGCACATAAACAATCACGACTCTCCTCATTAGACATGTTACATTCACAGTTATTGCCAGAAGCTGCTAGCACTGCCCATCTTCTAAATAATTCCTGATGATCACCTAGTCTCCTCCCATTCACTCCATATATAGAGAGCACAAGGAACTCTCAGGAACTCCCCAGAACTTTAACTAGTGAATATAAAAGGAGCCAGAGCGCTGACTGGCTGCAGATCTGACAAGCAAGAAAGCACTAGCGGAGAAACAAGCAGATTATTCTCAACAGCTGACTGAACTAGACAAGAAGATCCAGCGAAAATCAGCAGAAGATGTTTCCTCTCAGCCTCCTCCAGCCCTCACACACTCCTCTGTGTGTCTGCAGAGAGCCGGCACTCACACTCTGGCCAGCTACAAGACTCCTCTTTGGGCAGCTGGAAGATGGCATGCTGAGCATGAGGAACGAGATGGAGAGAAGGATGCAACGTGTGAATCAGGCTTATCAGCTCCTCTCTCAGGACATGGACATGAGGAGAAGAATAGCTCAGAGCAGACACTCTGTGACCAAAGAAAGTGAGAAGAACTCTCGCAGCTCAGGCAAAGAGGGGGAGGAGCATTTTGAGCTCAGCCTGGATGTGAGTCCTTTCTCTCCTAATGATCTGACAGTGAAGACTGAAGGAAGGAGACTCATTGTGATGGGGAAACATGAGCAGAAAAGGGATGCTGAGGATGGAAATTACTTCCATGAATACAGAGAATGGAGAAGAGAAGCAGAGCTCCCAGAAGATGTGAATACTGATAAAGTGCTGTGTTCCCTGTCTGAAGATGGGCAGCTTCTCATTCAGGCTCCTCGCCTTGCACTGCCAGCTGTTAAAGAGATGCCGATTCCCATCACTATAAGCCAGGCACCAATAAATGGAGATGGAATCCCCACCGAGCCCCAGATCAGCAGCATGAAAGAAGAGCCAGCAAATGAAACAAATTCATCCTAGGATCATTAAAGGACTGTTCATTACTATATTAACTGAAAACATTTTATAAACAGAAGATTTTCTATGAACTTGATATTATAATTAAATGTGTTTCTTATAGTTAATGTTTTAGTTTATTAATAAAGTATTTTTGTTTCTGAATATCATTTGAGATTCTTTTTAATAAACAAAATATGTGTTATATTACTTGAATTCCTTCCTCTATATACCTATATTTACACACACACAGTTTTCCAATTAGAGGATTCTTTTTGTTAAGTAACTTTTTTTTTACTTGCTGGAGGAATTTAAGGTAACAAGGTATCCCAAAGTTTAATTTATCACGAAATATGTAGAGAAATAAACTAGACAATATAATATATTTCATTAGCATTTATCTATATAGCACCAACAATCTAGGTAGAAACTGGTGCAGAGAATAAAAGGAAACTAAAGACACCATTAGGGGAACAGAGACTGACAAGAGGTAGAGCTCTGCTCGCAAGCTTGCAATGTATTGATGAATGCAAAGACTTGCTAATGGGATTGCGTTTGGTTATAATCGTGTCTCCACAATACTCCCAGTACTTGATTCATAGGAATGAAAAAAAAAATATATATATATCTATTACAGTACATTTATCCCAAATGTACTTTCATTAATATTTTTATAGGAACAGTTTAAAAATCCTGATCCTCCATGAATTCAGTTTATTAACGTTATAACATCCAATTAAAATCAAATACAAAAGTGTCACTCTGCGTAACAGAGATGGGTATACCACTGTTTAGAAAGGCTTGACAGTCTAAAGCAGGGATGGCGAACCTATGTCACGCGTGCTACAATGGGCATGCCAAGCAATCTATTGTGGCACGCGGCCAGGTTGCACACTGAGTAATTATTTTGCGCTTTGTGGTGGAGAGCGCAGTCATCATGCTGATCCTGCCAGTGCTGACACAACTGTGAGTGGAATGTTGACAGCTCCAGTGGGAGGAGCAGAGTGCCAGTGTCAGGCAGGAGAAGCTTACGTCATAATGACAGCTGTGTAATGTATGTTAAGTGTGTGTATGTATGTGAATATGCATGTACTGTATGTGTGTATATGTATGTGTATATGTGTGTGTGCATGTACTGTGTGTAGGGGTATGTAAGTGTGTATGCATCTACTGTGTGTATGTCATTGTGGATGAATGTACTGTGTCTATGTAACTGTTTATGCATGTATTGTATATGTGTGAGAGAGTATGTAAGTGTGTGTGCTTCTACTGTATGTGTGTGTGTGAGTATGTAAGTGCGTATAAATCTACTCTATGTGTGTATGCATGTACTTTGTGTATGTAACTGTCTATGCATGCACTGTATGTATGTGTGAGTGTGTATGTTTCTACTGCATGTGTGTGTGTGTGATTATGTAATTGTGTATGCATGTACTGTATGCATGTACTACGTGTGTGTAACTGTATATGCATGTGTTGTATGTCTTGTGAGGGTAAATGTGGAATAGTGTTTGAAGCAAGATATATCAGGCCTGCTTTGCTAAACAGCAGCCAGAGATTTTTCAGTTAAATGTCCCAGGGAGAGATGTTAAGTTTGCAAAATACATTGCTGATACTCTGCAAAACACGCAGGGCCACCACGAGGAATTTCAGGGCCCCTTACCGAACAAATTTTCTGCCCCCACCCCAAATCTCCCACTCGCCCCACCTACCCTCACAAGCATGTTATCCCGGTCTAGTGTAATATGGAGGGTGGTTGGGAGAAGTTGGTCAATATGCCAGTAATATTTTGCCACTCAATAAGTGACATTCTTTTCCCATTTAATATGCCAGTATTTTTCCCCACAATATGCCATTTAATATTCCAGGATTTTTCCCCTCAATGTGCCATTTAATATGCCAGTATTTTTCCCCTCAATATGCCATTTATTATGCCATTATTTTGCCCCTCAATATGCCATTCTTTTGCCCCTCAATATGCCAGGATTTTGCCAATTAATATGCCAGGATTTTGCCCCTCAATATGCCATTTGTTTGCCAATTAATATGCCAGGATTTTGCCCCTCAATATGCCAGGATTTAGCCACTCAATATACCAGGATTTTGCCCCTCAGTATGCTCGTTATGCACCACCCTCCTCCCCCTTCCCCAGTACTTACCTCCTTTCTGCTGTCTCCCGGTGCTCTGCTCTGCCGGTCCGCGGCTGTGAGGGAAGCGTTCTGCGCTCCCCTCCAGCCGCACGGCTTCAATGAAGTTTGTTTTAAAAAAAAATTGAACCAGACTAACTCTGGGCACATTTATTTATTATTTTTTTTTACTTTATTTTTTTAACAAAATCCTGGCCAAAACACAGATGGAGTGCACTGAGTCCTTGGTGAAACAGATTGCTGTGACACAAGCTGATATGTTTAAAGTAGACCATGAGCAGCAGCAAAATGCCTGCCAGGGACTACAACAGGAAATACGAGCTATCTCTGAAAAACTGAATGGAGATCATGATGAGATGTACCTTTTGAAAGGATCGCTATGGACTTAGTGGGGCCACTGGTAAAGTCCACTAAGGGGCACCAGTATATACTAGTCATCTTGGACTATGCAACTCGCTACCCTGAGGCCAGCCCCTTGCGTAATACCTCTGCAAAGTTAATAGCTAAGGAACTTATGTTGATGTTCAGTAGGGTGGGTATCCCTAAATAAATCCTGACAGACCAGGGGACCCCTTTCATGTCCAGAGTCACAAAAGAGTTGTGCAGGCTCTTGCAGGTTAAACATCTTAAGACCTCATATATCACCCACAGACTGATGGTTTAGTGAAGAGGTTCAACAAAACCCTTAAAAGTATGCTTCATAAGGTAATTGATGCAGATGGGAAAAATTGGTATTTTGTATTGCCTTATCTACTGTTTTCCATTAGGGAAGTTCCACAGGCCTCCATAGGCTTCTCTCCTTTTAAATTGTTATATGGAAGACATCCCAGGGGAATACTGGATATTGCTAAGGAGACCTGGGAACAGGAGACTACTCCTCACCGGAGTGTAATTAAGGACATAACTCAAATGCAGGATAGAATGGCCACCATCATGCCTATTGTCAGGGAGCACATGCTGGAAGTCCAGCAGGCTCAGAAAAACAGCTATAACCGTAATGCTAGACTCAGAGTGTTCCAACCTGGAGACAGGGTCTTTGTTCTGGTTTCTACTGTGGAGAACAAGTTCCTTGCGACTTGGCATGGACCATATGAAATAATTGAAAAAGTGAGTTATGTCAGTTATAAAGTCAGACAATAAGGAAGAAGAAAGCCTGAACAGTTGTATCATATAAATCTGTTAAAGCCTTGGAAGGATAGGGAGGTCTTGGTTGCTTTAAAACGGACTGGCATCTGACTGCCACACTATTCCTGGTATCTGACTGGCACACTATTACTGGGCATCTGACTGGCACACTATTCCTGGTATCTGACTGGCACAATATTCCTGGTATCTGACTCGCACACTATTACTGGGCATCTGACTGGCACACTATTCCTGGTATCTGACTGGCACACTATTACTGGGCATCTGACTGGCACACTATTCCTGGTATCTGACTGGCACACTATTCCTGGTATCTGACTGGCACATATTCCTGGGCACTGACTGGCACACTGTTACTGGGCATCTGACTGGCACACTATTACTGGGCATCTGACTGGCACACTATTCCTGGTATCTGACTGGCACACTATAACTGGGCATCTGACTGGCACACTATTCCTGGTCATCTGACTGGCATACTATTCCTGGTATCTGACTGGCACACTATTACTGGGCATCTGACTGGCACACTATTCCTGGTATCTGACTGGCACACTATTCCTGGGCTCTGACTGGCACACTATTACTGGGCATCTGACTGGCACAATATTCCTGGTATCTGACTGGCACACTATTACTGGGCTCTGAGTGGCACAATATTCCTGGTATCTGACTGGCACACTATTACTGGGCTCTGACTGGCCCACTATAACTGGGCTCTGACTGGCACACTATTACTGGCATCTGACTGGCACAATATTCCTGGTATCTGACTGGCACAATATTCCTGGTATCTGACTGGCACACTATTACTGGCATCTGACTGGCACAATATTCCTGGTATCTGACTGGCAGACTATTACTGGCATCTGACTGGCACAATATTCCTGGGCTCTGACTGGCACACTATTACTGGGCATCTGACTGGCACACTATTCCTGATATCTGACTGGCACACTATTACTGGGCATCTGACTGGCACACTATTACTGGGCATCTGACTGGCACACTATTCCTGGTATCTGACTGGCACAATATTCCTGGGCTCTGACTGGCACACTATTACTGGGCATCTGACTGGCACACTATTCCTGGTATCTGACTGGCACACTATAACTGGGCATCTGACTGGCACACTATTCCTGGTATCTGACTGGCACTATATTCCTGGTATCTGACTGGTACACTATTCCTGGTATCTGACTGGCACATATTCCTGGGCTCTGACTGGCACACTATTACTGGGCATCTGACTGGCACACTATTCCTGGTATCTGACTGGCACACTATTACTGGGCATCTGACTGGCACACTATTCCTGGTATCTGACTGGCACACTTTTACTGGGCATCTGACTGTCACACTATTCCTGGTATCTGACTGGCACACTATTACTGGGCATCTGACTGGCACACTATTCCTGGTATCTGACTGGCACACTATTACTGGGCATCTGACTGGCACACTATTCCTGGTATCTGACTGGCACACTATTACTGGGCATCTGACAGGCACACTATTACTGGGCATCTGACTGGCACACTATTCCTGGTATCTGACTGGCACACTATTACTGGGAATCTGACTGGCACACTATTCCTGGTATCTGACTGGCACACTATTCCTGGTATCTGACTGGCACAATATTCCTGGGCTCTGACTGGCACACTGTTACTGGGCATCTGACTGGCACACTATTACTGGGCTCTGAGTGGCACAATATTCCTGGTATCTGACTGGCACACTATTACTGGGCTCTGAGTGGCACAATATTCCTGGTATCTGACTGGCACACTATTACTGGGCTCTGAGTGGCACAATATTACTGGGCTCTGACTGGCACAATATTACTGGTATCTGACTGACACAATATTACTGGGCTCTGACTGGCACAATATTACTGGGCTCTGAATGACACAATATTCCTGGTATCTGACATTGACATTACATTGTTATTGTTTTTAAGTAGCAGCACACCTGTCTCTCATAACCAGGATACGCCCCTGACAACAAGTCATGGAAAATCAAGAAGAATGGGGGCAAAAGGGAGCAAGAATAAAGACCAGACAACAATCAAGGATTTGACAAATGTCCTCAATCTGTCAATTATAACTCTAACCCATGATGAACTTTCCCTACTATCAACTTTAAAGAACATTCCAAGATCTTGTAGAAACAAATCTATCTGACCTAGCAAAGAAAACTAAATTTAATCATAGGAAGAATCTGAGTACTGAGGAACAAAAGGCCATATCTAATTTGGTCAATGATCCCAATATAATTATTAGACAATCCGTTAAAGGTGGAAAAATTGTGGTGTTTGATGCTAAATCATACCTCATTGAGGCCCAATGACAACTAAATGATATTGATGCCGATACCTATTTATTGAGTAATTCCGTACAAATGTTTTAGTCCACACTGGGTCAGTTATTGGAACATGGTAGAAGTCTGGGGGTCATTAATGACCATGAATTTGAATATCTGATGACACAGTATCCACTCATGGCCACATTCTACCATGTTCCAAAGATTCATAAGTCAGTCTCCAATCCACCAGGATGCGCCATTATATCCGGGATAGGCTCCGGGATAGGCTCTCTGGGTAAGGGCCTCACCCAATGGGTGGATACTCCCCTTCAATCTCTGGTCTCTAACTTTAAGGATTACATCAGAGATGGTTTAACCCGCGGTCCAACTTTTCTTGGGTATCTTTAGATGAAGCCTCACTTTATTCAAGCATTCCACATATTGCAGGAGTTGAAGCATTACGTTTCTTTTTGACAAATTTCTCAGAGTATTCCACAGATTTACAGGAATTCCTATTGGAATTGGTGGAGTTCCTCTTATGTCATAACTTTTTTGTTTTTGATGAGCAATATTATCTCCAGAGACTAGGGTTGCCACCTTTTCCTCCAAAAAATACCGGCCATATGAGTGGGCGGAGCTACAAGAGGGAGGGGCCATGAGAGGTGGAGCTACAAAGGGGGCAGATTATCACTGAAATGATAAACATTATTTGTATATCATGCCAGTGAGGAGCGTGTGTGTGTGTGTGTATATATATATATATATATATATATATTTGTATATCATATACACACACAAGCTGTGTCTGGCAAACAAGCTTTCTCGCACACACTGTCTCACACACACAGACAAGCCGTCTATCACACACAGACTGTCTCTTTTGCTCACACACAGACTTTTACTCACTCTCTCAGACTGTCACTCCCACTCTCTCTCTCACAAACCCTCACAGACTGTCTCTCTCTGACACAGCCAGTCTGTGAGAGAGAGAGAGAGAGAGAGAGAGAGACAGTCTCTCTCTGCTCTTTCATTCTCTCACAGACAGTCTCTCTCTCTGCTCTCTCTCTCTCACTCAGTCTCTGACAGTCTCTCTCTCTGTCACAGTCTCTCTCTCTGTGTCTCTCTCTCTATGTCTCTCACAGACAGTCTCTGCTTTCTCTCTCACACACAATCTCTGCTCTCTCTCTCTCACACACACAGTCTCTCTTTCTCTCTCAATCACAGTCTCTGCTCTCTCTCACACAGACAGTCTCTGCTCTCTCTAACACAGACAGTCTCTGCTCTCTCTCACACAAAGTCTCTGCTCTCTCTCTCTCTCTCTCACACAGTCTCTGCTCTCTCTCTCACAGACAGTCTCTGCTCTCTCTCTCTCTCTCACAGACAGTCTCTGCTCTCTCTCACACACAGTCTCTGCTCTCTCTCACACACAGTCTCTGCTCTCTCTCACAGTCTCTGCTCTCTGTCTCACAGACAGTCTCTGCTCTCTCTCTCACAGACAGTCTCTGCTCTCTCTCTCTCTCACAGGCAGTTTATCTCTCTGCTCTCTCTCACACAGACTGTTTCTGCTCTCTCTCACACACAGTCTCTGCTCTCTCTCTCTCTCACTCTCTCTCTCACAGTCTCTGCTCTCTCTCTCTCACAGACAGTCTCTGCTCTCTCTCACAGACAGTCACTGCTCTCTCTCACACACACACACAGTCTCTGCTCTCTCTCTCACAGTCTCTGCTCTCTTTCTCTCACAGACAGTCTGCTTTCTCTCACACACAGTCTCTTCTCTCTCCCACTCTCTCTCACAGACAGTCTCTGCTCTCTCTCTCACAGACAGTCTCTGCTCTCTCTCTCTCATAGACAGTCTCTGCTCTCTCTCTCATAGACAGTCTGCTTTCTCTCACACACAGTCTCTTCTCTCTCCCACTCTCTCTCACAGACAGTCTCTGCTCTCTTTCTCACAGACAGTCTCTGCTCTCTCTCTCTCTCATAGACAGTCTCTGCTCTCTCCCACAGACTGTCACTTTCACTCTCTCACACAGTCTCTGCTCTCTCTCACAGATTGTCACTCTCTCTCTCACACACAGAGACTTTCACTCACTCACTCTCTCTCACAGACTGTCACTTTCACTTTCTCTCACAGACTGTCACTTTCACTCTCTCTCACAGTCTCTCTCTCCCTGTACCTGTCATGGAGGGGTCTCAGGTTGAGCTGTTTCTTTCCATCGGGTGTCGGTCCTCTTCAGTGCAGCAAAACATAAATTTCAGGGCATCCAGATAGGCAAATTATTCACCTAAAACACAACAATCAGGGAGATGTTTGGCCCTCAGGGCCCTCCAGGAGCCCCAGTCACTCAGGCTGTCAGAATTCACTTTTTAGCTTACTGGGAATGTGATTGCAATCTTTCAAGACCAAATTGTTAGGTTCGTATTTGGGCAATCACGAAAGGCTGAAAGAAGTCAGCTGAAACAAGTCTTATACATTATACAAGACACAATGTGGAATTGTGGAATAAATGAATTGATAAGATCAGTTTTCAGCAACTAAATAACTATTATTCCCACAGCACCAAATATCTTCAATATGAACAAACTCTCAGACTTCAAAATGTATGGTAAGGAGCATCAGAAATACAGTAATTATCTCTTCTCCATGCCTACAAATGGGAAGCAAAACCTGTAGACAGTGCTGTATTTACCGCGAGGCATCCTAGGCCGCCCCCCAGCACTGAAGAAAAAATAAATAAAAAAAAAAACAAAAAAAAAACGCGGCCCTTTAAAAAAAAAAAAAAAACGCGCTGGCAGGCAGAGACAGAGGTGAGAGGGGATCGGAAGATCCCCCCTCACCATCGCTCTGCCTGCCAGGCTGCACCGGGAGCCGAACAGGCAGCACAGAGAAACCTCCGTGCTGCCTGTTCGGCTCCCCGTGCAGTGTGCCGACACGGAAGTGCCGACAGTCACGTGACGGGCGCGCTGACGTCATACGCGCGCCCGGTCACGTGACCTGTCGGCACAATCGCCGGGAAACCGAACAGGCAGCATGGAGGGACCATGCTGCCTGCCTGCCAGGGAAAGGTAAGTGCTGATGGGATGTGTGTGTGTGTGTGTGTGTGTGTGTGTGTGACTGTGTGTGATGTGAGTCAGAGTGTGTGTGATGGGAGACACTGTGTGTGATGGGAGTCAGAGTGTGTGTGATGGGAGACAGTGTGTGTGACTGAGTGTCATGGGAGTCAGAGTGTGTGTGATGGGAGACAGTGTGTGTGACTGAGTGTGATGGGAGTCAGAGTGTGTGTGATGGGAGACAGTGTGTGTGACTGAGTGTGTTGGGAGTCAGAGTGTGTGTGATGGGAGACAGTGTGTGTGACTGAGTGTGATGGGAGTCAGAGTGTGTGTGATGGGAGACAGTGTGTGTGACTGAGTGTGTTGGGAGTCAGAGTGTGTGATGGGAGACAGTGTGTGTGACTGAGTGTGATGGGAGTCAGAGTGTGTGTGATGGGAGACAGTGTGTGTGACTGAGTGTGTTGGGAGTCAGAGTGTGTGTGATGGGAGACAGTGTGTGTGACTGAGTGTGATGGGAGTCAGAGTGTGTGTGATGGGAGACAGTGTGTGTGACTGAGTGTGATGGGAGTCAGAGTGTGTGACTGAGTGTGATGGGAGATGGGAGTCAGAGTGTGTGTGTGATGGGAGACAGTGTGTGTGACTGAGTGTGATGGGAGTCAGAGTGTGTGTGATGGGAGACAGTGTGTGTGACTGAGTGTGTTGGGAGTCAGAGTGTGTGTGATGGGAGACAGTGTGTGTGACTGAGTGTGATGGGAGTCAGAGTGTGTGTGATGGGAGACAGTGTGTGTGACTGAGTGTGTTGGGAGTCAGAGTGTGTGATGGGAGACAGTGTGTGTGACTGAGTGTGATGGGAGTCAGAGTGTGTGTGATGGGAGACAGTGTGTGTGACTGAGTGTGTTGGGAGTCAGAGTGTGTGTGATGGGAGACAGTGTGTGTGACTGAGTGTGATGGGAGTCAGAGTGTGTGTGATGGGAGACAGTGTGTGTGACTGAGTGTGATGGGAGTCAGAGTGTGTGACTGAGTGTGATGGGAGATGGGAGTCAGAGTGTGTGTGTGATGGGAGACAGTGTGTGTGACTGAGTGTGATGGGAGTCAGAGTGTGTGTGATGGGAGACAGTGTGTGTGACGGAGTGTGATGGGAGTCAGAGTGTGTGTGATGGGAGACAGTGTGTGTGACTGAGTGTGATGGGAGTCAGAGTGTGTGTGATGGGAGTAGGCGTGTGTGACTGAGTGTGATGGGAGTAGGAGTGTGTGACTGAGTGTGATGGCAGCACAAAATCAAGATACACCACTGCCTGTAGATAATGTATGAATACTGTCTGCCCTAAATATTTTGTGAAAGAATGAACATTTATCTCCTTAACAGGTATTTATAATAATATATTAACATGTAAGTTACACATCAATAACGTACTATTATAAATAGAAACAATAAAATGATTGCAGTTTTCAAATTGAACATTTCAATCTAAGAAAACTCGTGATGTCACCTCCCCAGATCCTGCCAGAAGCTGCTAGCACTGCTCCTGTCATAATGTTAAATAATTCCTGATGATCACCTAGTCTCCTCCCATTCACTCCATATATAGAGAGCACAAGGAACTCTCAGGAACTCCCCAGAACTTTAACTAGTGAATATAAAAGGAGCCAGAGCGCTGACTGGCTGCAGATCTGACAAGCAAGAAAGCACTAGCGGAGAAACAAGCAGATTATTCTCAACAGCTGACTGAACTAGACAAGAAGATCCAGCGAAAATCAGCAGAAGATGTTTCCTCTCAGCCTCCTCCAGCCCTCACACACTCCTCTGTGTGTCTGCAGAGAGCCGGCACTCACACTCTGGCCAGCTACAAGACTCCTCTTTGGGCAGCTGGAAGATGGCATGCTGAGCATGAGGAACGAGATGGAGAGAAGGATGCAACGTGTGAATCAGGCTTATCAGCTCCCCTCTCAGGACATGGACACGAGGAGTAGAATAGCTCAGAGCAGACACTCTGTGACCAAAGAAAGTGAGAAGAACTCTCGCAGCTCAGGCAGAGAGGGGAAGGAGCATTTTGAGCTCAGCCTGGATGTGAGTCCTTTCTCTCCTAATGATCTGACAGTGAAGACTGAAGGAAGGAGACTCATTGTGATGGGAAAACATGAGCAGAAAAGGGATGCTGAGGATGGAAATTACTTCCATGAATACAGAGAATGGAGGAGAGAAGCAGAGCTCCCAGAAGATGTGAATCCTGATAAAGTGCTGTGTTCCCTGTCTGAAGATGGGCAGCTTCTCATTCAGGCTCCTCGCCTTGCACTGCCAGCTGTTAACGAGAAGCTGATTCCCATCACTATAAGCCAGGCACCAATAAATGGAGTTGGAATCCCCTCTGAGCCCCAGATGAGCAGCGTGAAAGAAGAGCCAACAAATGAAACAAATTCATCCTAGGATCATTAAAGGACTGTTCATTACTATATTAACTGAAAACATTTTATAAACAGAAGATTTTCTATGAACTTGATATTATAATTAAATGTGTTTCTTACAGTTAATGTTTTAGTTTATTAATAAAGTATTTTTGTTTCTGAATATCATTTGAGATTCTTTTTAATAAACAAAATATGTGTTATATTACTTGAATTCCTTCCTCTATATACCTATATTTACACACACACAGTTTTCCAATAAGAGGATTCTTTTTGTTAAGTAACTTTTTTTTTACTTGCTGGAGGAATTTAAGGTAACAAGGTATCCCAAAGTTTAATTTATCACGAAATATGTAGAGAAATAAACTAGACAATATAATATATTTCATTAGCATTTATCTATATAGCACCAACAATCTAGGTAGAAACTGGTGCAGAGAATAAAAGGAAACTAAAGACACCATTAGGTGAACAGAGACTGACAAGAGGTAGAGCTCTGCTCGCAAGCTTGCAATGTATTGATGAATGCAAAGACTTGCTAATGGGATTGCGTTTGGTTATAATCGTGTCTCCACAATACTCCCAGTACTTGATTCATAGTAATGCAAAAAAATATATATCTATATCTATTACAGTACATTTATCCCAAATGTACTTTCATTAATATTTTTATAGGAACATTTTAAAAATCCTGATCCTCCATGAATTCAGTTTATTAACGTTATAACATCCAATTAAAATCAAATACAAAAGTGACACCATGCGTAACAGAGATGGGTATACCACTGTTTAGAAAGGCTTGACAGTCTAAAGCAGGGATGGCGAACCTATGTCACGCGTGCTACAATGGGCATGCCAAGTAATCTATTGTGGCACGCGGCCAGGTTGCACACTGAGTAATTATTTTGCGCATTGTGGTGCAGAGCGCAGTCATCATGCTGATCCTGATCCCCCCCCCCCCCCCCAAAAAAAAAAATCCCACAGTCATGGTAATTTAAACTAACATGAAACTTATCTGGAAGTGATAATTTAATGCAAGAGCACCTCTATATGCAAAATTATATGGTGCGATTATTGGCTGGTCTTGATTAAAATGTGTACCCTAAATGTTTGAGCATTTACCCTTAATGTACAATATTTGAGTCATGTTATAGGTCAGGGGTCACATATTATGTTTTGGGGAATTGCACAGTCTATTTTCATAATGTTTGTTTTACCATTTCTTTCTTTTCACCTCATGCGTGAGCTCCTAGAACATTTAAATTTGTATATGCCCACTAAAGCCCTTCTTATATACATAATAATATATTTTTTAAAGAGCTCACCCATAAGATGACAAGAGAGTCATGGTAAAACATTATTATGATAATAGGCTGTGCAATTCCCTAAAACATAATGTGACCAGTGACCTATAACAAAATCCAGACAGATTTAGTCAGTGTCAGAGGAGTTAACCCCTAGATTGCTTAACATATGTAGGCAGTGTCAGATGAATTAACCCCTAAATTGCTTAACATATGTAGGCAGTGTCAGATGAATTAACCCATGGATGGCTAGACAGATATAGGCAGTGTCAGAGGAGTTAACCCCTTGGTGGCTAGACAGATATAGGCAGTGTCAGAGGAGTTAACCCCTTGGTGGCTAGACAGATATAGGCAGTATCAGAGGAGTTAACCCCTTTATCCACACACATACACAGACAGTCTGTCACTCACACTGACACACACTCACACACACATATGCTCACTTACAGTGACACACACACATATGCTCACTCACACTGACATACACACAAATGCTCATTCACACTGACATACACACACATGCTCTCACTTACACTGACATACACACACGCTCTCACTTACACTGACATACACATTCACTAACACTGACATACGCATTCACTCACACTGACATACACATTCACTCACACTGACATACACATTCACTCACACTGACACACACACTCTCACTCACACTGACATACACAAACATGTTCACACTGACATACACACATGTTCACACTGACATACACACACCTGTTCACTCACATTGACATACACACACGCTCTCACTTACACTGACATACACACGCTCTCACTTACACTGACATACACAAATGCTCTCACTTACACTGACATACACACACGCTCTCACTTACATTGACATACACACACTCTCACTCACACTGACATACACATTCACTCACACCGACATACACATTCATTCACACTGACATACACATTCATCCACACTGACACACACATTCACTCACACTGACACACATATTAACTCTCACTGACATACACATTCACTCACACTGACATACACACACACATTCCCTTACACTGACATACACACACTCTCACTTACACTGACATACACACACACTCACTCACCCTGACATACACACACTCTCACTCACCCTTACATACACACACATGCTCACTCACCCTGACATACACACACATGTTCACTCATACTGACATACATACACATGTTCACTCACACTGACATACACAAACATGTTCACTCACCCTGACATACACACACATGTTCACTCACACTGACATACACACACATATGTTCACTCACACTGACATACACACACATGTTCACTCACACTGACATACACACACATATGTTCACTCACACTGACATACACACACATGTTCACTCACACTGACATACACACACACTCTCACTCACACTGACACACACACACATGTTCACTCACACTGACATACACACCCTCACACTTACATCCATACACACATTCACACTGAAACTTACCTGCTGTATGCATCTCTCTTTGCTTTGAGCTCTGTGTGAAGGAGGTCTCAGCCAATCACGAGAAGTTTCTGAACTCTCAGCCAATCAGGAGAGTTGAGAAGTCTCACCTGATTGGCTGAGACCTCCTTCAATCAAGAAACACAGAAAAAAAAAAAGACAGCTGCACAGAGGAACAAAGTGCCGCCTCTGCCAGGATGCCGCCTGGGGCAGCTGCCCCACTCTGCCCCATTATAGGCCCTGTGTGTATGCATGTACTACGTGTGTAACTGTATATACATGTGTTGTATGTCTTGTGAGCGTAAATGTGGAAAAGTGTTTGAAGGAAGATATTTCAGGCATAGCTTTTCCAGTTAAATGTCCCAGGGAGAGATGTTAAGTTTGCAAAATACATTGCTGATACTCTGCTTGAGTTTTGCCACTCAATAAGTCATACATTCAATATGCCATTCTTTTGCCATTTAATATGCCATTCTTTTGCCATTTAATATGCCAGTATTTTGCCCCTCAATATGCCATTCTTTTGCTATTTAATATGCAAGGATTTTGCCCCTCAATGTGCCATTCTTTTCCCATTTAATATGCAAGTATTTTTCCCCTCAATATGCCATTTAATATGCCAGTATTTTTCCCCTTAATATGCCAGTATTTTTCCCCTCAATATACCATTTAATATGCCAGTATTTTGCCACTGAATATGCCATTCTTTTGACAATTAATATGCCAATATTTTGCCCCTGAATATGCCAGGATTTTTCCAATTAATATGCCAGAATTTTGCCCCTCAATATGCCATTCATTTGCCAATTAATGTGCCAGGATTTTGCCCCTCAATATGCCATTCGTTTGCCAATTAATATGCCAGGATTTTGCCCCTCAATATGCCATTCGTTTGCCAATTAATATGCCAGGATTTTGCCAATTGATATGCCAGGTAATTGCCCCTCAATATGCCATGATTTAGCCACTCAATATACCAGGATTTTGCCACTCAGTATGCTCGTTATGTACTTACCTCCTTGCTGCCGTCTCCCGGTGCTCTGCTCTGCCGGTCTGCGGCTGTGAGGGAAGCGATCTGCGCTCCCCTCCTGCCATACAGCTTCAATAAAGTTTGTTTAAAAAAAAAATTTGACCAGAGTAACTCCAGTCACATTATTTTTTTTTAACAAACTTTTTTTTTTTAACAAAATCCTGGCCAAAACACAGAGTCTGTTTACTCGTTTTCAGACATCAACCACTGATTGGCTTTGTTCTGCCTAGCAGATTCACTCCCTTCAGCAATAGCTGCCTTCCAGGACTCACAACCGTGCACCCATCCCACAGCAGGAGAGGCTGCCTCGGATTCAGAGGATTCCCAACACTCGACAGCTGGTGATGGTACCCGAAAGAGACCGTGGTCCGACAACCCGACCGGCAAAGGGAAGGCTCCTCCTAAAAAATCTAAGGGTGGCTTATTGCCCGACATGTCTCTTTCCCTGGAACATCGGGATTCCTCCCATGACGAATACCAGATTCTGGACGAGTACCGTGCCGAAAAATCGAAAACATATTGCGGAATTTCTCCGCTATTGGCTGAGATGCCCTCTCGAAAAAGAGGTCAGCCAGAAATTATGGGCAGAATGTCCCCGTCCAACCCTCCCCGACAAGGTTTCCTCAACCCCTGAATTTGACCCTACTTTTGTCACATTCATGATGAAAAATGGAAAAGACCCTCGCAAAGGTTTGGAACAGGGGTTTTGCTCCACCCAAGATAAGCTATTGGATGTGTCCGGACCACTGACGCAACTTTTCCTTATGGCGGATGTGGCTCTTACCGAAGGCTCACAGATAGGTAAGCATTGTGCTTACTGAGTAATGCCAACACGGCTTTGTCCACTGAACGTCGGAAAGCGGCCCTTTTTAAACTTGATAGCAAGCTGGCGGAATTGGCATCCAAGGAACTGGGCTCGAATGCTAAAGGTCTACTCTTCGGGGACAAATTCTTTAAAAATCTCAGCCATCACGTAAACATTTTTACGTCACTCAATAAAGCGCAATTTTATTTGAGACGAGTCTTTCACACAAGGGACCGTTTTTCCCATAGAGCTGGTCGGCAGAGGGGCCGTGCCACCAGCAGGGTGGCCTTCACGGGCTCGAGGCCCCGTCTCCAGGAGGCATCCTCCTACCGTTTCCCTAATCACACCAGTTACCGCACCCATTACTACCGAGGGCACACAAGGTCTAGAGGATCGTCTTCCTACAGGTCGAAGTTCCCACCAGGTAAGACTACACCCTTTATTACCTCATTTACCCATTGCAGGCAGACTCAGTCATTTATCTCACCACTGGGCACTTATAACTCAGGACCCATGGGTCCTCCAGACTGTAGAGGGTTTCTTGTTAGATTTCTCTTCCCCTCCGCTTCAGCGCGCGCCTCCGCACCCTATCCACTTGTCTCGGGAAGATCTCTATTTGGTTCACAAGGAACTATCACCGGTGCGGGACAAGAACACCATAGAACGCGCAGTGGGGGACCCTTGCTTCGTCAGCAACATGTTTATAGTCCGGAAAAAGTCAGGCGAATTCCGCCCGGTAATCAATCTTCGATCTCTCAATCGGCATGTTTCCTACAGACACTTCAAGATGGAGGGCATGGAAGATGGAAGAAAGATGGTTTGATGGGGTAAAATACTTTGATAGGCTTCAAAAGTGTCCCAAATGGAACATGGGCGCAGGCTGACTACATGTCAAAATTCCAAGTTGGAAATGCATCCCCCCCTAAACGTGGCCTTTTGGCCCCCAAACAACCCAACAAACCTATGCATGGGTGGTATCCCTGTACTCAGGAGATGTTGCTGAACACATATTGGGGTGTTGTTTTGCACTGACACATAACAGGATATGTGAATTCATACTCGAAGTACAATGTATGTGGAAACAAAACATTAAAAAATTACTAACCTAAAATTTGACAAAGGCTGGTGGTAGAATTAGTGCATGGAAAGTGTTAAAATACTATCATTTGGAATACCCTATGGTGTGTAGTTTGCTAAAATGTATGGTTTTGTGGGGTAAAATACACATTCTGGCTTCACAAATGTCCCAAATGGAACATGGGTGCAGGTTTTCTTCATGTCAGAATTCCAAGTTGAAAAACCAAAAAGCGCACCTCTCAAATGTGGCCTTTTAACCCCCAAATAATCTAACTAACCTACACATGGGTGGTATCCCTGTACTCAGGAGATGTTGCTGAACACATATTGAGGTGTTGTTTGGCACTGACATATAACAGGATCTGTAAATTCATGCCCAAAGTACAATGTATGTGAAAAAAAATTACTACCCAAAACATTGACATAGGCTGGTAGTATAATTAGTGCATGGAAAGTGTTAAAATACTACCATTTGAAATACCCCAGGGTGTCTAGTTTAAAAAAATATTTGGCTTTGTGGGGTAGAATACACTTTATGGCAGGGGTGTCCAAGTTTATTCTGCAAAGGGCCACTTCGCTAGAAATGTATGCGTGCGTGGGCCGCATTCATTTTTCATTTATTCAGAGAATAATATATATAATTATATACATGTGTGTGTGTGTTATATATATATATTACACTAATGTGTAGTGGTCACATTAACTACAAACACACACATGCATACACAGTCACACTTACCCCCCCTTCCCACACACACAGTCACAATTACCCCCCACACACACATACACATTTATACACACACACTCACATACATACATACACTTAACCCACACACTAATACACATTTATACACACACACACACACACACACACACTCACATACATACATACACTTAACCCACACACACATTGATACACACACTCACATACATACATACACTTAACCCACACACACATTGATACACACACTCACATACATCCTGGCTGTGGAGGTTGCATGCTCCCAGTGCGCTTCTTCCCTCCCTCTGACCCTTGCGCATGACGTCATGCAGGGTAGAGGAGGGGATTTGTGCACTGCACACCGCACGGGAAGCTGTATCGGGGAACGAAGTTCCCTACACAGAGCGTGTAGGGAACTTCGTTCCCCGACACAGCTTCTCGTGTGGTGTGCAGTTCGAGGTGCGGCTACCGGAGCAAAGCTCAGGCGGGCCGCACGTTGGACGCCTCTGCTTTATGGCTTCAAAAATGTCCCAAATGGGACATGGGCGCAAGTTTTCTGCATGTCAGAATTCCAAGTTGGAAAACCAAAATGCGCACCACCTAAATGTGGCCTTTTAGCCCAAAAACAAACCAACAAACCTATGCATGGGTGGTATCCCTGTACTCAGGAGATGTTGCTGAACACATATTGAGGTGTTATTTGGAAATACCCCTTCACATTTTAAGGTAATGTTTACATAAATTGCAATCTATGTGAAAAATGAAAAAAATTTTTTGCTGCAAACTTTGGCAAAGATTGGTGGTAAAATGGCTACATGAAATGTGTCAAAATACCCCAAGTTAAATGCCCTGAGTGGTCTAGTTTTCAAAAATATGTATATGTTGGGGGTCATTCATGGATTTAGTACAGAAATCAGTGTTACAATGTCACTATCGCTAATTTTGAAAAAAAAAAGGATTTTAAAATAGCTTTGCACTACTTATAGTTCTGGCCCTGTAACATGAATAAAAAAGCACAAAAACATAAAACATGGGCTATTTCTAAACTCAGGACATATATTAGAAACTATTTAGCAGTGTTTTTTTGTTGTCTCTTGTACATGAGCATACGATTTTTCAAATAAAAGTCATAACAAATTATCTTTTTTAAGTTTTTTGCCATATTTTATTATTTTTTTTACATCAAATTATATGCTATTATCAAAATAATGGTATCAAAAGAAAGCTCTTCTTATTATAACGATAAAAACGATATATAGTTTGTGTGGGTACACTAAATGAGACAGAAATAAATTACAGCAAAACACAAACACCTCAGAAATGTTAAAAACAGCCCATGTCACCAAGCGTCGGACAAGCCAAAAAAGTCACTAAGGGGTTAACAACACTGACACTGAGTCAAAAAACTTAAGACCAAGAAAAAGTCAACAACAACAAGTCATGGAAAATCAAGAGGAATGGAGGCAAAAGGGAGCAAGAATGAAGACCAAACGACAATCAAAGATGTGACAAATGTCCTCAATCTGTCAATTATAACTCTAACCCATGATGAACTATATCCGGGATAGGCTCTCTGGGTAAGGGCCTCACCCAATGGGTGGATACTCCCCTTCAATCTCTGGTCTCTAACTTTAAGGATTACATCAGAGATGGTTTAACCCGCGGTCCAACTTTTCTTGGGTATCTTTAGATGAAGCCTCACTTTATTCAAGCATTCCACATATTGCAGGAGTTGAAGCATTACGTTTCTTTTTGACAAATTTCTCAGAGTATTCCACAGATTTACAGGAATTCCTATTGGAATTGGTGGAGTTCCTCTTATGTCATAACTTTTTTGTTTTTGATGAGCAATATTATCTCCAGAGACGTGGCATTGCCATTAGTTGCCACCAAAAATATACATTTCACGGCATCCCGATAGGCAAGTTTATTCACCTAAAACACAACAATCAGGGAGATGTTTGGCCCTCAGGGCCCTCCAGGAGCCCCAGTCACTCAGGCTGTCAGAATTCACTTTTTAGCTTACTGGGAATGTGATTGCAATCTTTCAAGACCAAATTGTTAGGTTCGTATTTGGGCAATCACGAAAGGCTGAAACAAGTCAGCTGAAACAAGTCTTATAAATTATACAAGACACAATGTGGAATTGTGGAATAAATGAATTGATAAGATCAGTTTTCAGCAACTAAATAACTATTATTCCCACAGCACCAAATACCTTCAATATGAACAAACTCCCAGACTTCAAAATTTATGGTAAGGAGCATCAGAAATACAGTAATTTTATGGCAAGACAGGATGCTTCATATTTGCATAATCCTTCTTTACTGAAACCTCCAGCAGCAAAAGAGTTAAACAGAGTTGTAAAGATTCAACCAATAGAAACAAACACAGGATGGATATATAAACCCCCTCAGACACTTCCTCTTTCTTTGCTGCTGCCTCCAGGTGAGCACCTTCCACACTAGAGTGTTTCTCACTATATAGTTTATTTAATCTATACTTCAGATTGCTTTATTACTGTGTATTGGTTTTTTTTTCCCTTTATTGTGTTTTCCTTCACAGGTTATTGCTTAGTTTTAGGGATTTACACCTCTAATGGAGTTCTCATTTTCTACCATTAGTGGCAATACTGCTTTCCACACACACACCTCACCATTTTATGTTTCTCTCTCTAATGGTTGGCTTATTCAGCCCCTCTTGGTGCTTGCACTGCCAGGTTAGGCCCTGTTTTTGGCCTACATACATATATTTTGCATTATTATTGTTTAAGGCAAACATAACACAAACTGCTCCATGCAAGGGGATGACCCCCTCTTTCTGACACCTCCTGACCTAAGAGTCTGCCACATTCCACATATATTTGATAAACCAGGTTATACAGGGATATTTACTTCAGGGATCTAGCTCCCATATATCATTCTTGGCAGTTCCCCCTGACAATTTTAAACCCCTCCAGGTTTATTTTGCTTGCTGCAGCAGCATGTATGCTGCTTCATGTTTAAAGTGATATAACCCCCTCCGGGGTTTGCGTTAACCTGCCAATATTTTTTCCAATAGGGTGACCCCCCTAGTCAGTATGTGATAATGGTGTTTTCATACCAGCTTACAAAAAAAACCCCACCACTTTGCCAAACATTTTTACACATTATAACTATCACCAGATAAATATATTGATTTTGGGGTGACCCCCCCCCTCCCCCCTCTCTGTGTATGTAGGCTTCTCTATAAGGTGGCATCAAATATATAAAAATAATATGCCATAATATTGCCGCCAACTTTATTAGGGTGAGAAGCGCAGACAGTTTGCTTTTTTTGGATACATTGTACAGCCAATCACACTGTATTTGCAGCATGATGACTAGCTTAGCGCACCGACATGTTTCTTTTCTCTAAGCTGCTGACCCCATCTGTGGGTGAACCCCCACTGGGAAATTGGGTGAACCCTGTTAAATTTCACTTATTATATATAGCTCCCCATTACATCTTTCAGATATCATTACTGAAAGAGTTACCACTTGTCATAGAAAGTGATATGAATAACCCATGCGTGGGGCCTTTCAGGCATGGCTCCAGTCAACCTTGGCTGCATCTTTGCCAGCAGCTCTGGCCATTCTGCAACAAACCAACCCCCAACATTACTCAGGACACCCCTGAATCTCCTTCACTTGCATGGGTCAGATCTGAGGACTCGTACCATTGTCATGATCTGACCCTCTCTAATAAGAGGTCCGGTTTGGACTCTTCCTCAAGGAAAGGGCAAGACACCCCTCAAGAAAAGGGTTAAGTGCTCCCCACTTTTGGTTACACTGAATACTACATCTGAAGAGGCAGATGTGCCTTCTGGGGATGAGAAATGTAAAACCCTTGATGAATATTTGGCTCGTTCCTCTAAGCAGGGCTCTCCTATGAGACACCCATCTACAGAATTACCCAGGAATCATTCCTGGATATACAGGCACCACAACAAATGCCTTTGTTAACAAAGCCAGAGGTCCATATGACTAAAGGGATTGGCCTAACAGCCTTTTACCCAGTGTATTGGGTGACCCCCACTGATATCTCGGGTTACTCCCGATATGTACAGGCACCCCAACATATGCCTCTCACAACAAGGCCAGGGGTGACCCCCCCTATGAATAAAGGAATTGGCCTAACAGCCTTTATACCAGTGCAGTGGGTAACTCCAACTGATACCTTGGGTTACCCCCAATATGTACAGGCACCACAACATGTGCCTCTCACAATAAGGCAAGGGGTGACCCCCCCCTATGAATAAAGGGATTGGCCTAACAGCCTTTATGCCAGTGCGGTGGGTGACCCTCACTGACACCTCAGGTGACCCCCAATTTATATACAGGCACTAAAACACATGCCTCTCACAACAAGGCCAGGAGTGATTCCCTATGAAAAGGATTGGCCTAACAGCCTTTATCCCAGTGCTGTGGGTGACCCCCACTGACAAGTCAGGTGACCCCTGATTTATATACAGGCACAACAACATATGCCTCACAACAAGGCCAGGGGTGTTCACCCTCTGATTAAAGGGATTGGCTTAGCAGCCTTTATACCAGTGCTGTGGGTGACCCCCACTGACACCTCGGGTAACCCCCGATATATATACAGGCACCGAAACATATACTTCTCTTGTGCCTTGAAGAAATGGCATGGCACTGAGACAGTTTGACAGAAGAGACTTACGTGCCCACAGGGCTTTACTCTTGGCTGCGCTCTGTTCTGGCTGACACCCTCACCTATGCACTGGCTGCTCTACATCAGTCCCAGGCATTCTCATCCCCATCCTCTCTGATGGCAGAGATGCTTCTGAATCCAGGGCTCTCACTGATCCTTTAGACCCCGAGATCCTTGGGGGCCAGTTCATGTCAGCTTGACATCCAATTTGTAAAGGGTGGCTTTGTGCTGTTCTGCTAACATAGCCATGTAAGCATTGCCTAGGACACCAAGGGCAGGATGCCTGTAAAAAAAGGCCAAGAGTGGCCCATTGGTGGTCCTTCATGACCCTACCTCAACAAGGGGTTCAGAAGTTGTGGTAAAGGAGTACTAAGCAGGGATCTATAGACCAGGATGCCCTAGGATTCCACTTCTTGCTGATCTATCAGGACCCTTGCACCCCAAGGGTGCCCTGCTCCATGACTCCCCCACAGGCTCCTCTAAATCTGGCACACCCTTGGAGATTCTGGATGCTATGGGTCTCCCTCTTTTCGATTCTTCGCCATTCCAGGTCCTCAGAGTGGTGTCCTACCTAGCAATGCGGAGTGTCCTTGTCCTACTATACAGTACAAAGTGGCTAACACCTCCGTTTGACCTGACCCTTGTAATTTTCATGCCCAGGACTGTCAAAGTGCTTGCAAAGGACTGAACAGGGCCTTAGCATCTAGAAAGACAAACTGCTTGATGTCTTGGCCACCATCACAATTGTTCCTCATCACAGATAAAGCTTTGACCCCACTGGATACACGGCTGTCCCGGGAATGGGCGCAACAAGCCATGTGTGTCCTAGGCAATGCTTACATGGCTATGTTAGCAGAACAGCACAAAGCCACCCTTTACAAATTGGATGTCAAGCTGACATGAACTGGCCCCCAAGGATCTCGGCCCAGAGGCAGGAAATATCTTGCGGGACATATCCTGGGACCTGGGATAGGGACCTCAACTAAATAAATAAACAGGTCAACATATTTACCTAGCTAAACAAAGCTCAGACATCAACGAAGCAGGTCTTCCATGGGGATCGTTTTAATTCAGGGCTGGTCGGCAAAGGGCTGTGCCACCAGCAGAACGCCTTTTACAGAATCAGGCCCCTCTGCTCAGAATCTGACGTCCTACCAGTTTTCAAAACTGCACATTCTTCTACCGTTCACTGTCCTATTAGGATGCATCATCCTCCTTCCAGGCCAGATTAATATCTAGTAAGGGGTACGTCGCGTTCTCACACACATACTCCGGTTTTTCTGACAAGATCACCTGTGGCCATTTGGGCTCTGCACCTTGGTGCTTCACAAAACTGCCCAAGCCGGTTATGGAGTGCCTTCATGCTCGCTGAATCCACTATCATTTATCTGGACAACATCTTGCTGATGGTGCAAGATCGGCCATCTCTTATAGAATATTGGCTTTATGTTCAACAAGGCAAATTGGAATTAAAATCCATTCAATCCATACAATTCCTGGGTTTCATGATACTCAGTGTCGGTTGTCCTCAAACTATCTCAGTCCAAGATCTCCACCGCCTTCTCGGTTGCTCGAGTAGCATGATCGTCTGCTCTCTGCCTCTATACAGGCCATTTTTTCCAGGGCCCTTGCACTATCTCGTAATGCAATGTCTGAAGGCTCATCATCTTTAGGTTCCTATGACTGGATTGTCTCCACTCTGGAATGATGCATCGTAGATTCTGACGCCAGCTCCCTCAAATGGGGTGTATCTCATGTGGAGGCCTGTGGACCCCTGAAGAACGCGGATTCCATATCAACTTACTGGATATCATCAGGTGTCCCTTTGTGATTCCCAGTTTCCTCTAAGACAGAACTCACTGTTCATTGGCCCCACACATTAGCATGTGTCCCCATTGGTCATTCTTTCCCTGAATCTCAAGGGTACCTTCAACCTTGAAATGTTTGTATTTAGGGCAAACTTTCAGACACCAGCCCTCTTCAGCTGGATGCCGGATCTCTCTCAATGGTAGTGGACGCGTTTCTCCAGTCATGGCCTCTCCAGGGAGCCTATGCCTTCCCACAGTTCTCCGGTCTCCCTATCTAATCACTCCCCAGTGAGTAATGGGCTTATTAATCACCCTGCTGTGGAGATCACATCTATGGTTATCTCTCCTTGTACTATAATGTGCTGACACTTTGGGAGGGGGACAGAGACAGGGGAGGGAGGGGGGCAGAGACATGGGGAGGGAGGGGGACAGAGACAGGGGAGGGAGGGGGGCAGAGACAAGGGGAGGGAGGGGGGCAGAGACAGGGGGGGAGGGGGGCAGAGGGGGGGGGAGACAGAGCAACAAGGGAAGGGAGGGGGAAGTGAGCTACAAGGGGCGGAAGAGACAGAGGGAGGGAGGGAGGGTGGGCAGAGAGAAACAAGGGGGGGGAGAGACAGAGGAGAGGGGGGAATCAAAGGGAGGGGGAAAGAGACAAAGCTGGGGGCAAGGGAAAGAGAGGCAGAATTGGCACATAAAAGGAAATAAAAACAAATGCATTTTTTGGATATAATTTTTATTAAAAAAGCAATTTACATGTGAATAATATAAGTTTAACTTTTTTCCTATAGGGTAGTCTTATATTCAGGCTTTTAGTTTTTTTCCTAAAGGAATATCCAAAGTTTGGGGGGTCGCCTTATAATCAGGGTCATCTTATAATCGAGCAAATACGGTAAGTATTCGTGCCCTGTTTGGCTGTTCAAAGAAAGAGGCAGAGGAAGTGTCTGAGGGGGTTTATATATGCATCCTGTGTTTGTTTCTTTTGGTTGAATCTTTACAACTCTGTTTAACTATTTTGCTGCTGGAGGTTTCAGTAAAGAAGGATTATGCAAATATTCGCCTCCTGTCTTTAATAAAATTAAGATTATTTCTTCACCAAGGCTAGAATAATCCCCAATTATCTCTTCTCCATGCCTACAAATGGGAAGCAAGACCTGTAGATAATGAATGAATACTGTCTGCCATAAATATTTTGTGAAAGGTTGCAAATGAACATTTATCTCCTTAACAGGTATTTATAATATATTAACATGTAAGTTACACAACAATAACTCACTATTATAAATAGAAACAATAAAATTATTGCAGTTTTAAAATTGAACATTTCAATCTAAGAAAACTCGTGGTCACCTCCCCAGATCCTGCCAGAAGCTGCTAGCACTGCTCCTGTCATAACGTTAAATAATTCCTGATGATCACCCAGTCTCCTCCCATTCACTCCATATATAGAGAGCACAAGGAAATCTCAGGAACTCCCCAGAACTTTAACTAGTGAATATAAAAGGAGCCAGAGCGCTGACTGGCTGCAGATCTGACAAGCAAGAAAGCACTAGCGGAGAAACAAGCAGATTATTCTCAACAGCTGACTGAACTAGATAAGAAGATCCAGCGAAAATCAGCAGAAGATGTTTCCTCTCAGCCTCCTCCAGCCCTCACACACTCCTCTGTGTGTCTGCAGAGAGCCGGCACTCACACTCTGGCCAGCTACAAGACTCCTCTTTGGGCAGCTGGAAGATGGCATGCTGAGCATGAGGAACGAGATGGAGAGAAGGATGCAACGTGTGAATCAGGCTTATCAGCTCCCCTCTCAGGACATGGACACGAGGAGTAGAATAGCTCAGAGCAGACACTCTGTGACCAAAGAAAGTGAGAAGAACTCTCCCAGCTCAGGCAGAGAGGGGAAGGAGCATTTTGAGCTCAGCCTGGATGTGAGTCCTTTCTCTCCTAATGATCTGACAGTGAAGACTGAAGGAAGGAGACTCATTGTGATGGGAAAACATGAGCAGAAAAGGGATGCTGAGGATGGAAATTACTTCCATGAATACAGAGAATGGAGGAGAGAAGCAGAGCTCCCAGAAGATGTGAATCCTGATAAAGTGCTGTGTTCCCTGTCTGAAGATGGGCAGCTTCTCATTCAGGCTCCTCGCCTTGCACTGCCAGCTGTTAACGAGAAGCTGATTCCCATCACTATAAGCCATGCATCTGTAAATGGAGAGGCAGTGCTATATGAACAGCATAATAGCAACATGAAAGAACAGCCAGGGAATTAACTGAATTCTTCTTGAGAACTTTAAAGCACTATTCTATAACCTGTATGTCTGGACGGTTGATTTAAATTAATGGATGTCTAAAGTAGTGTCACTACATTTTATCAATAAACTATTTTCATTTTCTTTCTATAAATGTGTGAGTCTGTTTACCTATTAACAACAATAAAACAGAAATGCACCATGTTACAAGGAAATGTATGTCATAACTGCACATGTATGTCTATGATATGGTATGTTTTAGTTTAATTAATCCTTTTTAATTAGTATATCATTTTAATGTGCACATTTTAGGCTAGACACAATGAGGCTTTAGAAACTTTATTTGAAAAACAAGACTTACATTACTATGAAATATGGGACTAAATGTATGTTGCTGTTCGTGGTTTTTGGATGTATTCAAATGGCGCAAAGGGTTTCAGTAATAACTGCTAGCACGGTTATTTGAACCAAAATTAATTTGCCGACCAATTTATATTAGGGATTTTGGTAGAATGCTATCCTAGCAGTTAAACCATAATGTGACAAACACTCGGAAAAGTAATAATATTAATTTAATAAAGCAATGTTATGAAATATAACAGAATATTAACATAAACAATTCTAGCTAAACACTAGCTAAAATTAACTTGATTAATTATCTTTCAGTACTATAAAGGGTACAGGTTATAGTAATGGGTTTGTCAGAGTGAAGTTTAACAAAAGTATAAAAAAATATAGAAATAGTGGATACCGTTGTAGCTGCATCTGGATGTTTGGGTGGATTAATTGATTCCTGATGGTTCTGAAGGAAGTAACTAGGCCTAAACACACCCACTACAACCTGCCTAGATTTTGGACCTGCATGCTGGGGGGATAGTTTGGTCACATCTTCACTGTTCCTCAATCACTGCAACAGTGTCTCTAGCCACCTAAATAGCATTAGCAAATAAATTACAAGTCCCACACCAGCCCCCAAGCTGGTTATTTTGGAAAACACAAACAAATCTTTTTGTTTGAAAGTAACCCTTCCACTGCTGGTAATCTAAAGAATACCTGAATATAAAACTGAATTATATATTTGGTGAAGCACAAAATATTGTGTCCATAACAAGGTATGTTTTGTTTATACTCCCATCTAATTATAAGTTACGTAGATTCCATTCTGTATGATTGATCAGATTTACTGATGCAGATTCTTGAATTCTGTAGCTGTTTCTCCTTGACTCATTCCATATCTATTGGTCTAGGACTGTGAGAAACGTGCTATAAAGCATATTATTGTACACGCTGTACTATAAATCTAATGCTTCTTGGCTTTTGCTACGGGAATAGGTTTGCAATGGCTTGTTGTGACTGTTTTATCATTTACCCCTTTTCAAAATAGTATATAACTTTCCCTGTATGCCCCATTGCATTTTGCCCAATAATCTCCCAGAACCCTTGCTTCTGAAATTGATGAGTGTACACACTTCCTCAGTGCCCTTGCCCAGTGTACTGGCAGTATTAGGACTACAGAACACTTCCACCTCTCTCTCCGCCTGACTGGAGGACAGCAGTATTTCCCTGGAGCTCTCGGGCAGATCACAAACTTGCTTCGATCTGCTAAAACTTAAATGGATTGTCGATTCACCTTAAAGAATTCGATCATGTCATTATTTAGGGAGTAATGAGGCAATTGTGAGAGGCATCCAGGGATATGCTGTTTTCGGAGCTGTACATCTTGGGGGGGGACGTATAGCACTGTGTCAAGTAAACGGGGCAGTTCACAATAGGGTGCCAGGGAGCCGGTTGGCTCAAGACAGGGCGACCCGGGAGTGTTCTGGAAGGAACAGGGGAGTTCGGTTGTTAATAACAATATGCTCCTATCTGATACTGTACTGTATATTTACCTTTGTGTTCAATAAAGAGTTCCTGTTTTACTCCAACGCTGGTCTTGTCTGGTGCTTGTGGTAGAATGCTATATATCCAGAGACTAGTATTTGCCTATATGCATCTAGACCTTCTGACATTTAAGACATTTATTGTCTTTAAAATATTATTACTTTGTTTGATTCATGTGTACACCCTATTCTTTTTTTATTTCTACAAAGTGGAAATCAGTATCATATACAAAATATAGCAGTAACATATACTGTATCAATAAAAAATATAAGGTACTATCATAAAAATATACATAAGTAAAGTAGTTTTAAGAGATCCTTAAATTTAATTTATTCTTTGATTCACTATTTTTATTTGTCTTTTTTTTTGTGTATTCTGGGTGGTACACGGTGAGCAGTAGTCACTTGCTAATTAAAACTATTAATGTTCTAATAACTTGTTTATTGTTGTTATTTTACCCTAATTGGTGGTAGCACTAAATATATTTAGCATATGCAGTAACCCAGGGCTCGACAAACCCCAGGCGCCAGGTCACCATGGCGACCAGGAATTTAGACCTGGCGCCTGGGTGCTGTCAGCCTCATGGTCCCCTTGCTGCTGCCATCCGATTTTATTTTAATTTTTCCGCAGCGCAAGGGGGTAAAGTCTGTGCTGATGGCACAGACTGCAAGCTCCGCCCCCCTCGTGCAACGCCGGGTGTCGTCACGTGACATCCTGGCACTCAGCAGGAAGATCGGCTGGAGCATGAATGTCCCCCTCTCCTGCAATGAGGTAAAGCAACAGGGAGGGGGGGACACGTTAAGAAAACCCCCCAAGAAAAGACTGTGAGGTGGGTGTGTGTTTGTATATATTGTAAAGTAGGTGTGTGTGATGTGTTTGTATATATGTGTATATGTAAAGTAGGCGTGTGTGTGAGGTGTTTGGATATATGTGTATATGTAAAGTAGGTGTGTGTGTGAGGTGTTTGGATATATGTGTGTGTGAGGTGTTTGGATATATGTGTATATGTAAAGTAGGTGTGTGTGAGGGGTTTGGATATATGTGTATATGTAAAGTAGGTGTGTGTGAGGGGTTTGGATATATATGTGTATATGTGAAGTAGGTGTGTGTGAGGGGTTTGGATATATATGTGTATATGTGAAGTAGGTGTGTGTGAGGGGTTTGGATATATATATGTGTATATGTGAAGTAGGTGTGTGTGAGGGGTTTGGATATATATGTGTATATGTGAAGTAGGTGTGTGTGTGAGGGGTTTGGATATATATGTGTATATGTGAAGTAGGTGTGTGTGAGGGGTTTGGATATATGTGTATATGTAAAGTAGGTGTGTGTGAGGTGTTTGGATATATGTGTATATGTAACATATGTGTGTGTGAGGTGTTTGTATATATATGTATATGTAAAGTAGGTGTGTGAGAGGTGTTTGTATATATGGGTATATGTAAAGTAGGTGTGTGTGTCTAATTCTACCACCAGCCTTTGTCAAAGTTTGTGGTAGTAATTTTTGTGTGTTTTTTTTTTCACAAACATTGTACTTCATACATGAATTCACAGATTTTGTTATGTGTCACTGCCAAATAACACCCCAATATGTGTTCAGCAACATTTCCTGAGTATAGGGATACCACCCATGCATAGGTTTGTCTGCTTGTTTAGGGGTTAAAGGGCCACATTTGAGAGGTGCGCTTTTTGGTTTTCCAACTTGAAATTTTTACATAAAGATAACCTGCGCCCATGTCCCATTTGGGACATATTTGAATCAGCTAGTGTATTTTACGCCATCAACCCATATATTTTTTAAAAGTAGACACCCTAGGCTATTTCAAATGGTGGTATTTTAACACTTTCCATGCACTAATTCTACCACCAGCCTTTGTCAAAGTTTGTGGTAGTAATTTTTTTGTGTTTTATTTTCACAAACATTGTACTTCATATATGAATTCACAGATTTTGTTATGTGTCACTGCCAAATAACACCCCAATATGTGTTCAACGACATCTCCTGAGTACAGGGATACCACCCATGCATAGGTTTGTTGGGTTGTTTGGGAGCTAAAGGTCCACATTTTGAAGGTGCGCATTTCCAACTTGGAATTTTGACGTGTAGTCAGCCTGAGCCCATCTTTCATGTAAGACTTTTTTTTTAAGCCGGACAGTGTATTTTACCCAAAAAAAGTATATATTTTGTAAAAGTAGACACCCAAGGCTATTTTAAATGGTGGTATTTTAACACTTTACATGCACCAATTCTACCACCAGCCTTTGTCAAAGTTTGTGGTAGTAATTTTATTGTGTATTTTTTTCCACAAATATTGTATTTCAGACACAAATTCACATATTTCGGAATGTGTCACTGACAAACAATACCACAATATGTGTTCAGCAACATCTCCCGAGCACAGGGATACCACCCATGCATAGGTTTGTCAGCTTTGTTGGGGGTTGAAAGGCTACATTTGAGAGGTGCGCTTTTTGATTTTCAAACTTGGAATTTTGACATGTAGAGCAAGGAAGGGGTTAATAGCTCTTATAAGAGCCTTTGTAGTACTGTACAAAAAAATGAAACCCTAAAAATGCACAGACAAGAAAAAATGTGCAGTGATCAGTGGCAGGGAAGGGGTTACTATACAGGATACACTATACAAAGGGTATGGCTTTTATAAAAGCCTTTGGGGTCTCACAATTTTTTAACATTTTATTTAATTTATTACAATTAAAAACTTATATTATACAGATCTGTCTCTTTCCCTCACTAAAACTCAAGTGAGGAGAGGGAGGCAGATCCATATGGGTCAGAACAATATTTACCAATATTGATCTAACCAGGCGAATGGTGATGCTTATCTGAGAAATCACCAAACCACCTTTGCCACTGATCGGCTGTTACTGACCGCTATACATCCGTTCAGACAGCTTCAAAAGGAATACACGTAATTCCCTAGTGGGTATAATTAACCCCCAGCGAGTGTGACAAAAAGAAAAAATGCTGATAGCAAAAAAAATCCTTCTGCGACCAGATCGCTCAATATGCGCTGCTTAGGCAGTGACCATATGCACTGCTTAGGCAGTGACCATATGCACGGCTTAGGAAGTGATATATGGCAAGGAAGGGGTTAATAGCTCTTAAAAGATCCTTTGATATACTGTAAAAAAAAAATTAACCCCTAAAAAATGCACAGACAGCAAAAAATGTGCTGCTGTGTAAGATCACTGCGTACACAGCGATCAATTGCAGGGAAGGGGTTAAACACTGGAAACGGCTTTTATAAAAGCCTTTGGGTCTCAATTTTATTAAATATATTATAATTAAAAACTTACATTATATAGCTCTGTCTGTCTCCCTCACTAAAACTCAAGTGAGAGGGGGCAGATCTACACGGGTCAGATCAAATATTGACAAATATTGATCTAACCAGGCAAATGATGATGCTCATCTGAGCAATCACCAAACCGCCTTTGCCACTGATCAGCTGTTGCTGATCGCTATACATGCGCTCAGACAGCTAAAAAAAAAATTCCCCTAGCGGATATAATTAACCCGTGATGGGTGTAATAAAAAAGTTTTTCAAAAAAGTAAAAAATGCTTCTGCAGCAAGAATGCTGCTTAGGCAGTGATCTACAGCAAGCAAGGGGTTAATAGCTCTTAAAAGAGCCTTTTTTATACTGTAATGAATTACAGTAAAAAAAAAATGAACCCCTAAAAAATGCACAGACTGCAAAAAATGTGCTGCTGTGTATGATCACTGCGTACACAGCGAGCAATGGCAGGGAAGGGGTTAAACACTTGAAATGGCTTTTATAAAAGCCCTTAGTTTGTAAAATGGTATTAAATATTTTATTTTATTATTTTACATTATCTCATCTGTCTCTCTCCCTTACTAAAACTAGTAAGGAGAGGGAGGCAGATCAATACTTGTCAAAGGCAATATTTACAAATATTGCATTTGACTGTATGATAAGTGCTCATCAGAGCACTTATCATACATGCCTGCACACAAATCTTTTGTGCAGGCATTGTTTGGCTCCCCCTAGCGCAACGGAAGTGAAATACATTCACTGCCGCTGCTCTTGCCAGTAGAAGGGAAGCCTTCTACTGAGCCGATGGGGTCGCTCAGGACAGCGACCACCATCGGTCCTGGGGGAGCCAAAGGTGTTGCTAACTTTAGCAACACCGGAGGTGCTTAGGAAGCGAACGATCGTTCGCTTTCTAAGCACGTGTGCAGGGGGGGCACAGCCATTTTTAAATGGCTGCTACGATCACTCCGGGGAGTGATCGTAGCGCGCCCCTGCACTTTTTTTGGGTGTTGCACAATGCCTCTACCTAGAGGCATTGTAGCAACACTGATCGATTTAGTGCATGACGTGCCAGTCCACGATTTGCCGTGACGTGCCTGGCACGTCGTCTGTCACGACGGGGTTAATTCGACCAGATTTTCTGTAAAGCTTCCAAACATTCCAAAAAAATCACCATTTTAACTATACATACTGCGGATACAAACCTGGTGAATCCCCCCCCCCCCCCCCCCCTAAATTTACATAGCTAAACTGGTGAGATGAAATGTTCATTTCACCTCTCTCTTTATATTTAGTATCGGTGATATATTGCACATATGGATAGCTTATTTAACATGGTGTGATAACACGTTTGATAAACATAAAGAATAGTTATAGAACAGAATAATGCCACGATTACAGCTTATCTAAATATGTTTTCATTGAACACTGATGTAGGGCAGGAGAACATACAGACAAGTCTGCACACTGGGCGAAAACAATTCGCGCTGTCACGGACTGACCAATCACAACAACCCTGTCACACAGTAGCGACGCTGCCATTTCAGTTCCATCCGGTGAATTGCCGGAAGTAGATCGCAGAGGACACCGTGCGCAATGTGGGCTCGGTGGTTGCACGGCTCTCGCCCAGTGTGGGGAGCAGTTTCTAGATCATTATGCACAGACTCCCGGTTGGGCCGACTCTCTACACTCACTTTTATACGTCTCCTAATCACGTCAGAAGCGGTATCTGCACGGGCCAAGCTAGCCAGACAGCTTAATTTACACCGTGGGTTTAACGGTTCAAGTACCGAAGTCGCTGTAGGCAGCGCACAACCTCACGTTACGCATAACACGGGCACGCTTTCTGCAGACATCCACGCTGAAGATTGTCCGCGAGAGAAAACTTTAGGTAATAATACCGTGCAAGGTAATGACGTTATTGTCACTAGCCGGGGCATGCACCTCCGCCCATGTGAACGGTAATCCTCGGAGTCACCCCGGATTAGGGTATGTCATTATAGTAATGGCTTTTTATCAGCATTACCTTTAACAGAAGAGAAATATGTTATAGATAGCCAGCATGAGTTCATCTGTTCTTGCCAACATGTGAACGCTATGCTGGCTTAAACATTGCTTTTATTTTGTATTAATTTCAGATCACTTTAGCATTGATGTACTGGTCAACCTGCTGCGGCAGGAGAATGCCAAGGATGTGTGTGTAATCAGAATTCCTCCGGAAGTGAAGTATGCAGAGTATTTTGTAGTGGTCAGTGGGACATCTACTCGACACATTCAAGCGATGGCACAGTATACTTTAAAAACGGTAAGACCATGCAGGTGTTTGTACAGATGCCAGTACTGTGTGCCTTTAAACTGAGCTAGTGATTCAATAGAAGCGGAAACCCGAGTAAATAAAAGCATATTTAGAACTCGGATATTACATTTTTAAAAATAATTATAACTTTAATATGCATGCAAATACATAGATCATTTTCAAGTCTATGTGGTCTATTAACTGTGTGAAGTCCTGTCATCTACAAATGTATGGATGTCTTTTATGAAGCCACTGAACAGAATGGCAGTAACCATGTCCTAAGTGTTTTTATTGCAGTTCTGCTGATTCTCATGAATCAAGTATTCAGTACATTAGGAAATTAAAACCCAAATCCCAATAACTTGTTTTACAGCTGAAAGAATGGGCTCTACTGTTGTTTTATATTCTACATTGTAATATTTTTATTTTATTCTACACTTTAATATTTTTTCATTCTTTTGCTGTGTTGTCACAATTGTGTACTGTATTTGTACATGCACATTATACTTTTTTCTGCTAAGTGTACATACAGTAAGATGCTGGGATATTACAATTCTTCTGGGTTTGATAAATATATGACTTTATGAACTTGACAGACACATTCAATAGCGATCCTAGTTTAGCAGCCATAGGTTTTGATAAACATTGTTCGTTTTTGCAATAGCATGCAGTACAAAAAATATAGTAATGACATCCATGTAACAATGTATCAAACATGTTTTTGTTATTGTTTTTTTTCCAGTATAAATCTTTAAAGAGAGTCAACGAGTCACATGTTGTAATAGAGGGGAAGGATACAGATGACTGGATGTGCATAGATTTTGGTAGGTATTGTTTACATCAAAATCAAGGCTTCTGCTTTATTCAGGTTTCTTGGGAGTGTGAATAATACAAAACATGTCTGTATTAACTCCTTAAAGGTATACCAAAGACTTGTGCTTCCAATATACAAAGTTAGTTGTCCCCAGGGTGAGGATAAACTGGCTTGTACTTTTGATAGTACACGCCACTTTAGCCTCTGACCGACAGCTGACCTGCTTCTATGGTAAGCAGACAGCTGTCTGGTCGGTGACTTTCTCTATTTTCATTTTTACAGTGATTGCTACGCTAGTAAGTGGAAGTCAAGTTCTGCTTACTGGGACTCTGGGTTCTCTATCATCTTTACTTGGGCTTCCTGACTGGCCGCTTCTCTGCATTTTTGTTGGGGTATCGAGGAAACTCTGGCAGGGTGGAGCTGCAAGAACTGCTGGCTGTGCTCACTGACTGGGGGAAGCCTCAATACAGCAGGGGGATCACAACTCCCATCAATATGAGGCAGCCCCCCCCCCCGTGTCTGACTTCCACTTACTAGTGTAGCAATCACTGTGGAAACCAACTATTCAGTGATTGCTCGAGTAAAGATGATAGAGAACCCTGAGTCCCAGCAAGCAGAACTTGACTTCCACTTACTAGCGTAGCAATCACTGTATAGTTGGTTTCCCACAGTGTATGTGTATAGGCGTGCGGCTGATAGACCGCTATTCTGACAACTGAAATGTGCATGCGCTGTTACTTTACCTGTCACCGCAGCTGATGAGAAGGGGGCGTGAGGTGGTGTGCGTCCCTCGCGCATGCGCTGTTCTGCCAAAATTACTGCTGACTGATAAGCTCTAACTTTGTGCGCATGTGCGGTGAGTGAATTCTACTGCACCTGTGCAGTAGAATTCACTCGAGAAATTTGTCAGAACACCGGCACCATCCCAAAATGCCTTTTATGCAGCACATTATAGAATGGTGACATTCATTTGAGGGCGGACAGATGCCCGCATGTCCTGTACGGCAGCCATCTTTGTAGTTTCCATTGCTAAGCTTTTGGCAGAGATTTAATCAGGACAAATACACTGTGATTTCACTTGGTTTCAGCAATGTCCCGCAGAACAATATTCCACAACTTTCAACATTTAAAACAATGCATACATATTTATGTAAGAGGTATACATTTAAATAGATTACTAATTAAATCCAGGGTGCTATATAGATATATATATAGAGAGAGAGAGAGAGTAAAATAACAATATACATGCGCAACATACATGAGAGATTGAAACCTATTAACTGGTGCATTCTATTTTTAGAAGTTGGGAGACTCTTTCAGACTGCTTAGACTACTGGATACTTGAATTGTATCTTAGAGGCTATTTCAAATACAAGGAGCTCTGTAAGAGAAGCCACCTCTTCCCCTTTTTCACAATATGGAATAGTTAGTAAGGGGCATGCAGTGGACCTGAGATTGTAAGACACGCCAGGAACTAGAGTCTGCTACTCCGGTGTAGTGGAATGTGTAAGGGTAAAGTTTAGTGAAAAGGTATGTTAATAAAGGAACATACAATTGACTAGCACAATGCATAGAATTGTTTAATTATCTACAAAAGTCATACTGTCCATTTTTGTGTGTGACAGACATTATAAGAGATTGATTACTGATTAACAGATCTGCAGTTGGTATTTTACTGCAATGATGTCAGGAGAAGCACAATAATCTTATGATATTTTTTTGTTTACTTTTATATAGGTCATATCGTTGTCCATTTCATGCTACCTGAGCTAAGAGAGTTGTATGAATTGGAGAAATTATGGACTTTGAGATCATATGATGATCAGTTATCTCAAATCCTTCCTGACATCTTACCAATAGACTTTACATTTGGACTTCAACAACTGAAGGAATAACTGAAAATTACTTCTTTGCACTAGAAGACAAATTTTGAGGATTGAAGGACTATTCTGAGTAGGGAAACAAATAATTACACTTAAAATACTTAAACCAAGTTATTGAAACACCTGTTTGAAATTGTGTTTATATATTTTCTAAAATGCTGCATGGATCAGAATGTGTTTTATATGATTGAGTATGATTACACTTGAGGTAACAGGCATATCCTTTGTGTCCCAAGCAGGCTTCCTTACACAACTAAAGGTTTCTTGGCAACTTCCTCCCTATAGGGTTAGGAAGAGAAGTGGAAGCCCAGATTTTGTTCATTACCCCATGGTTAATTCTATTAACACAAAGTATAGATCAGAGGGGTTTGCAACCAGGTCAGTCAGTGTACTGGTGTAAGAGAAACCCCCATTTTTATATATTTTGATATTACAGGTAATTTCTCCTGCTTTAAAGTAATTAACTGTGCATCCATGAACTAGCATTCAGCATATTTCAAAGTCTTTGGTCCGTGTGCTTAGAGGGATATTGTAAGTACATTTCTGGTGAAGCCTATGATAAGTTGAAACATACATCTCAAGTCAATGGATCCTGGTACAGAGAGATATTTTGGGTCTAGAAACTTTTGATGGTTAGGATTATTTTCCTCTGTAACAGCAGAAATTAGTATAAAAATGTGGACTGTCACTAGGATTTATATACCTGTTGACAGTCATGGAGCAGCAACTTTGAGGTTGCAGCCCCTAGATCTTTTGTTTGGGATTACATGTATATATCTTGAAATGGTCTAGCTAATAGCACAAGTATTGTTTAACTATGCCATGGGTCTCCAAATGTTTCAGTACAAGGGCAACATTGTATATTTTACACATGTTCGTGAGCCAAAGAAAACTATTTAACTTTGTACATATGTAATAAAAAAAAAAAAAAGTTATTGAAAGAATCCATTTCTTGTGTTTATTTCCTTCCTCTGCACCCAGATTGCACTGAAAGTACTTGCCCCAACACTTTCTCCAGCACCCAGATTGCACCCGCAAGGGTGGATCCAGAACCTGATCTTGGGAGGAGCACTGCCCAAGACAGTCTCTTTTCCTCTCCCTCATATCAGTCTCTCGCTCTTTCCCTCTCCCCCCAATTTTTGTAGCTTCTATCTCCTCCCCTATTACAAGAGTTTCTGCAATGCTTTCCAGATAGGAAATCGTGATATATTCGGGACTTTCCTCACATGTATTTTTCCTTTAATCAAGTCCATGACACACTTAAAAAAACAAAAACCTGTAGGTACAGTCAGTGTATTTAGGTAAAAGAAGCAAATGCTTGACTCATTGTCCATGTGACACAATCTAATGAGTATTCATCTGTGCCTACATTTGTTTTCAAGAACAGTTTGTAAACCTGAATTTTTTTTTATAAAATGTGTAATGTCTTGTTTCTGAAGAGTGGCAGTCATCAGTTCTGTTTGGATCTTCTAGAGCAGGGGTGGGCAATTAATTTTTACCGGGGGCCGCATGAGCAACCCGAGCACTGCTGGAGGGCCACATCGACAATATTTCAGTTAAATTTTGCTCAATATGTCTCTCTCTCCACTCATGCTCCATGTCTGTCTCTCTCTCTCGCCACTCATACCCCATGTCTGTCTCTCTCTCTCGCCACTCATACCCCATGTCTGTCTGTCTCTCTCGCCACTCATACCCCATGTCTGTCTGTCTCTCTCGCCACTCATACCCCATGTCTGTCTGTCTCTCTCGCCACTCATACCCCATGTCTGTCTGTCTCTCTCGCCACTCATACCCCATGTCTGTCTGTCTCTCTCGCCACTCATACCCCATGTCTGTCTGTCTCTCTCGCCACTCATACCCCATGTCTGTCTGTCTCTCTCGCCACTCATACCCCATGTCTGTCTGTCTCTCTCGCCACTCATACCCCATGTCTGTCTGTCTCTCTCGCCACTCATACCCCATGTCTGTCTCTCTCGCCACTCATACCCCATGTCTGTCTCTCTCGCCACTCATACCCCATGTCTGTCTCTCTCTCTCGCCACTCATACCCCATGTCTGTCTCTCTCTCTCGCCACTCATACCCCATGTCTGTCTCTCCCTTCATCCCTTATATCTTTTTCCATCTCTATCTTTCTGTTCCCCATGCTGGTCTCTTGTACACACAGTCACACAAACACAGTTACACACTTAGTCCCCCTCACAGACATACATTTACACAGACACCCTTATACACACTGTCACACATACATAAATACACACACAGCCACCTTTACACACAGGATACACTTGCACAGACAGTAACACACACAGTTTATACACATTGAGCGCCTCTCCTCCCTTGCGCCTGGGCACGGTGCACCCAATGCACCCGCCCAGGATCGGCCCTGCCTCACGCGGGCCGGACGATGCCCAGGTCTGTTCTAGAGGGATTGAAAGTATTTACAAGGAGCCACTTTCAAATCATATCAATATTTCCTCCATACATTACAATATATGAGTAGCAGTCATAGGCAGAAAAGCAAGGGAACTGGTTATTCCAGTTACAGAATTACTCTTTCTGGCCCTTCTCTTAAAAGGGACCATATCACCTGAACATTGCCTTTACTGTGCCACAAGTGAGGTCATAAGCATGAGACTCAACAGACATTTAAAAACACATTTTTCTCCTAATTTAGGCATTTGCTTGCAATTTTGCCAATAGAACATAGATCATTTTCAATCCTTTTTTATTCTCTTCATTCACGGTAAAAACAATGTTTATGTGATAAAGTCCCCTTAATTGACAAAGCCACAAGTCAGAGAGACCGATCTGTTCTACAGAGTTGTGCAGAAGAAACAGTCTCGCTCTGTATTTTAGCTTACAAACAAGACTCTCTACCACCATGTATTAACTTATCCAACAGACTTGAATTCGTTAATTTTTATAACATACTTGTGATAAACTTTGAACTACATAACACATACACAAGGTTAGAATACTTGAATAAACAAAAAGTATGTGAAGCCAGTGCTGACAGTATGGGTTGGTGGTACCCCCTGTGTGCTCTGAAGTGGGCAGACTATCAAGTTTTATTTGTAACCAGTTGGGCTGGTCTCGCACATAGTTTGCAGTTTTGAATATTGTGAGGGGCTTTTCCTAACTGTATGGGAGGGTCGAACCGTTGGCTTTAACAGCATGTACCATTACATTTTTTTCCAGATGTGCACCTGGACAAGGACTATGATAAGGTGAAACCAACCTTTGTGAATATGGGGCCATTTTCAGAATAGACTTCTGTTGGTGTGAATAGTCAAATATTGACATTTCCAACTTTAAAGCAACAGAGTGTAGTATAAAGTACAAATCAGTCTTAAGCATGTCTCTGGCAGTTTAGGAATATTGCCACCAACACTACATTTAGTGTGGGCCTTGCCATTAGTCTAATAAGGTTTTAAAGCACAGGTTGTTTGTTCCCCAAATTAAATTAGATTACCCCTTTATCCAAGAATGCTCAATATGCATAAGAAGCAGGCCAGCAATCATTTTAATACAGTCTGGCATTTCCTTAAAACATTCTCAATTAAAGGAGAATGTCTTAAAAACACTGAAATCATATAAAAGAACACCATTTACACCCTATTTGTTGACAAAGTTCAATTATAATATTTAAACATGCAGGCAATGGACTAAAGAAAAATGGAAAGAGCAATGTGGCCTCTACTTCCTTTTCCTATATCCCTGTCATTAAAAAAAAAAAAAACAATAAACACAGCAATGTAGGAGTTAAACTCTTTATTCCATTCAGAGGCATCTGGCAAGTGGAGCTGCGTTGGGGGCACATTATAGATGAAAAATGATCCATGCTTTGCAGATATTAAATTCATTTACAGTATTACTTTCTACTGTATCTATTGCCAAAATACTCCAAGTTACCAAGTCTCAATTGAAAATAACATGATTACCACACTAACAGTCTAGAAATTTAAAGAGATATGACCGTATTTAAATCAGCAGATGTAAATGCAGCACCTATCTGTAAAGTAAAATTTATGGAAAATAATCAAGTTATGTCTGCTTCAACATGTTAAGAAAAAAGAAAGTTGGGCCTGTACTTGAGACTCAACTAAAGCTCAATATGCTATTTTAATGACTTTTTCATAGTTCAGTATTTTTTTAATCAATGTAAGAAAAGAAAAATTCTAAACACTAAATGAAGTCACTCTCGTCAAGAAGAAGGAAAAAAATGTGTTTCTCTTAAAACTACAATGTAGATTCTGAGTTCTTTTCTAATTCATTTTAACCAAATTAGTAAGTTTTAGATGCAGGATTAGAAAAGGAAAAAAAAAAAAAAACACTTCAGACCATTTTCAAAAAAAAGAAAAAAAAGAAAAGAAAAAAAAAAAAAAGGATCTCTAATCTGTACAACAATGATCTTTGGGAAAAAAATATCTATTCTATGCAGAAATGCCTCTATTTCAATATGAATCTAAGAGGTAGATCAACAAAATGATGAAACAAATGGTTTTTGCTAGTTGTGCCCCTCAAATCAGTGCAGCATGGTGATTGTGATCATCTCATGCACAAAAACATCACAAAAAATAAAGGTTCAGAGGTAAATTGCATGGCTCTGTTAAGACCACACACACACAAACACACAGCAGTCTTTATGCACCATGTGTTGCCACATTTCCAAAACTGAGGTAGACTGAAGTTTACTGTAGAAACTTGAATGTGTAATATTACCACAATCATCATTCAAATTACATTCTGAAATTAAAAGAATTTGGTAGCTTTCCTTTTATCCCTGCCTTTTGAATATTTTCCTCTATCACCCTTGGGCTGCCAGAGATGTACTTGCACAGCCTCATATCCAACTCTGGCAACAAAAGGGTTAATGGTTGATTGAAAAAAAAAAAAGAAAAAAAAATTAAAAAAAAAAAAAAAAAAAAAGTTAAACAAAAATGTGCATAAACCCTGCTGTAGCTATTTTAAGCCAGAATAGACGGTTGTATTCAGCTTTTAAACCTTCCAAGTGGCTTTGTGTGGCCCTTTTATATTTTTTCCTTTTTTTTCCCCTCTTTTTTTTAATTTTTACTGCTGCTGGATATGTAAACGTACGCCTGTCGTTACCTTTCATATGATCAAACATTAGTTTGATCCATCCCCAATTCCCTCTCCCCAAGTCATGGGAACATAATGTGTTGATCTGATGGGAAGCATCAGTTGATGGTAATAGTGGGGATTGTAGGGGAAACAAAAATATAAAGAAAGGAAAGAAAGAAAGAAAAAAAAAAACAGGAAAGAAAAAAAAAAGGAAATATATATTTATATATAATTATATATATTTATATATGCTCCCATAGATCAAATGTTTGTTTCTTTTTTTTACATTTTTTTTTTTTTACCAAACTGATGATGAAGCTTGCTCTTTGAACAGAATGGCAAAGTTCAAACGGGCTGCAAATGTTTAAAATGTATTATTAGGTAGTGATGGTCAAAGGCACAAAGGGTTCATTGCATTCAACCAAGCAGCACAGAAAAAAATAAAATAAAAATAAATTAAAAAAAAATTTAAAAACAAAGAAACCCATATGCCCAAAAAAAAAAAAAATCCCCCCCAAAAATAATCCAGTCTTATAGCATTAAAATATATTCCCAAACCCAACCGGCCTCTTTCCATCACTTCCTTGTGTCCTGTTCTCAGAAAAAGTACCGTCAAACTATTTTCATCCCATAGTAAAAGAAAAATATACGGCATTGCTGCTATCAGTATGGTGGCTTTATCAGTATCTATTTTTGAACATTCACTGTACTTTCTAGCAAAATGATGGTGTGGAAGGCCTCAGCAAGTCTGAGGCAACTCCCCATCTTTTACTCCCATCAGCCATCAGCAAGTAGCAGCACTCTGCTCAGAATTGACAAATATTTCTGTGCTTCTAACTGCTGGCTGATATTTTATTTATTTTTTATTAAAAAAATAAAATGCTCAAGAACTATTAGCTTTATAAAGTATACAAAATACCAAAAACAAAGAAAAAAAGGCAAAAAATTAAAATAAAAAGGAACAATTTCTCATTGAGGTACTAAATGCCTGAGGTAGTTTAGTAAAATGCATATTTATCTTTTTATGCCCTGGCCAACACCTTTCTACACTTCCCTTAGGTTATTCATGGCAGTGTTAAGTAAAAATGCAACCAAATTAAAAAAAAAAAATGCCACTTGTTCAACACTGGGACTAACACTTAATCTCGTCAATACCCTTCATCAACACTAACCCACCAATAATCCCACCCTCTATTTTTTTTTTTTTTTTTTTTAAATACATCTGGACGTATAAGAGCAATGCCTTTTCTTTTTGAACCAGAGAACTCATAAGAGAAAGCTTCATTTAAACAAAGTTCTAAAAATTGTTGGGGGAATAAGAACAATAAAAAAAGACTAACAAGGTTTATGTTAACTTGTGAGAATAGATCAAAAGGGAAGTGAAGGGGTCCTTATTTTTTCTCTCTTTTTTTTTTCCTTTTTTTTTTTTTTTTTTAAAGCTGGATTCCAAACGTTTGAGAGCCTAAAGAATACATTCTCAGAGACAGTTAAATGTTGCCTGGTCCTCAAACAGTTGACGAGCTAGGTGGAATTTTCAGCCACATAGCACCGACAGGTGTGGGTAACCTGTCTATTACTCAGTCTGTCTTTGGTCTGGCATCTGTCTCTGTGAAGGGTCATTTTCCTTTATTTTCGTCTTGGCTGGGGCTGTCCACTCTGCACAGTCTTCTGCTGTTGCTGCTGCTGCCTTCTAACCTGAGCAAGAATTTCCTGGATTTTTCTTTGTGCAAGCTGGGGAAAAAAGAAACAAAAGTACAATAGTAAGATGTAGCCTTACAAAAGCCCTGTGACTGCTGTATTTATACACCTGAATATAGTAATTACAAAAACAGTATAAACATTGAATAGCAAGGGAATCCATAGATTAAGAGTGGGGAGTATAGTAAATTGGTCTAATTTATGACATCACCTTGTGTCTTTATATGCAAATTACCTATTTCCCCTTGAGGGTACTCAAATTTGCATATAGACACCGCAGACATTTGTGTTAGCTTGAATAAATACGTTTTTTATTCTCTGTATTTACATTACAAAAACACAGTTTAGACAATAGAGTCCCTTTAATCTGATGAAGTAATCAGAGTGGTGTATGTTCAAAAAGCAGCGTTAATGGTTTTAGAAATTCAATTGATTGGAAGCAAGAAACCTTTTGAGTTTCAGCATTTAATAGAAACGTACTATGTTAAATGTAGCTCAAACTGTGTTGGACCAGTGGTACACCTTAGGCATAACATCAGGTTATTGTTCTGGCCAAGACCTGTCAAGTCACTGCATTAGAAAATGCAGCTGTTGCATTGTCCAAACATTAATTTTTTTCAATTTTTCAATTCACATCATGTGATATAGGAGCAGCAAGGGTGGACTACAAATCTTTAGACTGTTGTAATTCTAGTTGGAGGTTACATTTAAAGCCTTCCGGGGAGGGGGGTGAGAAACTAGAAAGTGTGAAAGGTGTAAACACAAAGCACAAATAAAAACTTTATTTTTCAATTGCACAGCTAATATAGATGCACAATAAAAAAGAATTAGAGGACCCTAGTCCGACTGTTAAATTGGCATGTGCTTTTTTGACAGTACATGCCAGTTTTATCCTCTAACCAGCAGGATCAAGGGTTAAAAATATATATATTTAATTGTCCTCGAAGCCTAGGTTATAATTTGTCAGTCAGTTTACTATTATTCCATTCTGTGGAACAGTGATCCAGATATTTGTATTTTTTCTAACATTAAAGCAAAAAATCCATATCACACTTACCTGACTTGCATAGAAGTGGCCGGTGATTTTAACAACCACTTGATCATTTTCATCTGGAGTTTGATCACGGGGAACAACAACTTCCGCACTTGTTAGATTTTGAAGCTCATTTACCTGTAATAGACAAATTTTAAAAGGTGCTCATAAAAATCATTAGAAAGCAAATCCAGCCAGTAAGTGTGCAACATGCTCCATATTCAGTTTAGTATTTATATGCATTTTACACACACACACACATTTTATATAGTGATATATATAATGTGTTACATGAACCATGTAATAGAAAGCTTTCCTATAATACTAGTAAAAACAAAAGTTACAATTGCACTATAAAAAAAACCAAAAAAAAAAAACAAGTTTGAAATGAAGGCAAAATGAAATGTATTGACAAAAGGATAATGAAAAGTGCGCAAATAGGTTCCGAAAGTGCCAGTACTCTCACCCCCCTCCCATTACATTTATATATACACACACACACATTTTCAAGGACAGATGGGGTTTTCTTTTGATACTATTATCTTCATCATATGATATAATTTACTATAATAAAAAAATAATAATAATATGATGAAAATATGCCCCAAATTTTTTTTTTTTACTGTGAGATGGGGTTAAAAAAGACCCCATCTATATATTTTCTACCTTTTGTCCCGAGTTTAGAAATACCCATGTTTCCATTCTTGTCTGTGGTTTTTACCGCAATTACAGAGTGTTTGTTTTCGAACCATTTTCTCCTACAGTGACCTTTTGACCCCAACGTTAAAATATACCCACGCCCTTTAATCTGACCTTTGTACTAACCCTAATCCCAATTGTCACCCTAACCCAGATGTAGGGTTAGCTTTTTTTTTCCCCACTGTAATGTTGCAGACTGCCTCTAGGGGCAGCTGTTGAAGGTTCCCAGTGTCCCCCAACAGAACGTTATTGGAGATGTGGGCCATCAGCACCTGGAGGGCTGAAGTTTAACATCCCTGAGCTATACAAACTGCAAGATGTATTGTTGCAGTTAAATAATTAGGTGTTTAGCAGCTAGGATCCTAATTTCAGCTGCATATCCTGCACATGGTTCAATTCAAGTTAATCATAGGCTCAGCATGTGAATATTATGACATGCCCCAATCCATTCCAGGACTTCTGGATCATTATGGGCACCATTGCTGCACAGTGGCAGCCAAACACCAAACTTTGGATGGTCTAACATTTTCTAGATCTAGAACCTTCCAAATGGAAAAATTCAAACACTTACGGTCTTGCCTCCTTTGCCTATAACACGTCCAGCCGCATAAGACGGCACTTTAATATGACCCTCCAATTTCACTTCTTCTTTTGGTCCAAAGAAGTTTTCTTCTTTCAGTTTTCCAAATATTCTTCCTTGGGCCTGCAGAGTAAAGAAGAGATTGAAAAAACAAATTGGGATTTTTTCTTAAACCAATGGGGGGGTGGGGGGGGGGTCGGTGTTTGATTATTCTACAGAAAAACAAATAAAACATTTTTTGAAGCAGATTTCCTTCATTTGACAGCTTTGACAAAAGACAAGTAATGAAAACCAGTCAGAAAGCACAGCTGAACACAAACGGTCACCTAAACATTGTTCATACTGAGCATGTAGAGCATGAACAATGATCCTAAATGATCTTTATAACTTGTGTTGGCAGAATCCAAGCCAAGGCACGAGAGAGGGGGGAAAAAAAATGATGTTCTACATGTGTCTTTTGCTTATGACATCACCTTTTTTCTCTCATAACAGATTATTCTTTACAGTCATAGTAAATTTAATACTTTAAATTGAAAAGCCTGAAACCTCTTTTTCCAATTTCCCTTAAAGAGCCACTAAACTTTTTTTTAACTTGTGCTATTAATATAGTGAAAAAAACACTTGACCTGCTATGAGGGATAAACTGGAATGTACTTTTTTTTTTAAAGGGCAACCATTACCCCAAGTTCTCTTATTAAATCGTCTAACCCTGCATTACTGTGCTGTGCCTTTCAATGCTAAACCTTTTAGCAGTGCTGGTGGATCGCCTGCAAGCGCTACCATGTTCTCCCCACTTGGGTCACATAACTGATAATCCGACCCATGTTACCATGAACCCTGCCAAGCCCTCATGAGAGATTGGGCTGGCAATACAAACCTGTTCATCAAGCAGTTTGGATTTCCCTACAGCCCTGTTACAAGTGCCCTGTCAGATGAGAGGAGAAAGCCCTCATGCTGATGGCTAGGAACACACTGGTAGTGTCAAGATGCTCTATGGTCCAGAGGAACTCTGCCTCAGCTGAGAGGCAGTGCTTGGAATAAACCCACGTGTATCTGCAAAGATACACATTGGGTTTACTCTAGGCAGTTGGCACCAGGTTTTTTAACTTTTGCTGCTATTCAAGAAGCAAAAATAAATACATTTTTGTGTCACTTTTACCCCTTTACCCATGATAGTACTTTCGTCATTAAGGGTGGAAGCACCAAAACCACATTTGTGTGTTCCTGATCGCAATCAAAGTGACACAGTGGCATCTTGTACATGCCGGCATCTCACGAGAGCCTGTGACATTGTGGAGGGGTGCCAGAATCTGGAAGTTCAGGCACAGCGCTATTTAGCAGAATGTAGACAGCACTCAATTTGAGCATCAGTTACATTTGCTCTGGCAGATTGAGCCCACTCAAAGCTAAATGGGGGATCCCGCTGCAAAATACTGCAGGGGAATCGAAGGACAGCTAATCATGGGGGGCCCGCCATGAGCTGTTGAACCAAGGCCATTCTATGCTGTCCTAGCCGCATTTGAGTGCTATAGTTTCAGACAGCTTACAGTCACAAAAAGGTTAAGGTGAAACGTAAGCATCAGAATTAACACTAGTGGACCAGAGACAGCATTTTACACAAACACTCCAGAATAAAATGGTAGTGTGGTCATCCTGTACCGGAGACTTAAAAAGCTTTAGGACATACTTTGTGGTGCCTCTTTCGTTGAAGCTGGTTATTCAGTGACTATAAGGGTTGTAATTAAGACCTCATAACAGTCAGATAAAGGTTTGGGCAGCAGAATAATGGCGAGTACACACAAAACATATACTTATAGGGGTCGATAATTTAGTACTCAGAAAATAACACCCTCCCCCCCCCCCCCCCATGGCTCCCCCAACCCAAAAAAATATATTTCAACCCTTGCTACAAAATTCCGGAAATATTCACGCTTCACTTTTTCATATGGTCCCTGTTCCAAACAATCCAGCAGAACAAAACCAAGATACATGTTGGAATCTACAATCTAGGAATGCACTTTGTTCAAAGGAGAGGAAAGTTCTTAAACATAGTACAATTCCCATTAACCAGGTAATGGAGCCCAAGAGCTGGTGAATGGTCTCACTGCCTCATGTGCTTAAGGAATATCCAAAATGGGTTAGAGAGTAGCAGCGCAGTGGGTGTTCCTGCTGGAGAGCACAATGTTTACAAAGAGTGTGTTTGCAAGTCTGTAAAACAAACAAAAACTAATGCCAAATGCTCAACAGCCGTCCTACATTATAAATAAAAAAAAAAACTAACATGCATTTTCTATTTGTTCCTTAATGCTGCAAACAGGGCTTCTGTTACATAGTGCAGGACCTCTTCCAGTCCCCATTGGTATTTGTCCAGTGCTTGTGATGTCAAAGTATTTTTAATCTGTCCCAGATAGCAGGATTTTCAGATCATGTGACTGTCTAGACTGAAAGCTGGTTGCCATTCAGAGATGTCACAAATATATTCACTCTGTGCAAGTCAAAAGAGGAAGGCTTTTAAAAAGGTCCAAGGGAAGAATTATTGTCTTGTTTAGTGAAGCAAGATTCCAAGCGAACAAAGAACAATAGGACTTAAAAAGTTCAGAATGACCTTCTGGCTCTAAAAAGGAAGGAAGTGCAACCCTAATAACTGCGCACATAAACACAGAATAAAACACTGTACAAAAAAATGTGGTAGTAAGTAAAAATAAAAAAGCACAAGAAAATATACCACATGCAAAATCTAGAGAGCCACTATCTGGACATCACACATGTTCACAAGTATTCACTGTGGACAATACTACTGTAAAGCAACCAACCTCACTGTTCTTTGGAACATGTTCTCAGTTATCCTGCAGGAACATGGTCAATACCTGGAAACTCTATAAGCTTGACTCAAAAGCTCTGGTTTTTGCAGCTGCCTGCATCTATGGGAGGGAAGTGATATTTTGATCCATTGGCACCCCAAGCAGTACTGCTCTTTTACTAGGTGACCTTCACCCTTTTCTGCATGTAACATCCCTCTTTCCGAATTCACTCTGTAATGCAACCTTGGCCCATTTTCATAGCCAGCACTGCCATCTGTGATACAGCACCCACAACCTTCGATCTGTGAGGAAAGATATCAGAGGGACTGTTCCTCCAAGGATACCAGGTGTCGCTAAGCAAAATGCACATCCTTTTCTGATCTTTAAGCAAATGAAACTGGTCTAATTTGGATAAAAATGGCCATATAATATATAGTTTTATTTTGAGAAAGGAAACTTTGTAAAAGGGTAGCATACCTTAAATTGAGCTTCTGGTGGTCCAGTGATTATCACCATTCTTAACTTTGCATCTGGTCCTTCTGCAGGAGCAATCTGTGATGAAAAGGTTTTATTTTAAAAAGTGGCTTTCCATAACTTGATTTCATTTAAAACAAAAAAAAAATGTTTATGAAAAATTATGTTATTGAATTTATCTTTTTTTAATAAAAATGAAGATTTGGCACAGCTGAGCATCAGGGTTCAAAGCAGAGTGGAAGACCACATTTGACATCCAGGGATCAACAAATCCATGTCTCACACTGCAAAGGAATTCTCACACTTCCATTTGATTCATTCTGAATACTCGCATCTAAAGCCATCAGACTAATACAAACATTCATGACTGCAGAGTGAGTCACTCGCATTAACATGTGGAAAATACAGAAGAAGGTTGCTGTCCTGAGCCACCTATTTAAGTGCTATGTTTAGAAATCTAGATTCCAGAAAAATAGAAACATAGAATGTGTCGGCAGATAAGAACCATTCGGTCCATCTAGTCTGCCCAATTTTTTTTTTTTTTTAGTACTTTTATTAGTCCCCCGTTCCCGGTCTTATAGCTAGGATAGCCTTGTGTCTATCCCACACATGCTTAAAATCCTTGACTATGTTTACCTCTACCACTTCTGCTGGAAGGCTATTCCATACATCCACTACCCTCTCAGTAAAGTAATACTTCCTGATATTACTTTTAAATCTTTGCCCCTCTAATTTAAGACTATGTCCTCTAGTTGTGGTAGTTTTTCTTCTTTTAAATATACTCTCTTCCTTTACTGTGTTGATTCCCTTTATGTATTTAAATGTTTCTATCATATCCCCCCTGTTACGTCTTTCCTCCAAGCTATACATGTTAAGATGCTTTAACCTTTCCTGGTAAGTTTTATCCTTCAACCCATGAACCAGTTTAGTAGCCCTTCTCTAAACTCTCTCCAAAGTATCAATATCCTTCTGGAGATACGGTCTCCAGTACTGCGTACAAAATGTGGTCCAATGTCAGGGGGAAAGTATGCAGTATTTTGTGTGTGCACTGCTTGCATCTATGTGCCCATTTAAATCATTGAAAAGTATTTTTATCATAGCTCTAAAGAGATTCTGTCAGAAGGAAGACACTGAAACAAAGGTGTTTAAGGCCAAATTTAAGCCACTGAAGGTCACACATGTGAATTCCAGGGTAAAGTGCTAAGTGTTCTAAAACCTGCCTGGTTTCCACTCTACTTTTAGAGTGTGTGTCTACATTATTAATTGCTCTCCTTTTAGAACATTAGCCAGATTTTTATAAATCACCCTATTGTGTTTTATATGCCATCCTTGCGTCTTAAAAAAGGTAGGTGTGCCAGAGGAGAAACCGGTTAGTGTGCTCTCCTGGAAAAGGGGGTAACAATATTTTGATCTGACAACACTATACCACACAACTTGCCAGAAGAGCTTAATTCATAGACCAGTATAGTGCCAGCTACACATGCACTGTTGAACTGCAGACAGTGTGCCAAGCACCCTGATGCCATGATGTTGCAGTGTGGCGTGCCAAACTCTAAATTAGCCACTTGCAGCAAGGTTAGTCTGTTGTGCATGTGCAGTAACATTTTCTGTGACTGAGAAGCTAGACATCGAAGAGAACTCAGGTGTGTTGCACTTAAAGTGGGCAGTTGGTCCGCCACCACAAGCCTACCACATCAACTGTTGTGGGGTAAGGAGGAGAAATCCTCATTCTACCTTAATGGAGGCTCCTGCAAAGCGAGAAAGCTGTTTGATGTGCTGTCCTTGCTTGCCGATGATGGCTCCTACAGCTAATGCTGGGATAAAGAGATGGACTGTTTCAGATTCAGGTTGTTGCTGGAAGAAGATAAGAAGAGTTTAGTGAAAATAAGTCACAGTACCCATGGAGAACAAATATTCAAGATACCAAACAATCACAGACTGCAGCAAGATGCGGCCACTGCCACCTCTGTTTGCATCACTCACCCCAAATGGCGGATATGAAGATGATGATGTTGGCGAGGAAACCCCAACTGAAGGAGGCGGCATTCCTGAGGACGATGGTGGGAAAAGACCCAAGGCATTCAGATTCAAGCCAGGTATCAAATGAGCTTGGAGCTGTAACAAAAGCAAATCATTAAAAAGTCAGTGGCAACCAAACATCATTGATCAGTAGTAGCGTTTCTGAAGCAACATTTAATTCAAAAATTCAAGTTTTTGAATTAAATGTTACGGATCCAATGCAAAGTAAGAATGTATTTATTTAAAAAGTGTTAACAGGAAGAATACATTGAGATTTCCCATTTTCAAGTATATCCTGGGGACCAAGTCAAGAACGGCATAACAGACTCATTTAAAACAATACATACCTATTTAAAATAAGACTTTGGGGGGAGAACAAACAGGGTATTTAAACATACAGATAAAGAAACATGGTAATCACATTCTACATACATAGACATTAGTATGTTGCTGGTCCCCCTCTTTGCAGCTATAACTGCTTCCACTCTTTTTGGAAGGTTTTCCCCAAGATTTTGGAGTGTTTCTATGGGAATGTTTGCACATTCATCTAGTAAAGAGTTTGTGAGGCAGGCATTGATGAAGGCCTGACTTGCAATCTTCATTCCAGTTCATCCCAAAGTTGTTCAATGGGGATGAGGTCAGGGCTCTGTGCAGGCCAAACAAGTTCTTGCCTTGCTTTGTGCACTGGGTAACCATCATGGAAGAATATAAAATGGCCTTCCCCAAACTGTATAGCATAGCATTGTCCAAAATGTCTTTGTATGAAGCATTGAGATCTCTGGAAATAAGGGGCTTAGTCCAACTGCTGAAAAAAACAGTCCCATATCAGTACGCCTCCTCCACCAAACTTTACAGTTGGTACAACGCAGTCCGGAAGATAACATTCTCCTGGCATCCGCCAAAAACAAAATGTCCCATGATACTGCCAAAACGTGAAGTGTGATTTGTCACTCCACAGAACATGCTTCCACTGCTCCAGAGTCCAGTAGTAGTGCTTTACACCACTCAATCTGAAGCTTGGCCTTTTACTTGGAGATGTGAGGCATGCATGCAGCTGCTCAGCCATGGAAACACATTCCATCAAGCTCCCACTGCAGAGTTGTTGTGCTGATAATGTCAGAGGAAGTTTGGAATTCTTCAGTTATGGAAACCGAGCATTTGGTGATTTTTACGCACAATACACCTCAGCACTGTGACTTTACGTGGTCTTCTGCTTCATGGCCAAGTTGCTGCCGTTCCAAAAATACCACTAACAATTGGCAGTGCAAAATCTAGCAGAGATGTATTTTCATGAACTGACTTTCAAAGATTGAATCCTATCACAGCCTTGAATTCATTGAGCTTTTCAGAATGACCCATTTGTAAATCGATCAAGTTAGGTGCTTGATTTTATGTACACCTGTGGCAATGGGTCGGATTGAAATGCCTGAATTCAATAAATAAGTGGTGTGCCCCAATACCTTTGTCCATTTAGTGTAGGCTTACATTTTTATCATGGTGTGTACATTTCATTTTCCTTTCCAGGCCAAGTATTTTTTCCAATTTTTTTTTTTTTTTTTACATCTCACAAAGCTGTGACTGAGCCCGGTCAGCTAAAGCAATGAACTCTTGCTGTATGCGGTAGCAACCTTACTCCTGAGGGACCATCTGTGATTCACTCACCACAACTGGTCCTTCCCTCTATTAAAAAAAGAGCTACAGTGCTGCTTACATTGAAGACAAATAACCAGCTAATGCCTTCTGGAACTGCGCTTGAGGGGGATGTAGCACAGAACAGACCACAGTTCAGAGCCACTCTGGGAGAACTCATGAGTCATCCCCCACTGTTCCAATTATGTACCCTCTAAACTTCGGTGGCACTCCAAAGGGGAAAAAATTTACAGAAAACATTTTGTTCTTTCCACTAAAAATCACACCTTAATTAGGAGAAGAAAACATGGATGTTACATGTCACTATGCAGGATACTAGAGATGGAAAAACATAATAGATTTTATAAACTGAAGAAGTACAAATCTCTCTCACAATTTCAGTTACATTTTACCAGCCACAATATTATTAAGTGCAACTATTCCTTGTACCACGAATATTAAGCTTATCAAGTATGCAGTGATATATCCCAGCCCCCAATAACCATCACGTCCAGATCTCACTTGTTGCCCCCCTCCTTTTGCATCTTCAACTATCCCCATTTAATATTCAGTGATCTTTGAAATATATAAGACTCAAGTAAAAATCGGCAGGATGAACTGCAGCAAGATGAACCGTGGGTGATGCAAACTGAACAGGAAACTCTAAACCAGGGCAATCACAAGTTTCTGAATGGTGCGAAACGCGAAAGTGGTTTGTAGGCAACAGTTTGTCTCTGCACTTAACCCCTTCATGCCTTATGGTGCTTTGGTTGTTAAGGAACACAGCGCCAAAAGGGCATCTTTTAGCTCCTGGCCCGATCACTGAGTCACATGTGATGTCAGAAAGGCGTGCCTGAAAACAGACATTCGATCACGTTACTTTTTTAGATGATGTAGCCAGCACTTCCTTTGAGTGTCAGCTACATTTTCCATGTCCACTCAAAGTGGCCTCATCTGACAGGGGATACCTCTTCAAGTTTCTACAGCAAGATCAGCAGCACAGCTCACGAGTTGTTAAATACAGGCTTGCTCTGCGTCATCCTAGAGGCATCTAGGCACGGCATAGAGTGTCCAATAGGCGCAAAGGGGTTAACCTGACTTGTTTGGATGTCGGCAATCTAATAGACCTCTATGGGGATGAAGGAGACTGTTCGAGGAGACGTCCGAAATAAAAAAATTAAATACATAGCTCCGGTGGGGACCCAAAAATAATCATGGCGGGCTAGGGCAAGAAGCATGGACACCCACCCCCATCAAAAATGGGTCTGGGAGACATTTGGCTGGCCAGGGGGGTGGGATTTTCACTGCCCATCCCCTAGAATCCAAAGGATATTTTTTTTTCAGGCGAATTTCCCCCCCCCCCCCCCCCCACCTAAGGTAGAGTTAGGGAACATTTTAATTGTACATTTATGGGGTTCTGGGGAAGCCCCTGTACCGCGGGGGGAATCATTTTTTTTTTTTCCAAATCAAAGTTTATTAGATTTTTGTGACAATGAAAAGAGATGTGTGGAGGGTGGGGGAGGAGGAATGAAAAATAATAGGATACAAATAATATAGTAACAATAATAATAATTTTTAATGATTATTCATTTTTAATGATTTCAGGGGGTTGGCGTAGACACGTTACCCACGCGGTTATCATATGGATCAATCATTTTATAAATGGAATCAGGTTGGATCTGGCCTGAATTCATAATTTATAGGACTAGGAGACATTTGGCCATCTCCCAGCCCCGGTCATGACAGGGATGTTATAGGGGGCTGGGAGTAATTGGCCAGCTCCCAGTCCCATTTCCTAAAGGGGGAGGGGGGGGGAGAGGGGCAGTGGTACCTGCCCTGACCCCCATATAAGTAATGGGTGATTGGAAGTTGCCAAATGACTGAATGGATAAGGGGGAAGGGTCAGGGCTACTGGTCTTGCTGGGAATGGTTTTGCCGTTTATCATAAGGGGATACCAGAGCTACTAGTGGCTACTAATATTAATTGTAGCACATTGTTAAGTTTTTAAAATGTTTATAATTATGGAAAACCTCTGTCCCCAAATCTTAAAAATTTGCATTTCAATTCTCCTTCTCAGAATAGGAGAATTGAAATCCCCGATATTCAGCGGTCATCCTCGAATCCCAATTGTATTCAGATGTGATCGTCGCATATTGTCTCCGATGCTTCGGTTTCCGAACAGCCAATTCGGAGCAAAATTCATTGATATTGCATAGCTGCATTTCAGGGAAGCCACAAATTCAAATATTATGACCTATGCAAATCCAAGTTGGGATGGATCGGTGCATATTGAGTAGACCATTTAGCATCTGGGCTAGAGAAGTATATATGTAGGAGCAAATAAAGTCTTCCAGCATTAGAATTCCGGCAGATTTACCACAATGTTCTACACACAAAAAAACTGAAGGTACATTCCTAATGAAGTATCCATGCTGTCTTGGATGCTTGCACTCCCAAATGGCACTCTTTCCTAATTTCTAATAATTTATGTTTGATTAAGCTTTTGCCTGGCTTTTAAACACAAGTGTGTTGATTTTTAGGACATTACACTCAAAGGATTAATAAATTAACATGGCGGTCGTGGCCCATAATAAATGTAAACAAGGGGTGTAGCCCATTGATATAATAATAATTTTTTAAAAATCATTAAATTCTGCTCTAAAAGGATAAAATCCACATTTCTAAATACAAATTTTATAGAAAGCATAAAAAAAAAATAATCAAAAAGCATCTTGTGGTATGTGAACGTGCTCTGAGGGGGTCACAATTAGAGATCGGGGTTAACACCTGATAGTTTCCATTATATTGGGTAACTTGAGTTGTTGTTGGACTTGTAAAGAAAAGGGCTCAATACATTTTTTTTCCCCAGTTCGATTGAACTTTTTACCAACTCCTAGAGATTCTGAAGCAATCATTCCTTTCAGATTTGATCATTTCCGCTGCAGCCTCATGCTAAACTCTGTACAATGTTATAGGAATACATTTCCACCTCCCACCCACCCAGAGTATGCAGAACAATCACTTACATTCATAGCAGCGATGTCATTTTCATAGGATTCTCTAATTTTTTTCATTATTTCTTCTTCGGCCTTGGCACAGGCTTCAATACTGCCTTTTACTGTAATGGTCCGTTCTGGGTTATACAGTGTTAAGTCCTGCAATCTAAGGTCAAACAAAAGAGGTGTACAGCATTAATGCAACAGTAAACGTGGAAAAGAGTATGGATAGAGAAAAAAAAAAAAAGAAAAAAAAACTTACGGAGAGATTGTAATTTTCGTATCTGTATCTTGCTCTATTTTCTTCAAGTTTCTCCCTTCTTTGCCGATGAGGCGGCCCACAAAATTGTTATGTGCTAATATTTTTAGGGGGATTTCTTCCGTGCTGGGTAAAGAGAAAACAGATAATATCTAGTTAATAAAGTAAAGGAGGTCAGTGGTCTCTAGAGGAGCGACCATGTGAATTCATAAGAAATTGATATAAACACCAAGACAAACTCATTAGGACATATTACAGTCACCTAGCCATAAAACCCATTTGAGTGAAAGGATAATTCAGTCTACATATGGTTTTATTTAAACTTCAGCAGCATATAAAAAAAAATAAAAAAATGTCTTCCCAAACGCATGCTTAACATCAGTTATAGCGTATACAGTGGGGGAATAGAAATTTCCAGCTGTCGTGTAACTACAATGATTCTCGTCCAATCCTTGGGCATTATGAAGTCAGGGTGTCAGTGGAGACAGAGCCATTTTCACAGGTTAAATGAAGCATTAGAAAATGGTTTGCAGAAGAATCTGCTCTGCGTACACATACACAGTACATCACATGTATCCCACAAAGCTTATGCTGGACCAAAAAAAATAAAAAACATAAATGTGTTCACCAAAGTTTAAGCCATAATGATGTCACATCACATTTTTACATGGGCATGTTTTGAGCATGACACAAGGTGGCCTGAGAGGACAATTTAGGAGTGAGACTAGTGGTCTTTGGGAGCCAGTGAAATTGAAAGTGTAAATGTAAAACAATCAAAAAAGTTAGGAACTATGGCTCCCTGGATTTATCATGTTTATATAACGGCCCTTTCACTTTCAATGTTAATAGATCAACGCAGTGTAAATTCTTAATGCGTGCATTCTGGCACAAAATCTTGTGTTATCTAATTAATAGGTATTTTATGCAGAATTCTAAAGAACAGCAGCAGAGACAATACACTGATTCACTTGCTTATACAAAAAAATGGCAGCTAGTCAGCACAGACCTTGCGTATAAGCCACCGCACTCATTACCATAAATAGGACCACAAAGAGTCTTTGCTATTAAACCAGGGCTTGACAAATGTAATTTGATTTTAGGAGCCAGAATTTTTTTTTAGGAGCCAGACAATCACGCAAACATAAACACAATTCATAAACACACACGCCTACTTCACATATATACAAACACACCTACTTTACATATACACATATATCCAAACACCTCACACACACCTACTTTACATATACACATATATCCAAACACCTCACACACACGCCTACTTTACATATACACATATATCCAAACACCTCACACACGCCTACTTTACATATACACATATATCCAAACACCTCACACACGCCTACTTTACATATACACATATATCCAAACACCTCACACACGCCTACTTTACATATACACATATATCCAAACACCTCACACACACCTACTTTACATATACACATATATCCAAACACCTCACACACACCTACTTTACATATACACATATATCCAAACACCTCACACACACCTACTTTACATATACACATATATCCAAACACCTCACACACACCTACTTTACATATACACATATATCCAAACACCTCACACACACCTACTTTACATATACACATATATCCAAACACCTCACACACACCTACTTTACATATACACATATATCCAAACACCTCACACACACCTACTTTACATATACACATATATCCAAACACCTCATACACACACACACACACACACACACACATATATACAAACACCTCACACACACCTACTTTACATACTTACATGTATACACACACACACACACACACACACACACACACACACACCTACTTTACATATACACATATATACACACACACACACCTACTTTACATATACACAAATATCCAAACACCTCACACACACCTACTTCACAATACATACAAACACACACCCACCTCACACAGTCTTTTCTTGGGGGTTTCTTCTTGATGTGTCCCCCTCCCTGCTGCTTTACCTCACTGCAGGGGAGGGGGACATTCATGCTGCTGCTGATCTCCGTTGGTCGGCGTGCTGAGTGCCAGGATGTCACGTGACGACACCCGGCACTCAGACACGCGTTGCGCGAGGGGGCGGAGCTTGCAGTCTGTGCCATCGGCCTTCGGCACAGACTTTACCCCCTCGCGCTGCGGAAAAATCAGATGGCAGCGGCAAGGGGACCATGAGGCTGACAGCACCCAGGCGCCAGGTCTAATTTCCTGGTCGCCATGGCGACCTGGCGCCTGGGGTTTGTCGAGCCCTGTATTAAACACAATTCACAAAAAACAAAACAAAAAAATCTTTACTTACAATTTGGTATCTTGCGCTTCCTTCTGCATGATCTCCATAATTATTTTACAAGCTGTTGAACAGCCTTCGGGAGTCGAATGAATTGTAATCGGCTTCTCTGCAGCACCGGCATTTTCTTTACGATGGATATCAATTCTAAAGCGGCAGATTAAAAATGAATCAAACCATCTATATTCCGAATGAAATATCACTTTACTGCGCAAAAACAAACATTGCACACAATGTCCAAAAACACACATTTTACTTAGGACATTTGAGCTCAGCTTGGACATTTACAGTGTAGCAATTGGGTCGAAAAGAACCACTACATCCAAAAATGCTCTACGTCACACTGCTCTAGAGCAGAGATAGGAAACCTTCGACACGCCAGATGTTGTGGACTACCCTTGGTGCTTTGCCAGTATTACGGCTGCAAGAGCATTATGGGAGATCTGGAGAGCTGAAGGTAGCCTTGGTACTTAACACAATAGTATACTTACTTTGACTGAGTTTGTTTAGTGATATTCCTAATTGTTGCTCCTTCTTTTCCGATTATTGCCCCGACAAACTGTGTAGGGACCAGCATTCGCAGTGGAACCTCGGACTGGGGTTTAGGTCTAGCAGTAGCACCGGGAGACCCTTGTCTGGGGGGTCCCCTTGGCCCAAACCCGCGCCTCCCTTGGGGGTGTTGCTGCTGCGGCTGCTGCGGCTGTTGCTGAGAGGGAGCTTGCTGTGTAGCCATTTCATCAGGAATATAAGTTACCTTCAGTGAAAAATTTTCAAGCTGATAACCATTTAATTTTTCAAGTCCCCTAATTTATTGAAAGAATAAAAAAAAAAAAAAATACAAATTAACACATAGCATAGAATTCATACATATATACACACACACACCTATATAAACACATACACACTTCTAATAACATTGTAAAACAATAACATACAAGCAGGAATGTAACCGAAAAATTCACTTAGAAGGATGTCAAATGTGAAAATTCCAGTTGGTCTATTTATAAAATGAAAAAACGAAATAGCATAGAAATCCATATAACATGCAATTCATTATCAGAGCTCTACAGATCTTAATGCAGTTAAGGCAAGTAAGACGACAGTTATTGTGGTCAGGTGGTGAGATAAGAGTTTCAAATTCCGTGAGAAGCCATTGCAAACACTACTATTGTTTTGGTGATCAGGCCCCATTTAATGGAATTTAGTGGAATGCCCCCAAAACACATGATTAGACCCTCCTCATTCTTGACTCAATTTTATAACGTTAGCCCCACTTGCTTCTTATAACCTCTTCTCTTCCTGCTCCTGCATATATTACTGGTCATGTCATCTACTAGTAGTATGGTGTTGGCCTTTTGCAATACATCACCACGTTTTGTAAACAAAATTGTCATAAACGCACAGAATCGACTGGCGCCCTATACATGTGCAAGAAACTGGACTTGGACTAATTTGGTTCCATGCAAAACTCCTACCATTATGCATTAACAGCTACATGTGGTTTAACAAGTAAATAAGTATATTTATTTGGATTGAAGACACAGCATCAAAGCTTGGTATGTAATACAGGCACTCGTATATATAATAGGGGATATCAAACTGACCACTACATGCTTGTGTAGACCAATACTTTAAGTAAAGAAAACTGGCAATGTTGTGACAGCACACAGAACAAGAAGTAATATGTGAGTACTCAAAAGCTTATGCGACAATAGTGACTGTATTAAGCCACCTTCAGAATTGTGTATTATTTGCACAGCTTTGTTGGCACTTTAGTTCATAAAGCACTAGGTTATGTAGCAAATATTTGAAGCAAGTCAGCGCTTTTTTTAATTTAAGAGGTTTTTTTTATCCTGATCGCTGCTTCCACAACTATGCGGGAGGCAGACCTTCTCCCGAAAACATATACACAATAGAGAACATCACCAAGGAAGCTGGAGAGGGAGTAAAAAATGAAATTAAATCTTTAGGCGAAAGAAGTTGTTTGAGACATTATTCGAAGTGTTACACCATGAAAAGGGACTTCGACCACCTTGTTTCCAAATACATTCCAGGGGTACAATAGTCATTTTGTAAGTTTTATAGAATGAAACAATACCAGAATCCACTTTAAAAGTTACCACTGGTACTACAGGTGTTTAGTATGGTTTACTTAACACAACAAGGAAAGCTAGCACTGCACAGAAAACCTGCTTAAAGTCTTAATCTGATTTGAAAATAATTTGCTGCTGACTTTTAAAGACTTGTACATTATCTAGAACAACAATACATTTCCTTTATTATAGTCTTGTGGGCATGTACAGCATCCAAACAGGAGCACATTAAAAGCTACTTTGAAAGATGGTTCTAAACAATATTACCATTCATTACATAACACATTAACTTGTAACAAATTAAAGTGCTCGGTATCTTATTAAGCAGTTATTGTATAGTTGTGCATGAGAACCACTTCTGCATAACGATCACACAACAATTACACTCTGCAGAGAGCGAGATCTGGTTCACAATTTTATATATCTACAACTCCTGTCAAAGTGTAATCTATGTTATGTCAAAGTAATGACCTTCAATGTTCTTTTAATGTAAATAAAGTTATAACACATAATTGCATGGTACACATCTACTTTTTGGTTATATAGTGTTTAACTGTAATTTCTTTTGTATAGTGTACTCGTACACTAAATTGTTTAAGGAAATGTCTGGCTTTCTTTGAGGCCATATTAATCCTTAAAAATCAGAATTTATATATACACATACTTTTTTTTTTAAATTGCCCACATCTTGTGTTTACAGTCAAGGACACAGTTAAAAACAAATTCTTCAGGGATATGCTACAGTGCATTTAACTGGTGCAGTGGGTAAGAGTCCACAGTAATGGGTATTTCGTTGTTTTTTTTTTGTTTGTTTGTTTTTTAAAAACATGTCTATATTTAAAAGGATAAAAGTATTGGGAGGATACATTTTTCCACAGGTGACTGTACAATTGCAAATTGCAAACTAGATATACTGATCTTGATATTGAAGGATAAGATGAAGACTTCATTAGCAGCCACAGAACTGCTAGTGTGCAATTACTAGTATCTTTTGGAAATTGGGGGAGAAAAAAAAAATTCCTTTATTTCGATTCTTCACCAGCAACTATAGGGAAAGTTGTTACTTTGCCAATTTCGCTGTACCTGCGAGTTATACCCACAACTATATTTCCAAATTATGCTTTTTAGACCTGTGGTTTGAGCTACACATAATGGCAATATCAATTTTTCTGGCTGTTATGTTTAAACTTTTATGAGCCATTTAGGAATCACAGTAATGCCATTGGACATATAAACGTCCTCTTGCCTGAGCATCATGGGTTATGCAGTGTACATTGCAAATTCTTTTGAAGTCCATTATATCCAAGAAGTATGAACCAAGATTGTAAAGCACAGAACACACATTGGAGAACACTATCAGATGCTGCTGATGAGTTTCGTGTGAAACATCAGTCGAATGTTTATCCCCAGCTTGGTCAAATTTAAAGTTACAGCTTGGATGGACAGAACACCAAAGAGTCACACGGTACATTACATTATCATTTAGTAATAGAGCACCCACACATTTTGACCTAGCGCTAGGCACAGGAGTTATAGAGGGGGAATAGATACTAAGATGAACAAGAACAGACAGATACACAAGGAGCCCTGCTCACAAGTGTACAATCTCTGCTCATCTTTAAAACTACTAAAAAGGTGTTCCTGTCACAATACACAATGTGTACACATTGGGTTGACATAAAAGGAAAACAATTTCTAGAAATCGAGAAAACACCATGAAAACTAATGGAATATTCCGGCTATTTGCTTCATCTTAAGAGCAGTACCCAAGAAAGGACTCTTAAATATGCCTGTCACTTTCTACACATTTTCATTATTACAACCCATGTCATGGTCTATATGTGCTCTTAAACTTATACATACATACACAAATATATACACATAATGATAAAAATGTTCTGGGAACAGATTCTTAGAAAACACTGGCACAGTGCCTGACATTCATACATGCAATCATGATCAATATCCTCTCAAACAAAACCATTTAAAAACCTTAAGGGAAATGCATGAGCCAATAAATACACTTCAACAAACGCTACTGCCTTACCAAAGTCAGCTCTATATTTACGTATAGATTTGTCCAGAAAGATGGCACTAGTCACATGATGCTCACCCTTTCTACACTGCTAGCAGTAATATGTTTAGGGGTCCAAAGCAGCACATTTCCTTCCAGGATCAGTGTGTGATCAATATTTATGACAGCCACAAGGTGGCAGGAACATCCAAACTACGTGTCTGCTTGCGTTATACTTTGGAGTGCTGCATCCTTATTGTGTAGTGGGAGTGGTAAAAGGGGTGGGGAATACAATACACATACTTGGTGTGTGTCCCTGTAACACATGGCAGGAAGTGAAACGGCTATTGCCTTTGTAACATCTAAGCACTATTAAGACTTCTGCACACACTTCATAAAAATATCCTTCAATGATGTTCTAATGCCACCTATAGAATTGCACACAAACTGCAGTACCTTTATAGTTCTAATGGTTTGAACTAGAGTATACGTAGAGTATTAATGGAATACAGAGGGGGATGGGGTTAGTAACCAAGGCTTAATGCAAACATTAGACAATAGGCCATTGAATACATTCTAACTAGTTATTGTACACATCTGCGCTACAAAAGAAATACAGATCATAGCAACGCTGATGGGGTATACAAGTGGAGAATGAATAAGATTACCATCAGCCACACCACTATTCTATATTTTATATCTCTGTATCGGGAAATGTAAAGCATATTTTACAAATTAATCTGCACATATGTAAAAATTTGATCTAAATAATCATACTTACTGTCTTGCGTGCTCCTTATTGGCATATGTTACATTCACTACTGCAGTCTCTGTGTCAGTATTAACTATAGGGGAAAAAAAGAAGAAGTTTTTTTTGGGTTTTTTTAAAATAAATAAATAAAAAAGGTACTTATTGAAGACATTTGTACCTTGTTCACAGTTTTCGACTGTTCCATATTGCGCTAAAAGACTATCCAGCACCTAGAAAATAAAAGAAATTAACTGGTTATAATTTGTGGTGTGAGACAATTTTCAAGTTATAAAACTAAAGAGTAAACATATTTTGGATATCCTTCCACAAATGTTTAACCCTTAAATTGTCACAAAACATTTTTATTTTTTTTGTTAAATGGTCACACAAGCAAATATCTTTACTGAACAGTTTAAAGTCCTGCAGTCCAGTTGCTGGGCAGGTTTACCAGTAATCACCCGAATGAACATTAGGACAAACTGAACAAATCAGTCATTCATTCATTAATATATTGCAAAGCATTACAGGATAATACAAATCCTGCACAACATGCATTTGCTATTTCTAATTTGGAATAATCTTCATTGCAATAGGCGTACAGAGATTCTGACAGTTACCAAGGGTAAGATTTATCAATAAAATAGTTCAATTGTATCTGCATGCAAAGGAGAAGCCCCCTTCATTGATCCTTGGGGCATGGGAGGGGAGAGGAATGCCTTCTTCAAATTCCACATGCCTTATAATGATTGGCTGATAGAAACTGAACTGGGGGGTGGGGTGGGTTTACTACCATGTGTGATGCCTCAATCGCCCTGGGCTTGAAGAAAACAGAATGGAGAGGGAGAAAGAGGAGGAGGAGAATAAGATAACTAGGAACAGCATGCAGGAGAAGGATTAAGGGTGGGATTCCCTTCTACTCCCTTACACAGGAAAGTAACCAAAGGCTTACAGGAAGTACATTTCAAGAATGTCACAAAAATGCATTCTTTGTGATACAATGTTTACATTTTGCCAAGTACACACACACATGTGTGTGTGTGTATGTATGTATGTATGTGTGTGTGTGTGTGTGTATGTATGTATGTATGTATGTATGTATGTGTGTGTGTGTATGAGAGAGAGAGAGAGAGAGAGAGAGGTGTTTGTATATATGGGTATATGTAAAGTAGGTGTGTGTGTGTGTGTGTGAGGTGTTTGTATATATGGGTATATGTAAAGCAGGTGTGTGTGAGGTGTTTGTATATATGTGTATATGTAAAGTAAGTGTGTGTGTGTGTATATATGTGAAGTAGGCGTGTGTGTTTATGAATTGCGTGTATGCTTGCGTGATTGTCTGGCTCCTAAAAAAATTTGCTGGCTCCTAAAGTCAAATTGGATTTGTCAAGCCCTGATATATATACACACACACACACACACACACACACATATATATATATATATATATAAATAAACACACACACACACACACACACACACACACACACACATATATATATATATATATATATATATATATATATATATATATATATATATATATATACACATACATACATACATACATACATACATACACACTTGAAAACCACATTCTTTGTGAATTGTATGTTAGGATCAAGGAAGAGCAAGGTGCTTAACAGTAATCCACTGCCATAAGATTTCACATGTCAGACAGGAGCCTTGCTAAATAATTTGATTTTCTGTTTGGGTAAGCTGGAATGGAAGGTCACACATATGACAATGTCTGACATTTTCAGGTAGCATATACAAAAACATGCTACCCACATGTGCATTCAACATTAAACTAAAAAAAAAAAAAAGTGTGTATTCCGTGAGCCACACACACACACAAAGACACACCAAAACACATTGTAGTCCAGAAAAGACAATAGACTTATACAACATGAGCTTGTAATTACATGGCAGAGAGTTAAATTACATGTAATTGGTAATTTGCTTGCATCCAATTAATGGCAAATGCTGTTAATTTTAGCTTTCATAAGTAAATCTAATTGAAGAGCAAAACCAAAAACAGTTCCGCTGGTGTTATAAGGAAGTAGACAGTTTAAATTGTCCGGACAGCAGTGACATGAATGTAAAGCAAATCAGTCTTACTTTGAAGCAGGGACTGGGCTAATTCTTCAGTAATAAAAAATAATTTTATTTGGATTATTAATTTTTTTTTTTTTAAATCTTAAACATTACCAGTGTAAAAATTAAGTTGTGCCAGATACCCAAAACACATGTAAAGACGTGCTTTGCATATAAGCATTAGGAGACCCCATGTCTGCATATTACATCTGCCTGGGATACACTGCACAGCTAAATAATGATCTATGGATCACTGTAACTAGTAGGTCCATGGCAGTGTCAGCTATATACATGTTGTGATATAGGCAGAGATAGGAAAAGGGTCCATGAAAAATTGTCTGTCACAAACCCCAGTAACTGTCCACCATGAGAAATGTTGGTGCCTACTGGACAGGGATTTGAAATCGATCTACATCCATTAATTTGCTCACTGTTGGCACTTCAGCTGTGGTGAACATTACCAACCATAGTTAGCCAGGTGTAGAGCCACAAAGCTAGCCATTACTGAGCAACAGTAATTTCAGTAGCCAAATCTCCAAATCATCAGGTAGTAGTCTCCATTTAAGTCATGTTCCTGAGGAGGCTGGGGCAGGATGTTGAAAGAAACAAATGCTTATCTTAAACATAAGGCAGTATTAATAATTAACCCCTTAAGCTCTGGAGGGAGAAGACAAAAGGCAGTACAAAAAGACATTTGAGGGCCATAGTATTCAAGTGCTGTATGTAAACATTGCTTATACTAGCATCTGCAGGATTTCCACACCCTGTATTGTTAATTGTGGTATTATGCATACATACAGGAATGTACAACCATATGTTATCCTCCAAACACATTAACCCTCGGAGTGCAGCAAAACTCCCATTACCATTTATGCTGAATAGATGAAGTTGTGTAGGTGATATTTGAGGATATGGAAAACAGAGGGAGATTTGAGCATTGTGGTTGGCAATTTGCATTGCCTTGATGCAGTTTACAAAGCCTTTTGCAGGAATAATGCACAGTCATCAGAAAACATTTTAATGCCATAAATCAGGGCTTGACAAATTTAGAAGCCAGATTCCTTTGCACAAACAGCCCTCACTTGCCACGGTTGTGCACTACAGCTCATATTCTGCTCAGGCAACCATTCGGCCGCCTGAGCATTATCAACTTTATTACACAACCCCCCTAGGGATTAGAAATGTGTCGTTTTTAGCACCAAATTTCTCACTTTGGGGTGCGTGACACAAAGCGGTCTAATTCCGAATTCTGATCATAGACTTGCATTCAATGGGATGATAACTATTACATCACGAGGGGGCGGAGTTATGATTTTGTTTGATCAGGTTAATCTCCTCTTTGTGTTATAAGACAGATAAACAAAAGTTGTACACAGCCACCTAGTCCTGCCCACTATGATACACAGGAGCCAGTAAGAGAGCAGGGGTGTCTCTTATGATATCATGCAAGCTTTGGCCACAGTTGTAAAGTGAGACTGGCTGGAAGATTTTGGACGATGTTGCATCATGAGAAATATTCACAAAATGGAGCCATGAAATAAACACCCAATTTTATTTTTCCTTTTATATGCAATTAATTAAAACATATAAATACATTTTTAAAAAAAGTGGCGTGTGATTATATGAGTGTTTTAAATGACCAGGTTATCTAGTTACATCTTATGTGAGTGGTAGTGTCCTTTAAAAGAGCGGCTTTGTATGAGATCTGGTGTTCATTCCTCTAGGATAGTAAGCACAGTCACACAAACGCTAAACATGGGCCTGGGTATTTACTAAAAAACAATAAGAAAAGGAGATTTGACATTTTAAACAAAAACACAGAAAATGTGTGTATATAACAGAGAGCTCCACTGGAGCATTAATACACTCCATTATCCCTTTAAGGATACTAGACAGACAGACACACACACACACACACACCATGAATCAATTAAATTCTGATAAGGATAAATATGGCATCAAAAGAAAGCCATATGTTTCCTTTAAAAAAAAAAAAAAAACTGTATAAAGTATGACTACACTAAATTAAAACATTACAGTTAAACACAAATGTAAATTCTTGTCAAGAGTTTAAAAAGTTAAGAGAAATTTTGTAAATTCTTTACGCTTATTCCCTTGTTTAATTACATAGGTAGCTATTAGAATTTCTAGGGGTCTTCATCACATGCTATGCATGTTCCTACCTTTGAAGCAAAACCTTCCTAGATCACATATACTGTTGAGACCTCTTGACATGAAGATTGCACTAATCCAACCAAAATATTGTTTGAGCTTACCATGGGTAAGGAGGGGTTAAAACACCTTCCAATTTTTTAATCAGACAAACGTTCTATCAGATTAAAACAGATTTTTAATTGTGCTCCATTTTAGGGTCTTGTCCCTCTTTAGACTAGAATTTATTGTTAAATAAAAGGACCCTGAGATGCTGTTCCTAAGGCGGTGTATACTTATATTGGATATTCATCACAATCTCCATTAACTTATTTATGTTAAAACAAGTTCATGTCATATCAGTACCACAATCTTTGCAGATGGTACTATATACAAATCCCATACAAAACAGTAGTTTTATATTAATGCTCAAAATACTAAATCACAATCAGCAACATAGACCCTCATTTCCAAGATTCCAATTCAGTCACTAACCAATGAAGAATTCACATGCACTGGGGTAAATGGTTTTGTTGTTCTTGACCAGAAATCCAGATGTTTCTTTAGATTCTACAGAAAGTATGTTGTGAAAACATACATGGAACACGAGTAAATACGTTTCTATTTCATGAAGATTAAGGAACCCTAGAAATATGGGTCATAAATACCATGTTGCAGCCTCCCTCTGTAATGAAGATCAATACTTCAGCTTTTGTAATTAAAAACAAAATACTGTTTTATGTAAATATGAATATTAATACATACACAACAGCAGGGAGCCTTAAAATCAAAAATAATGCAGAAGCCTAAAAACTTTTAGTAGCATAATTAATCATAACATGGCAGATAAAAAAAAAAAAAAAAAAATTGACATTTGCATGTCGTTAGGTTTTCATCCTTGATAATATGAGGTTTGGAAAGTGCAACACGAAACAGCTAGCGTAATTAAAAATAAATAAAAAGGTTGTTCAATGCAACTACAAAAACTGTCTCACAACTTAAATTTTTCACATGTATACCATTGGCCAATAATTATCTAACCAATAGTGCATTTTTTCCTTAGCCTACCCACAAAATGAATCATGCATGGAAAAAAAACAAAGGAGTAGGGATTTTTCAATATTGCATCATACATTAGAACATTTTGATCCCACTATGTTCCAAAAAAAGAGTAAACAGGCCAGAATAGAAGAGTTTCTGTACTATGATATGTACAGCTAGATGGGATTTTAAGTGTGGAGTACTATGCAGTAAAAAAAAAAATGTGTCCTTTTGAATTTCAACTATGGTATCCAAATGTTCCTTTTGTGAGCAGCAGACAAAAAAAAAAAACCCAAAAAAAAACACCTCTAGCATAAAACACCGATTTTAATGCAGGTCAAAGTTTTTTTAAAAAGTGAAAGTTGGGCACCCTACCTTAAACACACAAACATATCTATTCGTATTAGCTGTTCAGGTTCCACAAAGTAAGATAGTACCACAAAACCGACACAGAAAACGTACTCCCACAAGTGACAGACCATGCAGAACAAATATCAGAGGTGTACTACTCAATTTTTTGAATTTTGGGCTCTGGCTCCAACACTTACATTTGAAACGATCATGCAAACTACAAAAGCACAAAAAGCTCCCACCAGAACAGTAAATGCAGACAGTGGGCAAAGGGAATTTTGTAGCAAACTACAAGAAAACAGAAGCTGGTACTTCAAGAAGTTTTAATTAAATCTATAAGAATTTTTTTAAGACAAAATATTGAGAAACACTACAGTCAAAAATGAATCTATTACTATGGAGCAGTTTGCACTCTCTCCCCAAGATCAATACATGGATTGCTTTGCATATTACATTTAAAAAAAAAAAAAAAATTAAAAACATTTATCAAAAGCACCTCTTAAACGATCTTGAGAAAATCAGTATACAACAAGCTCTTCTCTTACCCAACTGGAAACAATGAAAGAAGTGCTGTATACATGCAGTGCATGCAAGTCTCCATAAACGCATTTAATTTAAAAGCAAATGTATATTGCATTCTCTCTAAAAACAAAGATTGGCAAAAAGAAAGATTACAAAAAAGGTTACATAGTAATTAAGCCCAACTATAGTTTAGTTAAAAGTCCTCTTGCAAACACAAGGATACTACACAGAGCTCCATTCTGGTCAAATCAGTCCAATATCCAGAATATTTCACTCCAGTTCTACTATATTAGTGTCCTCATTTCCCATAGTGGTAAAATGAATCAAAATGTGGTAGATTACTAGGGATAAAGGTTGGAAGTGCTTGTAAAGCAATAATCCTAATAGCAATCTGCAGGAACATTCCAACAAGTGCTGTGAGAATTGTGCCCCACAGATTTTCACCCCAGAAATGTCTTTCACATAACTTGGAGCATTGGCGGTTAGTATCTAAAAACCACCAGTATGAAATCATGAATTTTAGGACTTTAGCAAACCGTTCTAAACGGCCTCTGATCAAACGTTTCAAATGGCATTACATATAATACATTTGACAGATCATATTTACTGATGGATAAAACAATCCTATCAACAGAGGGAAAGGGGGTTGTTTGAATTTAATTACAATTATGAGTTTGAGTGGATTTTAAGAAACATTTGTTTAACGAGCCTAAAAATTGTAAATGTGTCTGCACATGCAGAATAAATGTCATTGGTTATGTAACACTAGCCGTTTGGAAAGTGGGTGGGAAAGGGAGAAAAAATTTAAAAAATTAAATAAAAGATGATGAACAGCATGATATAGGGGGCCACACCAAAAAAAAAATAAAAAAAAAAGTATCTTCAGCTGTTCCACAGCAATCTCTCATTTTCCAGATCTTTCGTGTAATCAGAGGGAAGTCAAGCAAAGTGGGTAGGGCTGCAATTCAGAGGGGGCAGCTGAAAATAAGCATTTGTTTGTTTTCCGTTGTGCTAAATCTAAGCTGTAGAAAGTCACTTGTTGTGCTAAGTCACAGCGTTTGTGCGTGCTCAACTCTCCCTCGCTTCTCGGGGCACAGATGTCTTTCTGAACTGGAGTTTCATTCATGAAAGTAGAACATGGCAAGCATGGTAAAGGCGAATACACACACACACACACAGACAGAAAGGCATCTGAAGAAAAGAAAAAAAAAAAAAGAACTATTCATACAGGACAAGCATGGTTAACTCATATTAACTTAATATGCTTAACCAATATTGCTGGAGCAAGCATGAACTGCAGTCAAACTCCACTATTTCAGTTTTATATTGTTCATATATTTGCAGTGAGTTTCTAAAAGTACATTGAATTGTTTCTTTTAGTTCATATTATATAAACCTGGGAGGAAAAAATTTACAAGGTTTTTTTATTTCAGGTTTTAAATTTATAGCTCCAGTTATTTAAAAAAAAAAAAAAAGCCTTAGTCACCCATTAAACACATTTCGAGATCTGAGGTCAAATTCTGCTAAAATATATATATATATATATATATATATATATATATATATATATATATATATATATATATATATATATATATATATATATATATATATATAGTTTGTTTTTTAAACCCATGCATTTGCTTAAACTCAAGTTTTAAAAGGATTGTCAAGCTAAACATTGTTTATATATATCTATACATTGTGGTAGCAAAATGTAAAGGAAATTTAAAACAAATGTGTTAACTGTGACTCCTGTTTATGTCATCACATGTAGCTGCAAATGAAGTTTTCAATGGGAAATGTGTGATTTGCATATCAAGCCACAAGGTGATGTCGTAAGCATGAGACACCACAGTTTAAAACCATATATTTGTCTTATTTTATGCATTTGCTAAGAATTCTGCTAATCCAATGTACAGATCATTTTTCATTTTTATTCCCTAGATTCACTGTATAAGCAATGCCGAGATAGACAATGCCGAGTCCCTTTAAATCACGAATGTGAAATAGGCAAACTAGATTAAAATTGGTGCGTGGCAAAGCAAAATGCAGTCCACAAGCTTGCACTTGATTACAATTCCCACAAAGCAAATGCAGCCACTTAGTGGTTTATGACAAGACCTGTAAATCAAGTAACAGCTGGAGAGCTACATCCGACTAGGAGTCTATTGGGTGACCAATTCATTGTGCACCAGCTGCAGGGAGTCCTGAAGGAATGAAGTGGGGGGGAGAGAGAATTACCACAGCTCCGAAAAACAAACAAAAAAAGCCAGTGCAAGCATGGGCACTAAAGCTGGATAGTGACAGACCTATGGATCATGGAAGCTATAGTCCATGTCAGTTCAAGTGCAAAAAGCTGCCCACCCTTGTGAGTATTCTTCCAAGTACATGCACAGACCTCCAGCATGGAAAAAATAAATGATCCGCACAACTTGAAAATCAACAAAATCTGAATTAAAAAGACATAATAAAATGTAACACTGAGCAACAAACTGATCATTGTTGTTCTGTTTTACAATTTAAGTTATTCACCTCAACAAGAACAACCTGCAAACCCCAATAAGCATTCTTGTTTAGAGATGGGTACAGTCGGGAGACGGCGACCAGTAGTCATTGCTACACTGACCAATCACATTAAGAGTATGGCACTTAAATTAAACCACCTCTTGATTGTAAGCAGGTCTCTTTCCAGATAATGCATTGGTGCAGAGGTTAAAGGGTGTCATGAAACTCCAATAGACAGAAAAAAAAAACAGGTGTTTCATAAAATGTTAATGTATTGTTACTGGAGGTTAATGGGTCAGTGAAAGGTAGTACAAGACTTGCATATCTACATAGAACACATGCCTTTCTGCCGAGTGCAAGGGAGCTGTGATGAGTCATTAAGTCAGACTGCAAGGGAGCTGCAATGGTATGGATTAAGTCATGGCAGAGTTTCGAGTTGGCTGCATTTTGCCCATTTTATGCTTCTTCAAAGCTTTAAAGACTAGGCTGAATATATAAACCAAAACTAAACTTAAGCTGCAGAAGTTTTCTTGGTCCCATGCGAGAAAATGCAGTCATTGGCAGGCGGAACTGCCCCTTAAAATGAGTAAAGATGGAGGGAGGGCTAAAAACAGCTATATAGACAATATTTTTAGGCGATTCTTTTGATCTATTGATAGCCTTGTTAAATAAATATAGTCTGGATAGGCCACTTAAAGGGACGGTATCACCTGAACATTGTTTTTACTGTGAATGTAGAGAATAAAAAAATATTGTATTAGCAAAACTGCAAACAAATGCATAAATTAGGATAAATAAGTGTTTTAAATGTGTCTGTAGCGTCTTCTGTTTATGACATCACCTGTGGAAATGAACTTTTCAATGGGAAATGTGTCATTTGCATACCGTGCCACAGGTGAGGTCATAAACAGAAGACGCTACAGACACTTTTAAAAACAGATTTGTCTCCTAATTTAGGCATTTGTTTGCAGTTTTGCCAATATAATGTATAGATAATTTTCAATACTTTTTTATGCTCTACATGCACAGTACCAACGTTTTGGTGAAGCAGTCCCTTTAAGAACATTTTACACACACAAAAAAAAATTCATCATTTTAGACAGTGACTGATTGGTTTACTAAAATGGAGCTCCTCAGTGTGTTACACAGCATGTAGTCTGATCTCAGAAGAAGACAGTAAACACAGGTGGATTTGGGGAATGATAAGGAAGGTATGCTACTGTTAAAACAATTATACACATTCCATTGTGAGAAATTTCCCACCATACAAAATTGGTCATCACTCAACAAAATAGCCAAAATAGTTTTTGATAAATACCAGTAATAAAAATACAGTATTCCTAGTATTCATTAATTTCTAAAATGACTTGCATGCCTTTCACAGACATAACTGCACTGGTATAATGCAGAGCATGCAAAGAAAAAACCCAGGGCTAAGAATTTATGCTTATAATTCCAAATAATCCTTACATTAAGTAAATGAATCTTTATTTCCAATTTGACACATAGGATGCTTATATTCATGCATGTACAATAGTCAGAAGAGCGCTACCAACTCTAAATTGAGCATAGAGTGGCATGGTTTAAATAGGAGATAAGTGGGGATGGAAATTTATACCAGAGTAACACATTTAGAAACCAAATAGGATTAAAAGAAAATCTAAAAATATGCATTCTTCCACAATGCCATGAAATTTACTTTTCCTGCATTTTTGGTGTGTGTAAAGGATTATGATTGAAAAATGTTACATAACAGCATTTTCCGTTTAAAAATATAAAAAGGAAAATGTATCAATAAACCCTTTTAAAATAACCTTTTCATTTTTAATTTGGAAGATAGATCACCGATATTCTAGGGAGAAACCACTTGGGCAATTACTTTGAACTAGTTTGCACACTGGCAGCCTGACCAATAGCCTGGCACATGCTTGAGACTGGTAGCCTGACAGACCAATAAGGCAACACGTCTGCCAGCACTAGGACACCCCCCAAAACCAACTTCCTGAAGCACATCTACTGACTTCTTCCTCATCAAACCCATAAATGTTTTCTACACTGAAACTTGCTGGAAAGAGTAGGGTTCATTATTATTGGTTTTTTAATATACAAAATGTAAATTATTTCTCCAGTATCCAAAAGGGAACTGCATGATCTGTTTAAAGGTTAGAATATTTTTCCTATATCATAAACAATTAAACTGGGTATAAACAACATCCTCTGGATGTTGGGCAAAAATAACATCCCCAGGACATAATTTAAAACCCTAGAATATATCTTAATGTACCTTTAATGCCAATAAAAACACATGAACCAATTCAACAACACTTTAAACAAGTTTGTTCTTTACTTTTTATTTTAAAGTTTTCGGCTACAAAAGGGAAAGGTGGCAATTCTTTAACAACTAAAAGGGAAGCAAATAAAAGTACAGTCCTCCTTAATAAAGCTCATCATGAAACCTTTATAATGCTGCCTAACTAGAAGCACACAGTCTAAAAAAAAAAAAGGATTGTGAAACAGCTATGGGTATAACATGCAAAAAAATACTTTGTGTTGCAAGCATCTCAAATGTAGAAGATACAAAATAGGAAACAGAGAGAGGGATAGCAGAATTAAGATTTCATATGGTACCCCTGCCACCCATTTTAACACCAATTTTAGAAAGGTTTACAAAACAGGGGGATGGGGTATATAGTTGGTCACAATTTGTTAATAAAGCTTTAAATCTGCAAAGTGGTTAGAGGTTAAGGTCCTTTTGCATACATATATTAACTTCGCAGCTTACTGCAGATTGCACTTGTTTACAGAGCTTATCTTTATTTTACACCAAAAAAAAATTACACACACACGGACATCTAAACATCATAAAGGGGATGTGGACAGAAAGGAAGCATTTATATGAAAGAACTCTAGGAGACTAGCGTCTTTTACACATTTCCAAAAAGCTTAACAATAAAAACAGACATCTTCCTATATAGATATATTTATACACACACACTGATAGATATATACACATAACATTTTCAGTAAGCAGGTCACATGATTTCTGCTTGCTCGACTTTATAATCTAACAATACATCATTCAATACGCTGTGTAGATTTTGTGTAGCTGTAGCTAAAAAAAAGAAGAAAAAAAACAGCTCATTTTGTGAACAGGAGCTTCTAAAATCAAAGATCACTATTAAAAGCAAAACGTAGTCCCAAAAAAATTAACCGAATGCTTTGGGCAAGTTCACAAGTTACTAAAAAGATCATGTAATACCCGGAAAGTATTAAAAATTGGGACAATTTAGTTCAAGAAAACAAAACACATGGATAATTTACTGCCAAATCAAGAGTTTGATAAAAGTACACAAATCAGAAAATGATAGCCTAGTTAATCATAAACATCAAAAATTAGTTTTTGTATGGGCTTACCTCGTCTTAAAAGTTTAAACAAAAATACACAGTGCTAATTAACCAAATTATTGAACGAAAAATAAAAAAAAAAGTGTTGTCTTCCATTTTCTTTTTAAACTGTTAAAATATTTGTTTTAAAGACAAAATCAGTCTTAATACTGGAAGAGTGATTTGTGATATTATGAAAGCCATTAAAATGAAGGTGTTAGGTGTGGTTGGGTGAAGGAGTTTAGATTCAATAGTTCTTACCAAAAAAAAAGAAAAAAAAGAAGCTAAACATACCTGAATAGTTCCAGTTTACATAATGGAAGAAAAGTAAATAAAACAGCTGTTTTTGCTCTGACACATGTACTAAATCAGTTTGCTCAAGATTGCAGTAAATAATAGTTATTGAAACTGAGTTGAGTTATTAAGTTTTATCTAATGAGCCTGGTGATGTTTTGTTGCAAGCTTTATTAAAGCCAGATAAATGCATCTATTTGATTTAATGTCATACAATAAAAGAAAAGAAAAAAAAATTCCCTGAAATTTGCAATGCAGTAATTGCAAACGGAACTCCATCGGCAATAAGCAAACACTTATCCCAATTTATCGCAGCGGCTTGAAACGCAGCCTAAGAGGAGAGAGCCAGGATTGTGTTTTACCAATACCACAATCATACAATAGGTGGCGCCTCAAGAACAGATTGCAAATACCAAGGCAGACAATGTATCCCATCTAAAAATACAAACATCAATACAATTATAGGAAATATATAACATTGTAATGAAACCAGGACAGGCTTCTCAAATATAGGATTTTGTTTTTGTCTGTGCATGTTATATCTACAGATAAGATATCAGATACATACAAGTCACATGTACTTTGTTTCCCCATACCAAGTTATACAATGGGCTAAAACACCCACACACCAGAAGCATTTTTTTTTTTATTTGTAACTCAATCTTGCTGGCTTTATTCAGTAAGGAGGTCCATTCACAGTTAATGGAAACCAGAATAGGCTACCAAATGTCTCTCAGTAAACAGAGGAACATTCACATTTCTATTTAAGAATGTATTCTCTGAAAGATGAAGTCGACCACCATGATCTCCCATCCCCCAAATGCAAATGGGGGGGGGGGGGGGGGGGCTTCAAAGCCAGGAAAACTACCAGTGTTCTTGAGCAAGCTTGGTGTCTTACACAGTCTGAACTGTACACCTAAGACACATGTTATTTTTCAGACCATTATGGGGGCAAAAGGACACACTTTGAAAGATGCATGCCATTTTTTTATTCTCTCAGTCAGACCCTTTCAGTTTTAAAATTTACAGAGGATGATAACTTTGCTTTACAAATTGTATTTTATTTTTTTTAAGGGCATCCATTACTGCTGGTGTATGCATCAACAGCTAGATCAGATGGACTGCCTAGCGTGCATCTCAAAACTACATTCTACTCTCTGAATGACCACAAGGAAAAAAAAGAAAAAAACACATAAAAATTTGAGACGCAAACTGATAATGTCCAACCTCGGTTTGGCAAAGATGAAGTTCAATGTATACCAAGCTCAGTCACCCAAAAGGCATTTAAATAAGAATTTCATTGGCAACTACTTTAATAGATTAATATTTGGATGAGGGAAGATATAAAATTTTACAGGACTACCCAAATAAATACAATAGTAAACACAAAAGATACTCTGCAGAATTTTCATGTGGTTAAACAAGCTTTTTAAATTTATAGGTTTGTTTCATTGCATGCCCTTGAATGGTCATTGAGATATACATGTCAGGTTAAAGTCTACATTCTTACCAGTCCTGTTATGCCTCTGACATAATCCTGACAGTGGATGATTACCATAACAATTAACTACACTCAATGTACACATTCAGAAATAGTCTAATAAAAAACCCAAATGAGGACAGATTTTACTTATAAAATAGTTCTATCTTTGAGTCTATCAGATTATCATTTTCCAGACCATACCTGCGGATATAGTTTGGAAAATGTGAGAATTAAGGTTTGTAAATATATACACACACACACACACACACACACACACACAAAAACTATCCAATATATAGGGTGATGCAGAGTGGTTAACGAGTATAGTCACACACAAAAAACCCTGCATATAGAACTTAAGCTTGGCAAAAAATGTCCAATGTTTATCAATATTTCCTCTAGTTTGGTTTAAAAGTAAATGAAAGTCCTTTAAAGATATTTTTGAACACAAGCTCCCATTGCAAAATGGTGAAAAGGAAGAATGCAAGTCTTCAGCATGTTCGTGTGTATGTTCCAGACTGAATGAACCCACAAGGTACAAAAAAAAAAAAAAAAAAGGGTTTGTAAAACACACACACACACACACACACACACACACACACAAAAAACAACATTAGAAATGTAAATTTATAGCACGTTGTTTTGAGAAAAGTTTCACATCTACAGAGGTTTACAAAAATAACCTAAAAGCTGAGAACCTATAATAAAAGCTAAGCTTCTCTGAATCCTGAGGATTGTAAACTTATGGCCCAAACCAGGTCACCTTTTGTCCTGTTAAATGGGCTGTATCACCTAAACTGTTTTTTTATTCTTTACATTACCGTAAAAACAAAGATTGTAAATGACCTTTACATTGTGTTTGCAAAATTGCATATCATGCCACAGGTGAAGTGATAAAATAGAGACTCCACAAACACATTTAAAAACACACTTCTAATTTAGGCATTTGCTTGCAGCTCTGCTAAAACAATGTCTAGATCATTTTCAATAATTTGTATTCTCTAAATTGACAGTAAAAACAATATTTAGATGATACAGTCCATTTATGCTAGGGTGTATATAATAGGACTGAACAAAATTAATCAAGTGACTTTTGTCACACAGTTTTTAAATTTTAAGTTTTTAATTTGTCAGAATACTGACAAATTTCAAGATTCCTGGTAGCCAGAGAAGAAGAAAAAAAATGTATAGCCAAGATTGGTGGAAATAAAGTAAAATGTAAGTAATTGTCTATGGAGCTTAATTTACAGATTTAAAAGGATAAAAAAAAAAAATTCAAATAAATAAATCACCTCTACATTTATTGGAGCTGAAATAGGTCTATTTTATATTCCGAGTATTTTTTAAAGCGATCTATAAAGAAATATTCAGTTGACATGATAACTTTAAAATAAGCAATTAACCTTCATTTTTTTAGGATTTTAATTGATGCTGGTTCATGATGTTTGGCTTCCAGTTTCCATGAAAGACACTCAGACTTTCATACAGTGCTTAAGATGGGGCACGTGTGATGCCCTACTCAGAGATCATTCCCATAGATTACAAAAGAAGCAGAAATGTAAAGCAGCCATTTTATTCCCAGTTTGGTCAGATCCAAGTCGTATACAACAGATGGGAGATGCTGCACAGCACACAAGCGCAGTGTGAAGCTGTTAGAGCACAAACATGCCCAGTAGAGATCTCACATGGACCGCCTCGGCTGCATCAATGGTATTTTGCTCATGGGCGCACATAGAGCTCTATTCATTGTATCAGTACACTGTGCAGTGTATCTCATGGTCAGTTCAGGCAGAATTAAAAAAAAAAAAAAGGGCTGCTCTGCTGGGGATGGAAAAAGTGGCTAAAATCTCAGTACAGTTGGCCTTTAAAGAGCTAGGTTATGTTATTCAGATACCAGAGAACACTATGCAAATGTTAACCATGCAAAAAGGACAAAATGCTGTGGACAAGGTCATCATATAGAGGTAAACTATATAAACATCGACCTATGCAAATACTCACACACAAAAAAAGGAAAAAACATTGACGGACTCTGCCACTCTTAATAGTACTCGCACCTTCCTATCCAGAGTTCAGTGCTAATTTAGAGTATTCTTTTTTAATTATATATATTTATTGACATCTTATAAGAATACACGTCAATTACAAATGCCGATTTTGATTTAAATAACATAAACCTTGGTATGTAAAAGGAAAAAAGTAGGTTTAGCATAACGAGTAAAAAGGCTACCAACATGGCAAAACTGGGTACAATACAAAGAACTACACATTTAAAAGGGACACTTACATAAGATGTAACTAGATAACCTGGTCATTTAAAACAAACACATTTATAAAGCATATGCCAGTGTGTGTGTGTGTGTGAGTGTGTGTGATATATATATATATATATACATACACCGTATATACTCGAGTATAAGCCGACCCGAATATAAGCCGAGGCACCTAATTTTACCACAAAGAACTGGGAAAAAATATTGACTCGAGTATAAGCCTAGGGTGGAAAATGAGGCAGCTACTGGTAAATATTGCCCCCAATATGCCATTTAATATGCCAGGATATTGCCCCCAATATGCCAGAATATTGCTCCCAATGTGCCATTTAATATGCCAGAATATTGCCCTTAATATGCCAGGATATTGCCCCCAATATGCCAGGATATTGCCCCCAATATGCCAGGATATTGCCCCCAATATGCCAGGATATTGCCCCCAATATGCCAGGATATTGCCCCTTAGTATGCTCGTTATGCCACCCTCCTCCCCCAGACCCCAGCACTTACCTCGTTCCTGCTCTGTCCCCCGGTGCTCTGAAGCTGCGTGGCTGTGAGGGAAGCGTTGTGAGCTTCCCTCCAGCCGCACAGTCAATAAAGTTTGTTTTAAAAAAAACACACTTTATTGACCGCGCGACCGGAGGGAAGCTCACAACGCTTCCCTCACAGCCACGCAGCTTCAGAGCACCGGGGGACAGAGCAGGAACGAGGTAAGTTTTAGATTTTTTTTTTTCCCCCACCGACTCGAGTATAAGCCGAGGGGGGCATTTTTCAGCACAAAAATTGTGCTGAAAAACTCGGCTTATACTCAAGTATATACGGTATATACGGTATATATATATATATATATATATATATATATATATATATATATATATATATATATATATATATATATATATATATATATATATATTTTTTTTTTTTTTTTTAATTAATTGCATATAAAAGGAAAAATAGAATTAGGTGTTTATCTCCTAGCTCAACTTTGAGAATATTTCCCATGATACAGATTATCCAAAATCTTCCATCAAAAGTGAGAAATGTGTGCTGTAAAGTCATTAGGGGGTGGCACCCAAAATCACTATATTTCACAAAATGGCAGCGCCCAGTCACACTTGTTTATTTACATATTTTATTAAATGCAGTCATCTAACAAAAACAAAAGACATATCTGAAATCAACAGTACAAAATAAACCCTATTCATGTTTTGGTGGGAGTGTCCCTTTAATTATGTTTTAGCGTTCTTTTGAGCAAGATGAATGAAGCAGTCCTCCATTTTAAGATCTTCTGTAGCATACTTCCCTCCCCTCCTGCTGGCACCATTAGTACTATTGGTTGTAAAAGTGAAAAAAAATATCCCTTGGCCAATGGGAATAGCATGTCCTTCTCAAGAATGTAAAAGCCAAGCACTGAATCTTCATAAACATTCCTAGCATCATGTTCTAAAATAAAGCACTATTTGCTTCCAGTTTCTCAAGATTACTAGTCTTTGAATTATATTTCATTTAGAACACCTATGTTTAGTTACATTAGTTAAAACAAGTCTACATATAGACACGCACACAACACCAAGTTTGGTCTGCAAAAATGGCATTGAACTAAACATGGGGAGGACAGATTCTAATACAGAGCCTTTAAAAAATAAAAAAAGGACAACTGTGGCAAAAAAAAGAAAATTATGTCCAACTGAAAAATTCCAATACATGTAGATTTTTTTTATATGGAAATTCTTTAATGACAATACAAATACTGTATGGCAAGCAGTAGACCGGGTTAGAAACTTGGGTAAGATGAAGCAAGATCTCACCTAACCGGACCGAAGGTGAATAAAAATCTGACCCAAAGTTCTAAAAAGTTCTGCCCCTGACACAGGTATATGGGAGCAAAGGGGACTTCATAAAGATTTATCTTCTTGCATTAAAGCATTTCTCATTAAAAAGTATCTATATTTGATATAACCTTTCAATTAAATAAATATTTTGCCTACAGTGGCCATTTAAAAAAAAATTATAAATATATATTTATATTGTTAAGCTGCCTCTTCATGGAGAAGATCTGGCAACCACTGGTCATGCCTGGTGATGTGACTGTCATTTAAAATGGGAGAAAGCAAAGTAGTTACAAATGGTGGTGCACTTGAAAATGGGAACATGTATGTGAATGTCATCGTGAACAGTTAAAAAGGACACACTGATGTGAATGTATACGTGAATGCATATGTCAGCAGTTAGGAAGGACAATAGTGAAGTAGCAATCAATGTGAATGGTATTGTGCATGTGAATATAAAACTAGGAAGTAGGATACTGTAGGAGGGAGCAGGCAGACAGCGAGACAGACACAAGATGTTAGCACTGTAGTATGAGAAGGAGCATTGAATGTGCAGAGGATTTATTAGACCAGGATATTGGGTAAGCATTAGGGGGACCCTTTTATATGGGTATTTTTTTTTTATTTTGCGGTTTAAACAATTATAGTTTTATTTAATGCAACGGGGATTGTGTATAAACAACAAGTGTCGGGACAAATTTCCCAGTGCAAGTAACCTGGAAAATGCAACATTCCTCTTTATTGCTCCAGAAAGTTGCACAAGAATTATTCTTTATACAAAAGTCTTAAATGTGTTTCTCGTAGTGCAACAATGTAAAATGGTAGCTGTTGTGTCTGTATGGACAGGAAGGTTGGGAAATATGTAACTAAAAAAGGAATTTACATGTTTCTATGAATTTATAAAATGATTTGACAATTGCATGTTTGACTACGGTTTATCCCCAAAAAAATTTTTTTCTATGTGTTCCAGTACACAAAAGGGAACAGAATAAAATAAGCTTGAATACAGCAGAAACAAAATCGTGCCTGGTATCAACTTTTAACAAATCACTCTTGGATTCCGTAAGTCAATAATTTGAGGATGTAAATTTTTTTTTTTTTTTTTTAGAGTAATGTCAGGGTCTCAAGTTTGCTTTATTAGCTTATGGCAATGTTGTACATATTTGACATTGCAAGATTGCACATGCCATTTCAAGTTAAATTTTTTGCACATGAATCAAATAATACGTTTCTGTGGTAAAATACACACACTCGTCTCACACATGCACACACCCACCAAGTACGAGTTTCACTTGGCAAGTTTGTTGCAAACCAATGCGAAATGCAGCCAATAGTGAGGGAGATCAAGAGATAGGCTCTCACTGCTGTTGTTCTGGCAGGAAGCCCGGTGTGTACAAAGCTCTGGCACTATAGGAGTACTAGGGCCAGGGGTTTGAGAAAAATGTATAAAAAATATAAATAAATAACCCTCCCACATAAACGAAACAGCCCAGCCATGCACTGCAGGTATAAGTATGGGGGGGGGGGGGGGGGGGGGATGGAAGAACCACATCTTTACTAATTCATTAACACAAACGCTGAGAAGCAAACTCCAGAAGTATACATTGAGGAAGGTTACCATTACTACAATTCATAACATCTGTTGGTGGGACAACCACATCGCATAAACACATATTTGCATCCACACAATAGTTCATGCATATTTTAAAATGCATACACCCCTACACCCAGCAAACATCAGTCCAGTATTCCAATTATTACAAGAAATCATAATGGGAGGGGGGGGGGGGGGGGAGGTACATAAATAAAATGGTAAGAGCTTGATAAGTATGCAAAAATACAGCCTTGTTGCTCAATAAGCAAAGAAAAAAAATTGGGTGGAGGGGGGCTAAAATTAAAAAAATAAAGCCCTATAAAATTAGTCAAGCATTTGCAGTCTTAAATCTTATTGTGTGATTCAGCCGAAGTCGAGATAAAGCTTATTAATGCATCTTGGCACGCGTGCCGTCGTTGCCATCCCCACTGATGATGTCACCGCTTCCGGGGAGGGCAAACACACAAGTCAGATTGCGGGTCAGTGTTTGCCAGAAACTCTGATCAAGGACTTACTCACTTGTCCGATGAGTCAGAGAAACACACAAAGTATCTTCATGTGAAGGGTTAACCATTCGGGGGCCATGCTCTGTAAAGTCATATCACCCGAAGAATGACAAGCTTTCACTGTTTGGAAACGTATCTGTGCTTCTGGCAACGTACTTTTTAATTTTGTTTTATTTTTTTAAGACATGGAGTTGTGCAGTACTTCAGGGCACAAGGAAGCTGTGCTGCGTTTTCCTCTAAAGCAGTGATATTGTGGGGGAGAGCACACACCAAACCACTAAACTAAATGCACCGTGGTTTTGCTACACAAAAAAAAAAAAAAGCTTATTTTCCACAGAATAAGAGATGAAGCACCATTTAAGCACATTATCAGTGGAGGAAGTCTCCAGTATTTCAGTAGCACATGGTGCAGCGTCGCCTTTGTTAATGAAAACATCAGTGGAAAAGGAAAAAAAATATCTATTGCATAGTCTGCTTTAAATCATTCACTACTTTAAATACAAAACGAAACAACATTTAAAAACAATTCAAAAGAACGTTCATTGAACAACATTCAATACAGCATCAATGAACATATCCCAAACAAGTTGGCAGACCTACTGTGTCCACAGAAATCCCCAGCATAAAAAGCAGCAAAGAATTCTGGGTAAGAAGTTTCAAATAAAAGGCTGTAATGACCACCTTTTGGCCTCAACATCCGCTTCATACATGTCCCCTTGAAGCTTATGTACATTGTTCAAGGAAGCTTTTCATGTATAGAGGTCCAGTACCAGGCTTTCCTCCTGCCCTTACCCCACTAACGGATTTGTGTTCTTGACATGCTTAATCTAACGTTTGCAAGCAGTTTGCCTGAAATCAGTCTCATGTGGAGGCTTACTGAAATGGCTGTACAGGAGTAGGTTTGTTGAAATAAACTTCTATTCTGGAGTACGTTAGAAAGGCTGCCTTGAACAAATAGGCATAAGCTTCAAGGTGTCCAAAATGAAAATTGAAACGAAAAGGGAACTATTACCGGTACTCTTTGCAAATTCTACCCAGGACACCTTGCAGCACTTTAATAGTCTGTCAGATCAGGTCTGCCTACTTGTCTCTGCTATATGGACATGGTCAGTGATTATCTGCCGATGTACTGAACTTTAAAGCAGAGGGGTTTCATGCTACACTTACCCACCATAAACAGAGGCTGTGTGCACTTACCCTATTGCACAGCTCTCATAATACTCAGCTCCAAAAACGTTCCATTCCTGGAACGTTTTTGGAGACAGTGGCTTTTTACAGTATTTGGTTTTCACAAAATAAACTGGAAAAGCTGTTCACCTAGGAAGCCCTGTTGTATGGGCCACCCAAGGACACAAATGTGTTAAAGGACAACCAAGTTTTGGGTTTTTTTTTCCCCCACTTGTGCTTCTAATATAGAGGCATACAGTGGACAACATTTATTTATTTATTTATTAATATATATATATATATATATATATTTTTTTTTTTTTAAACCATTGCTTCAAAAAAATTAAGCAAGGGATATAAAAACTTAGTGGTCTTTTATGAAAAAGCAATAAAACCCAGACTTATTGGAGACAAAAAGACGAGGAATGTGTGTAATAGGACCCTCAGATTTTTGTCACAACAGCTTCCTTTTGGTGTCAAACAGTGAGCTACACAATGACTCCATTCTATAGAACGCCTTCCACGTACATTATAGTGCCTTCACTCCAGACCACTTTCCATTAAAATTTTAAATATTTGTACACAAGATACTATTGTTAGTGCTCTTTGTACAATTCCCAAAAAGATGTATTTATTTGGCAGAGGAAACCATTCAGCAACTTTAGCAGATAAATAAAACTACATAATAAAGTCTATGCGTGATGCTATCTTTTAATTAAACAGAACTTTATACATTTACTGACATTTGTCCTTTAAGAAAAAAAGATTTACATAAACTTATTTTAAGGTTTTGGTAACCTGACCTAGAACACATGATGCAAAGAGTGCACATCCCACATGTTTGCTTTCTTGCATCAGTCAAATAAATACATTTTCAGGACAAGACTACAGCTCATCTTTCTTGGTTTCTAAAAACCCCCACATAATTACCATATTACCATTAACTTATAGATTATGAGTTTAGGGACAAAAGTATCAACGTGTAACAGATGGCATTAGTGTCTTTCAATGTGCCCAGCTATGAATGACATGTGCCACTTACCCAAGGGGAGGGGAAGGGGTGGGGGGCAGGACAATTGTTCAGAAACACACTGCTTTATACTTAACTGGGAATCCATTTGCAGCAGGATATTCACAGATAACCTCTATGATTTTAGGTGTCTGCCTTACTTAATAGGGTGTTACACAAACATTTGTACTACCACTCTTACACATCATATGCAGGCAGTAATAAACTAGTAAAGTGGGGTGGATGTTATGTGGCACAATGTTTGTTTTAACGTAAAACCTTCACTGAATCATGGATAACTTACGTCTGAGTAGTGTGGTTTAGAAGGGGGATAATAATGGATTATTAAGAGATACAGCAATCTCCTAATTAAAAGAAACAAGAGTGGGTGGGTGTACATAAACCTATTTTATGTTCGTGCTATAACCCATGACCCTTTCAATCCATAGTATATACACACACAATCCCAATTAAAAACAGACCGAACAATTGCCCACAAAAATAAAAATCACACTGCTTTCTACTTAAGAGGGAACCAATATACAACAGAAAGAAAATCTAAAGCTACAATTTTAGAAATGGATGGGGGGTGATTGTCCTACCTCCCATTGAAGATGAGGTGGTATGTTTCGGATCTGCAGTTTCCGACTCCTGAAAACAAGAAGGAAATTGTGTTAACGCAGGTAAAATGCATCAAACCTTACAAAAAAAAAAAAAAAAAAAAACACCATTAGCATTTCTACTGCTACCATAAATAAAATAACAAATGTAAACAAAATACTGCTGCTACTGAAAGTTAAAGTCTGACTAGTTGTGCACTAGCTAATCACATACAACTGCTGGGAATTCCAATCATTCCTGGTCTTTGAAGTTGAAATCATTCAATTAGCTCACTGCATTTCCAGGTCCTTTGTGTGGGGAGGAGAAAGGGTATATATATATAAAAAAAAAAAAAAAAAAAAAAAAAAAAACACCTCCCTCCCAAGTTTGTTTTCCAGTGCAATCGAGTTTCATTGAGAAGTCATTTCAGATGGTTCTGCATTAAAAAAAAAAAAATGCACATATTCAAGCCACACTTGGCACATTTCTGGTTAAAGTTCTTGCATGGAAGTAGTTCTTTCTCTGGGGTTTTCAGCCAAACCTTTGTGGTGATGAGGAACTTGCACACGGAGTGCTCAAAAGATGAACAAGCAAATGTCTGAAATGCCACATGATCCTCCCAAGAATGTGTATGTTAAAGCACACAAAATGGGAAGTATGAATAAAGAGCTATCCTGAGGCAAAGTTTTTTTTTTTTTTTTAAATGTATATATTTAAAAAAAAAAAATGCAATCACTAAATCAAGCTTTGCGGAGGATTACTCCATTTTTAAAACTTTGCCCCAGGATACTCCATCTACATCCTCCACAATGCACCTCCCTAACCCACTTCACATGTTTGTATTTTTTTTTTTTTGTATTTATTCACACGTTTTGCATTTTTTCATAGAAATCACAGGAGTTAAAAAAATCAAAGTGAGCAGGGCACTCTACCTCGTGTATCAGTCTGTCTAACATAGCATTACATTACATTTATATAGTGCCAGGTACAGAGTATAGAAGGGAACTGCATTCCAAGTTACAATAAGTAGAACACACCGATACATAAAAAGGTAGTGAACCCTGCTTACAATCTAGAGAGAGTGGCGTACAGGACACAAAATAGAGAGTGAAGAGGTAGAGTAGTATGTAGTTCATTCTATGTCATGTACCAAGCGCTATGTAAACTGTTGGCACTACATAAATAAAATGTTAATGTAACTAGCACTTTCAGGTGTGTCTAAGTTGAGAAGGCATAGATACCTGTAGACATGCCAAATGTAAAGTAAGCGTTATAAAAGATTCTCATTGTAATCTACCAAAGATTACAGACTAAGATGTTTCACAGAAAGATATTTACTGTGTCCAAGTCCTCAAGTAACTATGAATTCCACTTTCCATGGCAGACTAACCGTGGCAGATGCTCCATATGTGCTATGTGTGTGTCACACACTTAGCACGGAGCAACTCGCGCTGTTTATTTCTGGGGTTTGAGAGAGCATGCAAACTCCAGAAATACATCCAGGAGACAGCCGGATTCTTTGCCGAATTTGTAGCTGGGATCACTTTTCAGATATAATTCGTGTATTTCCGAGGGTTTGTGTGCTGGCTGTTCTCAGAGAGACATCTTGCCTCCAAGTGACAGGCATGCTCGGTGCTGGTGGCAGGCATGCTCGGTGCTGGTGGCATGCCTGTCACTCAGGGGCACGATACGCCCCTGCAGACTAAGTATTTTTAAACAGCATGCATACCACCTCTCTAATCTACACAATTCGATACAGAGCTGCAATAGGTAAAATCCACAGATAAAATAGCAGAACATAGTATTGGGTTTACTTGGATATAAGAAATGAAACACATCCAACACTAGCACTTAAGCAAGCACTTGACAGATTAAAACAGTTCAGAGCAATACAAAATAGACCTTGGAATCGCAACCGAAAAAGTCCAGTTATATCAATCTGCCCTTATAAAATGGGAGAGGAGCCACATCCATAATTTAGTAATGCGTGAGATGGAGCAGTGTCCCTGGCAGTGAAAGGGTTACACACTGCATTTTGTGAAATATGGCCCCTCCCACTCTTGCTCCAGATTCTTCACACAGGAAGCAGCTCTGCCCACATGGTGCTGCATGGTATTCTGGCTGCAGATAGCAAAGAGTGTCATCAGGGGCAAATTTGCTTGACAAGGGTGGGATCAGAGCACAGTGTAATGTCCTCCATCAGGGGTAATGGTGTGCAAGAGGGGAAGGTAAAGTGCAAAATACTGAGCAGTATATCTTCATTACAACGTTTCTTCCTTTTTTGAGGTTTGCTGGAATTTGTTTATGCACAGCTCCGCCACAGCATTTATTTTCCTTTTTTCAGCCAGCCATTCTGTAGTAGATTTGCTGGTGTAGTCTCTTTTTCCCATGAGTACACATTATCAGACACCATTTTAAACTTCACCAGGATAGCTTTTGTGGTATAACAATGCCAGCTATGTCATGCCAGCTATAGGTTTGCACCTCACATCACCGGATATTGTTTAGTCAATAGCTGTTAAGTTATATATACCATCTGGCCATCATGCCATATGTAGCAGGTCAATTGCAAGGTGATTTGGTCCTTTAAAAGTAAGCAAATCCAATTGGATTTAGATGACTCCTCGAACCGAATGGGGCCAAAATCCATCCCGAGAATTGTCGGAAACTGACTATTTTGTACCAAAATCGGCCTGCTAAGGTAGCCAAATTGAGGATTCCTCCACAACTCAGCTGGGTATCCCAATCTGGCCCAATTTCAACCCTGTGGTCTACTACACACACACACACACACACACACTTGTGTATACATGGACACATTAACAGGCATACACAAGTTCCTGCACAAACTAACTTATACACATACACTGACGATTGTGATACTAATAGTTGTAATAATGTGCTTTACTCCGCCCCTAAATAAACTGGAACCAGTGGGATAGCAGAAGGTGTTTCTCATGACCTCATTCGGTCACGCAACAGCTTAGCTCTGTCCCCTGCACAACAGCATTAAACAGCGATTTTTTTGGTTACATTTTGTGTATCATGGGAAATAAGCTACAAAACGTAAGTTCCAGGCACCGAACTGCGTTTGATTAGTTTGATTTACATCACACAGATAAAAACCAAGAAGAAAGGGACATGCATTGTATATATGATTTTATTTTAAATGTACAGTAACTTAAACTAAACCATATATCTCTTTAATATAGAGTTCCCCAATCTTAAAATACCAGTGTGCCGCAGCACGGCTGGCTTGGGAGTTAAATGTGTGGTGGAAATGATGAGGGCATGCAGCCTTTGGCAACCTCTTGCAACCCACCACAGGTCACAGTGTTGGGGGATCATGTGACCTCCTAATGCAGCGTTTGAGTAAGCGGGGCACAAAAGGAAATAAAACCAAGGAATGCATTAAAAAAAAGAAAAAAAGTTACTAGCCGATTAGAATACCTTACCACCTGTTGTGACTGGCAGGGGGAGGGGCAGGATAAGGAAGGCAATGTTCAACTGCATTGTAACAACCTTGAAAATATACCATTTTTAATTTATATAAGAGGCTGAGGATCAATATGTTATTTTAATACAAGGCTTCATAAAATGATTTAGATTGTCGGCCCAGTAACTCTGCGTACTTGATTTCACGTCCACCCCCCCCCCCCCCCCCCCGATCACATAATTTTTATACATTGAGAAAGGATCCTCATTAGTAAATGCACACAGTGTAATCTACATGCAATCTATACATTTATATTGCTTAAAAGTTGACTAAAGCCTTTGATTTATTTTTAGTGAGCCACCACTGCTTCATTAAAAGCACTTATTGTGCACCATTCAAAACACATTTACCCCTAGCTTTTACAAAAGGAGATGAACATCTTCTCGGCCACTGGAGGTGTGTTCAGGGGTCAAAGACACCACACATAAATCAGTACTCCTGTCACTGGGCAGCAGCTCCATAACATGGCAGACTTGGTCTGATTTCCCAACCTTACTCTTTAAAAATAAAGCACTAATCTTGAAAAGCCACTACCTTGACTTTACCCAGAACACAGATCAGTGCTTGACAGACAGACTTTATTTGCAAGCACCCCTCAACACTGGACTTAGTGCTTATGGTGTCCGCTACATACACACTATATATAATTTTGTGTCCTACATTTCAACTCCCAGAAGACAGTGCTCATACCCTGGACATCACTAAACATACTTTGCAAAACTTGTGTGAGTGGCATGAAAGGGGTGTTACTATCCACAATCAAGCAGCTTCATACAAAATGGTCACCTTGCCATCTGCTTAGTCCATTTCCAAAAGCTTATTCTAATTGAATGCTGTGACACACAAGGTCATTTACGGGTAAACAATAGAGTAACGTGTTTTAACTACATTTTTATGCAGAATCTTACTCTTAGTACTGTATATTCTATGTACCGCTTGATATATATATACCCTTCTCCCCCTCTCTCTTATTTCCTGTAACCCTATAATTATGAAATTCATTCAAAAAGATTTTACATTAAAAAAAAAAAGTAATTTAAAAAGCTGCCAAATATATACAGTCTAATTGCCATATGGATTACAGATAAATAAAAAAAAAATGTAAAAAGTTAGTGTGGTGGTGATGGTGAAAGTAAAAAAGAAATAAGTAAATACAACAACAAAAAAAGTTTAAAGTTTTGTGAATGCTTACATCAAACATAGGCATTTTAAATAGAAATGCTTTAAAAGAAAACTAAACCCCTTAAGGCCTCTGCTTATATATACTTGTATATTAAAGGGCAGATCTCCCTTTACCAGACCCAAGATGCTAAACAATATGGCAGCCCCCTGATAGAGGTATAGAAACAGATATGGCTCATCAAGGTGCATTGTTTATATTCTTTCAGAACACCATTTCCATTTAAAATGTCTACACTTCATGCATTCAATTAAACATAACTTTTTTTGCCGTCAGTTGTCATTTAATCTCTATTAAGTGTCAGTTACTAGATGTCTAGCTACAAATCCTAATATATAAATATCCAACACCTCATCATGCAACATTCTCAGAGTACAGAGATACTCTGTCAGATTACAAAACAAAAATCACTCCAAAAAGACTTTACTACTACTAGTACACACATACATTAAATACCAAAATGTAATTAGCTTACTTAATCGCCCTTTGTCTTTTGAATTACATATTTCTCACTTTGCCAGCTTTGCAAAATAGCTTTTTCTTGTGGTCTGTAAAAATGCTGTGATCCCATATAGGATTAGATTAATCAGACCTTAAATAAAAAGACATATACTTCCTTACACTATAATGGAGAATACTCAAGCCATTTTTAACCAAAACGATCAGGTTTATTCCGGAAAATTTGATTAAAATACATTGGTAAAATAAATAAGAAGGGGAAGGGTTAGCTATATCCCATTTTAATTTATTTGTGATTGCAGCCATCTACCAGGTTCTTCAGTTGTGTCTTCTGAAAGGGTTTATTAAGCTGGAACCCCTGAATATGGATGCTTTGGTCTCATATTTCAAACCATCATCACCAAGAGATTTTGTGGGTTTTAAGTAAAAATGCCTCAGTTTCTTAAACATTAAAAAGTACCTTCTCAGTCATATTTTGGTAATAAAACTAAGGCAACTGAATAAAAATAGTTTTCAGATGTGTTGGGATTTAATGTAGCAGTCAAACTAAATATTAGGTACTTTGTCACAAAATCCACTAAATGATAGTTTGTGTTTTAAGCCTTCCTATAGAATCTCTCTATAAATTACTGAGCTAGTCTATAGTCCATAAATCTATAACCATATAGGGCTCCTGTTTGAGTTGTAAGAAAGAAATAATCCATTTACATATTGCTCATTACTAAACAAAAGTCAAATGGTCTATTTGATCAGGGTTCAGACAAGCATATTTATAAAATAGACTATGTTGCAGTGCATAGTGAGTGTCAAGATAAATAAAATACATTTTGGCAAAATGGAAAAAAAGAAAATGCAGTTAGTCTGTGTGATGCTATATAGATTGCCTTCATCCAAACCAGTCTTTAGTGAAAGGTTCTATAAAATAACTATAAAATATACTATCCACATTGAGTTAAAGATTGTACTTTTAATACGATTTTTAATTTTTACATATTTATTAAGTTATACAAACCAATCCAGGAAAAGCAGAGAGAATATATGACAGATTTAGAATTTATAAACTGTGCTTGCCACATATAGATATTTATCTGTATGCACATAGAAAATTTCAGAAGTATCTAATTGCTTAACTACCTAGAGGCATGGACAAAAGCTACAGAACTGTCAAACAAATGGTTAAACCATTACTTCCCGCCAATTCTAACTCCTTTGATTCCCTTAACATGTTTCCTCAACCTAACCAGGGCTCATGCTTCTTTGCCACCTATACAAAAGGCTATATACAAAAAAAAAAAAAAATACTATTTTCCACATTTACAAAAAACATCTGTCCTCACACACTTGTAAAATCTTGCCCTAAAAATATTAAACCAGAGCAATGTTAGTAAATGTTTTAATAGGCATCTGACCCCAGTTCTACTAAAACAAAAAAAGGGCTTGCCCTTAACTGTATTGGGCACCGTTCCACCTCAACTATCCAAGGCAATGGGCAAAGCAGTTTTTTTTGTATCCAAGTCATTGCAGATTGTTATCTCTTCATAATATTTTACATCTGATGTCACTTTTTTTTTTTTTAAATCATACAGAAGTTTAATTTTATGCAGTGATAGAATTAATCTAGTCACATGAGCAAAAGAAAATGGTGATGCATCAAAATTGGATCATAGAACCAAGAAAAGCAGACTGATAATTCATTGAAATGCATTGTTTTTTTTATCTGTGCTTTCTCGTCCTAATTGAGCATCCCCTTACACCCTACTAATGGGCACATTGGACCATCTTCTTTTTCAATGAGCGTTGCAAAGCTAACATTTGCACTTACTTGTATGTCAACTTCCTTTACATTAAACATCAGGATGCTGAATTTCCTCTTACACCCTTCCCCCACCACCAAGAGCTATATAATCCTGCCCATTTGGAAGAGCAGCCGCTTACGTTGCCTTGGGAACAGTGGGGCCCAATTTAGAAGATCAATGGTTTGGTAGCAATGCAGCCATGGCCTGCAAAATGGGGGTTGAAACACCAGTGGCAAGCACTTTTAACGAGAATTTGGTAAACAAATTGTGTACTCAAAATCACTGATACACTGCATGTGGAAAAAAACTGGTAGTATAATAGTAAATAATAATTTAAAAAAAATATATACAAATGAGAAATACACACACACACACCTTTAATCGATGCATTTCTTTCACAATATGTTTTTTGTGTTTAAGTGTTTTATGCCTAAGTGTAAAGCTAAAGAAACTAAGCTGAATGAATGTATCCATCCTCAGGCAGCTGAGAATAAAAGGAGTGCTATAAATTGGAGCTTAATAAATTGTCTATCACATGCTTGTCTCTCAAAATTCCTATAAAATGCAGTGACAGATATAATGAGTGTTACAAACCCCTTTTTAGTGGTAGTATGAGACAGGAGTGCTCACATAATTCTCAGAAGCACTAGGAATGATACATACACCCACTGTGAAAGATAATACTCCAAAAATCATTCTGTTTATAGGCAAAACCTATGGTAACATTCGACAGTGGAAACCTTGTTACAGAAGTGTGGCAGAGAGAGCAAAGCCACAAAATGAGGTAGGAGCAGACTTCATAACAGAAGGTCACTGTGGATATTATACAGGAGCAGATAAAAAAAAAAAAACAATGACATCTTGTAGAACTTCAGCTTCAAACTAGTGTTTCCTAGCTGGTAAGGGCAGGAAGAAAAAAAGCTTTTACTGCAAAGTAGGATGCCATCGCAGTCAACAAGAAGCCACTGGTGTACCAAACATTACTTTGTAAAAATAAAAATAAAAAAAAAGATGCAGCAAATCACTGAAGGAAAGGAGGGATGAAATCAATTAAAAAAAAAAAAAAAAAAAAACCACACATCACTGGCCAAAAGGCTCCAATAGTGAACCAGTATATGATTTGCACCTTATCAGTTTAAGATTTATTAACTGGTAAGCTAAAAAGCCACAAAATGGAAATTTAATTAATAGATATGGGAGCATTTCTAGACTTTTACAAATATTAAATAATAATATTATTATTATTAATGTTAAGGTGGTTACCAAACCTCCAAAACGTTTTTCTGAAAATAAATGTACAGTATTAGATATTACAATTAAGTTGAGAACTTTTAGTAAAATGGATACCTTATTATTTTGTACTGGAGATTTTTGCTTGCTCCTGATAAACAGCAAAACCAAAGCAGCTCCAGTTCAGATTAGCCTTACAGTTCAGCAGGACACAAACATGTGGATTTGTATTGGTACTTTTAATAAAAGGCAAAAAATCATGACAACTTGGTCATAACAAATTATACATAATATATTAATATTCCTAAGGCAACAGTGATTTAAAATCTGTAAAGACTACCAAAATTGCTTTTCAGAAAATAGAAATAAAAAAAAAGTGTTTTAAAATCAGGTAAAAAGGGCTGATTTAAGTTTTTTTTTTATTTTCTTTCCTGACAAATGGAGGCTGAGACTATATGGATATAGTACAGACCTATAACCTATATGAACAATTTTCAAGTCTTACATGAGAAAGCAAATTTGTGACTATATCAGAGTTGCGCAAGTTATATACTGGCAGCTGAAATGGCCACCATAAAATAAAAATAAATGAAAATCACTAGTTGTAACCTGCTGGTTTACACAGATTCCTGGAGCCAGGGAGCCATGGCTCCTAAAATCTCTACTGCAGACTAAGCTTGGATTGTTTACAAAGAACTCTATGGAAATATCTAGTCTAGCTTCTGAATTGGACTGCTTGGCTCCTAAAGGCTATAAATATTTGTCAAGCCCTGCACTACATAAATATGGCCAAAAACTTACAAATGGTTAGCAAGGCTATTTGTGAAGACCATTTATGAGAAACTCTCCTCTCCCCTCCTACTTTATAGGAAGGAAAACATGCATTCATTGTGGGGTTGGGACCCTCAAATTTAGGAGGGTTTGCTAAACAAGATCAGGGACAATATTTGAAACAATTTTTTACCATTTTGGTTTGCCATAAAAACAAAAAACACCTTCCGGACACTCATATTTGATTTTGGAAATACGCTTTACATACTGAAATACTGTTTAATGTTGAAAGCCTTTTCTAAGGTCAATGATACGTGGGGGGTGGGGCAGCTTTCAGACAGTTTCTCAAACGGTGTGTTGGGTGCTGTGACCAATTCTGTACTGCCTTTTTCTCTATGGTGTAAGATTTCAGTCTTTGTTTAAGAAATTCAAAAAGGCACATCAGGGAATTTCCATTATAAAATCATATATAGCTTCAACAAAGATCGACAGAGATTGTATTTAGTACAGTGCTCCCTGGAAGATAAAACAAAAGTAGCCAGTTAAAAAAAAAAGTTAAAATACCATAACAGTGTTGTTCAATGATAGGCAACTTTGAGCACACCAGCTGTGAACTACCCCACCGAATGAGAGGAGAACACACTGCCATTTTCTTCATGAGTGCAGTGTGAAATCAGTGTAATGTAGACTAGTTTGCATTTTATCCAGTGTAGCCATAAAAGTTTTTGAATAAAACAGCACTGTGGTTATCCTACTATCCGGATATTCAAGTAGTAGGCTTAGAGATCTCCAAAGTAGAGCTCCCTCATGGTCCTTCTGCACACACCATAAGGTCAGAATGCTCTGGGGGAGAGGTCACATAACCCTTTCACATTCAGTCACAATGCTGCAATCAGTCATTGGGGAAGTGAGAGGATATTGGGGGGTTGGGGTGGAAGTCTTTTTGCTGTTGAAATACTGCAGTACATTGAAGCCTCAGAGAACATGCAGTTAAATCATTGGTTATTCATTTTCACAAGAGGTTTCCATTCTGTTTGATATACCGCTACATACAAATTCCTAAGGGTGCTTGTGAAAAAAGAAGACATACATATACATATATACATATATATATATATATATATATATATATAATATGTGTGTGTGTGGTTTTTTTTTTTACAGAGAGAGCAACATAATAATAAACACAGAACATTTCAACATAAACAAGTATCTTTATATTGTGCAGTTTAGACACCCGTTTGCTTTACCTACTAAAAAGCTGACACGGCTAGCTTACTACAGTCAGTAAAAGGCTCACTTTATCTCTACACGGTGGGGCATACAGAATATAAAATACTTGCACACTTTGCTTGCTTAAATAGGCATACTTTTTGCTGATTTCTTACACACATGCATCACTAATGGTGCTGTCTGCCAGGCCCTTGAGAGATGCTAGAGCTACCCATTTCAGACATTTGCCAATGATGTCAGAGCATGGGTACCCAGATTGTTTTGTTACAGTTTACATGTTAAACAACTAAAAATATGATGCCTGGTTGAAGCCTGATGGGCGAAACCCGTAGCGTGGACTGGACTTGCCTGCTTATCTCGAGATTTATTGTTTTTATTCGTTTATATGAGGTGTTAAATTTTAATAAGTTTTTCTGCATTCTATTGTTACCAAGTACCTGAATATACCGTCGTGCTGGCCCCACCGCGCAATTTACAGGATACCTAACATGTAAGCAGATGCTTTTTATATTAAATATCTTTATTTACTATCACTAATTGGATATTTGTCTATTTTTGGAGCCTCTTTACATAGAAGATCTACTCTGTCAACCGTGATGTGCATTTATTATCCTTGAGTCTGTGAGTGCATTACCTTGAGACACAGCCTCTCCTGGATCTCAATATTTGCCACTTATATTTCACTTTATTATTTTAAAGGTGTTGACACCTTGTATTTTCACAGTTTTGTATTTAGTGCACTTTTGTTTACTTTTTGCTTGAACAAAAAATATGTTTTTCTTTTGCAATAGTATAACAAAATATGACCTTTATATGGCAAATGATTCATGTTGGCCTGCACCTTGTGGTCAGACGGCCCACTACTGTCATAATTGAATGAATAATTATGGGGAGAAAACCTGCAATGTTTATTTTAAAAAGGGACTGTATCGCCTTAACATTGCCTATAGTATAAATATAGGGAATAAAAAAAATATGCCGTTAGCAGAATTGCAAGCAAATGTCTAAATTAGGACAAAAGAAAAAAAAAGTGCATTTTGAATGCATCTGTGGAGTCTCCTACTTATGACAGCACCTGTGGCTTGATATGCAAATTAATGGTTTTTCCAATGGAAAATGTGTAATTTACATATCAAGCCACAGGTGATGTCATACACTAGAGACTCAGACACATTTAAAAAAAAAAAAAAATAAATTCTAATTCAGGCATTTGCTTGCAATTCTGCTAACACAATGTATAAATCATTTTCAATCATTTTTTTTATTTTCTACTTGCACATTAAAAATAATGTTTAGGCGATACAGTCCCTTTAAAAGATAAGTAAAATATACACATCATTAAGATTTTGACCCCCATTTTAAATGAAAATATCAATACTTTGTATTTTGTCTTTGTCCCATAATCATTTTTAATTTTAAAGCACTAAAAAATTGTCAAAGTTGGAACCTAATGTATGAGACTTTTTACAAAATTGTGTTTGGAATCAACTGCCTCTTGTGCTATGTTTGGAAAATCCATTCAACTGATGTATTGGGGCAAATCTCCAAGATCTCCTCTATAATGCATGAATTGGTAATACCTCTGCAGGATGAAAGACAGCCAGATTGGTTTTTCGGGGGGGGTGGGTGGGGGGTTGGGGTCCAAGTGTAAAAGAAAAGGCCATTGCAACTTATAAAGAAAACATGAATCTAATTACATTTTTTTGTAAATTTTACATTACTGAATATTTACAATAAGTTAAAACATTTCTATAAAAGTTGTATTGGAAAATATATTTTATGGTCCATTATAAGAGAAAAACATCAGGAGATGTTCCAGTGACAAACACAGCCCTTCTATTGGTCACAGACCATCAAACCCATGTCAAGGAAACTCCCTCGTTTGTCAGACAGGCTGATCAAGAGTGAGACCTCCACAGACCAGAAAAGTGGACAATGAAATTAGTAAGCGCCTAGTGCTTGGTTTCTTCTCTATATAAGTATGTGATCTCTTCTAAACAAAAAGGCTGGTTTATACAATTATGCAGGGAATTGAAGGACCACTGAAAACAACTTTATTGCTATGACATTTAGAAATCATTATTCGGATGTTCTATTACCAAGATCTTAAAACAAATAACCAACTTATAACCGGACACTCGTGAGATTGTTCCCCATTCTACTTAAAGAGAGAGGCTCAGAGGCTACATCATATTTGAAACAAAAGGTAACAATTTGTATAAAACATGTACATTTACCAACATGCTTTATAAAGTTAAAAACCATCAGATGTGCTTTGATTCATACAATGTAAAAGCCTAGGTTTACCGATACAAACCTTGGGTTCTGTGGCCAAAACAAAATAATCATACTAAAAATAGTTGTTTACCTAAAAACAAAAACAGCAAAACACTTTTTAAATTCCTTCCATTAACCCTTTATGGACCACTTGTTAGTCCACCACTGCTCACCATTTTGTGAAAAGAGCTCACATGCTATTGTTTTGCTCACTGTCTGGCACCTTAGTGTTGCATACAGTTCCTATCTGGAGAAAGAGTAGCGGACCATCACAAATAGCCAGCTTTGAGAAGCCACAAACATGCAACACCCAAACCCCAGATTGTGTGCATGGGAGAGAAAGTCTATCTTGCTCCTACACCTTTTTTTTTTTGCATTCCTTAGGTTTCTGAAACAGAAATGTCACTGTTTTACATCAGAATGTACAGAAGAATCTGATGACTGTACATTCCGTCAGGCAGAACTTTTAGAAGAAATAGTCAATTGCATTTTATATTTACAGGGCAAGGAAATGCAAAATAAATAAATGCAAATAATAATAATAAAAAAAATGTAATACAGGAGCAGCCAACAAGGATCTCTTGACTTGTCTCTTTAAGGTATGTTGTATCACACCTGTGAATGAGGTTACATGGTAAGTAGCCCGATGTGTTCTCACACAGGCCTCATAAATGACAGATTTGTAATAAGATGTCATGGAGATTATTTATAAACTGGAACGTTTCACTTTAGAAGGCACATTACATTCAAAAAAACAAATTTGTAACTTGCAAACATGGATGTGCACTGCATTTTTTTTTTTTAATCTGTAGGGCAGAACACAAGGGTACAATACAAAGTGCAGGAGATGGGAGACTTTAAATTTGTGAATTACAAAACTTATTTTGGAAGTAGTATAAACATACACCCACAGTCATGGTATTTGTTGCATGGGAAAGGGAATGGGGTAGAAGCAACCCCAAACAGTACTATTATCCATCTTTGTAAACACAAGTTTTATATCGGTTTTAAAATGACAACAGCATTTTGTTGGCAGGGGACACACTGAAATTAAAAATTAGTACTAAATTGCACTTATTTCAGGGAGAAATATTTCCTTGATCTTCCAATTCCCAAATCAGTAGAAGCATCTTTGTCAAGTTTTTTTTTTCTTCATTCGCATTGTACTTGATAATTCCAGTAGGAAGATTGGTATTGTAATGGTATACATATTCCCCATATCAAACAGAATATATCAGAACCAATTCACCAGTTGCTGTTCAATTATAACAGGTCATATTTAGCACCATCACGGTTTCTAGTTAACAGCCACAGAATATGAAGTCTCCGCAACATGCAACAGATGAGCTTTCGCTTTCAGTTTAGATTTACACTACCTTTAACTTTAGAATTACTCTTCGTGCCAAAGAGGTGAGCAATACATTGCTAGGCAAATATGCTGCCAAGTTAAAACAGTCAAAGCATTTTTTTTCCCCGTACACTTTAAAATTAGATTTTCATTCGTGTGCACTCATTTTTATTCCACGATTTTTGGGAAAAATGACCAATAATACTCCACTTGTCCCCTTTATATGAAAACAGGCACACTAGAATGGATAGCAGGGTACACCCAGGCTCCCCATTACTGCCCCCCACCATCCATCCACAACAAAAGGATTCACAATATGATCCAGCTATGGATGAAGAACTTGGCAGGTATGTTTTCTGATAGCTATTTTAGGGAATAGGAAGATAAGATCAGGACTGGCCTACAATTAGGCACTTTGGAGAAGTGAAAAATTCATTTTTTTCTTTGCCATTAAAAAAATAAAAACAATTTAAACACACATATGGAGCACCTACATGTTATTTAATGCAATAGGTTACACAGCATTTCAAACTTGTCAGCTATGATGGATGTCATTTTGCAGTATTAAGAGATTAATGCTACATCAAGAGCAGGTTTAACGTTAATGATTGCTCTTTAGAGACGGGAAATTTATAGGAGACAAATCCTCAAAAGGTGCTTCTAGGTTTTCCATCGAGTTGGTGTGCTGTTCTTGCCCATGTTCCCTCTTCCACACTCTAGCACCCGGACCCTACAATATCATCATAAGACCCAGGGTCGTAACACATAAAGTTGTAGATCGACAAAGCTTGTTGTGTGGCAAGTGATGTGGGGACAAAGCTGGTACTGTGGAAACTGGGAATGTATTGCACTAGTGGTAGAATGTGGTGATGTGACAATGGGGGGGGGGGGGGGGGGGGAAATATTCACACCAGTACCCGGTGGTTTCTAGTTACACCCCTGCCAAGACCCAGCTGCATTCTAATAGGTTTGGGAAGCAACACTTTGTATCAGTCAGATTGTAGATATTGCTCTTATGCAAATGTGGGGCCCAAGTTTTCACAGCAGGGAAAGGAGATACTACAATGCAGCCAGGTTTTAAAGTGGCTCAGTCAACCTAAACATTGTTTATACTGTGACTGTAGAGAGAGAATAAAACATTTAAAAAAATAAAATAAAAAAAAAAAGGATTTAAAAAAATTGTGTGTGTATACATACATACATACATACATACATAGTAAGCAAAAATCATATGATGAGTTATAGATATATTTGTTTGTGGTGTCGCCTGTTTATGACATCACCTTGTGGCTTCATATGCAAATTACACATTTTTGCATTAAAAATAGTTTATTTTTATGCTTATCAAGTTACAAGGGGATGTCAAACTGGGGCACAAGAGGCTTTTTTGCATTTGCTTACAATTCTGTGAGTATATAGATCATTTTTCAGTTTGAGAATTGTTTAGGTTAACAGTCCGTTTAAGCAAAGACTGGCTGCACCTACTGTTTGTAGTGTACCCTAATGGAGAGGTCTTCTCAATTCAGTGCAAGATAGCAATCTAAATGCGGTAGAATCATGCTATAAATTAATCATTTCACTATTTTCTATGGAATATGGAAATTAATGAACATGTTTACCACCACTGGTAGAGGTGGGCAGTGTGCATCACAGACTAGTTAAAGCCTCGACTACCATTCCCCATAAACACTTTGCCCGCGACACAAATCTACATGCCTTATTTGCTTAATGATGGAATGGTTTGGACTCAAAGAGCCAAGCATGCTTTCTAACAAGAATGGCTTACACACATGCATATAATTTATTTAGAGAGGTATGTAGAATGTATAAAAGGTGGCAACCTAATCAGCCTATATGTGGCTTTTTTTTTTTTTTTAATAACTTACCCCCTCAGCATTGCAAACATGCATTTCTGCAGCACCCTCTAGGCAGTATAAGGATTAATACAGCAATGGGAATAAGTCAAAAGATATTCCGCACCCCGTCACTCCTTCAGTGGTCAGGAACCAGGAATGCACCACCTGTCCCGCAACAGTTGAAGAGTTGGCAATTTGATGCCAGCAGAACGACTATAACTACAACATTACACCAACTATCAAAATGAGGGGGAGATGACAATGCAACCATCGGTGAAATCACTACTTAAAAAGGACAACTGCTAATATAAAAAATAAGTAATTTTTAATTTAAATATTGTCTCAAGTGTAGGCAGTTTAAATAGGAATGTTTTAATGAAAGAATGCATAAACAGTAACTTAAGTCCTCTTTGCCATCCATCTAGCATGGCAGACATGTTTAGAATCGTGGGTCAAATCTTCCTATAGCTTGTAGCAGATAAAAGAACATTTTACCCAAGATTCTAAACATGTCTGCCCACTGATGGAGCACAGACTGTTCAATGAAGCCACTATATTTGTATTCTTTTATTAAAGCATTTCTATTTATAATGCCTATACCTGACAAATTGAAACATACATTTTTGTCTATAGTTGTCATTTAAGAACAATGGGATAGTACACCAGTAAACAGGTGGAATTTTTATATTTCAAGAGTAAATACACCAATACTACAGAGTACAAAGTGCAAGAATGGTGCATAGTGGGAGGAGAAAATAAAATGAATATATCAGAAAGTTAGAAAAAGACACACAGATAGAAAGTTCCTAATCACTATTGGATACATTGTATAAGGTGAATTTATCTAAACATACTATAAAACAAGCATGGAGAAGGGTTTGCAGATAGCAAAAACATCTGTTAATAAAACTCAATAATTGTATTCAGTATTTTTTTCCCATTCTCAGATAGAAAAAGTAATTGCAGTTATGTACACACAGGTTTTGTTAAACAGAAAGCAGCTTGAAATGTGTATATTATAAAGCAAAGTATAAAATACAGATTTTTATTAAAATGTCCCTGTGGTTCACGTAACAATTAGGGTCAGTAGTTCCTAAATATATGTTGCATATCTCACTTTTCACACAGTAATTTATTTATTTTTTTTACGAATAAGAGAAGGATAATGAGGTGTGTATTTAATTCCAAATAGTTATTGTTTATATGGTCTAAATTTTAAACCAGCACTTGAATACTCTTCTATTCTGTAACCGGAAGAAGCAGCCAAATTAGCCACGGCCATTAATATGATGCTTGAACTACATCAGCCATAATCTTAAAAGTCGAAAGACTGGGGATGGCATAATGGGAATTGTAATTCAACAGCTCAGTGGCTGTATACTGTCCAGGCATGCATGCTATGGTTTCAGGATTGTCCAATGGATAGAAAATCTTTCGAAATAACAAAATTTGGAATTTCAAACTTTAGGTAAAAAGTAGCAGAGTTGAAGAGGAAAAAAAACCCCAAAAAAACTCGTCTTAAGTTTGACATTTCCATCTCAATTCCACTCTATGGAGATAAGCAGAGAGGAGTAAAAAAGTGCACACCTCAAATCAAGAGCAACACATTAAAATAAACCATTAAATACTATGTATCTGATGTTTGTATGTTATTGTTTTATTCTTGAGTTATTGAAAAATGCCTTATTTATTGTGGATTTTAATATATAAGATTTAGCTGGGAAGGTATTGCTGCTACTGTCGTCAATATATGTCATGTCATGTATGGTATTGTAATGTTTGTTCCTGTACTTTTTCTATTTTCTATAATAAAAAGATTAAAATTAAATCTATTTTTTTTTTTAAATGACTCACTAAATAGATAATGCATAAAAACATTGTTGAAAAAATTGGGACTAAAAAGTCAATTGTGGTGAATTTTTAAAATTTATAAATACAAAAAAAAAAAAAAAAAATTAATTTACAAAATTAGTAGATATACTTCTAAATTGAGCTCCATAGCTTTTAATAAATAATTTGGAGAAATTGAAATATCGCTGAATTCCAAATCACTTTCCAGGGTTCATTAAGAAGTATGCATCTAAAGAAAGAAAAAAATCCTCGATTAACTATACCCTTTAATAGTGTATTCAGGAACCAGCAGTGGGTTATAGCCATATCCTACTACTATCCCCTCCCCCCATGCAAACACTATGTCTCCACTACTATCAGCTAAGCGTTGACCAGCCCTTTTTCTATAGCAATTCCTTTTAATGCTCCAGTAAGCCTCCTGCAGCACCATGTTCCCAACCTGCCTTTCACAGCAGGTATTAAGGTCATTCTAGCAATGTGGGAGGGTCCACCTCAGACCTCTAAAGTCCCAATATGGGTTGGAATGCGGTGACTACTGGGCCAAAGAATTTAACTTTGCATAACAAAATCCAGAACACGTTACAATGATTGGTTGTCTAGATCCAGGGCAACTTTATGGCAACCCTAGCTGACACCACCTCTTGACCTTTCCTTATGTGAAGAGGATATAGATTGCAATCCCCCACCCCCTCCTCTACACCCATAATGCATAGCCCACACAGCTTCTGAAAGAATCAAACTAATGAAGGGAGTTGGGGGGGAGGGGATCCGTGCTTTCACAAACACAAATGGTATGTGAAAGTTATAAAAGCTCTCAATCTATAAAGGGGGTAGAGTGAGTACATGTTGGGTGGGGTTTGAGGGAGTAGGGGGGGGGGGGGGGGGGGGGCTGTTGAATTCATTACTTTTACCAAAATGCAGCAACAAAAAAAAAAGTCCCAAAAAGGAACAAAAAGCAAAGCATAGAAAAATGGAAGAGGTCGTCCAAGATGCAGCCCCATTAATAAATGAACCATAGGTTTCCAACACCCACAGAATTGGTGGGCTGTGACTGGGTACACATTTACCAAGCAAACATCAAACAAAAAGCCTTACCTACTACCACCCACACCTTCCTTTCTTAATCCAACCAGCACAAAAATAGTTAAAATACAGACTAACCCAAAGACAATACAATGAATTTGCCTCTTACCACAGGGAAGCCTCAACTTGTGCAATCATCAAGAATGTAATGGCACAATGGTCAAACTACAAAGGTTTGTAAGAAGCTTGAGAATAATTTACGACACCATCTTTAAAAACCACTCACTTGCATACAGACACATAAGCTTTAGTCACTGGAGTACACAAAAATAAATGCCTAACTGTTTATCAAACACATTATGCCACATTATTACAGAATTGAGTTGTAGATAGACTTTCTCCAGCTACATACCATTGTTTAATAGAACACGAAAAAGCAAAATGGAACAAAAAAACCACAAGAATACAATTAAGTATATTTTCCCCCATATTTTTGCTTACACAAATCCATTATATATGCATAGGTAGAAAAATAAATGGGGAACCAGTTTGTAACATCCACCAGTCAAATTATACAAGCCATGTTTGCCAACATGTAATATTAGGTAGTGTACAATCTTAAAGAGTAAATATTGTTGCAACAAAAAATTATACTAAAGCAATTTTTAAAAATTAAAATCAACTACTAAGGCAAGTGTTTAAATGACTTGGGTATGAATGTTTAAAAACAAATTAATAAAGTTGCTTTACATAATGTTTACCATAAAAATAATGTATATAAAATATAGAGTGACTAATTTGACATTGGCAATACATTTTAATTTTCTCCTGTCATATTTAGATCAGGTTATTAAAAGATTTTCTCTAGGGTTACTTTAAATGAAATTAATGTTAAAAGGCGACAATGGAGAGGTTGCCAGTTGGGCCTAAAATGGTAGTAAGTCGTGTGCGAGGCCCAGTATACAGTAAAGACAGGCCACAGAGAAACAACTTGCACAGCATGGGGGGAGGGGGAGTAACAGGCAAAAAAAAAAAAAACCTTTATCAGCCTCCAGGATGCAACTCCAATGCACTGTTTTAAAGTGTAAAACTGCACATTTGCATTTAAAACAAGTGATTATTCATTTACATCTAAATGCATTATCTAAGTGTGAATGGAAAAAAAGGGGGCAAATAGGATAGAGAAATGCCAATAATCACACTAAACATATGCAACGATATTACAAGCTACCACACATACACACACACCACAGAAATGTATGTTTCAGATGTTGATGAATATATGTTCAAAAGCACGTATGGAGAATATGAAACAGGTCACATGCCTGACCTTTAACCCAAAAGGTGCTGCAATCCAATCCACTGTTAAGGGGGTTTCAGAAACACATTCAGAATAATTTGACACCACATTATTTATGCACTTCGTTAAAATACTGATAACACACTGTAAAAAAAAAAACTTGCAATAGTATGTTAATGCCTTTATACATATTGTAGCAAGTAGTGTATTTTAAAATCGACATGCAAATGTACCTGCTGATTTTCACATTGGAAAAAAAACAACTTTAAAATTGGACACAGTAAGGACATTGTATATATATATATATATAAAACTTCCTTTGAAACTGTATGTATTTGTAGGGTCTGATAACATTAAGGTATCCACATCAAGCTACACACCACCTTTCAAAATATATACATATAAATAAAATAAAAAAAATTACCTCTGCCTTTTAGGAACTGAATGTTCAACTTCTATAACTTTGCCATGTAATTCAACTTTCCCTGAAAATAAATAAATGGCATTTAGTTAGTGAGATATGCTTAGTTCAAATGGGGGTACTCTTATTTACCCTCCATCCCCACTAATATACTGCACTCAGGAGGGTTACAAGGGCAGGTAAATTGAGGGTTACAACATGTTTCCATCCAAGTGAGTGGGTGTAGCTACATTTTATATTGACCCCCAGAAACTAAATAATTTATCAGGCATGATTAAAAATACATATGTGAGTGATGTGCTTGTGGATATAAGGGGGGAGGGGGGGGCATGCATTTTATAACGTTTTCTTAAAGGAAGTGACAGCCAGTGTGAGATGTTCAATACAATAATGAATAATTTAGATGAGTGCATACATTGAGGGGCTGGTCATTAGGTGCAAAGGAATGAGTGGGAATATATAAATGTTTGGCAGCTGTGTTTGTTTAAAAAGGATAAATAAAGAGGTTACACCTTTTTATACAACCTGTGATAACAGTAGATGTCGGGCTATTGGGATTTCATCTGTAGGACTACATGCCCCATGATTCTAAGCCAGGCAAGATGCTGGCTGAGCTTCACTGGAAATAAAGTGCAGAACAACAGAAGTGCCGAAGGCGAGTCATCACTAACCTACAGTTTGGTGGCTACAGTGTGGATAACAGGCTTGTGATCCAGTCATGTGCGTGTTTACTCGTGTTAGTTTTTTTTTTTTTTATGAATGAGTCCCACACTTTGATATAGATATAAAATGCAAATCCACAACAGAGATCTACAATATATCCCCCCCCCCCTCCCTCCCCCGGATAAACCTCATGCCTTCATCAAGATTGTGAAGCAGCTGGTCAGTCTACACTGCAAACATACATGTTGGGGTGTGATCAGAAACGGGACGGGATCCACGTTAGGATGAAATACTCTCTGCTTTCGTGGGGAAAAATAACGGATGTGTAGAACATGCATTTTCCCCACACCATTAACCCAATTCCAGTTATGGCTAATGTTTGGTGCTCCAACTAATCTTAATTAAAAGCTCAGCCAGCATTTGGACATGCATCATGTGCAATATAGTCCATAGCAGCTGAAGTGTCCAAGAGTAGCCATTACGGTCCTATAAGCCGACAGGAAGCTCAATGGCTGTATGGATATATAAAATATATTTAATATGTGGGTGTCATTTTGCACGATAGATCTCTGTGCTAGGGGCAAACACAAAAAGGGGTGTGAGCCTTTCAGCTACTTAACCCCTACTAACTATCTACCCTGCTTAAAGAGATGGATGGAGAGAAAGCTTCTTAAGGAACACGTATCAAACACACAACGTTCTATTCCACTGCCATGAATGGAACGTGGTGCACTGAGTGGGCCAGCACCCACGCCACTTTTTTGACCGTGGGTGTGGGTTCAAATATCCAAGTATCCTGAATATGGGTTAAAGAGCAGATAGCACCTGAATCGAAATGTATTAACCCCTCTCTTTATGCGTGATCGTGAAACGCCCTTGTACCCTTCACCCTTAAGCTGTTAATGGCAAATACATTAATTAACCCCTACTAGGGTAGGAACACAGAAGTACCAAAATAATACCTAAAAAATAACTAAAATCATGAACTGAAACCACCCCGACCATCTTGCACCTCCTAAAAATACTGGTAAAGCATCCCATAGCAAGCGAGCATTAATAATGGCTGCGTGTACCACCCACGAGTGTATATAAAATATGACCATACTGCCCCTTTAAATATGGACGGTTACAAAATAATGCATCTTACAGGGCAGCATTGATTTGAATGCTGCCATGGAACATACATTTTGCATAAGCGACCTCTAATAAAATAAATAGCGAAGAATGGTCAATAGTATACGAGTGGCAAGCGCTTGAATCCTAGAAATGATAACAAGGGAGAGAAGGTTGTAGGTCGGCGCTCGACCCGGGGCCCTTTTGCAGTCTGGGTGCTTTAAATGACCCTCCCAGTCACCCCTGCAGGTCAGCAAAGTTGGGGGAGCACCCACTTCCAGCGGAAGATACCAGAGGTTCTCGAGCGAGGGTGGGTGTTTAATCCAGGACCTGGTGCAGGAACGCACCCTCCTCTGTCCTCTACCCCGGCCTCCCTTGTACCTCCGTCCCCGTAGAATTACCTGAGAGGGTGTCGATGGCCTTCATTGCCCAATTCTCATCTGGACAGTCCACAAACGCGTATCCAGTCTTGACCAGAAACTGGCCAGTGAAAGGGATCTTGGACTCCTTGAAGAGACTTTCCAAATCTGGGGGGCTGACGTTTTCGCTGAGGTTTCCAATATACAGCTTGTTCATTTTAAAACAATAAAAAAAAAATAAACAAGAACACAAAATTGCCCCCAAAACAATCCTATGCACTGCTCGCACAATAAAAGATGAGGGGGCACTCTGCAGGCTGATAAGTAAATCAGGTCTGTAAGTCGATGCCTGACTCAAAAAGAGCGAATTGAGAGGGAAAAACAAGAGCAATATGTGTTGTTATCCGGATGTGCGAAAAAAAAAAAGGGGAAAAAAAACAGGGTTTTTGATTAGAATGGCGGGCTTAGGAAGAGGGGAAAAAAAGGAGGAGGAAAAAAAAACTACTTTTTGTCTTCCCCCCAAATCCTTTTGGCAGGCTGACTGTGAAAATGTCACTCTACGTTAATGTAGGCACCGCCTCTAAATAAAAATCCAAAGGAAGAGAGGGGGCAAAAAAAATCTACTTTAATATTCCTGCTTTTTTTGAATGAGCCACGTGTTCAAACTACAAATCAACTTCTCACGTGAGGAAGAATCCCAGCTCCTCAATTAGATAGTAGATTTGGGGGGAGAAAGAGAAGGAAGGAGAAAAAAAAGTCAGGGAGGGGTGGTAGAGAAAGAGAGATTGGGTAGAGGGACAAGGGAAAGAGGGGAGGAGAATAAAAAAAAAAAAAAAGAGAGAGATGGAGATGAAGGGGGAGGGGAAGAGAGGACAGGACAAGTTTGGAGGGGGGTGTTAGTGGTGGATGCCTGCCTGTATGTCAGTGTATTTGTACTCAATATACCATCGAAGGCTTTCCTTTGACACTCCGAGGTGTTGTGTATTAGAGACCCCATGATGAGCAGGCAGTCATCTGGCTTTCTTAGCATCATGGGAATTGTAGTCCCCAAGAGTGTCAAAGGTTACAATCATTGATATAAATGCATGAGTAGGGCATTGGGAATGTATGGCAGAGGGAGTGGAACTGTGATATAGAAAGTGCTTTACTCTGTTATGAGTGCTTGGTTACGATAGGCTGCTTACGATCTTACTATGCTTCTTGAAGTATTTAAGAATTGATTATAAGTGAAGTTTGCATTATATATTTTTTTGATTCCGTATGTTTATATGTTGATTTCATAGAACATGTTATAAGAAAAGGGGGGAAGCCCAGCTCCCTTTCTCTCCTCCCACGCCCTCTCTCCCTCCTCCCCCCATGGGTGTGCGTAAAAATCCCTCTCGCAAAAGTGAGGAGGAGGTCGTGCAGTTTCCCTTGCTGTTTTGCCAATATGGCTTGAGGACTTTGAATAGGTAGATCGCTTTCAAGAATGAATGAGGGGGGATGGAGACGTGGATGGCGGAGGAGGTGTGGCATGGTCCAAGGCTGTTGTATGGCCTTCATATGCCACACTGCTCCTGCCTTCATGTATGTAATACTCTGCAGGAAAGCTTGTGATTCGTGTTTGGTAGCTTTCTGGGATCCTGTTTGCAATTGGTTGCACACCAATGAATGACAGGAGGGGGTGTATGCTTGTAGAGTGTACAAGGGGCTTTCCATCGTGATATGGTAATTTGAATTATTTTGTATATTGTTCGTTTTTCTTCCTTTTTTTTGTACACTATGTTACAGTTTGCTCATCACTTAATATCTGTCATCAAGAGGGGACCTTCATAAAAAAAAAAAATAAAACTGAAGAATGGATAATAAAACCTCGTACACACTACTTTTTCTATTCCACGCCTGTGAATAATACTTTTGTGTACAAAGTAGCACAAATGTAACACTTGGTTAATACATGACAGTGTCAGAATTCTGACCATCAGTAAGCACATCGTGCGCTCTTTTTTTTTATAAACTTGTGCCCACAGCCATTCATACTTTCTGCCTGTAAAAAACACAATGATGGATCTCTGGGGGAGGGGAAGGGGACGGGAAGAGGTTCACACAGTAAAAACAAAATGTAGCGTGGAGGTAGCAGCAACCTACAGAAATTAAAGCATTCTATTTTCATCACACAGGAGACTATTTTCAATGTGCTTTCATTTTGTTCACTTGTTGCAGACTTTTATACTTTCACTATATTAGGTTCGACATAAGAAATCTGTAAGTATTCTAGCTTTTATTTGAGAGGGGTTATGTAGAAGATGGTTAGATTATTTATTGTTCACTGGAAAGGGTCGTGTTCTGCTTTTTATTTACATTAACATCTCTGCTTTTGGAAATTTTTCCCCCCTTACGATAGAAATGGTTCCATATGATTCAGTGCAGCGTTAAAAAGATGAAGTAATATCACATTGCCGAATTAACCATGTGTCTAAACTACATTTACTTGAACACTGTTATTTTATTATTAGTGTATTCATTTTTAAACTGTTTATCATCCTTCGTTTTTACAGAAATTCCGATTTTTGTCTCTCTCTACCTTAAAGTCACACTTTCTAAATTTCGATTTTACACCAACCATGTGCATTGGGTTACATATTTTGTACAAGCTTTCTACATGAAAGTCGATATACGTCAAATTATATGAAACGTGCATTAATTAAAATATTATACTGCATAGCTGACATATTTGAAAAAGTATTTAAAATGTATGATGAATTAGATGAGAAAAATTACTCCTAAATAGAAAAATGATTATTGAAAAGTAAGAATTCATAAAATTATGCATCATTTTATTAACTATTAATTCTACACTGTTTTAGTTTGCATAGCATATGTATAAACTGTAGAGATACATTTGACATTTTTTGTGTTTCTTAACATTGTTTGTTTTGTTTTATTCTTGGAGTGTATTTATGAATTCAGTATTCAAAACATGTTCTCATATGTAAATGAATAATTCGATCATTACAAATGCCAAAGTGTGCAGAGGATTACACACTTTCTTATAGCAGAGAAAGGCCTAGTGGGCTGATATGATTATATGGACCATACATTTACGTGCATGTATATTTTATTGCAATTGTTCTTACCCAATGCACCTTGATGTGAAATTGATAATAAACTTGCCTATTTTCTTGAATAAAATTGTACTCTATTTTAAATGATCTAGCATTGTTTTCACAAATATATTTATTCGTGGTCCCCCCACACTGTGGTCTATAATTTAAAATTGATTCATGTGGAGTGGTTGTAGTGTTATTAACCGAAGGTCAATATGTTAGCAGCACATTCTCCATTGATAAGTAAATTAGCTGACAATCTTTAGGGAGACGAAAATGTGTGTGTAATATATATATATATATATATATATATATATATATCCCTATATAGTGTGTGTGTGTGTGTGTATATATATATCCCTATATAGTGTGTGTGTACACACTATTTAGGGTTTTATATGTGTGTGTTTGTATGTGTGTGTGTATATATATATATATATATATATATATATATATATATACATACACACATATTTAACCCTAAATAGTGTGTGTGCGTATATATATATATATATAATATGAATTGCCATTTCTAAGTCTTTATGTAATGTATACAGCCATTTTGAGTTGCTGTAATACACATGGGCTTGGATATACAAATGAAATATTGGCTATATGCTGATTTAAATGTGTGTAATAGCAGTGGTGGGAAATGGGACTGGAATGATTTCTTTTAGGGTGGGGTCTACCATATGATTACAGTTGCAAAGCAACAGTAGACTGATATTAGAATTCCATCACACAATATGAATTAGCTGGGATACCTTGTATTATTTTTAATTGAAACACAATCACACAAGACGAATCTTACCATAACTACAGCACCACTTGAATTTAACTTATTGCGCCCCGTCCTTATTATTTAAAATTATTTTCGAGCCTCAACTTGACAGTTGCAGAATTATATGGCCTTATTGGACAAAACATGCATTAAATCGAAAGGAGAAGAAATATCCCAAGATGTCCAGTGTATGAAACATCTATGGCACGTCAGCTTTTGTGGACTAGGACTCCCATGATGCTTGGGCAGCCGTTTGACTGCACGAGTCTCATGGGAAGAGAAGCCCATAGCAGCATTATGGCTTCGAGTACATTAAAAGCCATCCCATAAACCATTTTTTTCTGATATGGATTTGTCACCAAAACCTAAAAATGTGTATACTGAACCTGAAAACCTTGAAGCTGCAAAAGCTACTCTAAATACTACACACATGAGGGGAAAACAATAACAAGGGTTTATATAAATGGCGAAGCATGAGGGAAATTAAACGTAATATTTTCAGTCGATGAAAGCAGGAACATTCCTCCTCTGCATCATGTCCTTTAAGCCAAGTCAGCAAAAGCGAGGTTGCAGCAGCTGCAGTGAGTGTAGTAAATGGTAGTACCTAAAGCATAGTATAATGCTGCATTGAATGCCAGTGTGTGTGTGTGTAGCATCTTTTTTCTCCCATCCTATTGGCTAACAGCTGATTCAGTATTGCCTCCCACAGCCTCTCTTGCACCTCATACGACAGGCTGACTGTTGTATTTCCTCCTCTCTCCCCATTCATTGGTTTCTCCGCTCTTTAAGCGGCTGCGTTTCTGGCGCCAAGTCAGCCCCTCGCACGCCCCTTTTCTTTCTCCTCCCTTACTACTCGCCTTGTTTACTGTGACCTTATTGTTTAAAGGCGATAGGAAGGAAGGGAAGGGTTAAAAGCTCTATGGTATGTTCGCTTTCATTGAATGGCAACGTGTAAGGCGCTGTCTTCTTACATTTTTGCCGAGGGACTGCGGACTACAGTTTACACATTAATCTTTAACTTGCAGTGATAGCTAAACCTTTGGTACTTCGCTTGTTAAAGAGTACAGTTCTATAATGCTCGACCAGATTGCAAACTGAGCATTATGGCAGTGTAATACACAGTAACTGATGCTATCACAGTATGTTTTGAAGTTATGTGTTGTAACTCAGAGCTGCAGAAACCATGTAATTTATTGTGCACAGTGCTGTCGAGTGCATTATTGTAATGCTTTGTGCAATAGCATTTCGCTAAATCAATTGCTTGAACCATTGTCAATAACATTAACAGAATGCTACTGTTTTACAACAAGAGTAGGGCTAACGCTAAAAGGCTAGGACATTCCATTATGGAATTTCTAGGAACCCGAATGTAATGACGAGATAGATGGTCGTTCATCCCTAAGGGGTTAAGTGGCTGTCGACTCCTGTGTGGTCAGCAGCTCCCCACATAAGCAGGAACACGTGGGGACTGGAGAGGTGGGGTGTCGCGGGCATAAGGACGTTGTAATCATGTACACTTTACACTCCAGAATACAGTCGTGTGGTACAAATCGCAAATACCATGAAATCTGGATCAAATACAGGCATTTTACATTGTGTTTTAATTCAAGATGTAATGGCTCCTAGAACGTCTCGAAACACTTTAACTACGGTCTAATTAATTGCTTTGTATTTTGTTGTGAGAAAAAATGTAGCTCTGATCTAACCCCAAATTGCGCCATTAAGGAATGTTCTAAACCCCAGGCGAGTTCAGATGATGTACCATAAGAAGAATGTGGTTGTATGTTAGACCCGTTGTGGGGTTTATGCAAAACAAACGTGTGCTCCAATGGCTATAGGATCAGCCACATACTTTCAGCATGCTACTGTTTCCTCTAAAATGGAGGAATTCATATTTTGAAATTCAAACCATATGTCTGCAGTGTAGGAGAAGAATTGCACTATGCTGAATTTGGGTGTACATGTTTCTTTTTTCCTGGAGAAAAAAAATATTTATTTTGCCTTTTCAATTTTCTAAGATACTAGACATATGTACACACACAAAGCCCTCATATCATGTTAGATACTTAAAAAGGCTAATGCTCTGTGTATATTTGGACTTTTAAACTTAAAGTACACACTGACAGAAATTACAATACAAGCATATTCTTTAAATTGCCAATACTTAGAATTCAATAATGCATTTGGAAAGCATCTGGAGAATTGCACATTGAGCCCAATAAAACATACACAATAGGTTTACATGGTATGTGCACTGTAATTTCATCAGTTTGAGTGTAAGTGCACAAAGTGTTAAAATAGTGCCCTCCCATTTGACCTTGAAGTAATGCTATGGAAACTGTCTGTAATCATTGTTATTGTACTAGAGGTTTAATAATGGCAGATGGTTTCCAATATATTTGTTTTTATTTATGTAATTTTATTCAAGTAACAATGGATTACAAATATATTTACTAGATGAGTAAAATAAGTAATGTTTTAGGGTTAACTACAATTTGAGCAAATGTGTTTTTTTTATGTCACTGGGTTAAAAAGATTCTTTTTTTCTGTATTCTTTTAATGTTTTTAAAATGTCACAAATGTCTGTATTTGATAGGATCCAATGACAGACTTCAGTTCATTTAAAACAATGCAAACATGTTTGTTTACATTGATGCCTCTAAACACTACTTTAAACCTGTCCTAAAGCAGCTGTTGACACAAAAAAACAAGCAAATCTGAAGTTTTCTTACCAAATTACACGTTAGAGCATATTAATTTGACTTGTAATATCAGGAAATTTGAAATGTATTTGATTAGTATTTCCATCTTGGTTTGGTATGTCTTGCCAGGGCAGAAATCTATTAAGTAATGGAGTAAAATGGGCCAGCAATTCATGCATGAAACCCCACAAGAGAGAACAATGAAACCTGCTCTTTGCTAAAATGGTACTTAAAGGCTAAACAAGCCTGGGAGTGTCCCCTGCAGGAATGAACATCAAAGATGGCTGACTGACATTCCACCAGCATATTTTTGAAACTGGAGTGTGGTATGCTTGTAACAACCATTATCTGTGATTAGGTACAAAGGCCACATACTTATATCAGTTGTTTTAAAACATACACTACTTCACATTTGTTCAGTATGACTTGTTGTTGAGCAAGTTCCTGAAAAATAATCTACATTGCTAGTAAATGTATACTATAAATAATGATTAACAATCATATTAATTCTTATGGTGCAGAGGTGGCACTATACAGTGTAATACAAAAATGGCAGCACATACAGAAAATTGCCCATATTTACTGAAAGTTTCACAAATTATTTGCATCGGTGCACGTATTTCAAAAAATGTGACACAGTTTACAGAATAGAAGCCAGACATGCTAGGTATAAAATATTCGGAACCTTTACTTACTTTGAATATATATGTAAAGTTATAGTAAACATATGCGGTAAAGGTTTGTTCTATACCAAACAGTCACAAATTGTATGTAAGCTATACCATTCAGCAAATATTGTGTAAGTGTAAGCAGCAAGTAGCTTATGGAAACCATTTAACAGCTTAAATGTGATTATTTTATTTTTTAAATCCATCATCTAATACAAAGATTTGTTAACCAACCCTTCCAAATGTTTGGATATCTGCCCTTTATGTAATTAAATAATATGCAAAAGGTATATGGGGGCAGAGGGAGGTGACTGATTACAGTATTTATACCGCTTTTTTTGTCTTAAGAAGGTTTGTTAATTAAGTAGCAATGTATGTCATCTAAGGAGGAATACAAATGAATAGTTTATCGTTAAAATTTTGATCATGTAGTAAAAAAAACTAGTCAACCTGTTGGTTTAATACATTTTTATTCAACATATATTTTATTTAGAAGTAAAAGAAAAGTTGATTTTTAAGTAAAAGTGACCATTTTTAAACCAACTTACCTATTTTTAAATTATCAAAGTTATGGAACATTTAAAAGTTTACTTTGTGGTGCAATTATACAAAAGGGCTCAGAAGTGCTGAAAAGTAAAATATTTTTAATGCACATAATTATCTGTAATCAATAGAACATCAAAAACTACATCCAAACAATTGTATATTTTTTTAGTTGGGAAAATGTTCTGCTTTTTTTAAGTCTTTTATTTCAGTTAATATTATGGATGTCTTTGATTTTTCTTTTTAGATAACTTCCATGTAGTATTATATGAGACTGAAAAGAAAAAGTTGTCTCTGATCTAAAATATGCAAAACATTTCTATATACTAAAACAAATACAATTTTACAAAAATGTACAAAAGTGAAAATAACCAATTTTTTTTCTCTATTCAAACATGTAATTGAAATAATAGCAAAGCAGCATATAACAGTGACTAAAGTAAATTTGATTGAACAAAACAGATGAGCTAAAATGTTTTCAGATGATCAGTCTCTCTTGTAGCAAGAGTCCTGGGTCAGCATGCTAATGAGAGGACCTCTTGGGGAGTAGAATGTTACAAATTCTCATCTAGTAGTGAGGGGTCTCACATGCAAGTTGGGAGTTGGCTAAACAAGAGAGGGCTTGCATTTATGGTGCTGGATTTTCAGGTTAAAACAAACAATGAGAATTGTGGAATGATTTTCAGGATGTCTTTGAATGGATGTTTGAAATAACTCTCTAATGAATGGACACTATAGAACTCATGAACATATCATGATGCTTAAAAATATAACTCCACTGATTTGTTGATACTCTAATTTTGCCCTTTACAGGCAGTTGTTATAACTCTGCTTTGCACACTAAGTAGATTATCAGATTTACAGTTGTCCTGCTTGATGTAACTTTTTTATCTTCGTGAAACCAAATATTTAATTTCATCCTGACAGCCAATTACTGTACAAGAAAATATAAAACAGGAAAACACATACATACACCACCATACAAAAGTTTGGGGTCACTTAGAAACTAACTTGTTTTCCATGAAAACATACATCAAATCAGTTGCAAAATGAATAGGAAATACAGTCAAGACGTTGACAAGGTTAGAAATAATTATTTACATTCTAAAATAAAGGCTAGTTTTATTGGTTCTGTCCTCAGCTGTATACTCTGTGTGTGTGTGTGTATGTGTGTGTATATATCTATACCATAAATCAGCTGTTTCCACCTATAACAGTCATTTACAATTTTAACAATGTCTGCATTGTATTTATGATCCATTTGATGTTAATTTAATTTTTTATTGACAACATTTGCTTATATTTAAAAAATCAAACTTTTGAATGGTGGTGTATATATGTATACAACTGTTTGTCTTATTAAAGAACCAATAAAACTGGCCTTTTTTAGAATCAAAATCAGTATTTCTATTATCATCAGTATTTCTAATCACTTTGATGTATGTTTTCATGGAAAACAAGCACATTTCTAAATGACCCCAAACTTTTGAATGGTATAGTGTATATTTGTATACAAACAAATTTATATTAGATTTCACTTAAGGAAGGTATCTGTTACAGACAGGGTTCATTTCTATAGGATTTGTAATGAAAAGTAAAATATATAGTTCATTTTACTTATACTCAAAAGGTGTTTTTCTTTCACAAATTACGTTTCCAATAGTTTCCTTTTAGATATTTATTGTTTCGTCTACTTGATTCATTGTTATCCATCCAATAAGTTGTATTATTATCTTCTGCATCTCTGTTACAGTACATTATTAAGTTTACCTTTTGTATTTTGAGTCCTTACAGACAAATTTAACCCTCCATGACAATTAGTATTAATTTTACACATTAACAAGGTAAACATCTATGCTGATAAATGAATGTTTGTTTTGTTTGTTCACCATTATGCTATCCAACAATTTGATATTGAACAAGCCTTTAATGTTTTAGTAAGTCTTTTTTTGGTACAAGAACTTTTGTAAGATCCAAAACATTTTATTAGAACTTTACTTCTTAATCTAAGAAAAGTAAGTACAAATTTCAATAATAAACTTGAAATATGTTTCATTTTATAACTACTTATTTTAGCACAATATTAAGGTATGCAATACTGACAATTTGATTCAAAGATTTTTTTTTTTTTTTTTTAAAGAGATAGCAAAAAAACCTCTTTAAGCTATCTACAGTGATCCTTGCCCTTTTAGGCTTTAACATTCTTCAGATATCTGCTTGCCCTGTTGTTTGGTGTGTGGATAACACAGCTCCCATTTCCTTTCACAGGAAATGCCTCCTCTTTTCTGTAAAATGGTTACCTGCACAGTGTTTGACTTTATGTTGGTAATTTGCACATATTCCAACAGCAAAAACAAAATAGGAAGACCTTAACTTTTCAAGATTTCCTAAAACCCTTAGCAGGCATTTATACAATTAATGTGACAATTATGACTATCTCACTAAAGTCACTGCAAGCAAGCTGTTTAATTTATCTATTAACAAATTATTATAGTTATAGTTTATGAACCTTAAAAATGCACCCTAACAGCTAAGGTGAAACATTAAAGTAAATAATGAGACAGGTTTCAGATGTAAGTGGCAGACTAAAACTAGAAATAAAAGTAATCAAAAACCAAAGCATATTGGGTTAAGTTTACCAAGAAACTGTATATTGGGTTAAATAAAAAAATAAAAAAAAACCTGTTTCCAAATTGTTTAACAGAAGTGATGGGTATTATGCTTTTACACTTTACTGAAAAAGGCTCAGACAGATGATAATTTTGTTTCTATCTGTTTACATATTAAACTTCTAAATGCATTTTATTCTGTTCTATCTTTCTTTGTTTTTATATTAAACTCTAAAAAATAATGTATTTGCAAGTTTAGTAGAGAGAAATGAACCCTGTAAAACCTGATTAATTGATGTATGATCATAAATGTCATAATCATGTGTTTCTATATATGTATATAGATAAATAGCAATTGTGCATTACTGTTAACACATAAGTCTGTTCCAATGCTCCAGAAACTTGTCAGCATTCAGAAGTGAATGATCACACAAATATTTTATGTTCGATATATACCTTTAAACATTTACCTATGCTATATGAATGTTTCTTAATGTTTGCAATTCATTTTTATTAGATCTCTGATTTGATGGTTTCCATTAGTTTTACAAGCTGACAAAATTCATACTGTCCAATTTAACAGATAATTTGATGGTAATATCTACAGGCAATTTAATAAGGATTACTTCGTCATGCTGTATTTTAATAAAACTAACAGATTTCAAACCAATCAAGGGTTTTCTATGTATTTATCGAATACAAAGTTCAAACTTTGTACGACTTGAATGTTTCACAAGTAGAAAGTGGTGATATTTCTAATGTTTCATCATTTAATCAAAGGAAGTCCAGTAATTGATATAATTTCATTTAACTTTGCTTCTCTTTGAAATGTAAGATTTTTATAGTCATTAACTAGTTGCCAACAAATTCTGTTAATCACTTATATCCTTGGTGTTTTCTAAACCCTACAATCCTTATCTGTCCAAGTTACATTTGCTTTACTGTGCTAGAAATCTTAAGTGAGGCAATATTACATTTTAATATGTTGTTTGTGTATGCAATAACTTATGTAGGCAATGTAGTCAATTGAGTCAGGGATGACACCAGACAAGAGTGGTGTGCATAAATACAAGTATTACAGCTCACATATGTGCAAAATATGTTTGTAAGACACTAATATCTAAAAAAGAAGATACTCTCATGTTTATATTAACCATTAACTTATGTGAACTGCAAGACAGTAATCCATGACAAAAGGTACACACGTAAATTATCATTTCATGATGATTTCATAGCTTCACAAATAGTTTTACATAATAAAAAAAAAGTGTTATATGCTTGCTACACTTAATAAATAGAAGCCAAATAATCTCATAACGGTAAATAAATGTACATATTTGCAGCAATATTTTTGCAACAAAAATTGCATTCTAATATATATCATTTATGGAATAAAAATTTAGCCATCTGATGTTTTATGTTATGGTTGTCTTCTTAGAACAAGTTTTTACCTAGATGTTATATCTCCAGCATTGCAGGTTGACCCTCACCTAGAATTACTAACCTAACTCAAAACCTTAGTAGTCCCTTCTATCTCCCATAACGACATAATCCTGAAATAAAAATGTTCTGTTGCAATTTGTACGGTTAGATGCCATATAGTGGGAAAAAACATAAGGCACAGCCTTGTCAGAACTTCAGATAACTATATAAATAATTGTTTTATGAGGAGAAAACCATTTAAACAATGCTGTGGGTCCAGTGTTTGATTTGAAATGCAAAGATTAAGGGTTAATGAGAATCCTACATATTAAATGTCAATTGCATTCACTTGCAAAACAAATTATCACTATGAATGTTTAATAAACAAACTAAAAATTACAATAATGTCCTAATTGTCCACACATTGCAAATAAGGTTCTCAATAACTGTGTTTGCACTGAAAATCTGCAAACTAACTGTTCCCCTGATGTGGGGCATTATTAGAACATTATTTAGTTTGTTTGAGGGGTTGCTTTAATTTTGAATTATCTTGTATCTTCCCCTGCTTTGTTACAATGTTGCTTTTAAACAAACTATTCTTTCTGATTCACTTTTTAAAACTTTTTAAAAGACAAATCCAAATGTTGGAAGCATAAATCAGTATATAAAAATTACCACATTTGATAGGGAAATACTAATAGAAGAAAAGTTCGCTTTCTGTAGGCTACAAAATAAAGTAAAATAGGAATTTATCTCCTTTAAACTTAGTAAAACAGCACATACTTAATAAATATTGGTTCTGTAGTTGATGATAATAATTCATTGATTGTATTTGATGTTCATACTGTTTTTTGTAATGTTGAATTACATTTATTAAAGTTACTTTGAAGAAACAAACAGTAGATGTGTTCAATTTCTTGCCCAAAAAGTGCCTATTAGTCGTAAGTAAATTAAACCATATCTATTTATACTATTTCAGTAGTAGAGCAAGAGATTATGCGGGCATCTAGTAAAGGTCCAGATTAATACCTTGATGAAGCTGACTAACAGATTATAAGATATGTAAAAACTTCAACTAAAATGAAGTTTATTAAAGTACAGAATTACTGAAGTGACATTTCTCTTATTTCCTCAGAACAAAAAATGTATGACTTTTCTAAAAAAAAAAAAATCACGGTCTTTGAATACCATATTTAAAGACACAATAAAACTTAAACTATTGGTAAACGACCAATTTTCTCTTTCATTTAATATCTCGTTTTGGATTTTGCAATTTTGCCTGAAACCATTTTTTCAGCAGTCTTGCTTTCAACACAGGTTAATGATTTTGTAACATGGATATTGCATTTACAATTTCTGTGAACTACGAGTGTAGTTTATACCTTTTGGGGGTACTTTGGTAAAAGTAATTCAGAGTTCTAAAAGTGGCACAATCAGCCTGGAATCCAATGGAATCTCCCTTCTAATTACTGTGCTAAGCATTTTTAAATTACCCTGCTACCTGCTCAACTTTTAGTACTTTTTCTCAGAAATGATCTTTATAGAAACGTTAATGTGTTTTGATTTAAATTGCTGCCTAACACTGTTATATTGGTTTTAAAAACAAACTAATACAATGTGTGTTTTTTAAATATCTAATGTATTTAAAATATATAATGTATGTGAATAAACTTAGTATAATATGTTTGCTGGCAACAGCCATAGCACATTTTAGCACTGTGGAAAACAGCTGTGGTAACTGATATTGTTATGAGCAAGGTATTAACTAATTATTCCTTAATAACCTCTTTAAACGTTCCATATTAGCAGAGGTATCCATGTTAGCAAAACAAAATCCAGTTTCAGTCTCAGATTAACTAGAAAAGTTACAACAAGGTGTGTTTTAAAGACATCTTACTAATTGTGCTAAGATCTGTCAAAAGGTTGTACTAAAAGGAAATTAAACCTGGCCACTTTTTCTATCTATATTAGTAAACTTACAAAAGTCCTCAAGAGCATTAGGACCTCATACAAGATATTGTTCGGAATTTATTTCTTGTAAAGTGATTTAAATACAGAGATGGTTAATATAGTTTCCTGGTTGTAAAACACTTTACTAGCAATCTTGTTTTAAAAAAACCCTCTAATAACGAATCATCAGATATTTTTCTAGCTTGCATACTAAAATGATGAAAGGAAATAAACTGTCTAAAAGCTCAGGTTGATATGATTTGGGTTATCTTTATATTAGGACATACATGACATAACAATGCTTGCACTGCACATTGTAAAAAGCAATATTCTGTGAGCACCATTAGATGAAACACACTCAAGTTTTGCTTTTTGGCACTTCTCATTCACCTAATTGTGTAGTGATTTTATGACACACACAGATCTGTAGACTCCAGCATTCTGTGTCCCCCACCCCCACCAGGAACGAGCTTCCAAATCTATTATACTATTTAGGCATTTTACAAGTCTCTGCTGCTTTGCAATGTAGGGATGTGGACATACCCTTACAGCAGTGCAAAACACTGAATAAATAAAACAACCCCAATATGTAAAAACCACACAAAGCTGAATTGTAAGCGACTAGGGTTGCTGGCCTATATATCATTAGCTTATAAGCAGTGATATATTCAGGTATTCTTAAAAAAAAAAATTTTTTATTAGAAATCATAATCTATTTTATTCAATACAGCGTGGAAGGAACATTTTATTTTAATAGTACATGCCAGTTTATACTCTCACTGTCAGGCAGTCCTTTCTGGTAGGCTGCTGTCTTTCTGCGAGTACTATGAAAACGCGGGTCTCTATCTGCACCTGACAGACCCCTATCAGACGAGTAGACTGAGCACCCTCTCTGATTCACTGTGCCATCCTCCCGAGCAGCATTTTTTTTCAACACTACACTAGATGCAATGTTTCAGTTAAACATAAGCTACTGTTTACAAAAAAACATATACTGTCTGCGCTTCTCACCCTAATAATTTTAGCAACAAGTATATAATCATAATATAAATGAGAGGTTTTGGTTATATGAATTGGCCAAAGCATAATTAAGCAAGGCACACTCTCAGTAATGTGAGAACCTACTCTCACCTCCTTTTTAGTGGGCACACACAGTAATTTATACTTCTACCCAATCCTTTTTGATGTGTTGGAAGAGGTTTAATTAAACCTCATCCCAATTAATCCCTGTGTGGTGGCATGACAAACTGTTGTCAATGCTTTTAGATGAACTTTTCTTGTACATTTGTCTTTTGATATGTTAATGAGGGCACACCTCCAGTGACCTCACAAGCCATTCAATAAACCTGTTGAATGAACAATCTGAGTTTAGTCTCTCCCTGCCTCGCCTGCTTCCTGCAGGCAATCTGTGATCTGTGATGGGTTATGATGGGTCTTTTGGTTGAAAACTAGGATTAAGGTTAGTCTTGGGAGAATGTTGCCTTGTGTGTTGGACTGTCGCTAATTATTGTATGTTACTGTGTTTTTGTCTTTTATTAAATATCTGTTAAAGATGGACTCTTTTATATATTTTATATTTGGTGTTTCACCACGTATCATGGTGTATCAACAAACTGTATGAATTATGTATGCATACCCATATAAACGCTGGTCCATCGACTTTAACAAACATTTATTCAGAGACAAAACAACAGCAACATACAAATAATAACACACAGTCTAAATAACTAGAACAACAACAGCTAAATAACAATAACAGCTAAACCTTATAAGTAAAAGTCATCAGATCTCACCAACATGACAAAACCTAACCCATGTCTGCTCACATGCACAGCCAGGAGAGAAGTGAGAGATAGGGGGAGTGGTGGTCTCTTCCTAACTTGTAAAAGTATTGAATTACATAATTACCATGTCAAAGGGTAAAACCTATCCCCCTGTAAGAAAGGTTTACATGAGCTTGGTCACATGACCCCTGGTCACCTTTAGTTTGATGACAGAATGTCCCCACAGCCTGGATAGCAAGTTGCAGAAGGTGAGAAGCGCAGACAGTTTTTGTTTTTTTGTATACATTGTACAGCCAATCACACTGTATTTGCAGCATATTCACACTTCATTTTATACATTTATATTATATGAGCCTGTGACTAGCTTAGCGTACCAATATTTTACTTTTCCTTGCTTGCACATAAGTTACTGTTTGCCTACCAGTGCAGTAAACCTGGCACATCACGGGAAAACATCCTGTTAGTGACAATGGACGTGCCTGGCATGTCCTGCAGTTCCACTCTCGGTATGCCCACTGTCATACAATGATTGGGCTATAACAGACATGGCTGAGCGCCTTGGGATGATGGGGATAAAAAAAGGTAAAGCAATTTGTTATTTGGATTTATTGAGCTATAACTTGCAACGAAATGTAAAAATTTTTTAAAACATGGTACTCACAAACTCAGGGCATATGTTAGAATCTAGTTGGCAGGTTTTTCCATTAGCTTTTGTAGATGATTAAAATATTTTCAAGTAAAATTAAGAAAAATCTGTTTTTTATATTTTTCATCATATTATATTATTTTTCGGTTATTTTCAATTTTATATATAATAGTATCTGAAAAACACCCAATATATAATGTGTGGGTACAATAAATGAGAAAGAGGAAAATTACAGCTAAACACAAACATCGCAGAAATGTTAAAATGGCCATTATCCATTTAAAAAAAAAAAAAGTTGGGTCAAGAAGGGGTAAACCCCTTTGTGACGCCTGGTGCTTGCGTCCCAAACGACGCAAGCACCAAAACGTCACGATTTGTTCCTGGCCACCGATCACAAGGTGATCGGTAGCCAGGAACACTATGGCAGAGACCCGATCATGGTCATATTAGACCCTGTGGGTCCCTGCCAAAAAATCGCAAGACCTCTGGACGTCACATGTGGAGTCATGGAGGCGTGCCCAAACCCAGAAGTTCGGGAATGGCACGATTTAGAGAAATGTACATTTCCCCTGTCAGAGTGAGGCCACTCAAAGTGGCCTCATCTGACAGGTGGAATCCCACTGCAAGTGCCTGCAGCGGGATCCAAGCGCAGTTCATCACTGCTCCCCGCTATGAGCTGTTTAACAAAGGACGTACTATGCCATCCTAACGACTTTTAGGCACTTAAAATCAGGACGCCATAGTACGTCCAAATGTCACGAAGGAGTTAAAGAACACAAAATTCTAAAACATTTTAGCATAAGTCTTTATTTGTGAAGTGAATCTGACATGCTATTGTTGCTAGCAGAATGTTTTACAATATACTTACTGTTTTTCTTTTTGGGTTTAAAAGCTGTAAGATAAAATCTGAATACATTTTATATGCACTCGAAGAGAGCTCCTAAAAAAAAAAAAGTTTTTTGTCTTAAAACAGTTCAGCAGTGTTCTAAGATTTTATTCTTGAATTATGTATCTCTTTCCAACTGTTGAAAGCAAACTACCTTGCCTTTTCCTCATTGGTTGCCTCGTTAGTGTTCCATGACATTTTTGTAACTTGTTCATTAATAAGTACAAAATACTGTAGGAGAAGTTTGAATGTACAGTAAGTCTTTTTTAGCTAGTCATAATGAGTTACATTTCAAGCAGGGTGAAATTTACATTTAACAATCTCTTAAAAACTAGTCCTGGGTGCTACATGCAAATTATTTAAATTACATGTTTTTAAATAAAACGTTGTAAAATGACAAACAAGTGTGTCTTCGTTCCATCCCAGCGTTATGACCAACACAAGTCTAAGCTTAATAGGCTAACAGGTAATACGTTTTTTCAAATATACTGTACTTTACTATGTTCAAACTCACTTTATTTATTATTTTTTTGTATAATTTTTCTTAATTTTTAGCAAGTAGATATTCTTGTAATAGTTATATATAGCCCATTCTTATGATAAAACTCTAAAATAATGTTTTACAATTTATATACCAGTTTTAATAATAAAAATGTGGTTGGCTAATTATTTGTTTTACAGTTAACCTGTAATCTTTGCTCTTTGTTTTCTGCTTCATACCAGAGTTAAACCCTCCTAGCACATCCTATCATAAAAGCAGTTTACACTGAGAAACTGGAAAAAGGGAGGAATTCTGTGGATACATCAACTAGTTAAACAAGGAGAGTTCAAAACCTTTGAGGAATTAAAGTTAGAGTATGATGTTCCAAAAGGGGAATTCTTTAGTTATCTACAGATGAGACACTTCTTCCAACATGTCCACCCTAAAAGTGACTTAACAACGAGCTTAAAAGGTAACAACGAGATAGTTAAACTCTGTAGGAATGCAACTAAAAAACAATCCCTATCTGCTATGGGATTTTACAGCGGCAGGAATTGCTGGGAAAATTTTCCTTTTTTGTGCGGGAATGGGAAAGGGAGATAGGGAAAGTTTTCCCACAAGAACAATGGAACGTAGTGTTGGCCGATCCTGGGAACTTCACCCATTGTGCCAACCATGTGGAACTGTCCAGGAAAATATTGTTTAGATGGCATTTGGTCCTGAATAGAATAGCGCAAATGTATCCTAACGCACAGAACAGATGGTGGATAGATTGTAAACAGGAGGGCACACACTTGCATATATGGTGGTCCTGTCCAAATATAGAGAAATTGTGGAACTGGGTATTTAAAAATACATCAGAAAACAGGCATAAAGCTACAATGGGCTGCAGAAGTAGCCATTTTAAATATGCTCCCAATCAATATAACAGCAGCAAACAAAATTATAATAGGACAGGTTTTTATAGCAGTAAAAACTTTCATAGCAAGGAAATGGATATCAGCGATGATCCCCACATATGGGGAAGTAATACAATTAGTAGAAAATAATCTGATTATGTAAAGAATGCATAACAATACGATAGGGGCTATGGACAAATATAATCAAGTAAGGGACTTGTGTAAATATAATATTAAAAGAAACAAGGAAGAGGAAGAGAGGAGGAGGATGAAGAGGGCTCAAGAAGATGGTAGCTACTTTCTAACTGGGTAGAGTAAACAAGCTTAAAAGATAGACTGGGAAGGGATTTCATGACTGTATGGATAGAGTGGAAGGATCAAATAAAGAGGAGAAGTAAAAAAATAAATAAAGCAGTTTACAAAATTGCCTTTGGACCCAATTAATTTAGGGATTCCCTCAGTGTTTACTGTGATTCCTATACTGGAGATTTTCTGAAGTATGAATATGCAGGCTTTTTGGCTATTATTGCACCAAATGTGAAATATTTAGGTTATTATAATGAATCATCTCTTTAGGGCAAATGACAAACAAACATTCAAATACCCATGTCATTAATGTGGTCTTATAAATCCAAAGAGGCAAAGTTGTGTAAAGCCACATCATTGGAATTATACCATGAGCAATGGCAAGTTTCTTACTGAATATGTGATGAACTAATAGATCATTGGCAACAAATTGGTGAAATATTGTTTTTAGCACCTTCTAACACTTCAAATGTCCAAAGACAGACATGTTTGTATTTATTGTGTATTATTGAGGGGTTGGTACTATATATAGACGTATAATAACTATAATAACCCAAGTAAGTAGCTAATTTGTAGAATGCACATCCTGGAACTCCATGGGGAATGCACAATAGTTAACCACCTTTATGGAATCTTCTTGCAATCCAGGCATGTCTGCCAGGAAGTAGGAGTTGCTTCACTCACACCAAAAGAGCCAGCTGGTATAAGCTCTGTATAACAGCAGAAATTTCACTGCACACAATGGAGCAGCCAAGAATAAGCAATGTTTAATTGAAAGATTCCATCAAGTGTAAGTATTTTAAAAAGAAATGTTTTAATGAAAGAATACAAATAAAGTAAATACCAGGGAGCGGACATGTTGTTTAGACAAGTCAGATGTGTCAGTTCTTACTTCATCTGACCCAAGGTTCTAAACAGCATGTCCACCTCCTGATGGTGCCATACGGTGCAAAGAGGGCTCATTAAGGTCCTTTATTTGTAATCTTTTATTAAAGTTTTATTTTTTAAAATATATATATATAAATATAAGACAGATAGACCAAAGGTGCTCTGAACATACAAATAAGGAAACATAGTACAATATACTTATGGTCAATCCAAAAAATCAGCAGGGGGAGGATCTCAATGCCAGTTTTCTTCTTCTTTGATAGTTCTCAGAACATTATATATGAACAACAAGAAGAAGACATGGCAGGTACTACAAAGGTAATGCAAACTTAAAAGTCACAAATAAGAATTAAGCCCACTTTTTATAGTGCTCTTCCAGGGCCGGACTGGGAACAAAAACCAGCCGTGGAAAAAATGTATATACCAGCCCCATCGCATAAGATTTTTAAACCAGCCCATAGCATAATATAATTTTTTTATTCATAGAAGGGAAAATCATGCATTTTAAAAAGCACATCTGAACAGTGTATTATTTATAGATAAGACTGATATATAAGCCTGTCTAGGGCAATATATATACCTCCAGTATGTACACAGAGTTATATGAATTGCCCTGTGCAGAGGTATATATCAGGGCAGTGTGTGAGACATATCCTGTCTCTCGCATATCTGTAGCCTGTCTCTCTCTGTCCTTTCTGTGGCGTCTCTCTCTCTCTGTCCTTTCTGTGGCGTCTCTCTCTCTGTCTTTTCTGTGGCGTCTCTCTCTCTCTGTCCTTTCTGTGGCGTCTCTCTCTCTGTCTTTTCTGTGGCGTCTCTCTCTCTGTCTTTTTTTTTTTGTGGCGTCTCTCTCTCTGTCTTTTCTGTGGCGTCTCTCTCTCTGTCTTTTTTTTTGTGGCGTCTCTCTCTCTGTCTTTTCTGTGGGGTCTCTCTCTCTGTCTTTTCTGTGGCGTCTCTCTCTCTGTCTTTCCTGTGGCGTCTCTCTCTCTGTCTTTTCTGTGGCGTCTCTCTCTCTCTGTGTCCTTTCTCTCTCTCTCTGTCCTTTCTGTGGCGTCTCTCTCCCTCTCAGTGGCGTCTCTTTCTCTCTCTCTCTCTGTGGCATCTCTCTCTCTCTCTCTGTGGCATCTCTCTCTCTCTCTCTCTGTGGCATCTCTCTCTCTCTCTGTGGCGTCTCTCTCTCTGTTGGGTATCTCGCTCTCTGTGGCGTCTCGCTCTCTGTGGCGTCTCACTCTCTGTGTGTCCTTTCTGTGGCATCTCTCTCTCTCTCTGTCCTTTCTGTGGCGTCTCTCTTCCCACCTTTCCCCTTAGTGTCTTTCACCCCTTTCCCCCTGTAGTCTTTCACACCCTCCTCTTCCCCTGTACAGTCTTTCACCCCCCCTTCCACCTCCCCCTGTAGTGTCTTTCACCCCCCTTCCACCTCCCCCTGTAGTGTCTTTCACCCCCCCCTTCCACCTCCCCCTGTAGTGTCTTTCACCCCCCCCCCTTCCACCTCCCCCTGTAGTGTCTTTCACCCCCCCTTCCACCTCCCCCTGTAGTGTCTTTCACCCCCCCTTCCCCCCCCTGTAGTGTCTTTCACCCCACCCTTCCCCCTCCCCCTGTAGTGTCTTTCACCCCCCCTTCCCCCCCTGTAGTGTCTTTCACCCCACCCTTCCCCCTCCCCCTGTAGTGTCTTTCACCCCCCCCTTCCCCCCCTGTAGTGTCTTTCACCCCACCCTTCCCCCTCCCCCTGTAGTGTCTTTCACCTCACCCTTCCCCCTCCCCCTGTAGTGTCTTTCACCCCCCCTTCCCCCCCTGTAGTGTCTTTCACCCCCTGCCCTTTATGTCTCACTCACCTTGCGTTCTCTGCTCCCCATCCCACCGCCGGAACTGCTGCTGCAGCATCCGGCGGCAGCAGACGAATTTCTTAAAGCGGCGACGGCCGCCGAATTGCTTAAAGTGGCCCACCGCCGCTGTAAGCAATTCGGCGGCCTTCGCCGCTTTAAGAAATTCGTCTGCTGCCGCCGGATGCTGCAGCAGCCGAACTCTTAAAGTGGCGGCCGCCGCCGCTTCACTTTAAGTGGCCAAGGCGGCCCTGGGGCAGGCGGCCCACCGGGATTTTTCCCGGTATCCCGGTGGGCCAGTCCGGCCCTGTGCTCTTCTCATATACAGGTATTGGATATCTCCCAGATAGCTGCTCAATGATAAGGACATCCAGAAGACTTCACTCGGATATAGACAGAACATAAACTAAAAATTATTTATTCATAAAACAGGGAACTGTGGGGAATTGACAAGGCAATTTCAAAAAGAAAAGCCAAAATAGCTATTAAAGTTTTTGATTTTGAAGTTTAGCTGAATTGGATAATTTTTCCAACTCTGCTACTTTGGCTTTAAGTTTGCAATTACCTTGTCAATTCCCTCTTATGACTACAGCCAGGGCCAGACTGGCCTACCAGGATACTAGGAAAAATCCCAGTAGGTCGCCTTCCCTTGGGCCGCTAGATGGAGTTTTAAATATTCGTCCACCACTGCCGCTTTAAGAATTCGGCAGTGGCGACATGTAAGCTACGCTCCCCAAGATTCACTGTTGGAGCACCGGATGTTAGGTGAAATCCGTCCGTCGGAAGAATGTTCTTGTTCTGCATCCTCAGACACAATTAAAGGTAAATGAGCAGAGAGTGGGACAAACTTTATAAAAATAAAAAAAAAGAATATCTGTGTGTATGTAAGTGTATCTTCATGTGTGCCTGTGTGTAAGTGTGACAGTGTGCCTGTGTTACTCTGTGTAAGTGTGTCTGTAAATGTGACTGGGTGTCTGCAAGTGTTACTGTGTGTAAGTGGGACTGTGTGTCTGCAAGCGTAACTGTGTGTGTGTGTAAGTGTGACAGTGTGCTTGTTTTACTCTGTGTAAGTGTGTCTGTCTGTAAATGTGACTGTGTGTGTGTGTGTGTGTCGGCAAGTGTTACTGTGTGTCTGTAAGTATGACCTGTGTGTGTGTAAAGACATCTTTAATGTGAGGGCAAGCCCTGTAAGTGTAGTCTGCAAGCTGGAGTAAGTCCTAGGTGCTGGGGCAAGTCCTGTGAGTGTAATCTAAGTTCTTGGGTAAGTCCTGGGTGCTGGAGCAAGGTCTGTGAGTGCAATGCATGCTGGGGTAAGTCCTGTAAGTGCAATCTGCATGCTACGGTAAGCCATGACAATGAAATATGCATACTGGGTAAGTCCTGGATGTTGGGGCAAGTCCTGTAACTGCAATATAAGTTCTGTGTGAGTTCTGTGAGTGCAATGCATGGTGGGGTAAGTCCTCAGTGCTGGGGAAAGTCCTGTGATTGCAATCTGGTGCTGGGGTGGGTACTGGAGAAAGTTCAATGACTGGAATCTCCATGCTGGGGTAAGTCATGTGAATGTAATCTGCATACTGGGTAAGTCCTTCATGTTGGGGCAAGTACTGTAACTGAAATCTGGGGGCTGGGGTAAATCCTGCAGGTGCAATCTAAGAGCTCGGGTGAGTGATGTGATTGCAATCTGCATGCAACTGTAAGTCCTGGGTGCTGGGGCAAGTCCTGTGAGTGCAATCTGGGTGCTCGGTTAGGTCATCAGTGCTGGCCAAGTCCTGTGAATGCAATCTGGGTGCTGGGGGAAATCAATTTATCCACCCAGTGTGCAAGTACCAGTGCAAGGTTATATCTCACATACTGCCCTGATATATATACCCAGGGCCAATCCTAGGGTCACAGGCGCCTGGGTGCAGGTTTTCCTTTGGCGCCCAAGGGTGGGCATGGCTTTATTATGAACCCCTCCCCTTTAGACATTTCTGTTCCAGACCTGCCCATTTCAATATTGGGGAGAGGGGAAGGAGAAAACTTTATTTTAATGTAAAGGACCAACGTTTATTTTAAATAAAGACATATATTTTGCCATATTACTGTGTAGTGGTTTTATTTATTTCTATGATGCTCAGCCAGCAACATGAGAGACTTTTTGCTGGCTAGCAGAATGAGTTTTTACTACCGTTTTACTATTGTACTACCCATGATTCCCAACCAGCCAAAGTCTCTCATTAGTCTGGCTGAGCATCATTGGAAAAGAAGTACACAAGGAGTGATAAATAATATTACACTAAGTCAGTCACTCACGTGTCTCTCTCTCTCCCCATACCCTCATGTCTGTCTGTCTCTCCCCGTACCCTCATGTCTGTCTCTCTCTCCCCATTCCCTCACGTCTGTCTCTCTCTCCACTCATGCTCCATGTCTCTCTCTCTCCATTCATGCTCCATATCTGTCTTTCTCTCTCCACTCATACTCCATGTCTGTCTGTCTCTCACTCTGCACTCATTCCCCATGTCTGTCTCTCGCTCTGCACTCATTCCACGTGTCTGTCTCTCACTCTGCACTCATTCCCCATGTCTTTTCTCACTCTCCACTCATTGCCCATGTCTGTCTCTCTCTCCACTCATACCCCATGTTTGTCTCTCTCCACTCATACCCCATGTTTGTCTCTCTCCACTCATACCCCATGTCTGTCTGTCACACCCCATATCTTTCTCCTATACCTCCCATGTATTTGTCTCTTCCCATGTCCCTTTTCCATGCCCCCTACTGACCTCATCTCAGAACTCAGTAATCGCTGCCTTAAACTCCCCGCACATAGTGATGACTCTGACCGCTATGTTCCGACGCTCTAAGTCATCACTGTGCACGGAAAGAGCAGAAAGCGCTGACTGAGGTCTAAGGGGAAACATGGCGCCGATCTGCAGAGCTGGCTCTGAGATGCAGCACATGGGCAGCCCATTTGCAGAGGTGTACTTAGGGTACACTTTGCCATTAACATAAGCAACAGCCAGTTTGCCTATTAAAAATGCTACAGTTTGCCCAATAAAAATGCCTGTTCGTCCATTAAAATACACCAGTTTCCCAAGTAATATGCCAATTATTTTGCCCATTAATATGCCACAGCCAGTTTGTCCATTAATATACAACAGCCAATTTGCCCACTGATATGTCACAGACAGTTTTCCCATTTATACACCAATGCTAGTTTGCCAATTAATAGGCTACAGCCAATATGCCACAGTTAGTTTACCCAATAAAAGCATAATCTCCTCTCCTGCTTTCCCCAGTACTCACCTTGCTGCTGCTCTCGCGTCCCCGGCTGTCTCCTCCGCACAGTCTTCACTCTACGCACGCTGAGTGCAGGAGGCGGGAAATAGACGCCAGCTGGTTGGGGGCTGGTCCCCTCCATGTGATAAATTGATGAGCGCAGTGAGGGCCCTGGGCAAGAACACACTTACACACAGCCACACATAAATACACACAGTCATACATAAATACACACAGTCATACATATATACACACAGTCACACATAAATACACACAGTCACACAAACACAGTTACACACTTAGTCACCCTCACAGACATACATTTACACAGACACCCTTATACACACTGTCACACATACATAAATACACACAGTCATACATAAACACACACAGTCACACATAAATACACACAGTCAAACATAAATACACAGTCACATATAAATACACACAGTCATACATAAATACACACAGTCATACATAAATACACACAGTCACACAAACACAGTTACACACTTAGTCCCCCTCACAGACATACATTTACACAGACACCCTTATACACACTGTCACACATACATAAATACACACACAGCCACCTTTACACACTTAGACACAGGATACACGTGCACAGACACTCATGTACACACACTTACACAGACAGTAACACACACATAGTTATACACATTGACACACATACACACTTATACACATTCACACACACTTACACAGACAGTAACACACACATAGTTATACACATTGACACACACATACACACTTATACACATACACACACTTACACAGACAGTAACACACACATAGTTATACACATTGACACACACATACACACTTATACACATACACATACACACACACACTTACACAGACAGTAACACACACATAGTTATACACATTGACACACACATACACACTTATACACATACACACACACTTACACAGACAGTAACACACACATAGTTATACACATTGACACACACATACACACTTATACATATTCACACACACTTACACAGACAGTAACACACACATAGTTATACACATTGACACACACATACACACTTATACACATTCACACACACACAGACAGTAACACACACATAGTTATACACATTGACACACACATACACACTTATACACATACACACACACTTACACAGACAGTAACACACACATAGTTATACACATTGACACACACATACACACTTATACACATTCACATTCACACACACACAGACATTAACACACACATAGTTATACACATTGACATACACATACACACTTATACACATACACACACACTTACACAGACAGTAACACACACATAGTTATACACATTGACACACACATACACACTTATACACATTCACATACACTTCCACACTTTCTTTCTTTTTTTATTTTACATTTTAACAACCCCCCCAAACTGTTATCACCTCCTCCTCCTCCTTGTTAATCCAAGCACAGAGCAACGGGGGAAAGCTCCGCCCCCGTCGCGTTCTGTGATTGGCTGCAGGGAGGAGGATGTTCTCTATGGTGTCTTGGCAGATACTCTAGAGAACGTCCTCCTCCCGGCAGCAGCCAATCACAGAACGCGACGGGGCGGAGCTTGCACCCGTCGCGCTGTGCTTGCTTTAACAAGGAGGAGGACGGCAGGGAGAGAGCTCCCTGCTACAGCGCCTCTCCTCCCGTGCGCCTGGGCGCGGTGCACCCCGTGCACCCGCCCAGGATCGGCCCTGTATATACCCCTACACAGGGCAATATATGCTCCCAGTATGTACACAAGGTCATGTCTCACACACATAAACTTGTTAATACTTGGGGTATATATTGCCCTTTGCAGAAATATATATCAATCTAATCTATAAATAATACACTCTTCAAATGCATAATTTTCCTTTTTTTATGAACAAGAAAATAATGTTATGCTATGGGGCTGGTATACAATTATTTCCAGGGCTGGTTTTTGTTCCCAGTCCGGCCCTGACTACAGGTCACAGAAACAAAATACAAATATATCTAAAACACTAAGCATTTCACGTAAAAAATATGCTTCCTCGTGTAATTTTAAATCCTCAACTCCTTTCCTTATATATCCTTCTATTGTCCATTGGAATATGCTATTTGATGTGTAATCTCATGATATTTAAAATGTTACATGTTGAAATTTTTCAATTGAACAAGATAAACTTTTTCTTTTTGCCTTGTGTTATTTAAACCGTCTATGGGTCTGGCATTAGTGTCTGTTACAATCACATTACCACGAGTTTCAATGTTGTAGAATCAGATGATATAGTACACAAAACATTCAAATTTATCAGAGAACAGGGATTATAGAGAGTAAAAAAGGGCACATGAATTTGGGTCTCAAAAAGGAGTTGTTCCACCAAAAGAAAGACACATTAAGACATGATGATAAAAGTATGGTTTATAAGAAATAGATCCTAACAGTGTGTAATGCTTTTATTAAATATATATTTTGATGATTCCATTGACCACAATGTAAGTCACCAGTGATTTCACCAACCACTATAGTTCAGAGAAGCAGGTATGATGAAGTCATTTTGTCAAGTTTCCAAGCCAGCTATGCTGTATGCTGATGAATCTTCAGTATATCTTTGGACAGATTAGCTGCATAGTGTTTTTTTCCCAGAAGTCTCAATTTTTCATTCACTGGGACCCAAAGTGTGTAGATATAGTATAGAAACAGGGGTGGGCTGGGCCGGGGGGCAGGGTGGCAATTGCCCCCCAGGCCGCCCTAAGGTTTGTAAAACACGGCCGCTGGGAAGATCCCCTCTCACCTCCGCTCTGCCAGCAAAGCTGCACGGGGAGCCGAACAGGCAGCACAGAGAAACCTCCGTGCTGCCTGTTCGGCTCCCCGTGCAGTGTGCCGACACGGAAGTGCCGACAGTCACGTGATCGGCGCTCTGACGTCAGACGCGCGCCGATCACGTGACCTGTCGGCACAACCGCCGGGAGGCCGAACGGGCAGCATGGAGGGACCATGCTGCCTGCCACCAGGTAAGTCCTCCTGCCACTAGCCACCAGGGAAGTCCTGCCACTAGCCACCAGGGAAGTCCTCCTGCCACTAGCCACCAGGGAAGTCCTGCCACTAGCCACCAGGGAAAAAGGTAAGGGGGGGGGGGGCAAAAAACACTGGCATAATATTGGGCAAATTGGCTGGGGCATATTACATGGCAAATAAGACTGGCATATTATTGGGCAAATTGGCTGGGGAATATAACATGGCAAATAAGACTGGCATATTATTGGGCAAATTGGCTGGGTAATATTACATGGCAAATAAGACTGGCATATTATTGGGCAAATTGGCTGGGGCATATTACATGGCAAATAAGACTAGAATATTATTGGGCAAATTGGCTGGGGCATATTACATGGCAAATAAGACTGGCATATTATTGGGCAAATTGGCTGGGGAATATTACATGGCAAATAAGACTGGCATATTATTGGGCAAATTGGCTGGGGAATATTAAATGGCAGAATAACACTGGCATATTATTGGACAAATCGTCTGGGGAAAATTAAATGGTAGAATAAGACTGGCATATTATTGGGCAAAATGGCTGGGGAATATTAAATGGCAATTAACACTGGCATATTGGGCAAATTAGCAGGGGCATATTAAATTGCAGATAACCTTGGAATATTATTGGGCAAAGTTACTGAGTTATATTAAATTGCAGAATAACACTGGCATATTATGGGACAAATTGGCTGGGGAATATTAATGGCAAATAATATTGGAAATGTGTATGTAATGGGGTGATGGAGGCATGTAAATGTGGTGATGGGGCATGTCCTGGTGTGCAACGTGGGTTATGGGTCATGTCGTAGGTGTGCAACGTGGGTAGGGGGGGGTGCCCAAATTTTGGGATATTGGGTGTCTAAATCCTGGCATATTGAGGGGCATAACCCTGGCATATTGAGGGGAAAATCCTGGCATATTGAGGGGGCATCATCTTGGCATATTGAGGGGAAAATCCTGGCATATTGGGTGTCTAAATCCTGGCATATTGAAGGGCATAATCCTGGCATATTGAGGGGCATAATCCTGGCATATTGAGGGGCATAATCCTGGCATATTTAGGGGAAAATCCTGGCATATTGAGGGGGCATCATTTTGGCATATTGAGGGGCATAATCCTGGCATATTGAGGGGCATAATCCTGGCATATTGAGGGGCATAATCCTGGCATATTGTAAGGGAAAATTCTAGTATATTAAATGGCAAATCCTGGCATATTGTGGGGGAAAATCCTGGCAATATTCGTTATAAAACAAGGAAAAGATGGCCGTGGATGGGGAGGCGATTCGATGGTGCAATGGGCCACTTGACTGGATTTGCCCCCCAGGCCTAAGGCTGCCAGCCCTCCCCTGTATAGAAACTACTCTGAAATGTAACTATTTTTGTTTCCTTTGTACACATAGATTTGAACACTGTTGCACATTATCACCACTATTTTCGATTTATTTTTATCACTTTATCGCAGTTCAAAAGAAACTCAAGTAATGAGTTTGTGAAGTTTGAAGTAAATCTAGGGCGGGGCAATGAGATGATGAGTGCTGAGAGGGGATGAGGAGTGCTTAGATGAGAGTGGGTTTGCCTGGAAGGGATTGCTGAAATACAGAGAGGGAAGCTACCGAAATAATAGAGTGTGACAGTAAATTGAGGATGTATCAGGCTAGTATTGCAAGGGAAATGTGGTACTGAGATGCAAAGAAAGTCAATGGTGACATTGGAAAATATGTGATATGGTGCTGATATGATAGAGGATATGGTGCCTATGCAGATGGCATTCAATTTAGAACCATTACTCTTGATGCTGTCTTTTAATTAAACATATGTAATAGTTTTGCCTACAGATGTCCTTCAAATTTAAGCAGCACCCCAGTGTGGTATAGTGAGGTATATTCACTATAAATTCTGCAGTTCTGTGTCGAATTGCACCCCCACCCGATATAGTTTCATATTAGGTATTGTTCAGAAGAATAATAACAGAAACATAAAAAAAAAAAGACTAATTAGCAGTTAATTGCATATGTTGGTAAACAGCTGTCCAGACACAAATGCTGGTACAGCATAACCATTGACAGTTATATAGGATAACTCCCATCAGTATAAAACTAGCCTGTGCAACATAGCTCCCATAATTATATTGTGAACCAGACTTTGATGGTGGTACATTGTAGCTTCCATCAGTGTACAGTTTACCAGATATAGATGGTGATATAGTGTAATTTTCAATTCTATATAACCAGCACAATATAGACAGCATAGGTCCTAATTAGCCGTCAAAAGAATACCACACTGACACTCCCATCCAAGGCATCAGGCAATGTTTGGAGGTATGGGTACGTGTTCTCATTTTTGGTAGACCTATTGGAAGTTAAAGTGGACTTGTCAATTTTCCTATAAGAATGAAGGAAGAGAGGCAAGCTTAAACCAGCTCCCCAATGTTTTTTAATGAACCCCACAATGTTTTTTTTTTTTTTAACATTTTAAATATTCAGAGGATTTTGCCATTGACACTTCATGCCGGTTATTATATGTGATCACATCTTATTCTACTGGGAATGTTTACATGGAATCTTTTTGAAATTTTAGAGAACCCACACAACAATAATAATAATAATTATTATTATTATTATTATTATTATTATTTAGTCCTGACCATAAATACACATTGAATAAAAACTGTGTTCCCTCCTAATCTCTAGCAGAATGACTTTGGTATTGATTTTCTGTTATATCACAGCACACAATTATTTTCACACATTGGATTAAATATTGCATTTATTTTCACATCAAACAAAACCATTTCCCTATTTTCCTACTGGTAATTTTCTGTGAGCCTTTCTGTAAATACATGTAAGTTTTAACAAAGATTCTGCAGCAGCTCAGAGAACCAGCCCTGTCTACTGTCCGAGAGGCTGTAATGAAGCATAAACCTCAGCTAAACATCAAAAGCTCTTTAGACAAGAATGCAGTGACGGGATTAGTGACCTGGCTTGTTTCTTTGCCGTTTCAAATTGTTGATGTCATTTCTCAGTTGAATTGTTTTAGTATCAGGAATGTTAACTCTTTAATGAAAAACGTTGAGGAGCCATAGGGAGCTGAACAGTTGCAGACATGCTATCGAGCAGGAGAGTGCAATGTTTTTATAAAAGTAGGAGACGTGATAGGAAATGCATGTACATGTTAGCTGATTTACCTTTGTTTTATTGATTACTGGGCAATGGATGTTCTTATTGGATGACAGATTATTATTAAGGTTATTTGCACAGTACCTAAAGATCTGTCTTTTCTGGTTCACACAAACATTGCAGCCAATTAACTTATTAATTTAACCTTTTTCACTGTTTTGTTAAAGCACTGTATTTAAGAGATAGATCTTCACATTGTAAATTGCCTATGATCACACGAAACGCGTAAGGCGACTTCGTTTTTTTCTCACCCCACTTGTTGCTGTGTTCCTGTTTCCTTTTATCGGATCCACTTTGTTATCAAATTATTCAATTTTTCACCAACAAAGGAGTGCTCATTATTCTTTCAATCTTATTGGATGACTCCACTATGATTTTTGTTAAAATAATAAAAACATACTAAATTTAAATGTGCACAAAATATATATCCTTTCAACATTGTAGAACAGTCGGCATCCTTACAAGGGCAGGCATGCCGCATCCCGAGAAAAAGACAAAGAACAACATGCGCCAAAAAAATAAAAATGACACAAAAATTCCACTTTTTACTAGGCTTATAACCACAAGTGCGAACGTGTGCACTGACCTCCGCTGAAGCCCTCACAGAGACTACGCTAATACAGCGGCGCTCCAATTGCAACAGCGCTAGACCCAGGTCCGCATACACTCCCCAGCAAAGGTGTGCAGAATTCGACTTAACCAGAGTGATAGATTCTTCCATTTTCTCCTCCTGTCATCAACGCACCAAGTATATTTTAAATTAATATCAGCAAGCCCGTCTCCCCAAGAGATGGAAGAATTATAAATACAATCATCAAAGAATCATATATCACTTAACCAAGAAGTCATCAACCTACAGTAGAATTTTGCATTAACAAAACAGATTACACACATCTGAAGAAGCCCCAAGTTTGTGAAATGTGTCAGGTTTTTGTCCACAAAACATTTTTTATAGCCAATTCATTGTGCAAACCTTTTAATTATTGTTTTATATGAAATTAATATTCCTGTGTAAGAGTGTTTTATGTTATATTTATATACTAGAAGTGACTATATTAAAGATACATTTTTAACGGTAATGGTGATGTGCAACCTTTCCACTATTCTTCTTAAGAACAAGCGCACACATCATATTATTTTACAACAACAACAAAAATATGTCACACAACGGTGTATTGTATAAAACAGTATGTATTTATTGTAAATAATAATAAAAAATAAGACAAACAATAACGACAAAGCAATTTGTAAATGTACACAGGAGGTCTGTAAATAATAATATATATGTCACAATTAGTTCAGTGACGCTCATGCATTAGGAGGAACACTCATATATATTGTGCTTATCAGAAAAGGCATAAAAACAAACATAATGATGCCTCAAAAATGTCGATCGAGATATTAGCAATAATTCTCCGTTCAGTGCTAGCTAGCATAATTTGATGGAGATGCTCCTGACTCTACACTGACTCTATGTTTTCAATATCCTGATATTTTGGGTACTCTGATTAGTCCACTGACGAAGCAACGATGAGTGGTGAAAAGCATATCAGGCATTTTGAACTAACTAAGTTATAAAAAAAATAAAGCAAAGTGAATATCTGTTCATGGAGAATGTGCATTAATCAGTTCACAATGCAGAGCAACTGCTATGCTGTTAATTTGTAGCAGTTCTAACTAATCGTTTTTGCTACATTTAGTTGTAAGCCATCTGCAAACATAATTCAACTTTGTGAATCTACATAACTCTGGTGTATTTGCTCCAACATAAGACGACCCTGAGTATAAGACTACCCTTTAAGAAAAAGTTTTACTTGTATATATTCACATGTAAATTGCTTTTTCATATTTAATAAAAATTATGATATAAAAAAATGCATTTTTTGTTTTTATTTCCTTTTATGTGCCAATGCTGCCCCTACACCCCAGTCTTGCCCAATGCTCCCTCTCCCCTCTCCCTCACCCAATGCTTGCTCTCTCCCCCCTCAACGCTGGCATAATATACCGAAGTGTCGGGCAGCAAGGAGGATGTCTGCACGATACTTTACACGATACACTTCCACCAGGACTTCTATGATGAAGCCAAAAGGTCACATGACCTCCCGGCATCCTTCATAGAAGTCTCGACGGACGCGCCGGGCAGCAGTGGAGGATGTCTACGTGCATTGCACAGACATCCACCGGCTATTAGCGAGGGGGATCCAGGTCCCCTGTAGCTCTGCGGGGGACCTGGATCCCAGTCTTATAGTCTGACCTCAATTTGAGGTCATACTATAAGATGACCTTGAATATAAGATGAGGGGTCTTTTTCAGAGCATTTGCTCTGAAAAAAACCTTGTCTTATATTGGATGCAAATACGGTACTTACAAAGTTTAAAGGATATGAATCTAATATCATTTTTACCTACTTCATGGCAGCTTCAGTTCAACAAAGAAATTCTCTAAAGACATACCTAGGAACAACTTATTGTAACCGTTAATTTTTGCCATCTATGTCTCACAGCTCAAATAGATGAATATTGACATGATAAAGAATTAAAGGGTACATCAGTCCAGACAACATTAACACATACTATACTATATAATATGGCATTATAGGATTGACTCAATTTAATTTAACAATTTGGGAGATTTGTGAGTTCATAAATATCCCAAATGCCGCTAATCAATATCTCTGAAACAACAGTTTGGGCTGTTTGGAAACTAAAGCATCAGAGGTGTTCAGATCAGGACATTTTGCCCATGAAAACTATAGATTTTCATTTACCCAATGGACATCGATCACACTGGAACATGCTCTGAATTCGGTTAAGATACGCGTAATTCGCCCATTTCAATTTTCCTGATCTGAGCTGGAAAATTCCTCTTTAAAGCCCTCCAAAGTACAAAGGATGCATAGCTGATTTTCATGCAGATTAGAGATCACTTTTGTGGTCTCTGAGTAGCCTAATTTTAAGTGCAGCTCTGATCAACAAAGTGATCTGATTGGAGCTTCCTGAGTGGACTAATGAATCAAACGAATGGACGAATGAACAAATGGTTTTCATTCATTCTGCATTTGTCCATTTGTTTTTTTTCATCCAGCTTTTCAATTTTTGGCTGAATAGCTGAAAATACAGTATAAAGACGCATGCCGAAGTCTACTCCTCACCAGCCTGACTTTCAATCACTTGTGCTGATGGAGGGAGGTTAGGTAGGGGAGTTGCCGCTGGTGCAGTGGTACCCTCTAACTTTCCATACTCTAGGGACAATTTAGTGTACTTTTACCTCAACAGTTGATTGTGGTATTCAACCCTGAACTGACACTCCTGCTGACAACCTTATCTGCTCCAGATTCACAACGCCCACATCTAACTAGCTAAGGAACTGAATCCTGTATCTACATCTCCTGGGCATGGAAATGATCTTGATTACTCACCATCATGGTGAGTTGCTGGTTTATCCAAGTGATGTCCTGCTGGATCCCACCTATTGCACCATGGACAACAGCCTTGAGGGCCATAATTGGAGGAGGGGTAGGTCCTGATGTTCTGTCAAAGCTGGGATCCACCACTGTGAATCCACCACAAGTGGGATCCACTTGTCTCCTCCTCAACAGATGTTACGGCAGGAAAAAAGGAAAGATGTGTGGAACATTGCAATGCAAATTTTATTCATTGAATTCAAGTACAGATAAAATGCAGGGTTACCTACATGCTGAACTATTGTAAATTGACATTCCACTAATAAAAATATCATTTTTTAATCTAACATGGTCTTTGCATTTATCATAGCTATTTCGTGAATAAGTTGATGGTTACATGAAACTAACCTATGCTACACTCATTGCTTGCTAAACTTGTGATTGAACCTATGGAGAGTTAAACATTTTGATGCTAGTACTAAAGTGAGAGAACAGTGTTAATAAATCATATGAAATCATATACAGAACGTATGAATGGGTCCAGTGTACCCTCAACACCCATGACAGCTTCAGGCCTGTTGGCATGCATTCGATCTTTCTTGAAGGCTAACAGGTCAGCCTGCTCTGGAGAGCCTCCCCCAGGGCGCCTAATTGGGGAAGCTGCCCTGGTTAGCTACCTCTTCCCCTAACTCTTGATAACGGAGTATCAGAAAGATATAGGTAGAACATTGCATCATCATTGATCATCTGTACATGTTATCCTATTTACACATATACATCTATCTTACACATCTACCCATCTATCTATACATGCATGTACATACTGATATCTACATATATACATTCCCCCATGTGCATGTGCTACATTATATCTACTACTACACTGACATGGATATGCATCGGAAACAAACATTGACCGTAGCCACTTGCAGCATGTGTTTGTATATGTTAATTGTTGCAATGTGCTACTTGCCTACCCATCTAAAATTCTCCACAGAACTACAGTTCTGCACACACACCCTTGCAGCTTCTCTATGTGTGGCAGCCATTTTAACATGTGCAACCACACATTCCCTATCTTTACATTTCTAGCTATCCTTGACACAGCTCCTACATGTGTTACAGTAACTACAGGTGTGTGAGCTATGTGTGTAGTCCAATTTTACATGTGTCTTATGGTGTATGAGTATTTGAAATGCACTTACCTTTTCTTCACCACCTCCCTGGACTAGTTGTTTCCACCAACTAAATTGCCACAATCCACAACCTCCTGCCAGAAGTAATTTCTCCTCCTCAGGCTACAATAAGTTGTAGTGGCACAGCTTCCTCGCCAGTGCCTTTTTCTCCTCTACCAAAAACTAGGGAGGCCTTTGCCTTTCTACCTCTCCTGCTACCAGTGTCTGTCCCCTCTCCCTGGCTTGCCATTGGATGGTCAAATTTTAAAATGTTTAAAATCTACCATAAAATGGTGGCTTTGCCATGTGCTTAGTATTAACAGAGATTTTGTTTATTTTGGTTGAATTTTGGATTATTTTCAGTATTTCTGGGCTATTTTTTTCTTGTGCAAAATCTCCCAGAGGATTTTGAGGGTACTACATATTTTGGCTGCATTCAGTTTTGGCAGATATCAGTGTGGAATCCGCTATGATTTCTAATTTGCAAACATTTTCAGAGACACATTGGTTCTACCTGTATGGCTCAACATTCATGTACCAATGTGTCACCGATGTGCCCCGAATCAGTCTGCAATTTGGAGGTGCCCATTAGGGCTGATAATTGGCAGATATTGGTTCAACCCTTATATTTTTAAGGAGTTAATTTAATGTTTGACACAAGCATGAGTTAAATTGCACATCATTTTTAATTGGATATTATAAAAGTGACATTTTATTTAAAAAATTACACAAATTAGACTTTTTTCCCTCTCTATTTATTGTCTCTTGAAGTACAGTGAGATACTTAGCCATCAAGCAATATGATCTGATTGGCCCCAAATGTATTCTGCTGCATGACCAATATGCTGCCAAAGTCATTAAGAACTATCTTCAGCATAAGGAGGAACATGGAGTCATGGAAGTGATGGTAGGGTTCCCACAGAGCCCTGATCACAGCATCATCAAGTCTGTCTAGGATCTAACAGAATTCTTACTTCACAGCATTTTTCCCACTTGCCTAAAACGTTTTTGTAGCAGTGTAGCTGGTGGGAAGATATGGGGGTGGGGGGGTGGGAAAAACATTTGGCACAACTAACTTTTCTAAATGAATCATATAGTCATTGGATGGCGTAGAGTCTGTAATGTATTATTTAAATGTGTAAAGAGCAAGCATGATCATCCACAGTCAACTATTAGATATGCACAGCAGCAGGTAACAGTGCTAATCATACACCATATTGCAGTATTAAAAATATGTTTAATATGAATTGTTTGATTATTTTTTTTTTTGGCACACCCGACTTTAACCTCTCATGTGAGGGAGAACACAATATCAGACAGGAGTATCCTTTTAAACAATAAAATTATTCATCCCTTTTAAAGACTACATTACCTGAGCTGTCCGAATATCCTAATATGAAAAATACATTCGAAAACAAAAAGCTGGAAAGAAATAAAATACAAATGTTTACCTAGTTTTCTGCAAGATAGAATTTCTGTTTGTGAAAAGGGAAAAAATCCCACCAATGTAGACAGCATTGTTTAATATACATAGAAAGATCAAATTGCAGGTAAGGGAAATAAGGACATGTGATTATTCAGGACTGTTTTCACCATTATATGTTACTCCCACAATCTTTCCATTTCTATTACGTAGAAGGATTTTTTTCACCTTTTATTCTCATTTTCTATTTTCCCCCTCTCTCTCCTAGTGGACCTCTCTTACCTTCCTCTCTCTAGTATGTTTCTGTACCAACCACCCTCACTCAACCCTATTCGCTTCTCTTTACAAAAGAAGAAAAAACTGTTTAATTCAAACATTGATACAAATACATAGGGCTAATCTGAATAATGATTGTTGAGTCAGCTGGGCCGTACCTTACTGTCAAATGGATCACATATTGGATGTCCCTGACCTAGTGCCTCTATTCCTCATTATGGTTACTACCTAGCTGGTATTTTAATCTAAAGGATCTACTCAGATCATTCTGATTTTGGTAGCGAAAATCAGAGCTCCAAGTTTCGGACCACTGTGGATGCCATCAGTGATCCAAATAGCCATAAATGGGGGGGGGGGGAGGGGGGGGGGGGTTGGGGGGTTGGAGAGGGGGTTTGTTTTGCTTTTAATGGGCTTCTGTATGTGGCATATTTAATGGGCTCCTGTATGTGGCATTTTTAATGGCCACTTGTATGGTGCTTATTTAATGGGCAAACTAACTGTGGCATATTTTAATGGGTAGCTAAATGAGACGTATGTTAATGGGTAAATTGATGCTGTGACCAGGGGAAGTCTTCTTTGAGCAATGAGGGTGCAGAGGAAAGTCCTGTTTGAACAATGAGGGTGCAGAGGAAAGTTCTGTTTGAGCAATTAGTGGGCAAGGGAAAGTTCCGTTTGAGCAATGAGTGGAAAGGGGAAAGTTCCATTTGAGCAATGAGTGTGCAAAGGCAAGTCCTGTTTGAGCAGTGAGGGTGCAGATGAAAGTCCTATTTGAGCAATGAGGGGGCAAAGGCAAGTTCTGTTTGGGCAATGAGTGGAAAGGGGAAAGTCCTGTTTGAGCAATGAGAGTGCAGTGGCAAGTCCTGTTTGAGCAATGAGGATACAGTGGAAAGTCCTGTTTGAGCAATGAAGGGACCCGAATGTTTCTCACAGGCAGCCGGTGAATGTCTGTGACACTTGCACCTGTGCTTCTATGATGGAAAACCATGGTCACGTGACCTCCCTATGTTGCATCTCAGAAGTCCCAGTTGAAATGTTGGGCAGCATTTAAGGATATCCGATATCCTCCGGCTATCCCACATTGATGCCTATTGTCTTGAAGTCCTGAGGATGCATTGGGGAGCAGTTTTGCAAGTCTGGAGAAGCATTGGCAAGTCTGGGTGCATATTGGCAAGTCTGGGGGCATATTGGCGAGTCTGGGGACATATTGGCAAGTCTAAGGATGCATTGGAAAGTCTGGGGACATATTGGAAAGTCTGGGGATGCACTGGCAAGTCCAGGGGCAGATTGGCAAGTCTGAGGATGCATTGGAAAGTCTGGGGGCAGACTGGCAAGTCTGGGGACAGATTGGAAAGTCTGAGGATGCATTGGCACATCTGAGGATGTATTGGCAAGTCTAGGAACAGATTGTCAAGTCTGGGGAGGCATTGGCAAGTCTGGGGATGCATTAGCAAAAATGAGGAAATAAAAACAAGAAATACATGTTTTCCATCATATTTTTGTTAAACATGAAAAAAACAGTTCATATGTGAGCAAGTCTTGGGGCATATTGGTAAATCGGGGGGTAGATTAGTTAATCTGGGAATGCATTGGCAAGTCTGGGGGTAGATTGGCAAGTCTGAGGATGCATTGGCAAGTCTAAAGAATGCATCCTCTTGTCTGGGAGCAGATTGGCAATTATGGGGATGCTTGAGGCAGATTGGCCAGTCTGGGACAGATTGGCAATTATGAGGGCGGAGTGGCAAATAGAAGTAAACAAAATTAGAAATGTATTGTTTAATCATATTTTTTTTATTAAATAGGAAAAAAAACATTGCTCTCCTAATTTTATCCTGTCCCCCTTTTGCCCTACCAAAATATACAGTAATTGCCAAAGACATCACTGACTGCTAGAACCCCATAATTAATATTTTTTTAAAAAGCAAGTAATTCATTTTGTTTAATAAATCTTTCATTTTTCATTATTTTAAGGCTCTTCGTGGCAGTTATAAGAGCAACTTAACCCCAAAAAATTAGATTCTGCACCATCCAAGTGATATTTCCCTGTCATTGGTGTGTGGGCATGTAAATCACTGGTAGTCTAACTTACACTTCCATACTACATTAACATTTATATATGCAGTGACACCAATTTACACTGTACTTGGTACAGAGCATAAAAGGAAATTACAGGCTGCGTAAATGAGGTAGAGAGTCCTTCTTGCAAGCTTACAATCTCATGCCTCATAAGCAGTGGCATTGCTGTAGGGGCCAGAGGAGGCCATGGTCCCCCTACATAATCATATGCTCCCCATTCAGCCCCCAAATGAAACAGTGTTGCTGATTATACATGTCACGAGGGAGCACTGATGTTGTCTTTGTGTTGCTTCACAGTGCCTGCTTGGCTCCTTCCCTTACTCCTAAGCACTTATTGCATGGAAGTGGCACTGGGCAGATCCTCCTCCTGAAAGCTTGACAGCACAAGGCACCAGCAACAGCCATATAAGTACTGGAGGGAGGGATGAGGAGGAAGTGCAATATAATCTTGGCATAGTTAATGGGCACCTGTATATGGCATATTGAATGGCCATATAAGTACTGTAGAGAGGAATAAGGAGGAAGTGCAGTCTAATCTTGGCATCATTAATGGGCACCTGTATGGGTTTAAAGGGCACCTGTATGGGTTTAATGGGTTCCTGTTTGTGCCAATTTTCTCGGGCTCCTATACATGCCATATTTAATGTGGCATATTAATGGGTACCTGTATGTGGCATATTTAGTAGGCTCCTGTAGGTGCCATATTTAATGGACTCCTGTGTGTGGCATATTTTAATGGGAAAAATAACCATGGTATATTTTATTGGACAAACTGGTTGTGGCATATTTTAGTGGGTGTCTGGCTTTGGCTTATGTTAATGGACAAACTAACTGGTATATGTAATGGGCAAACTGGCTGTAGCATATTTAACAGGCAAACTAAGTGTTTTTAATTTTAATGGGCACTTGACTGGGGCATAATCTGTGGGGCAAGTACTAGGTCAGAAAGCAAAACAATGTTGAGTGATATTTGTAGAGCACATCAGGGTTATAGATCAAATAATTCTCCTTGAGTTTGTTCAAATGTAGAAAAATTCTGTATTTTTTATTGTACTCATCTAAAATCACAACAACACAAGGAAACGGCAAACATCTCACGCATTTCGCCAATAGGGCTTAATCATTGATAAAATCGGAAACAAGACTTGCTCAAGAACTCTGGCTACCAGAGGAAGAAACTCAGATCTTGGAGTCACTACAGAGGTGGTCACCGCGAATGTATCATGGGTTGAGCCCAAAATATGAGCAGCCGAGAACTTGTGCAGCTCTGATGGAACCACAATACTAGGAAACTATCTGTGATGGTGCAGAAACTTAATGGAGAGCTTGAAGGAGAACAATGGGTTTCTGGAGAACACAGAGAAATGGAACCGGAAGGAGATGAGGTTCAAAGACACGAACAGGTGAAACTTGAACTTGATTCTGGAGCTGGAATTAGGTGTAGGACTGGAACCAGAAGTACTTCTGACAGAACAAGGCAGAACTGGAACAGGTGGAGGTTTAGTGGATAAACAAAGCCGAGGTTGGGGCAGGCGGAATAACAGTGGAGTCAGGAGACGAGCCAAAGTTGGTAACGGTAGGACAGCAGCAAAAAAACTTGGTTGACAAGCCGGATCAGAAACAAAGAATCACAGTAGACAATACGAGGTCAAAGAGCAAGCTGAATCAGTAACAGGAAAAACAAACTATAGAGTAACTCTCAAAAACAGCCCAAATTAGGAGATAAACTTGCTATAACAGGCAAGGAGGAAAAAAGGAAATATGGTATATAAGTATTCCTGAACTATAGGCTGCAACCTAAGGAAATTAGGAACAACACAGGCAAAAGTTATAACATTGGATAATATATCTTTAAGGATCCAGAAAGCAAAGGAGCGTGAGCATCCTTTGAGATGGGAGGACATCACGCTGCAGGTAACATTAAAACCGTGAGTAATTGCCTAACAGAGAACATCTGTTCAGCAAACACTCACGTCACAGCATACATAAAAACAATGATTAATGCTCAAATGACAAATATTATATATAAAACTCAACAATTACAGTGAGATTTTAAGGATTACAACAAGGTCTAAATTGAGCAAGTCTTATTTCTCATTGTATCTATGATGTGCGCTACAAATATCACTCAACATTGTTTTTGCTTTGCTGAATTAAATATGGTTTGGGATGCCGCTGTAGAAGCACTTGGGCTGAATGCGTGTCAATTACAGTGGTACTCCAAGTGATCCAATCACAAGTCTTTGTTTTCAACAAGTACTATAGGTACATACAAAATTGTGTGTGTTTGATTTCGCCATGTATTTTGGTTAGCAGGAACCGTCAGCAGATGTACGGTGTCCACAGAGGGTCAAAAGACCAAAACCAAAGAGTTTTGACTCTTAGTCTTTTACAGGGTTATGAAGATTCGGACATTCAGCAGTTCTTAAATAGCAAATGGTTACTTAATTCAGCCAGCGTTCGGCAATTAGTACAAAATGAATTATTAATCCTTCATTGTACTGAACAAAAGTTCTAGTTATAGCAGAAAAGTGACAAAAAAAAATCTAATTTAATGTGTTGTGTTTAAAGGGACACTACCACTTAAATAAGATGTAACTAGATTACCTGTGCATTTTAAACAAACATATGTAAGACACATGCAACTGTTTTCCTATGTTTTGAATTAATTATGTATAAAACTAAAAATAAAATTAGGTGTTTAAATCAAGAATCCATTTTGAAATTGTTCCCCATGATGCAACATTCTCCAAAATCTTCCAGCAAGTCTCACTTTACAACTGTGACCAAAGCATGATGATGTCATAAGATACACCCCTGCTCTCTTACTGGCTCCTGTGTATCATCGTGGGCAGGACTTTGTGGCTGTGTAAAACTTTGTTTACCTGCCTTCGAACACAAAGAGAGTAGATTGACCTGATGAATCAGGATCATAACTCCGCCCCCTTGTGATGTAATAGTTACGTTACCCTCCCATTCAATGCATCAGAATATGATCAGAATTCTGACTTATAGACTGCATTCTGTGTCCCCCAGCCATAAAGTGAGATTTTAGTGCTGTAAAGTCTCTGGGTGGTGGCACCCAAAAACACTATATGTCATAATTGTTTAGTAAAATATTTCATGAAATAAACTCACATAACAAAAACAAAATACATATCTGAAATCAACAATGCAAAATAAAAAATATAAACCCTTTTAACTTTTTGGTGGGAGCCCCTGGTCTGGGTATTACATGCAGGGGAGAAAACGCGAGGGAAGTGGCTATTACATCCCCAGCCCCCTAGTGTTAAACTAATTATTTTAGAAATTGAATGGTGATTGCTGGAGCCCTATTCAACATTTTTTATACCTTTTCATTAAGATCAACCTAGCTTATTTTCCGTATGTTGTACATGTTCTAAAATGGGGGAAATGCACTTATCAAATTATTTTTTTTAGCTCTCTTGTAGTTTTACATTGTAAATAATTGTACCACGGTCTAGATGTGCAGTAACATTCCATAAGGGGGGCTTTGAGAGAGAGGATTGTCTGTTGCTATAGTAACAGCAATACATCTATTACACTTTTTTGTAGTTTTTAGGAGATAGGAATAGTTGAGTAGAAACTGATATCTTGTTCTTTACAATGCTTCTCTAAAAAATACTGTCGGTGGAAATGCTGATTTAAACCTACTGAAATATGGCAACACAATTTAGCCACTCATTACAACTTTTGCTACAAATGCTTATTTTCCTCTCACTCATATGAGTATCTATGTATTGCAGGATAATATACCCTGCTCTCTTGAGCTCTTTTCCTAGTGCCTGAAAATCCATAGATTAATGGATTTATTATTTTAGTAGCCTTATCCTTGGTTCCTACTACTTGGCAGCCCATGTGACACTCAAGAGATATTCATTTAAGACTAATCAGTAATATTAGCAAAACAGACATACATATACAACCATTAGAGATGTTGGGCCCCTTACAGAACAATGGCCCCCCATAAATATGATCCCAACCCCCGACACTTTCCCCTTGGTGGTCTAGGGTACTGCTAATTTGTAGGAGGCTTGCACTTATATGAAGAGCTCTCTTCTGGCTGGTCTGCTGTCAAAAGGATATGAGCACATCGCTCGCCCCCTTCCTCTCTTGTCACAGAGCAGGACGGTGGTCTTTACCGCTGCAACTGCCCACACGCCGCTCCAACAAGGAGACATTGCTGTGCTCAGTTGCAGCCAGGCACCTGGCCTCCTGATGGAACCAGTACCACATAATGAAAAGAAAACTCAGAACAAATCTTATTGATGGAGAATAAGGTCACTCTGATTATAAGGCAACCCTCCAAATGTTTAATTTATGAAAACAATAAGGAAAGGCCTAAATATAAGACAACCCTACTGGAAAAACAAGTTCTGCTAGTAAATATATTTTTATACTTAAGGATATCTGTGAGGGAGCCCCAGGATAGTAAGGCCCCTTAGTGGTGTACTGGCTGTACCTCAGCCCCCAGTGATGGTGACCCTGTATCAAGCCATTTACATGCCTTAGCACATGTTGTTCTTGGTATGTTTACCCCATAATATATAACTTTGTTTTTCCATCAAAGAGAAGGTCAGGCTCTGTTTGATTAGGTAGGCAATAAAACAACACTCTTGGTTCAACAGCCTGCAGTACCAAAGAGCTCAGTATAAATATAGAGTTAGCTATAAGATAAGATTACATTGCTCTTTGCTCATATATAAGTTCAAAGCCTACATGATGATGTCACAGAACCAAACAAATGACTTTGTATAAAACAAAGTACAAAGTACTGGTCAGTGAATGCTATGTCTATTACATACTTAATCATACTGGTCAATCATCTCTATTATTCGTTGGCCTATCACAGTAAGGAATTCCAAGCAGATTCTGCCTGGCTCAAGCCCCAAGTAACAGTGGAGTGAGTAAGATTAGCTTCCAGGTGCTGTAGCACAGAAAAAGGGTCTACTCACACCCCAGGCAGACAACAGGAACAAACAGAGGTAGTGCCAGCTGAAGTCATCCGGAAGGTAGACAGCATCAATCCATAGTTGGTTTGTAAAAAGTAACTTTATTAAATAAAAAAAAGAATAATAAAACTATCGAGCAGGGAGACAGGAACAAAACAGATACGACACACGCTTGACGCGTTTCGCACCAACTGGCGCTTTGTCAAAACTGCTTTTGACAAAGCGCCAGTTGGTGCGAAACGCGTCAAGCGTGTGTCGTATCTGTTTTGTTCCTGTCTCCCTGCTCGATGGTTTTATTATTCTTTTTTTGATTTAGTAAAGTTACTTTTTACAAACCAACTATGGATTGATGCTGTCTACCTTCCGGATGACTTCAGCTGGCACTACCTCTGTTTGTTCCTGTTATCACAGTAAGGAGTATTCATGGCACCATGTGTTCACAACAGATCAATTAAAATCTAATCATATATTAGATACCAGTTCTTCATATTACACTAGCAAGATTAAAATGATTGATTTTAAGGTTAAACATAATGGGGGTTCTGTCCCAAGTGTTGGGAGCTTTATAAATAGAAGCAGTCATTGGTTCTTATGTATAACGGCGATTGCACTTTTTTTTAGAACTCCCAACCCTTTGCAGTGTGGGAGAGGGACCTCTTTCAAACAGTATTTTGGGAGGTTCCCCAACTCCTATCAGGCACTGATTTTTTTTACATAGGCCACGCTGTTGAGAATCTTCTTTGTCCATTGGTGCACTTGTCCATTGCACCAGTATTTGGCCCAATCGGCTTGTGCGCCATGTTGGTACAAGACCCCCTATCTATTTGCCTCTGCAAAGAGCCTTGCTTACACCTCATGTAGATTATTATGTGTAGAACTTGGAGCTGCATATAGATATCTCCAGTGGAGGTCTGGCAAGGAGCATAAACATGGAAACTGGGAAAATATTAGGGTTGACAACACCCAGTCAATATTTAACTGGCAGGACGATAAAAAATTGGCTTGAGGCCAGAGTGAGGTCAGTGGAGGCTATAGCATGGCTGATATTTTTTTGAAGAAAAGGTAGCTTTAGTAAACATACATCAGGCCGCAACCACTGCTAAACTTGTCTATCAGTCTCTGTACCTTGTTTGCTGACATATCTGTCTTGCCTGTCAAGTTGTGCCTATGTCTGATAACGGGTAAGCTTAAGAAGTTTCATATGCCATTAAAGGGGTTTCTGCTGCCCAAAGCTAGCCCTTTATTGGATAGCTCTCTTTAGAGAGTCAAATTTACTAACCAAGAGGACATAATCCTAATTTCACGGGCCAGGTCCACCTAGCTAATTTTCGGTATGTTGTACAGATTTTTAATATGCATTTTTATTGCATAAAAGACAAATTTGAGTTCTCTTGTAGTTTGTTATCAAAAATAATTTCATTGGGTGTTCTAAAGTCAATTACATCACTAAGATAGAGTATACTGGCTGGCCCCCTACTATCCAGTGGCTCAGGTTGCTAAATGATGACATCATACCTCACTACCTTAAAACTTAGCTCCTGCTAATAGACATGACATGAAAAAAATTGCAGCAGTTTTCATGTTTCCCTCTGAGAAAATGCTGTCATTAGCTAATAATGTGGAATTTACCTCTCTATGTTTAACTCAGCTGTTTTAAGTGCTTGGAATGCAAGAGAGTAGATTTTGTTCTGCAAAAAAAGAGGGCTTGGAAGATAGACAGGACTGTTGCTACAACATAATTGGTGTTGTGTGAGGAAAAATACTGGTATGGTCTGTTTCTTCTTCTTTACTTTATAAGCTTTCTCTAGAAATGTTTTTGGACACTAGGTGGATCTGCCCTTTAAGAGGGCAGAGGTTTAAAAGTAACATAAGAAAGTATTATTTTAATGAGAAGTGGTGGGTACATGGAATAGTCTTTCAGCAAATGTAGTAGAGATAACTACAGGGAATACAGTTTAAGCATGCCTAAGGTAAGAATAAGGCTACCCTAAACATAAGATAATACCAAGGACAAAATAAACATAACATGTGTCAGCAGATAAGAACCGTTTGGCCCATCTAGTCTGCCCAATTTTCTAAAGTCCCTGGCCTTATCTTAAATCTAGGATAGCCTTATGTAATACTTCCTGATATTATTTTTAAACCTTTGCCCTAATTTAAGAGATAATATGAGGATCCATGTCCTCCTATTGTGGTAGTTTTCCTTTTTTTAAATATACTCTTTAAATACATGATTCATTTTCTGTATTTTAAATGTCTCTATCATATCCCCCTGTCTTGTCTTTCCTCCAAGTTATACATGTTAAGATATTTTAGTCATTCCTGGTAAGGTTTATCATGCAATCCATGAACCGGTTTAGTAGTCATTATCTGAACTTTTTCCAAAGTATCAATATCCTTCTGGAGATACGGTCTCCAGTACTGCGTACAATCAGGGCCGGCCTTAGGGGTGTGCGACCTGTGCGAGCGCACAGGGCGCAACACCCCAGGGGGCGCCCGCCCGGCCGGTAGATAGAAAGAAAAAAAAAGCCGGTAGAGGCACTGGCTGGGGGAGATCAAAAGATCCCCCCTCACCAGTCCTCTGCTCGGCATGCTCTGCTTGGTCCGGGGAGGGGGCGGAGCTAACCGGTACAGCGGTGTAGCTCCGCCCCCACCCCGGGAAGCAGAGCAGAGTCTGCTTCACGGGGAGCCCCGGGCAGCATGAGATAGTGCTGCTCGGCTCCCCATGCTTGCATTAAGCATGGGGAGCCCGAGCAGCACCTTCTCTTGCTGCCCATGGCTCCCCGTAATGCAGACTGTGCTCTGCTTCCCGGGGTGGGGGCGGAGCTACACTGCTGTGCCGGTTAGCTCCGCCCCCTCCCTGGATCCACCTTTTCAGGCAAAGGTAAGGGAGGGGGGGGAGAGAGACAGAACAGGGGTTAGGGGGGAGAGAGACAGACAGAACAGGGGGAGGGGAGAGAGAGACAGACAGAACAGGGGGAGGGGAGAGAGAGACAGACAGAACAGGGGGAGGGGAGAGAGAGACAGACAGAACAGGGAGAGGGGGGAGAGAGAGAACAGGGCTAGAGAGAGAGAACAGGGGGAGGGGGGAGAGACAGAACAGGGGAGGGGTGGGAGAGAGACAGACAGAAAAGGGGCAGGGGTAGAGACAGAACTGGGGGAGAGAGAGAGACAGAACAGGGGACGGGGGAGAGAGACAGAACAGGGGACGGGGACGGGGGGGAGAGACAGAACAGGGGAGGGGTGGGAGAGAGACAGACAGAAAAGGGGCAGGGGTAGAGACAGAACTGGGGGAGAGAGAGAGACAGAACAGGGGACGGGGGAGAGAGACAGAACAGGGGACGGGGGGGAGAGACAGAACAGGGGACGGGGGAGAGACAGAACAGGGGACGGGGGGAGAGAGACAGAACAGGAGATGGGGGGGAGAGAGACAGAATAGGGGACGGGGGGAGAGAGACAGAACAGAGGGAGAGAGACAGACATGGCAAGGAAGAGGAAAGGGACAAACATGGGAAGGGAGAGAGACACAAACATAGGGGGGCGAAAGAGACGGGGGGGGGGGCGCCACTGGGGAAGCCCGCACAGGGCGCCGGAACACTTAAGGCCGGCCCTGCGTACAATACTCCAAGTGAGGTCTCACCAGTGCTCTGTGCAATGGCATGAGCACTTCCTTCTTTCTACTGCTATTACCACTATACAACCAAGCATTCTGCTAGCTTAAATGAGTATTTAACAAAAAAGGATAGACTAGATGAGCTAAATGGTTCTTATCTGCCAACACTTTATATGTTTCTATTCCCTGTATCCTATCACCCCACCAGAAGTAGAAAAAAAGCATGTGCCTCCCTTGCCTGATATACTGTTCTGTAGCTTGGTTGCTCAGCTATGATGACATTATATCTCAAAGACATGCCAGGAAATTGGAAATCTGAAGGAAGGAAATAAGTATAGAAATGGGAACCAAGAACAGGAACAGAACTGTAATGTACACAGGATAAGAGCTGAAAAATACCCACGGATGGATACAGAAGCATGCACAGGTATGAAACCAGGGGCTGATTGAAAAGCATGGACAGGAAAAGACGTGGGAGCAGGAACAAGAACAGGACTTGGAACAGGAATAGCCTCAGGAGTGGAACCAGAACTAAGAGAAAGAACATATGTGCATTGTGGTACATTGGGAACTATTAAAGATCCAGGAGCGGCTGCATTCCATTGTAAACCAACATCTCCATGGAAATGCTGTAGATGCCAGATACTCTATGTAAAAAAGAGGCACAATAGCGCTCCCCTGATACAAGTTTAACCCTGAAGCAGCAAGGGAGACATCAAACACTATCTTCTTGATGGCATTGGCATGTCCTATCTGCACCTCTCTTGTATGCCGACTGAACTTGAACATGGAGTTATTGCTTTAAAAGTTCTTGTAGCCATTGTATAATTCTGGGTTCCAAAGCTCTCTTGTGGAAGACATGTATGAATTCAGCATGAGGCTCATAATCACATAGAAGGATGTGATCGTTGCACGCAAACTCTGCAGTTGGCGAGGACCAAAACCAGTCATCTTGGAGATGCATAGTAAAGCATCATATGTATTGTTATGACGTTTAGTTGCTTTATATGTACATTTGATTGAGGGTGATAACCAGATCTAAGGAGTTCTTTATTACCCAATTTAGCAGATAGATCTGTGACTGACAATGGTTGTAGAGACACCAGTAGAGACACCGGCAGCTACATATCTTCTTCCTGATTCTGCCTCTCTGCATCATCCTTTGCCGCCTCCAGCTCCATTTCTCTGGCGAGTTCCACGGATGCGACCAGCTTCATTGGACTTCTTTGTTGCTCAATCATTTTATCATCCTGTGAGTTTGTCTCCAGCAGGGGCCAATATTTTTACTGCCACTTTAGTCCTGCACATGTCTTTCATTTTATTTCAGACACCATTACATTTTAGAAGAAACCAAGGTACCCTTGAGATGTTTGTTTTTCACGTATGTTTGTGAGTGCATCCATTACCAGCTATCCACCTTATATATGTGGTTATTAACAATATTGAACTGTATACCTTGCCATTCTGGTTTTGTTTTGTGTAATGTTTGTAAGCATTTTGGGGAGTGCTCCAGAGGGATGCATTATTTTGTGTAGTACTGCAAGTATCATAACTGTACTAATTTAGCACTTTGTTTATTTGCACAAATCTCTTTATTTTTGCACTTAGATTTACAGATACCCCAGTGGCTATCAAAGGTCAGAAGGGGAACACATTTGAAAGGGGGAAAGAGAGACAGAGGAGGAGAGGGAGACATGGAAGGATAGGGCAATGGTACATAGAAGTTAGGGAGGAGAAAGACATGAAAGGAGGGAAGGAGCGAGACATGGAAGTAGAAGAGAGAGAGAAAGACATGGAAGGGGAAAGAGAAACATGGAATGGGCAGAGAGATTTGGAAGTAGGAAGAGAGACATGGAAGGGGGGGAAGAAAGCGATGGAAGGGGAAGAGAGAAATGGAAGTAGGGGGCAGCAAAGGAAGAGGCAGCAAAACATACCTTTGACTAAAGCAGCAAAAAGTCTTGCACTGGCCCTGGTTGGAGTATTTCAGTGGGTTTAATAGATTTGGATCTGGCACATACTTCACAAGAGGACGAAGACAACAATGTGCTGCACCAAAAATGCCTTGGGATTGTTTTGTGAACTATCCTGTATTTTGGGAGTATTGTGAAATGTTTGCAATCTGTAAAGGAGTAGGTATATATACTTTGTCATTCGTAAGGAGCAAAACCTTGAGAACGCATCCATGCAGAACCTGGAGTTCAGATGGGTGGAGGGCTGAGTTTGTGTGTTTAGGCCTCAGCCAGGTGAGTGGCCTTGACAGGGGGCTGCAGCCCCAGGCCGGTACCTCAACCCCTTCCCAGAAAAACAGATAGGCAGACCAGCATTAACCATTATTATTTTGCATTTATTAATGTCATTGTACACTAAGGGTTAAGCCTCAACAAAATGGTCTCAAAAGAAAACCCTATCTGTCCTTAAAAAAATATGATGTGCCAAATTTATACATTACTGCTGATTTTTCCACAATATACCAAGTTTATACATTACTCCTGTTTTTTCCACGGTTTGCCATGTTTATATATTACTGCTGATTTAACCATGATATGCCAAGTCTATACATTGCTACTGATTTTACCATGATATACCAAGTTTATACAATACTGATGATTTCGCCATTATATGCCAAGTTTATATGATTTTACAAATGCTTGTCCTGGGGTAAGTCCTTTGAGTGCAATGGGATAGGTACTGTCTGCTGGGGCAAGTATTGTGAGTTAAAGTGCTGGAACACTGGAACATTTGACAAGCGACTTATGCCCTGTCCAATATTACTGGGGACCTCACAGTATCTGTAGCCCAGGGGCCCACAAGATCTTTATCCGACCCTGATCATGGGGCTGCCATGTTTAGAATATTAGCTCAGATCCTACAGATATTCCTTCATTTGACTCAAGATTATAAAAATGTCCGACCCTAATACAGCTATACAATTAAAGAGGTCTCAATAAGGTACTTGTTTGTATTCTTTCACTAAAGTATTTTGATTTAAAATACCTACACTTGATACAATCTTTCAATGAAACATAACTTAATTTTGTGCACTTCGTCATCACTACTGAGAATTTGTCTATTGTACTCACTGACCATGTCCAATGCCTTGATATCGTTTTGGACTCTTATCTCTCCTTGAGTGCCCATGTTCTGTCTCTCAACAAATACATTATGAACATTTAAAATTATCTCTTTAACTTACAGAGTCCTCCACTCTGCGGCCCCTCCCTACATTTCCTCCCTCATTAACCAATACTACCCATGCACTCCTCAAATGGACTTAGGCTTACCTCCAACCTCATCAACTCTTCCCACTCCTGTCTGCAAAATATTGCCTGAGCTGCCCCCTCTATCTGGAACTCCCTTCCCCAGAGCATCCAACCCTCTCCATCATTCCTAAACTTCTTAAAGTATCTAAAAAACTCACCTCTTTAAGGAAACGTACTATTCATCCTGCTAGAATACATGTTAATTAACCTCTACCTAATCCCACCTAGCTCTCACCTAAAACACTATAAGGAAATCGAAGCAACTCATCCAGCTAGAACACAGGATCTCTGGCCAAACCAAACTAGCTCCACACATCCTTAATTTTGTACAACCATTACCTCTCTTGACCTCTTCACTCATGTGTCTCATGTCCCCCACTCTTTCTAGAATGTAAACTTCTGATCAGGGCGTGCTACCTCATGTATCACTCTGTTCTTGTTTGTCTAGCTTAGTATATAATCCCCATCTATACATTGCACCCAGCGCTACGTAAATTGCTAGCGCTATGTTAATTAATGTTAAAAACTGAAGCGTCTCTTGGACTGTCATTTGAAGAATCCTATAATACGTCTAGGCTTCTATGTAAAGAGTTAATCACCAGTGAGTCAATGTCACTCTGAAAGGTAGTGAATAATATGTGAGTCATAGACTATATTTTAATTAATGGCAAGAAAATTCTGAGATCACAGAAATATGAGAAAACAGAGTCATTCCATTTATTTGTGTGACCCTCCCCTCCTCATTTCCGGTGTATCTTCACAATCAGAGTGAGACTGCAAATATGTGCTTGAAAGTGGCACAAATATTTCCCAAGGCAGAAAACTATTCCACGTGTATGATTGGATTCTGTTGACTTTTCACACAAACGAAAGAACCAGAATAACAGGAGTGTCAGGCGTACCCAGTAATCTACTTTTCCAATTGGGCAGAATGGAACTTTTTTTTGGGAGAACAGCTTTTTACAATGACTTCAGCATTCAAACCTTCATGTAATAATTTACTGTCCCATGATGGCTAGGTGTACAGATTTGCCTCAGTCTTTATGTTGGATCACATTTTGTGATCTTTACAGACTTTGATGGTGTCGTCGTCTTTCTATGGGTTAGTTACTGAGTGGAAACCAAGCGTGGGCCATTTGTTCAATCTGCTTTATTATCCCTTTAATGAACTTTTGTATATGACTTGTGTTTGGTTCTCATTTAATTGCACTGTGTTTAATCTGTTAAACTGTGCTTGAGAAACAAGCTTTATATAAGCTAAAGCTTGTCAGGTTTGTTAAATGGTTACCAAGCAGAACCTGTCCCGACTGGAGAATGGATAGCACCAAAGAGCTAGTAAGCCTGTGCATATTGACTATTATCAAACAGACAAATTATACAGCAGCACTACAAGTCTTAACTGAGTCGCTGAATTCACTGACACTAGAAATAGCCCTTACCACACTCTCTCCTTATGGGCACCCTCCCTTTCGCTAGTGGCTGGGTATGGCAGTGCCCAGCTGCTAAAATAAAAAAGACAGTATGTAAAAAAGTGACAATATAAAGATGGGACAATCTAAAAATGTTTTGCAATTTAACCACTGTTAAACTATTTCAAATTTGTTTTTCTTTCTTTGGGCACAAAAAGAGTAGCAACTGCTCTTCTGACACTTAAAATAAAAAATAAAAAAACACTTTTCTTTAATTTGTGTAGAGTAGTTTGGTCTACTGCTGTATAATAACATGTATTTTTTTTTTTTTATACATCACACTTACTGTATCCGCTGACCTAAATTTTACCATTGAAGGTCACATTCTCCTCTCAGTTTTCTGGAATAATGTCTTTATTTCATAGCTAATATTGTTTTTTCTCCTATCTGTTTGTAAAATCTACTAAGGCCATGGTTTTCACTGTAAAAGGGGCAACAGTCTGTGTTCATATCCATTTTCAAGGACCCACAAATGCATATTTTCTTACATCAATGAAAGTGTAAACTTTCTCTGCATTAGTAACACTTGATAGAACCCCCTTCAAGAAGTAAAACATGGTTTACAACAGTTTTCCCATCTCTGTGTGCAATAATGAGCTTGAAATCTGTTATAATCGTAAATTATTACAAATGAAATTGTATTTAATGAGCAATAGCACTGAAATACAACAATATATAAAGGTGCAGTTCCAACTACAGTGTCCGAAAAAATATCTTAAGATTAGTAGTGTGTAATGTGAAGTAAAGAAACAGATCAATCTTACCAGGTTTTTCCACAACTCCTCTGATCCCCCAATAACTGCAAACAAAGTGTAACAGATTTAATGCTGTTGTTACATCCTGTGGCGTACATTAAAGTGGGCGGGGGAGTGGCCCGTCCTGGGCGCTGGGATATTGGGGAGGTTCGGACCGTCCTCCCCAGGGAAGGTGCACTGCGCATGGAGCATGCAACCGCAGCTCAGTGTTGTATCGCCCACCATCCTGTGAGTCATCACTATGAGCAGGGAGCACCATACAGCACTGACTAAGTTATGAACATGAAAGACTTTTAGATATTCGACTGCCTGCGTGGGTAACAGCTGCTAAATGAAAGAACAAGAGGAAGGGGGAGAGCTAGACAAGGGGGTGAATAGACACAAGTAGTGGGGGAAGACATGATGAGCATGGGGGGAACAGAGAAAGAGATGGGAGGAAAAGAGAAGGACATTGGAGGGACAGAGAAATAAATGGGGAGTAAGAAGGGTAGAGAGGCATGGAGGAGGCGAGAAAGACATGGGGAGCATGGGGAGAGAACCGAAATGGGGATCATACAAAAATATGTTAGGTACACCCTTGGCTATAGCATCAGTCCTGTCCATCTCTCCAAGCCCTCCTTATTGGAGGTCACTGGATTTAGAGTTCCTTGTGAATTTATTTTCAATGTAAAATTTCAGTGGAACTCTAAGTAGTCAATATCCTTGTGTTTTACATATATTAATCACAACCTACAGAAAAATAGCTAGCTAGAACTGCCCCTTTCAGGCTCAAGGATTATGTGTCTATTTTCTTGTTGATAATCACTAATTACCATGCAACCCCCACCATCCCTATTTTTCTTTGATTAACTTAATGGGGTACAAATGCTGCAAACATGATCAAAGCTCAGGATGCAAACACTCAATTACTAAAATACTTAAAGGGACACTCCCACCAAAAAAAAAAAAGGGTTTTTTTAATTTATTTTGCATTGTTAATTTCAAATGTGTCTTTTGTTTTGTTTTGATGAAATTTTTTAGTAAAAAAGTTAGACTGGGCGCCGACATTTTGTGAAATATAGTGTTTGTGGGTGCCACCCTCCAGGGACTTTACAGCACTAGTATCTCACTTTGGGGCTGGGGACACAGAATACAGTCTATAAGTCAGAATTCTGATCATAGATTTGCATCAAAGGGAAGGGTAATGTAACTATTACATCACAGCGGGGCAGAGTTATGATCCTGTTCGATCAGGTCAATATCCTCTCTTTGTGTTGGAAGGCAGGTACAAAAAGGTGAAAATGGCCACCTAGTCCTGCCCACTATGATAGGAGCCAGTAAGAGAGCAGGGGTGTATCTTCTGACATCATTATGCAGGCTTTGGCCACAGTTGTAAAGTGAGACTTTTCTGGAAGATTTTGGAGAATGTTGCATCATGGGTAAAATTCTCAAAATGGATGCTTGAGATGAACACTTAGTCTTAATCTTACTTTTATATGCAATTAATTCAAACAACTAAAAAAAATAGTGGCATATGTCATATATGTGTATGTTTTAAATGCACAGGTAATCTTGTTACATCGTATGTAAGTGAAAGTGTCCCTTTAAATTGCTAAAAAGTATTACAAAATACTTTGAAAATACATAATTTCTTTTGTGTTTCTAGCATTTGGGATTCAATGTGTACAAAACATTTCTGGTAGTAGCTTTCTGAACATGTTGTCTGTTAGACCAGTTTTGGAATTTCCAAATTACACACTGTTTATAGAATTCAACATGAAGCTTCACAAAGGCAGAACAAAACTGTGCACCTCCGGTGCAGAAAAAATTCCTTGGATCCCCTCTATGAAAATATTTTCTCCCATTCTAGTTTTCTTTCTGAACATATTTTTTTTTTAATGCTACAGTAAGAAAAATACTCACTCTTGGAAGGGGTTTATTTGGCTTCCTGAGTAAAATGGTAAATTAAATTCACAACACTTAGAGTAAAATGGCTAACCATGGTTGTGATAAGGTGTCTTAAAATGGCTAACTGTGGTTGTGATACTGGACAGATAGTCTGTTATAGGCCTCCTTAAAGGGACAGCCGTGTGTGAATTGCATCTGCTGCACTCTGTATTGTTCTGTCCCTGACTTTGTAATGAACATGTACGTTGTCTAGTGACTACCTACCTTCCTGGAGAGAGACTTAAATGCTATTTTCTGACTTAGAATTGACTGTTTAATTTGGAATGTGCCTGGCACCCTGATTACCCAAGCAATGGTCTTTTTATACTTAGGCTTTTCTTTTTGTTTGTTTTTTACATGCATGACTCCGACTTCCAAACCAAACTACTACCTCACCTGATCAGTGTAAGAACCATAACAGAGACCATTATTAGGCCCCTTGTTGAATAACTTCTACAGAACATAACCCAAACTAAAGTATTACGTGTATTTATCTCATTACCGTGTCCTCTGGAACTCCCTCTGCTGGCCACTTAATACAACATGGGAACTTAAAGTGTAAACGCTTGGAGCAGCAATCGCATGCCATCATATATTGTATTTAAATACTATGTTAATGGGAATAATACATATTATGATGATCTACATAATAACATACAGGTAGTTTACTTATGAAGCATTAACATAATTCACAGCTCTGTAAAGCAGGCAATCAAAAACACACAAATATACAAATATATAATGTTGAAACTGGAACCAACAATGCAGAAGACTCCACTTAAAATAGCTAACAGTTATACATAGTAATCCTTTTATAAGTTGCTTAAAATTACATGTATTTGTTATACCTTATTGTGGTGAAGAGTTATGTTTGTGCTTTACAAAAAAAGGGTCATGATTATCATTATTATTATATCTTGTGTATTCTTTTCTTTTACTTTGTTGCAGAGGTTGATTTTGTCAAACATATTTATTGAATGATTATTAAATTAATGTTTCACACCAATAGATTGAGTCAAGAAGGATTTTTTTTCCCATCTGAAAGCAGAATTCGAAATTGCTGAAGGGTTTTTTTTTGTGCCTTCTTTTGGATCAGCAGTGGTAAACAAGGAATAGGAATAAGGTTGAATTTGATGGAAGAAAGTCTTTTTTTAACCTATACTACTATGTAACTATGTAATTGGTCCCTGTTCTTGGAAAATGAAACATGTAAGGGGCAACTAGCCACAAATTAAAATGGATAGGAGAATGGGAGGAAAAGTATTGAAATATACAGATAACTAGAACTAAAGGGAAATAATATAATACTTTAATATTCTTGGGAAAGGGTTAGAAAAGAAAAGAGAAACATATAAGAAGGGAAGAGTAATTTATTAATGGGCAATGAGAAGCTTATAAGTTTAATATAAATGTAACACGTGTAATATGCGAACTAAAACTGTACCAGCTTAGGTTTTATCATGTATTTTGAATATTTGTGCTGGGTGAGCATAATGTTGTTGTTTTTTAACTAAAATAAGCAGATGTTGAATTTAAAAAAAAATGAGTGTTTCAAGAAAATCGATCATAACGTTTAAGCAAAATAATAAACATTTTACATGGTTGCACAAAGACAGACAATGTGGTAAGAGTCTTGTAGGTGAAATGTACAGTATATGCAAAAGAAACCAGATAATAGCCTGCAATTGTTAGAACTTCCCCATGACCTGTGTCAGTGAGATAATTCAGTGTGCCTATGCTTCATCTGTAAAACCTGTACAGCTCAGGGTTGCAGGGCTAACTCAGCCTTTCATCCTTCCGAGGTAGATAAAATGAGTACCACTAAATTGGGTAATATTAACATCGCCTGGATGTTGGGCAAGACAGTGGAGGGAGGCGGGGGTGCGACTGTGTATGAGTCTGTGTAAGTGTGACTCTGTGTGTGAGTGTGACTGGGTGTATGTGCGCGCGAGTATAACAAATATAAGACATTTCTGAAAATATGGACACTGTGGCTTTCTAGCCCTAATGGTAAATCTGTTAATGCTAATATAATCTAATTATTGATTACGCTAAGCTAAGTAATTACAATACTATATTTTATTTATTTCAGGGTTTTTTTTCTTCCTTTTATTAATATTAAGTTGTATATCTGATTTCATATACTTTGTAAATAATTCTGATAAATTCTATAATCTGTTAAACAATTTTATAAATGACACATTGACACAATGTAATATTTACAAGATCAGTTTATAGCTTAATAAATCCAAATAAAGATATATAGTATTTTTTAAAAAAGAGTGTGAGTGTGTCTGTGTGTGTGTCTGCATTGGTATATGTGAGACACACATGAACAGACTCACAAAGATTCTGTCTCTAATGAGGAGAAAAGAGAGATGAGGATAGGAGGGGGAGAGAACAGAGATGGGTTCTGAGGGGGGAAAACAAAGATGGGGTAGGAATGGGAGAGAACAGAGATGGGGTAGGAGGGGGAGAGAACAGAAATGGGGAGAGAACAGATATAGGGAGGAGGGGTAGAGAACAGAATAGGATGGATAAAGCAGAGATAGGGAGGAGGGGGAGAGGGAAAGAGATATGAGGAGGGGAAAGACATATGGGGAGGGAAAGAGATATGGGGAAGTAGATATAAGAGGTATGGGGAGAGGGAAAGAGATATGGTGAGAGGAAAGATAGATAAGAGATATGGGGAAACGTATATGGGGAGAGGGAAATAGGTACTGGAGGAGGGATAACAGATATGGGGGGAGAGAACAGATATGGAAAGGGAGAAATAGATAACAGATTTGGTAGGAGGAGAGAGAACAGATATGGGGGGGAGGACATTCATCTGTGTAGAAATAAAATCCTTCCACCGGCCCTGCCTGTCTCAATAGTAAATTGTTACTTGGAATCAGCCTCCTGTTGCCAGCTTGTTGATTACTCTTACCTTGATTAGTGATTAATAAGCTTTTCGTTTTCCTTGAAACATCCTTGAACTGAACCTTTAAACAGGATCATCCCTCTGGTGTAAAGAAACTGCCAAATAGAAGCTGAGATAGGAACCTTCCAAATAGTAGCATGTGTGTAGGGAGAGGTTGCCCTTGATGGACTACATTTCTTTTTTCAACCTAATTAACCCCTTCGCGATCGATGACGGTCCTGGACCGTCATAGGAAAATCTCCCTTCGTGACCGATGACGGTCCAGGACCGTCATGCAGGTCTAAACACGGTATGCTCGCTGGCATACCGCGATCGCGCTACCAACGACATGGCTAAGTGTCTTGATACCGAGACACTTCAGCCATGTTGGCTGAAGACCCCCCTGAAACATCCGGGCACTGTGACAGCCAATCACAGCGCCCGGATGTTAATAGCTGTCAAAGCAGGTGCCTGCTTTGACAGCTATAGTCTCTCCCTGCTCCACGGTGATCGTGGTACAGAGAGAGACTAAATATAGTGTGTGAAGTCTTCCCCTGGTCCCCCCCAGTAACAACCAGCCCCCCAAAGGATTTTTTTAATTTAAAAAAAAAAAGTTTTTTTTTTTTTCCTATTGTGCTAATCCTAACTCTTGGGTTAGGGTTAGAATTCATCAAAACCCTAATCCTAGAGTTAGAATTAGGGTTTGTACTAACCCTAACCAAAGGGTTAAGGTTAGAGTTAAATAAAAATAAAAATAAATAAAAAAATATTAAAAATTAAATAAATAAAAAATTTTAAAATAATAATAATAAATTGTATAAAAATAAGTTATTCCGGCAGATCTGACTTCTTACACCCACCTGCCCACTTAAACACAAAAATTGTAAAAAAAAAAAAAATGAGGATCAGTGTTGTATTAGATTTTAATTTAAGATTATCCATTAATAAACATATGTTTTTTTGGTCTCTTTCACCCTCTTTCTGGGAATGTGAAACAGTGATCTCCTAAAGTGCTGTGGTTGCCCCTTTGTGGAAAATTCAGTATAATAGGATACATTTCTTTGACAAAACATGCTAAGTATTGAAAACAAATGCTTTTTACTTTGATCTGGGGTGGGAAAAGATCCAGGATACATTTACTCAAATTAATGAAATTAACACAGGATTTAGGAGTTAATCTGCCTAATTTAAGGGACTTTAATCTTGCTGCACTATTTAGCTATGCTGCTGATTGGGCCTCACATAGCTCTACATTTACATGTATTAGTACTGGCCTTCGCTCCTACCCTGTTGTTATATTCACTCTTACATCTCCCATATTCTCACATTCCAAAAGAATTTATTGATAACCCGATTAAATTATACAACCATTAAGGTGTGGAAATTAGTGAGTAAGTCGACCTCTACAATGGCAATGGTCACCATTTGTCTCCTGGATGCAAAATCCTGAGTTTCAGGGGGATAGGGCGCTTCATTCCTTCAAAGCTTGGCACTATGGAGGTTTTCCCACCATAGACATGTTATTAAATGCATCTACGAAGTCAATACTTTTGTTTAGTGAGTGCCAGACCACTATGTCTAATTTATCTACCTTCATATTCCAGTACATAAAGAAGTAAAACTACTCGATTCTTTATGGACCTGGATTGGTCAAATAGGCTAGATAACATCATCAGACATACCTCAAGTATGATGGACAACACTCTACCAAAAGGATCTATGCACTATTACGCTCTGACAAAGAAAATAGTTGGAGGGGCGGATGGAGCAGCCACTCCAGGACCCTACTTGAAAATAAGCCCAGCCGGCATGGGCTGGCACGTCACTTGCATTGAAACCTGTACTACACGATCAGCACCGTATCGCATAGTACAGGCTCTCCGGAGAGAGGTGTGGCCTGACAGAGTTGCGGCCTGCTCCAAACTGCCATTGAAGTGGAACTGTACAAGTTTATTTTGCTACTGTATGCATTTTACCATGTATTATTGATGTTATATGTTCCTGACGAATTGTCTAATAAAAAATTATTTTTTTTATTTCCATATATTTGGTCTTTTCAGATCTCAGTCATATTTTAACTCCAGAGAGCTCAAGTAAAAGCCTTTATAGTGCATTCAGGCAAATAGAAAATTGTAAGCAAAAAGTGTGACGTATATCTTTTGGTACATATGTTATATCAGTTGATATATCAAGAAATCTATACATATGTGCAAATCTAAGTTATTAGCTCTTGAAGGCTAACAAAGCAGTTACACATGTTTAACATAACATATAGAATGTTTTGAACTATATATTGACTAATGCAGAGTTCTCATAAATGATAAATGAATTAAAGCATGCAGGATATGAAGTGCGGATCAGAATGCCAATCGTCTTCAACTGTCAGCTTAACATTTTTTATGTACCTGCAGTTAATAACATGGCCACAGGGGGCATTTAAAATAAACTGTAACTGGGTATGTTCTACTTGCATATTTTACTATAACCCTTTGAGATCTGGAAAAATGCAGTGGTACCCAGTCTAGTTATAACAGTTCTGGCACTATTTCTAAGGAATTAATGATTCTGGTTGAGTTGTAGTCACTATATAAACCATTTGGATGAACCTGTTGCATATTTAGTACTCTGCCTTGGAATTGCTGTTTACACATAACCCCCAAAGTCATTTTATTACTCTCTACCAGACAGACCCTGTGTGGATAACACATTGTCAGTGTGCACCACAGAATATATTTGTCAGTCTCTTCAATATCACATATTTTCGTCTTCAACTCGCATTTCACGGTATTAGTCATAAAGTGAGACGCATATATAGGATTACGCTTCAAAAAATATGTCGATAAGTACAGTACGGATCCCAAAATAAGACATACAAATACATTTCCAGTTTGAGATCTAGAACTACTGAAATGGGAAGATAACTGACACAGGAAGGCAAAGCTTAGTTTTATTACTGGAAATCTGCGACCGGGACGTACAGTACAGGAAGGCATAATAGCAGTCCATAAATCAGTGCAGCATGTGGTAGCTATAGCATTGATTAGGTTGAAGCATATGTTTTACCAGCCATAAATACTACTGAAAATCCCAACAGATACTGTAAATTTGAATATATAATACAACCTACGTCAGTCACCTATGCAGCTTCCTTATATGAATCATGCAATGTAACATCTTGCATCATTCTTTTATCACCTATACACCATCCATTAAAGGAAAAATGTGGGCAAAAAAATTAAAAGTGTATCCTTTTTTAATACAAATGCTATAATGAAAGAATACAAATAAAGTACCTTACCTATCCCTCCTTCCTCCATGTAGGACATGTTGTTTAGAATCTTGTGTTAAATGGAAGAAGATCTGATTAATCTGACCCAAACCAATAGAGCTATATAGAGCAAAAACACCTCAATAAGTTACTTTTTTGTATTATTTCATTAAAATCTTTTTATCATTTCTATTTAAAAGACATACATTTTATGCACACTTTTATTTTTATTTTTTTTACACTATTTATTGGCTACAGTTATTCTTTAAACATAAAGCATTGAAATGTCATTCACATGTTCTCATCACTAGCTCTGTGCCCATTGGTCACACAACATTTGCAAACAGATTTTTTTTAAAGACAAGTTTCATTTCTTTTCCATTTGATATTAAACAGATATTGATTTTGAAAACTGAAGAACATTTCCCATTAAATTTAATACAATTATTTTTAGAATAAAACAATTGCTTTATGTGTATCAATTTGCAATGTTGAATGTTGAACATTTTTGCCAACTCTGATCCAACAAATAACTTTACCAGTTTGAGTTGATCACAGTCAGGATCTCCCAAAACACAAATATAATGTATACGCCTTGAATAGAAGAAAGGAGAATGAGGATATTAAAAAAATGGAACTAGATGCAAATGCGAGGAAGTAGTTGATTCTGCTCAGCTGAAAATCGAATGTTACTGATGATTCAACACCAACCCTAAATTTTGGTAACAGTGTGTGCATGTACCACGAGGCCTCATCCTCGCCGCACGAATCCCGGGACTCGGAAGACCAAGAGACAGAACCCCAGCCTCCCTCCCACCTACCTGAAGCACCGGCGTGCTCTAGAGAGGTCCGCCAGCTTTTTTCCTCAGCGCCCTGGCGCGAAGATTTCAGCACGCTCCTCACTGAACTTAAACAGACAGTAGCTGAGGCGATCGTGGGCCTCAAGGCAGATCTGTCCCGAGTTGAAACCAGAGAAGCACACCAAGAGGAGGAGGTTGCGGTGCACACGAGGAAGATCTCCCAAGTTGCCAAGATAACGGCGCAACATGTCACATACCTCGCAGATTACCGTCGCAGGTTAAAGGATCTTGACAACAGGGGGAGGAGAAATAATGTCCGCCTGAGAGGAGTCCCGGAGCAAGCAACGCAAGAACCTGAGGACGTGTTGGGCCTGGTGACAACCATCATAAATGCCCTTCTAGATCGCCCTAGGGATACTGCAATCCTTATGGACAGAGCCCACCGAGCATTACGCCCCCGGAGCTCCCCTTCAGCCCCACCGAGAGACATAATATGTCATGTGAACGACTACCACCTCAAAGAACTGATCATGACTAAAGCCAGAGAACTGGCTCCGTGGAGCTTTGAGGGTTATGCCGTGGCCTTCTATCAAGACCTGTCAGACCTAACGCTGCAGGCCAGAAGAGCACTGAGACCGCTGACGATGGAACTACAACGGCGGGGGCTCAGATACCGCTGGGGCCTCACTGTGCGTCTTGTGGATGGCCCGATAACGCTCCGCTACCACCATGATCTCCCTGCATTCCAGGCGGAATGGGGATTCCGGACCTCCATATACCGGACTGGAGCCTGCCCGACATACGGATAGGCCCAACTGGGCCCACAAGAGCCATGAGACAACGGGTTAGAAGAGGATCATTACAGAGGACACCATCCGTGATCCCCACATCACAAGGTTCAAGAGCAGTCCCGGGACCTCCTGACCCCCGGGGAGCCGAGGAATAATCGCTATATATATTTACATCTACCCTTTCTTTTCATTTTGTTGAACCGGACATTCTGGACCCTTGTATGATATGAACGACGACCTTCCCTAAGGGATGTTTTTCCTTATTTTTGGAACATTAGAATGCCTCACGCAGCGACTTTATCTGCTACACCTTTGCCGTGTTACCCCTACCTATGGACATACCACCACCAGCCCGCCGGGACCTGTCTGTCAGGATATGGAACTAAATCTATCCCAGGTACAACGTATCGCAGGGTGCATAAGACCCACTGTAAATACAACGGGGCTATTACATGGGAACATAGAAGACGCTGTCCTGTAATAATGTTGGGAATCTCTATATCCCTTGGGCAGGTCATTTATGTACTACACTGCCAGACACTACTTACGGGTGAGTAAGGTGAATTATCACCCCACCCCACTCCACTCTCGGCAGCTATTCTCTAAAAGTCAAAAATGATCCAATACCTGTATTTATTGGCATTGTGCCATTATAGGCCCTATATATCTAGGATTTGGTGACCACGGTCACTCAGAAAGGCTCCCTGAGACAGCCCCTAAACTCCCCGTCGGATATAATACAAGGGGAGGATGTCCCTGGTTTCTATAAATGTTTTATATGTGCCCAGTTGCTGTTTTGCTGTATTGTTATGCATGTTAGCAATATTCTGAATGTGCCATATGACGCACCGGTTTGTATTTTGATCAGAGTAGCCGATAAATGGGGGTGTTCCACCTACATTTTCAGTTTTCTTCTATATCCCCCCTCTCTATACCAGGGTTTTTTTTGTGACTGTTTCTAGAGTTGGTAGCGAGGTGTCTCCTGCGCCCCTCTCCCTGGGCGAGTTTCCATTTCACCCCCAACCGCAGGCGTCCGTTTTTGTGTACCGTTGAAGACCAAGGGGTGCCTACGCTGGTCGTGGGACTCCCCTTCCTCTTTAGCTGGTAGACGCCGTAGGTATTTGTATTTCTAACTACCTCTGTTTGTCCCATCCTTCCCCCTTTTCTTCTCTCCCTTTTTTCTCTCATTCTTCTTCTTTTTTTCCCCACCCTACTCCCCTTTATCCTGTGTAAATTAGATTTATAACCCAACGCAATCAGGACTGTCGCCCGATTTATTTGTGTTCCACAACTCTTAAAGCCATGAATATTGTCACCTATAACGTGAAGGGTCTCAATGTCCCTGAGAAAAGATCAATGTTGTTGAGAGACCTAAAGGGGAAGCGAGTCTCAGTTGCATTCATCCAGGAAACGCATTTCAAAAGTTCTGTAGCACCTACCCTGACCAACCGAGATTTCCACACTGGATTTTTTAGTAATAATCCGTTGGGAAAATCAAAAGGAGTAGCAATTCTTATTTCTAAAACTCTTCATTTTACTAATTTTTCCCACGTGGCAGACCCTGAAGGCAGATTTCTGTTTGTTAAGGGTGAAATGGCGAGGCGTCTATATACATTTGTTAATATGTACCTTCCCAACAAAAAACAAAATGTCTGGTTCACTAAAACAATGGCTCTCCTAGAGAAGTTCCAGGAGGGTATGCTAATTCTAGGAGGCGACCTTAACGTCGCCCTCGATCCCACAATAGATACCTCATCTGGCCATACGCAAACGCCTGCGCATGTGACTCGGAAAATTAGAAAATCTCTACAGAATCTACAACTTGTAGACTGCTGGAGGGCCCTCCACCCTACAGAAAAGGACTATAGCTACTATTCAATTCCACATAGCCGATACACACGAATAGACTACATTTTTACGACCCACTATCATCTACCATATCTGATCAAAGCTGACTATGGGATCATAACATGGTCGGACCATGCTCCGCTGAATGTCGCTTTTACTACCCCCTATCTGAAACCAGCCCAACGCACTTGGCGAATGAACGAATCCATGATCACAGACCCACAGGTCTCTGATTCCACAGACACGATACTACACAATTATTTTGCGGAAAATTCGACTCCCGAGATACCACTCCCAACTATATGGGAAGCTCATAAGTGTGTGCTGAGAGGTCACCTAATAAGATTAGCTACAACTCAAAAGTAAACGTGTTCTGCTGCTCTAAGCGCACTGTGTTCCCAGATAGAGACACTTGAACAGACACACTCTAGACAACACAGACTTCCAGAAACTTTTATTATTACGTACAGAATTAGCGGACATCTTGCACAAACAAGCGAATAGGAATTACACTAGATTGAAGGCTATCTACCACAAGCACGGAGACAAACCTGGGAAGTACCTAGCCAGAGCTCTTAAAAAAAGACGTCAACAGACATATATACCTAAAATAAGAGACCCCAAAGGTTCGCCAAAAATGCTGCCGGCTGGCATAGCATCGGAATTCGTGTCTTTCTACACCAGATTGTATAACCAATCCCCCAATTTGACTGACCCTGACTCACGTACCGCGTTTCAGATGAAAATCCGAGAATACCTAGCTAGACACGTCACTCGTACATTAAATATAAATGATTCGGATACACTGGAATCTGAAATAACAGCAGGCGATCTAGCCTGGGCCATTAAATGCTCAAAGACGGGCAAAAGCCCTGGTCCGGATGGCATACCCCTTAGTTATTACAAAAAATTTAGCGCTATTCTTAGCCCTCACATGGTCAATACTTTTAATTCTATTTTACAAGGTGCTTCATTTCACCCCCACACACTGGCAGCAACTATAGCAGTCATCCCCAAGGAGGGTGGGAATCCCGAGCTCTGTGGAAGCTACAGACCCATCTCTTTACTCAATACGGACATAAAATTATTTGCGAAAATACTGGCCTCACGTATACAGAGATTTTTGCCTGATCTGGTCCATCCGGACCAACCGGGTTTGTACCGGGCCGGGAGTCCAGGGACAGTACCATCAGAGCACTCAACTTAATCCATTTAGCACAAACTACAGCCACTAAGACGATCCTGTTATCGACAGATGCAGAAAAAGCATTTGATCGTTTGAATTGGACATGTTTGAAGTTCTCAATTCCATGGGCTTTGGCCCAAATATGCAGGCTTGGGTGGCGGCTCTGTACTCCCGGCCCTGGGCACTCTCAGAGTCCTTCCCTATATCAAATAGCACCAGACAGGGGTGCCCGCTCTCCCCTCTACTGTTTGTTCTTTCCCTGGAACGATTTATGCAGGCGGTAAGAGATGAATCAGATATAACGGGGATTCTGACTGACACGACACATCACAAGATCCTGGGATTTGCTGATGATTTATTGTTTGTTTTGACGCAGCCACGGATATCCTTACCTGTCCTTCTTCGGGAGTTCCAAATCTATAGGGAATTATCTAACCTTAAAATAAATTACACTAAATCGGAAATATTGAATGTAAAAATGTCTAATTCGGAAACTAGATCTATGTCCCTGTCTTTCCCGTTTAAATGTTGTACACACAAAATTAAATACCTGGGTATATGGCTTACTAAGGACCTATCCCAACTTTATTCCGAAAATTTTCTACCCATGTTTGCAGCATTTAAGGGAGACCTATTGCGGTGGGGTTCTCTATATATCTCTTGGTCAGGTAGGATTAATGCCCTTAAAATGAACGTTCTCCCACGACTGTTATATCTCTTCCAAATCTTGCCCATCCAGCTCCCGAGGGCCTTTTTTTCATCAATACGCACACTTTTTATTAATTATATCTGGGCACAAAAAAAACCTCGCCTAGCTACTGACTTATTGCAAAAAACGAAATCACACGGAGGGTTGGTATTACCTTGCCCTAAGACCTATTACAACGCATGTCATCTCCTACGTCTGCTTGAATGGACCTATCAGCCCCCCCACAAACTATGGAGGCTCATATTTTAAAGACCTCACTTCGCCATATTATATGGCTTCACCCTAATGCTACCAGTCGAATTACAAAATCACATCCCTTTGCTTCAGCATCTCTGTCAGTCCTACACCGCTTACATAGGAAGCACCGATTAACTACTTTTCCTTCACCACTCACTCCTGTACGTCATAATCCCGACTTTCCCCCAGGCCAAAACGGAGGATACTTCCTCCAGAAATCACCGACAGATGATTCCACACTACGTAGTTTCATGACGGGTAGCAACATAAAACCCCTAGACGAGATTCTACTGAACACGGCAGCCACGACACTACACCATTTACAATACCATCAGCTTAAATCCTTTTTTAAAAACACCCCCCAAAAACACAATCTGCAGCGGGACCCTTTGCCTTTCGAAGAGTTTTTTACTCTAGACACCATCCCACTACATGGGATATCCATGTTGTACAAATTTCTGATACATACAGAAGAAGAACCTCTCCCAGCCTATGTTGGTAGATGGGAAACGGCGCTAAATAAAACACTCTCGAAAACGCAATGGGAAAAGATATTTATACTTGCACATAAGACCTCCATAAACAACAGAACCCAAGAAATGTCCTATAAATTATTATCGCAATGGTACCGCACCCCTAGCAAACTGCACGCGATTTTCCCAGACCATCGGGACATCTGCTGGAGATGCGGCGGTGCACCGGGTTCATTCCTCCACGTATGGTGGGAATGCCGCCTCATTGTCCCATTTTGGACTAAAATTCGAGACACACTGCCTGCCTTCACGGACTCACCCCCGCCGTTTCACCCAATGAACTATTTACTTCACCACACGCCCCAGCCCATCTCGGTTTATAAGAAATCGATAGTTAAACATTTACTGAACGAAGCAAAAGCTCTGATCCCACGTCATTGGGGAATGAGTGCCCCTCCAACCTTTAAAGAGTGGATCACAAGAGTAGAAAATATTAGGGCATTGGAAAGCTTGGCCGCCAGGTCGACAGACCAAATGGCTAAACATGTGCAGAGATGGTTCTACTGGTTGGAATTTATTGAAAGTCTTAACCTTTAATTTGTTTGCACTAACTGTTTTGTCTCCTTTTCACACAATATTTCATTTATTTATTTGGAAATGTGTATTGATTGTAACTTATATACTGACTCCCTGCTGCGTCTGGGATACATCGTTCCCCCCCCCCCCTTTTTTCTTTCTGTATTCTGTACCCCTACTCCTCCTCCCTCCACCCCTGATGATACATGATTTTTTTATGTTTTTCAACAAAAAATAAAAATACGATTTATAAAAAAATAAAAAATAAATATCAGAAAAGATAAAAAAAAAACACTTATTAGCTAAAACCAATTATGCCTTATTAAAACTTAATCAAACCTGGTATTCTAAAGGCAATAGGGCTGAAAAACTATTAACAAATAAATTAAAGAATAATAAACTAAGATCAATAAAACTAACATCTCCCCTAAAGAGATAGGCGCTGCTTTTAATGCATATTATGCTGGTCTATATAATATACCTGTAGAGAAGAACACTGAGGATCAAATAAAGAATTATCTAAATAGTATACCTCTCCCGACAATCTCAGAAGATCAAAATAGATATTCAAATTCCCCATTCGAGAAAGCAGAAATAATAGATGTTATATCACGGCAGAAAAAAGATAAAGCACCAGGACCAGATGGTTACAGTTGTAACTTTTATAAAATCTTAAGTGCCTCCCTAGCAAATTATCTTACAATATTATATAACGAGATTAAAGAAGGAGCAGCAGTTCCAAAAGAACTGCTCCAAGCCACGATAACACCTATCCCGAAGCCCATTAAGGATTTGGCTTATACATCAAATTATAGACCAATCTCACTGATCAATTGTGATATAAAAATATTCTCAGCAGTAATAGCTCGCAGACTGGAAAAAGTAATTCCCAATCTAATACACAAGGATTAGATAGGTTTTGTAAAGGGACGCCACTCTGAAGATAATGTACGCAGACTATTGGATATTTTTGATTATGTTTCGGGAGAGGGAGTTCCCCAGCTTACCCTGTCGCTGGATGCCGAGAAGGCTTTCGACAGGGTCAGCTGGGGCTTTATGACCCAGGTGCTGAGTAGAGCTGGTATTGTTGGTTCGATCCAGACAGCAATTATGGCAATGTACTCAGTGCCATCAGCCAGAACTGTTGGTCCAAGCATAACGGCTGACTGGTTTGAGGTGAACAACGGTACTCGTCAGGGATGTCCACTTGCTCCAATGCTGTACATCCTGACGCTAGAACCTCTTGCAGAAAAAGTTAGACAAAATGGAAATGCTCTCAAGAACGTAAATATAGTTTGATGATAGCCGATGATATAGTTGTTACCCTTGTAGATCCAGAGACATCATTGCCACATTTTATGCAGGAGATCAACTTATACTCCCAACTCTCAAACTATAAACGTAATCTTACAAAATCTCAGGCACTACTACTTAATGTCAATGACTCGGTTATGCATCGTATGGCTGATACATATCCATTTGAGTGGACTACAAGGGGTTTCTCGTATCTGGGAATTTATCTCACCCCTCACCAACGGACAACAATGAAAGAGAATTTTGACCTACTGTACAAAGATACTTATGAAAAATGATGGGTGAATTTGGAAATCTCATGGTTGAGAAGAGCAAATGTCATAAAAAACTATATTATGTCAAAGTGCCTGTATGTGTTTCGAATGCTACCTTTGTTGATTCCAAGAAATAAGCTGTTACTTGTGCAAAAGGCTTTTTCCGTATACGTATGGGCCGGGAAAAAACCCAGAATCAATAAGATACATTTACTGAAGAAAATTAATGAAGGGGGGTTTGGTGTCCCTAATATTCTAAGACTTTACGAGGCTAGTAGAATCTTTCATATTAACAAATGGCAATCCTCATCGACCACTAGGGATCCATGGTACAGACTGGAAAGAGACCTGATAGGGATGAAAGACCTATTGTTGATCCTATGGATGAACGATGGGGCTTATAAAAAGTTATTGGTGAAACAAATCCCCAGTTACATCACAGATCTTATAACAACCTGGATCAAGATAAAAAAGAGAACTAAAATTGAAAATTTGTTTCCAACATACACCTCATTAAAAATCCTGGAAGTTAATATAGATAATCTTTCTTTAAACGGTTGGCATGATATCGAGGAGTTAACCCTGAAAGATATAATTACGGGAGATTCCATAACTTCATTTCCTTACCTCCAAGAAAAACTAAACCTAGTCTCAAAGGAAATATTTACGTTCTTGAGAGTAAAAAATTACTTAGACTCTATATCCAAGAAGGGGAAGCAAACCCGATTACTTAAAGAAATAGTCAACTTATTCCCTAAAGAAGAAAAAAATTAATTATTACCTAGATACTACGACTGGCTGAGTGATCAAGAGAAAGAAAATAAACCTAAATCTTGGAATGCGTGGGAACGAGATCTGGGCCGAATCTTTCAAGTCAATGAATGGATTAAGTCTCTGACCGAACTCAGGAAAAGTGTGAAATACTTAAACTTAATAGAGCTACAATATAAAATCACTTATAGGTGGCACCTAGTCCCCGAAATTCTTCATAAAATAAACAAAGCAAACTCTGCTATGTGCTGGAGATGCAATTTAGATACTGGATCCCAGGCCCATATTTGGTGGTCTTGTACCATTATAAAAAAAACTTTGGAATAAAGTCTTTCAAGAAATTTCGACCTTCTTAGAGGTAAAATATGATTTTAACATGGAAAATGTATTATTGCATCTATTCATACCAGGTAGCAACTTCAATAAAAGATATCTTTTGATACATATTTTTTTGGCCACAAAAGCCGTTATAGCACGACATTGGAAGCAACAAATCTGCCCACCTTGGGAACAGGTACAGAGTCAAATTAATTATCAATTTAATATGGAGAGGGGTATTGCAAGAAATGCAGGTCCTTGGGAATTCCAAAAATTTGAATTAAGATGGGCCCCATGGACAAACAGGAATCACAATTCAGGATAGAATTATTGATGACAGTAGGAAGCAGACTGGGTCGCGACATAGGCCCCTCCCCCATACAGTATTGTTTGTGACTGTCCTTTGTTTTCTTTTGTTTTGTCTTTTTTTTTTTGTTTTGTTCCTTGTGCTGTTCTTTTTCCTTTTGCTTTTTTTCTTAACATTGCCTATATATGGATGTATTGTCTTTTTTTTCTTTTTTCATAACTGAGTAATGTATTCAAAAATTCTGCCCTACTGAGACAATTTTTATGACCAAAAGCTATCAGGAGAAATAAGAATATGTTATGTTTTATATATGAATGTTGGCTTTTGGAACTTTTTTGAAATTTTATTTTACGCTGCTACCTTTTTGTACTATGTTTGTATTCGTTGCATATCTAAAAAGAGAAAATAGAGGGACTACCCTCTAAATAAAGATTATAAATAAAAAAAATTGTAGACAGGTTGACCCTATATGCCTATTTTGGTTGGATAAATCCAATTTCGAGAGGTTAAATATTGATAACAAGATTATACAACAAGTTTTTCTTTCTGTTGCCGCAATTAAGGATCGACTATAAGCAAAGGATTGCATTTCCAAAGAGACCTCATTAGCAATCTGTACCCTAATGACCCAAGATCTCAATTTGAGACATTGGTTTGAGTTAGGAATTTTAAAAGTTTCAGATATTACTAATGAATCAGGTCTCTGTTCTTTTGCTCAACTTCAAACTAAATTCGCTCTTCAAACTTCTGAATTTTTTATCTATAAAAGAGTGATTGGAATATTAAGTAGACTAACCATTATCAATGAAGGACCACTTGAAAAACTTTGCCACAGCTCTCTCCCTAAAATAACATCAAAAGTTATACACATAATATCAACTAATGCTGAAGAAATAAAATTAGGTAATATTAATAAATGGATATGGGTAAAATCTTTTCAATTCAAGAATGGTCAAGATCCTTTGAAATTGTTAGAAAAAACATTCATTGTATTAACATTCAAGAAAATTATGTAAAAATCTTATACAGATGGTATATGGCTCCAACAAAGCAGTGTAAATTTGAAAGACATACCTCAAACTTGTGTTGGCGTTGTGGTCTAACCCCCGGTTCATTGCTACATATATGGTGGGAGTGTAAATTACTAGATAATCTTAAAGAGACTGTTTTGTACCTCACCTCTAAAATTGGGCTGGATATTGGTTCTCTTTCCCCACCAAAATTCTTATTCCATCTTTATATTCCAAGGCTTCCTAAACCACACTTGATAATATTAATACATATTCTTATGGCGATGAAGCTTTGTTTATCAAGGCACTGGAGAAAGACCACAACCCCAAGTCTAAACATTATTAAGATACAGATAAACTACCAGGCTACTATGGAAAAGGCAATCTTTTATGACAACATGAGATTGTCTGATTACAACAATATATGGGAAAAATGGCTGTCTCTCTTTTCGTCCCCCTAATAAAATTTTGGTCCCTGTACATTTGAATTCTATCATGAAAACTTGGTCCTTTGGGCCTCTCGTATCTCTCTTCCCCCCTTTCTCCTTCTCCTCTTATGCCACACTGCGAGGGGAGACGGGCGGTCTCTCACTGGCCTCCACGCCGCAAATATGTAAGGTGTTGTTTTGTTGGTATGCTAGAATGCACTGACGGTTTGAAGTTTTTGTACATATTGGAATATGAAGATCATTTGTCCATTATTGATAAACTAAGTCTAATAGTTATATATTTGCTTCTCTTGTTATGTGATTTATGTCGAAATTTTAAATCAATTCTTGTACTTTTCTTTTTGACAATTTAAACATAATTGCTTGTGTCCTTTTAATTATGTATGTTATATATTTTATTATATATATAATAAAAATAAAAAATAATAATAACAAGATTAAATTGTCCAAGTAAAACAACCAGGAGCAAATTTACTAAACTGCGAAATACTAAATGTGAAGTTCTCAAATTGGATAGATGTGATGAATGGATCACCTCAGGAATCTATCTTGGGTCCTCTTCCATTTAATTTGTTTATTAATGATCTCCCAGTGGCAGGGGCGTTGCTAGGTCTTCGGATGATCTGGGGCTAGAGCCCAGTCACACACACGCCGTCTCTCTCTTTCTCTCACACGCCATCCCTCTTTCTCACACGCCATCTCTCTCTGTCTCTCTCTCACATACCGTCTCTCTCTCTCTCTCTCTAACCCACGCCGTCTATCTTTCTCACCCACGCCGTCTCTCTCTCTCACACTGTCTCTCTCTCTCACACACCGTCTCTCTCTCTCACACACCGTCTCTCTCTCTCTTTCACACACACCGTCTCTCTCTCTCTTTCTCACACACACCGTCTCTCTCTCTCTCTTTCTCACACACACCTTCTCTCTCTCTCTCTTTCTCACACACACCGTCTCTCTCTCTTTCTCACACACACCGTCTCTCTCTCTTTCTCACACACACCGTCTCTCTCTTTCTCACACACACCGTCTCTCTCTCTTTCTCACACACACCGTCTCTCTCTCTTTCTCACACACACCGTCTCTCTCTTTCTCACACACACCGTCTCTCTCTCTTTCTCACACACACCGTCTCTCTCTCTTTCTCACACACACCATCTCTGTCTTTCTCACACACACCATCTCTCTCTCTCTTTCTCACACACACCGTCTCGCTCTCACACACTCACACGGTGTCTCTCTTTCTCACACACAGCCACCCAGAGACACACTCACACACTTACGCAAACACCCTTACACACACACATACACTTAAGCAAAGACCCTTACACACACACATACACTTAAGCAAAGACCCTTACATACACACACACACACTTACGTAAACACCCAGACGCATTGAGACACCCACACACATTGAGACACCCACACACATTGAGACACACAGAGACACCAAGTCACACACTTACACAGATTGAGACACCCAGACACACACTTACACACATTGAGACACCCACACACTTACACACACTGAGACACCCTGACACACACACCTAGACACCCACACACAGTCACACATTTTTTTTTTTTTTACTTACCTTACAGTTGGTCCGTTATCCAGGATCTTCTGCTGGATGTCACCTGACATCCGGCGAGCAGCTCTCACAGTGTGACGGGGGCAGAGCTTGCACCCGTCACGCTGTGCTCAGTATGGGCAGGAGGTGCGGTTACCGCAGGCACATGCCTGTGGGCCGCACCTTGAGGAGGAGAGGCTAGGGAGAGCGCTCCCAATAGCAGCCTCTCCCACCGATCGGCCCTCACCCCCCCCCCGCATGAGGTTAATCCTCCGATTCTGGGACCATGTACCAGACGTAGGAAAGCTCACCGGGGGATTTTTTAAAATTTTTTTAAACAATTATAACCCTGGAGTCTCGGGGCTAAAGAATACTTTAGCCCCAGAGTCTCCATTTGAGGCTATGAAGGGGGGACTCGGGGCTACAGCCCCAGTAGCCACCTCTACCCAGTGGGCATAGGGAGCTATGTCTTAGTGCTTGTCAATTACACAAAATCAAGTAGGATTGTAATTGTCCAGTTGAGAGAGATTAAGAGAGTGCACTAGGATTTTGTCCGTTTCTTTGCTGAAGAACTGACAAAAGCACAATGGAACTGGGGTGCAGAAAAATGTCAGCAGGTGCTCTAGACTATAACAGATGAAAGTTAGCTCTCTGAAGGGCTGGAGAGAAGTACAAGAATGAGAGTGTCTGCGGGGAATCATGAAGCATGGTGGAGGCAAGTTTGGGGCCGCATTTCTGCAAATGGAGTTGGGGATTTGGTCAGAATTAATGGTCTCCTCAATGCTGAGAACTATAGGCAGGTACTCATCCTTCATGCAATACCATTAGGCACCCACATTATTTTTGCAGCATGACAATGACCCCAAGCATACAGCCAAAGTGATTAAGAATTATTTTCAGCATAATAAAGCACAGGGAGTGCTGGAAGTGATGGCATGGTCCCCACAGAGCCCCGAACTCAACAGTATCATCTGTCTGGGTTTACATGAAGAGAGGGAATCAACTGAGGCTGGACTGTATTTCCCAACATGCTCAGACAAACACATGCTGAGCAGAAAGGGAAGATTAATCCACCACAGCTTGAGTACAAATGTGTGTATACATCTTAATATGGGGGTATCTATCTAGTGTAGGTGAAATAAGGGATTGTCATATTAAAGGGACACCATCATTAAACACACAACAGATGTGCAGGCAATGAAGAAAATACTAAATTGAAGGTATCTGTGCTTTTAACACTGATACAAATACTGTATGTAAGCCATTTTCAGGGAAAAATATTAATGAGATGATGACATAAACTATTCCATGGGCTTTATTGTCTTTCCTCCATTACCCACCCCAAACAGAACAAATGATGCTTGAAGAACAGCAGGGCCACCACCAGGAATTTACTGAACAAACTATCTGCCCCCCCCCCCCCCCGACACTATCTCCCACTTGCCCCACCTACCCTCACAAGCATGTTATACCGGTCTACTGTAATATGGAGGGTGGTTGGGAGCAGTTGGTCAATATGTCAGTAATATTTTGCCACTCAATTAGTCAGTATTATTTTGCCCTCAATATGCCATTCTTTTGCCATTTAATATGCCATTCAATATGCCAGGATTTTGCCCTCAATGTGCCATTCTTTTCCCATTTAATATGCCAGGATTTTTCTCCTCAATATGCCATTTAATATGCCAGTATTTTCCCACTCAATATGCCATTTAATATGCCGGTAATTTGCCCGTCAAATGCCATTTAATATGCCAGTATTTTGCCCCTCAATGTGCCATTTAATGCCAGTATTTTGCCCCTCAATATGCTATTCTTTTGCCAATTAATATGCCAGTATTTTGCCCCTCAATGTTATATTTAATATGCCAGTATTTTGCCACTCGATATGCTATTCTTTTGCCAATTAATATGCCAGTATTTTCCCCCTCAATATGCCAGGATTTTCCCCCTCAATATGCCAGCATTTAGCCATTTAATATGCCAGGATTTAGCCCCTCAATATGCCAATTAATATGCCAGGGTTTTGCCAATGAATATGCCAGGGTTTTGCCAATTAATGTCAGGATTATGCCAATTAATATGCCAGGATTTAGCCAATTAATATGCCAGGGTTATGCCAATTAATATGTCAGGATTATGCCAATTAATATGCCAGGATTTAGCCAATTAATATTCCAAGGTTATGCCAATTAATATATCAGGATTTAGCCAATTAATATGCCAGGATTATGCCAATTAATATGTCAGGATTATGCCAATTAACATGCCAGGATTTAGTCAATTAATATGTCAGGATTATGCCAATTAATATGTCAGGATTATGCCAATTAACATGTCAGGATTATGCCAATTAATAAGCCAGGATTTTGTCACTCAATATGCCAGGAATTTGCCAATTAATATGCCAGGATTTCAATAAAGTTTGTTAAAAAAAAAAAAAATGCGACCAGAGTTACATTTTTTTTAAAAACAAACTTTATTGAAGCAGCGCGGCTGGAGGAGAGCGCACAATGCTTCCCTCACAGCCACCGACCGGCTTTTAACAGAGATTTTTTTTTTTTTTACCTGGTGTAACCCGGGCCCGGCCCATCATCCCCTGATGGCGGACCTGAAGCACAGTGAGGTCTGCAGTGTGCACTTGAGCAAATTACTCAGGTTTCCTCAACCTAGTAGTATTGCTTGCCAGCACATAGGAGTGGAAAGCCAACATACTCCTCCAGGCATGTGTCCTCCCAGAAAAATTGCTGCTCAAAATTCTGCATAACGTATGTTTGACTCTTCTTTTACTTTGTGCATTTTACTACCTATGTATATGCATATTTACATGTATTACAAAAGATAGATAGTTGCTTTTGCAATCTTCCAATGAGTGCCTTTAAAGTCATAGGGTGGAGGTACCCAAGATCGCCATAATAGCAGGCTTTCCTGTTACATTGTCCAGGCCCAACCAAAAACACATTATATATACACAGTATATATAATAGAAGGCTTCATCTGAAATGAACAAATATTACATTTGAATTCTATCATGAAAACTTGGTCCTTTGGGCCTCTCGTATCTCTCTTCCCCCCTTTCTCCTTCTCCTCTTATGCCACACTGCGAGGGGAGACGGGCGGTCTCTCACTGGCCTCCACGCCGCAAATATGTAAGGTGTTGTTTTGTTGGTATGCTAGAATGCACTGACGGTTTGAAGTTTTTGTACATATTGGAATATGAAGATCATTTGTCCATTATTGATAAACTAAGTCTAATAGTTATATATTTGCTTCTCTTGTTATGTGATTTATGTCGAAATTTTAAATCAATTCTTGTACTTTTCTTTTTGACAATTTAAACATAATTGCTTGTGTCCTTTTAATTATGTATGTTATATATTTTATTATATATATAATAAAAATAAAAAATAATAATAACAAGATTAAATTGTCCAAGTAAAACAACCAGGAGCAAATTTACTAAACTGCGAAATACTAAATGTGAAGTTCTCAAATTGGATAGATGTGATGAATGGATCACCTCAGGAATCTATCTTGGGTCCTCTTCCATTTAATTTGTTTATTAATGATCTCCCAGTGGCAGGGGCGTTGCTAGGTCTTCGGATGATCTGGGGCTAGAGCCCAGTCACACACACGCCGTCTCTCTCTTTCTCTCACACGCCATCCCTCTTTCTCACACGCCATCTCTCTCTGTCTCTCTCTCACATACCGTCTCTCTCTCTCTCTCTCTAACCCACGCCGTCTATCTTTCTCACCCACGCCGTCTCTCTCTCTCACACTGTCTCTCTCTCTCACACACCGTCTCTCTCTCTCACACACCGTCTCTCTCTCTCTTTCACACACACCGTCTCTCTCTCTCTTTCTCACACACACCGTCTCTCTCTCTCTCTTTCTCACACACACCTTCTCTCTCTCTCTCTTTCTCACACACACCGTCTCTCTCTCTTTCTCACACACACCGTCTCTCTCTCTTTCTCACACACACCGTCTCTCTCTTTCTCACACACACCGTCTCTCTCTCTTTCTCACACACACCGTCTCTCTCTCTTTCTCACACACACCATCTCTGTCTTTCTCACACACACCATCTCTCTCTCTCTTTCTCACACACACCGTCTCGCTCTCACACACTCACACGGTGTCTCTCTTTCTCACACACAGCCACCCAGAGACACACTCACACACTTACGCAAACACCCTTACACACACACATACACTTAAGCAAAGACCCTTACACACACACATACACTTAAGCAAAGACCCTTACATACACACACACACACTTACGTAAACACCCAGACGCATTGAGACACCCACACACATTGAGACACCCACACACATTGAGACACACAGAGACACCAAGTCACACACTTACACAGATTGAGACACCCAGACACACACTTACACACATTGAGACACCCACACACTTACACACACTGAGACACCCTGACACACACACCTAGACACCCACACACAGTCACACATTTTTTTTTTTTTTACTTACCTTACAGTTGGTCCGTTATCCAGGATCTTCTGCTGGATGTCACCTGACATCCGGCGAGCAGCTCTCACAGTGTGACGGGGGCAGAGCTTGCACCCGTCACGCTGTGCTCAGTATGGGCAGGAGGTGCGGTTACCGCAGGCACATGCCTGTGGGCCGCACCTTGAGGAGGAGAGGCTAGGGAGAGCGCTCCCAATAGCAGCCTCTCCCACCGATCGGCCCTCACCCCCCCCCCGCATGAGGTTAATCCTCCGATTCTGGGACCATGTACCAGACGTAGGAAAGCTCACCGGGGGATTTTTTAAAATTTTTTTAAACAATTATAACCCTGGAGTCTCGGGGCTAAAGAATACTTTAGCCCCAGAGTCTCCATTTGAGGCTATGAAGGGGGGACTCGGGGCTACAGCCCCAGTAGCCACCTCTACCCAGTGGGCATAGGGAGCTATGTCTTAGTGCTTGTCAATTACACAAAATCAAGTAGGATTGTAATTGTCCAGTTGAGAGAGATTAAGAGAGTGCACTAGGATTTTGTCCGTTTCTTTGCTGAAGAACTGACAAAAGCACAATGGAACTGGGGTGCAGAAAAATGTCAGCAGGTGCTCTAGACTATAACAGATGAAAGTTAGCTCTCTGAAGGGCTGGAGAGAAGTACAAGAATGAGAGTGTCTGCGGGGAATCATGAAGCATGGTGGAGGCAAGTTTGGGGCCGCATTTCTGCAAATGGAGTTGGGGATTTGGTCAGAATTAATGGTCTCCTCAATGCTGAGAACTATAGGCAGGTACTCATCCTTCATGCAATACCATTAGGCACCCACATTATTTTTGCAGCATGACAATGACCCCAAGCATACAGCCAAAGTGATTAAGAATTATTTTCAGCATAATAAAGCACAGGGAGTGCTGGAAGTGATGGCATGGTCCCCACAGAGCCCCGAACTCAACAGTATCATCTGTCTGGGTTTACATGAAGAGAGGGAATCAACTGAGGCTGGACTGTATTTCCCAACATGCTCAGACAAACACATGCTGAGCAGAAAGGGAAGATTAATCCACCACAGCTTGAGTACAAATGTGTGTATACATCTTAATATGGGGGTATCTATCTAGTGTAGGTGAAATAAGGGATTGTCATATTAAAGGGACACCATCATTAAACACACAACAGATGTGCAGGCAATGAAGAAAATACTAAATTGAAGGTATCTGTGCTTTTAACACTGATACAAATACTGTATGTAAGCCATTTTCAGGGAAAAATATTAATGAGATGATGACATAAACTATTCCATGGGCTTTATTGTCTTTCCTCCATTACCCACCCCAAACAGAACAAATGATGCTTGAAGAACAGCAGGGCCACCACCAGGAATTTACTGAACAAACTATCTGCCCCCCCCCCCCCCCCCGACACTATCTCCCACTCGCCCCACCTACCCTCACAAGCATGTTATACCGGTCTACTGTAATATGGAGGGTGGTTGGGAGCAGTTGGTCAATATGTCAGTAATATTTTGCCACTCAATTAGTCAGTATTATTTTGCCCTCAATATGCCATTCTTTTGCCATTTAATATGCCATTCAATATGCCAGGATTTTGCCCTCAATGTGCCATTCTTTTCCCATTTAATATGCCAGGATTTTTCTCCTCAATATGCCATTTAATATGCCAGTATTTTCCCACTCAATATGCCATTTAATATGCCGGTAATTTGCCCGTCAAATGCCATTTAATATGCCAGTATTTTGCCCCTCAATGTGCCATTTAATGCCAGTATTTTGCCCCTCAATATGCTATTCTTTTGCCAATTAATATGCCAGTATTTTGCCCCTCAATGTTATATTTAATATGCCAGTATTTTGCCACTCGATATGCTATTCTTTTGCCAATTAATATGCCAGTATTTTCCCCCTCAATATGCCAGGATTTTCCCCCTCAATATGCCAGCATTTAGCCATTTAATATGCCAGGATTTAGCCCCTCAATATGCCAATTAATATGCCAGGGTTTTGCCAATGAATATGCCAGGGTTTTGCCAATTAATGTCAGGATTATGCCAATTAATATGCCAGGATTTAGCCAATTAATATGCCAGGGTTATGCCAATTAATATGTCAGGATTATGCCAATTAATATGCCAGGATTTAGCCAATTAATATTCCAAGGTTATGCCAATTAATATATCAGGATTTAGCCAATTAATATGCCAGGATTATGCCAATTAATATGTCAGGATTATGCCAATTAACATGCCAGGATTTAGTCAATTAATATGTCAGGATTATGCCAATTAATATGTCAGGATTATGCCAATTAACATGTCAGGATTATGCCAATTAATAAGCCAGGATTTTGTCACTCAATATGCCAGGAATTTGCCAATTAATATGCCAGGATTTCAATAAAGTTTGTTAAAAAAAAAAAAAAAATGCGACCAGAGTTACATTTTTTTTAAAAACAAACTTTATTGAAGCAGCGCGGCTGGAGGAGAGCGCACAATGCTTCCCTCACAGCCACCGACCGGCTTTTAACAGAGATTTTTTTTTTTTTTACCTGGTGTAACCCGGGCCCGGCCCATCATCCCCTGATGGCGGACCTGAAGCACAGTGAGGTCTGCAGTGTGCACTTGAGCAAATTACTCAGGTTTCCTCAACCTAGTAGTATTGCTTGCCAGCACATAGGAGTGGAAAGCCAACATACTCCTCCAGGCATGTGTCCTCCCAGAAAAATTGCTGCTCAAAATTCTGCATAACGTATGTTTGACTCTTCTTTTACTTTGTGCATTTTACTACCTATGTATATGCATATTTACATGTATTACAAAAGATAGATAGTTGCTTTTGCAATCTTCCAATGAGTGCCTTTAAAGTCATAGGGTGGAGGTACCCAAGATCGCCATAATAGCAGGCTTTCCTGTTACATTGTCCAGGCCCAACCAAAAACACATTATATATACACAGTATATATAATAGAAGGCTTCATCTGAAATGAACAAATATTCAAGGGAACCAGAGTGCTTAGCAACACAGATACTTTGATAATGGTGTCCAGAAAAATACTATACATTCCAGGAAGTGTGCAGAGAGGGAACAGGTTAGTATATTGACGTACTTTGACATAGGCCATGGGCCATAATATGTCTATGTAATGTGACTGAATTTCCAATTCCATTCATTTCTTACAGATTTTTTTATATATTATAGTTTTAAAAAAATCGGTACCCTTTTTTCTGTCCCTCTGCATATGGTAAACATTAACCTGATTGCACTGTGTATGGTAAACTTGAATATTTAAGGTAAGTTTTGAGTTCAACATAAGTGGGCAATATTGAGTGATTTATTTTCGAGCGAACACATCATGCTCTCAAATATTTTACTCAAATTGATTTATTTCTGTTTAAAGTGTCGGTCTTGGTTTGGAAGGCATAACAGAGCTTTACAGAGATAACTTCTGCTCTTAGCACCTCTTCAGCTGTATCATGAATGAAATGGAGACATCTGTTCTGATGTTATTTGATGCCTGAGGTTATCTATTGAAGAAATCAAACACAGGATGCCAGGCTTTGATAGGACAAACATGTTCTGTAGTGAAACCAATAACTTTGATTTTCATGCTATGTAAATATGGACATGTTAGGAATTCCAACTTAACCTGAGCAGTTAGAAATGTGATGACCTGTGTGTGTTATATGTATATTGCATACATGGATGCACACAGGGTGGCTGCTGGACAAACAGTTGCCGGGGTGTTCGTTTTAGAATCTGCTGGTTGGTCTACCGCACCATAAAAAAACCACAAAAAAAAAACGTGACGTTGTGTTTTACTGCTGTCAAAAATGCTATTACTATGACTATAACTAGTACTATGGAACTCTGTGAACAATTCAGGTCAGAGCCGCCATCAGACATTTGGCGGCCCCTTAAAGAACACTTACCCCCTGATGATTTAGGTTCATTCATCTAACCAAGTATGAAGTAAATTGGACAGGCTCCTTACCAGGTACTGGGTACTAAATCCAGGCTACCAAAGTAGCCTGCTTTACAGCATCATGCCACTGCATTGCAAAATCACAAGATGCATAAAGAAAATGGGTGTATGGATCCACTGGGATATCAGAGATAATTGGTAAAATACAGTCTTTATTACTGTATATAGATTGTGCAAAATCAGCAAGAAGCCTCCCCCTGACTCATAGGCTACACCTTACGCGTTTCATACCCTGAACTGGCGCTTAGTCATAGACAAAAGTGACTGAGTGGGGATTTAGGAGCGGACATCCGCTCAGTCACTTTTGACTAGAACACGTCATGCTACAACCCATATGCAAGGTCATCAAGGCTGCATTCAGTTATTTTCTGTTTCTATCCTTGCTCTTTCCCCTTCCTTGTATTGCTTTGTGTCTTGTTATCTTGTTCTATTTCTGATTTTCCTTTTTTTTCTCCTGCCTTGTGTCTATGCTCCTATAAAAATGTTCCCCACCAATTTGTTGTGTGTTTCATTCCCCAGTCTGCCATGCTACAGGTATGTATTGGTGTGTGTTTCTCGTTTAAGTATAGTTTTAGTTTTATGTAGGCAGGCATAGTACAAGAAACTTGCTGATGTGGGGTACCTTGACGTTGGTGGCCAGCTTTCCATCTCATGCCCATCAGGTTCAACGAAACCCTCACCATTTACCAACTTATAGTCCTAGTCTAGTCCTTTGTTTATGTCTGGCTTTGTTATGTCTCCTTAGTTATTTCAGTGATGTCCTGTGTCTCTGCTTTGTCTGTATTTTACCTGTAGTCATTGCCCTAGTTTTGCTCCTGTCTTGCCATGCCTTATTCTTGTCCATGTTGTCCTTTTAGTCCAATACCATGTATTTGCTTTTTGTCTTCCATTTGTTCTGCTTAGCCTGGTCTGTCTCAGCATCCTGCTTATCAGTGGTGTTATGTTTCATGCCTTCTTCAGGGTATCTCAAGATCCTGTTTTGTAATATACACTATCTCATATATACACATATACTATCTCAGGTGCCTGGTATGTAGCTGCATCAACCTGGGAGGGGTCAAGCCCTCGGGGGAGTGCAGTTGCCCTGCACAAGGCCCTGTGTCTCCATCTCTGCAATGTGACTTCTGAATACTATCATTGGACACTCAGGGTCCTGTATTACCAGCGGGATGCTATATCCAGCATACATGTGAAATTTCCTGTTTTTGTGGATAATTCGTCTACATTAGGTTCTTATGGCTTCCAAGATAATTGTGCTCTCACTACTTTGTAATCACTTTGGAGTCCAACAGGACTGGTAAAAGAAATTGTCCAAAAGTCTCATGAAACATTTAAAATAAAATCAAAATTGTATTGTGTCACATACATATACACAGAAACACACACATGCAGTCAGTCACATACATATACAGTCACACATGCAATCAGTCACATACATATACATACACACACACACAGATATAGTCATACATGCAGTCAGTCACATACACATCCATACATAGTCACACATGCAGTCAATCACATACATATACATTATATATACACTAGTCACACATGCAGTCAGTCACATACATATATAGTCACACATGCAGTCAGTCACATACATATATAGTCACACATGCAGTCAGTCACATACATATACATACATACAGAAACACACACATATATAGTCAGTCACTTACATACATTTATAGTAGTCACACATGCAGTCACATACATATACATACACAAAGAAACACACACATATATAGTCAGTCACATACATACATTTATAGTAGTCACACATGCAGTCACATACATATACATACACAAAGAAACACACATATATAGTCACACATGCAATCAGTCACATACATATACATACACACACAAACAGATATAGTCACACATGCAGTCAGTCACATACACATCCATACATAGTCACACATGCAGTCAATCACACATATATATATAGTAGTCACACATGCAGTCAGTCGCATACATAAACATACATATATAGTCACACATGCAGTCAGTCACATACATATACATACACACACAGAAACACACATATATAGTCAGTCACATACATATATATATAGTAGTCACACATGCAGTCACATACATATACATACACAAAGAAACACACACATATAGTCACACATGCAGTCAGTCACATACATACACACAGATATACAGTCACACATGCAGTCAGTCACATACACATCCATTTATAGTCACACATGCAGTCAATCACATATATATATATATATATATATATATATATATATATATATATATATATAGTAGTCACACATGCAGTCAGTCACATACATACACACACATATATAGTCACACATGCAGTCAGTCACATACATATACATACACACAGAAACACACACATATACAGTCAATCACATACATACACACACCAGCAGTCTTTTTTTTTTTTTTAAGGAAAAAAATATTTTTTCAGTTCTTACTGTGGATGATTGGTGTGAAGTTCTCACTGGGTGCAGGCTGCGTGTAGGGTTGCCACCTGGCCGGTATTTTACCGGCAGGCCGGTAAAAAATTGTCATCAGGCCAATGTTAACTCTATGGAGACCGTACCAGGGCCGGTATTTTTTTGAAGAAAAGGTGGCAACCCTAGCTGCGTGTGTAGGTCAGCAATGGTGAGCTGCAAAGTGCGGTCTGACAGCTATTCATGATGCACAGTGCAGCACCACGTTTTATCAGGCTCTGCATGCGCGCTGACTAAATTGTGCCGAATGTGAGGGGGAGGACCTCAAGCATCACTCAGTAGATGTCGGGACCACAAGCCCGGGGGTAAACCAATATTCTAAAGCAGAGGTGTAACTAGAAACAACAGGGCCCCAGTGCGAAAAGTGCCCTGCGGGTCCCTATGCATCTTCCTCTGCCCATCCATTTGTATAACACATACATACACGGACACACATGCTAATACACAGACACACAGAATGACACATATTCAGATACACAGTATGACACTTCTACAGATAAAAACACTGACACAGACAGATAGATATAAACAGTGACAGACAGACACAGGTATTTAGGGGCACACACTGACACACATGCAGACATCCATACAGACACATAGAGACAAACAATTACATAGACACACTTAATGACAAACATTCAGAAACACATACAAACAGATACAGACACACACACACAAACTGTTAAAAAAATGTTTTTTTGTCACCCTCCTACACTTTCCCAACTTTTAGGTGCAGGAATGTGACTTCCCTGGGGTCCAGTGGTTGCCTCATGCTGATGGAAGTCTGACTCCCTCCTCTCCTCTCGCGCAGCGCTCTGTTAGCTGGGAGGAAGTGACGGCTTCCTCCCAGCTCTGACATCATCACTGGGGCTCTTAAAGCTCTGCAGCGCTGACTGAGTCCCAGGAAATCCATTGAACCTAAAGACAAAGTAGTGTAGGAACTGGAGGGAGGCATACCTCCCCTTAAAGTACAGCACTAGTCCCTACGCGTGGGAGAAACCCCCCCCCCCCCCCCCCCCACCCAAGGACTTTAAAAAAAAAAAAAAAAGTTGATCTGCTTGCTACACAAGCATTGAATACCCCTTCTGCTTCACAGAGAACTACGAACGAAGAAGCAAGGTGGTAAAAGATACGCATTTCAACATGCAATGCCACCAAATCCCTAAAATCTGGGCAGTGAAGCAAATATTCTCTCTCAAAACCAGAAATAAAAAGTTGGGAGATTACTAACACTTTAAGTGAATCAGCTTTTAGACCAGTACACAAAATAGCAAAAACAGAAAAGTGGTAAACTACGTGTTTGACGAAAATGCTGGATTTTGAAAGTATTGGAATGGTTGCATTTTTATCTTCATAAAAATACTAAGTTATGCTAGTGCCTCAGTATATTTAACAATGGCATGAAGCCAAACTTTCCGGCCTGCTGGGAAAAAATACTAGGTAGGTGCCAACCTTAACTGAGGGCACAGTTTAAAAAACAAACTGGTGAGTATGGGGTGGGGGGGTCAGAGGGGCAAGTGAGTGGATGCATTGGCGAGTGTGGGGTGGAGGTGGTGAAAGGGGAAAGTGTGTGGATGAATTGGCAAATGCAGGGGGGGGGGGGGTCAGAGGGGCAAGCGTGTGGATACAAGGGACAAAAAAAAAAGGTAAGCAACCTGCATTCATGTGAGAAAAATAGAGGAGGATCCTCTGGATTCTAAGTACAAGGGTTCATGCATCAGCTTAATTGTTGATGTAATTAGTATTCTAAATTTAGATTTCAAGAAATATATTCACAAAAACATTAGTTCCATTTAATGTTATTGTCAGGTTTTGGAAGCGACACCTGGCACTCTACACAGGCATAAAAGACAAGGAGACTGATGAAAGTCCTAGACTGTCATGCTGATTGTGGTTAAAAAAAATTATGGTTAAGTACTTCAGTACTGAGGCTTCTCTGGAAACATGAAGGCACTAACAGCACCTGGATGTACGTAGCTGTTAAAGCACGTGTCTGGGGCAGGGAGAAACTAAGTATAGTGGTAGCAGTTTCCCCCTGCTCCCCCAGTCTTTAATAATAAAACATGTTTTTGTTGTTTTTACATTTTGTGCTAACCTCAGTGGTGTATCTTGATTTTGTGCTGCCCTAGGCAGACAAAATCTGGGCACCCCCCTACCCAAGCTGCACACCCACGTTACACACCTAAGACATGCCCCATCATTCAGACTCACATCAAGCTCATACTCCCATCACACTCAGTCACACACACACACACACACACCCATCACACTCAGTCACACACACAGTCACTACCCAAGCTGCACACACACGTTACACACCTAAGACATGCCCCATCATTCAGACTCACATCAGGCTCCTACTCCCATCACACACACTGACTCCCATCATACTCAGTCACACACAATGTCTCCCATCACACACACTGATTCCCATCACACTCAGTCACACACACTGTCTCCCATCACACACACTCTGACTACCTTCACACTCAGTCACTCACACACACACACATCCCATCAGCACTTACCTTTCCCTGGCAGGCAGGCAGCATGGTCCCATCATGCTGTTCAGCTTCCCGGCGATTGTGCCGACAGGTCACGTGACCGGGCGCGCGTATGACGTCAGCGCGCCCGTCACGTGACTGTGGGCACTTCCGTGTCGGCACAATGCACGGGGAGCCGAACAGGCAGCACGGAGGTTTCTCTGTGCTGCCTGTTCGGCTCCCCATGCAGCCTGGCAGGCAGAGCGATGGTGAGGGGGGATCTTCCGATCCCCTCTCACCTCTGTCTCTGCCTTCCAGCGCGGTTTTTTTTTTTTTTCCAGTGCTGGGGGGCGCTGCCGCCCCCCAAAATTTGCCGCCCTAGGCATCCGCCTAGGATGCCTCGCGGTAAATACAGCACTGGCTAACCTTATGGTTAGGATTTAATAAAATGGTTTAAAAAAAAGTTTTATAAAATAAGTTAGTCCTAACATGTCACTGGTCCTCTACAGAATGTCAGTGGCCCTCTAGGTCTTCCAAACTATGGCCCACAGGCAGTAATTATCTGGCCTGCAGCCATCACTATCTAGTGAAAAACCAACAAGGGGTGGCAAACCGCCCCCCAAATGCCCACTCACACCAGTCGGAACAGCAACGGTGCAGGCAAGTCAATTGCTGCCCTCACCACCTGCACTATTTTTTTTTGTGCTCCCTAGGATTACTAGTCATGTGACATTCTGGCACACCTTAAGTGGAGGAGCAGGTCCTTACAAGCAAAATCTATGTGATGGGGCAGGTCTGGCGTGCAAAATGTAAGTTATATCAAGGGCTTCAGTGGACAAAATGAGGAATAAAGGGACAGCATCTTTTCTTCTTTAATTTACAGCAACTGTAAGCAGGCAGTTAATAGTAAATGCTTACAGACTAAACAGAGGTGTGCCAAAGTACATTTTAGCAAAATGTAGCAGACGTGCACTTTAAACATCTGATACATTTTCCCAGTCAGACTGAGGCCAAAGTGCCCACAGACAGATGGGTTTCCGCTGCAGGAACCGAGCACAGGTTATTTCCTGGTGGCATTGATAATCTGTTAAGTTTAGAAGATCAAAGCCTTTTAGGCACTGAAACTTAGAATGGCATAGAATATCCTTGGTTCATAAAGTTAATACAGTAGTATATTATATCAAGACTGTTCTCCTTTAATCCCGCTGTGGGCAGTGGAACAGTATTCGGTCCCTTGAGGACTTTCCAGATACTTGCTCTTCTGCAGTTCATCACAACCCCCTGCAATGAGCTGCAGAGTCCCTTCTGTCATACGAGGCCAATTTCAGTGCTGCTGAGACAGTCACATTCAACTAAATTGCATCATGCCTAAACTTCTGGGTTGACACCTCCGTTACATTGCAAGATCTCACTCTTTCAGCAGGGAGTCACAAGGTTTATTAAACCAACAGAGGACGTGAGAAGGTTCGATGCAGTAATTTTTTTATTTATTATTCCTTTAGGACCCATTCACAGCATGGAATGTCCATTAAGAACACATAATTATGATCAATTATCACAGACACTTGTCAGGTGGTGTTGCTGTAATGACTGCACCATACTGGAAGGCAGCATGTCCTTCCAATGTGGGGGTGCTGCCCTGTAGCTCGCAGGAGTAAGTGAAATTATCAGATATCTCTTCTGTTGCTAAACTGCCTCTAGAGACATTTCAGCAACATTACAGAGTGGGAGGTCGGCACTAGGATTAGGGTGAGGGTCCATAAGGTCACTGGGAGAAATAGGTTAGAAAATCATTGTATTATTGCCCTGTAACTTGGATAAATAGCACCCAGAAAAAACCCACAAACCCCTCAACTTAAAACCTAAGAGTGATTGGGTATTTATAAACTCAGGACATCTATTCAAATCTATTTAGCAGGTTTTTTTTTTTAATTTGCATTTGTAGATCTCGTGTAAAAGTGATTTTTTTTAATAGAAATTTATGTGATGAAAATAATGGTAGCTAAGGAGAGCTTTTTTGATTGTTAATATAGAATGTGTGGTTAGAGCAAATAAGAGGAATATTACAGCAGAAGTGTAAGAGCAATCCGTGTCAAAACTATACATCATTCCAAATAGTAGTGTCCTCTAGGGTAGTCGCTGAGGTTTTTTGTTTTTTTTAATTGCTTTTCTGGTGTTTGTCCCTAGAGATGAAAGTACTATGCGGCATTAAAAAAAAAAAAAAAAGTTAATAGGACATGTGAAGCAGCCCAATACAACCACAAAAAAAAAAAAAAAAAAAACACCTTTGAAAGACCATCCTTTTCATTTGAAATAACATTTAAATAAAAAAATGCATAAAGTTTTTTTAATGTTTTTTTTTTTATACACAGTTATTTGCACAAAAAATAGGTTTCCTTGCAAACAGTGTTTACTAAATGCTGCTGGGTCAAAGAAAAAAAGAAGAAGAAGAAATTGAAACTGTATTAAAAGGAAGTTAAACCAAAATTTGTATTTAAGCATAACCTAAAGAATAAGCAAACACTTCGCCTCTCATCGTCAGGATACCAAGTTGCAAGACAATGTTGCTAGGCATTACAACTATCAAAATTATGTTTTCTTATCTGCTTATGGATGAACCATCACCAAAAAAATAAAAATAAACCTACAGCAATACTATTGTTTTGCATGTCATAACAGTACACAAACAGAAAACTGTTGATTCAAGAAGTTCTTAAAATCTGCAAGGACATAAGGATGCTTCAAGCTTTTAATATAAAAAAAAATCTGCTTCTTCAAAGTCTCAATAGCGTCCTGTAAAGGAAATAAAAATATTGTTAGACTGCAGAAGTTAATGCACTGAGCAGTTTAATAAATACTGTTTAACAAAACACAACACGCCATACTCCCTGGCACAACCTGCAGTTCTGATCAGTTTGATCATAGGCATACCACAATTGGACTGAAACAGACATGGCTCAAGTGTCTCAGGACTGCTCATTTCTATATTTGTTTCAGTCACATTTAAATTGCTGTGACCGCCAATCACAGTGATCAGGTATGCTTGGTGGTCACCGCGCCCGATTTAGTCTCTCCCCTCAGCGCTATATAGCTATATCTATAGCTATATCTATAGCTATATCTATAGCTATATCTATAGCTATATCTATAGCTATATCTATATCTATATCCACATACATATATATATATATATATACACATACATATACATACACTACTGTAATTAATTTATTTATATAAAAATGTAGTTAGCCTTATAAGGCTTTAGTGCTAAAGTGTCACTATTAATGCTGAAGATTTTTCTTATTTATTTTTTTAAATACGTGTGGTTAGAGTAAACGAGGAATATTGCATAATCATGAATTAACATTCCACACACAGGTAAGCATCTCCTCATAGGTCTATTTGCAGTGTCATACATGATTGACAGGGTGACTGACCAATAGAAATGTTATATAGCAGGTGCGGAAGTGCAGCTAGGACCACCATTCATTCAAGTTTTCATGTAACAAATTACAATTTGCCCAACTAAATTTATTTTCAGGATTTAGCATCTCATCTTAAAACCGAAGAGCAGTAAGACTATAAGACTAATCTCTTCTGTTCTTCCCCAGTACATTTATTAAAGTTAGAAGAGAGCAGAATAGGGTAGACAATTAGTTGTTTGAGGGATAAAATGAAGACGTACAGTTTGTGTAAAAATCACATTACATTGTAGAGGGGATAATTTTTTATTTTACTTACTTGGACTGTAGGAACGTGATCTTGACCGGGACCTGTAACGGCTGTAGTAAGGTGAAGGAGATCGTCTCCTATAATTTAAAGAAAAAATAGAAAGAAGAAAAAAAATGTTGGCTCTGGAGAAGTGAGTTTGTTAATTATACTCCCATATACAGACACAAGGAGCATGTCATGTACAATTATAAATATATATTCAAAAGAAAACAAGCTACTAACTATTGAGCAAAGGTTTGAGTTTACACAACCAATAACAAATCAAAAACAGTTTGCTGAACAGAAGAGCAAATAATGGGATTAGACGTCCATAAAAATCAGATTAATGTTTTAGTGTACCCATGAGAAAGTGACATTTTAGGAACTTCATCTCTTCTACTAGATTTATTATAAATTGTTTTGAAGGACAAGTAGCCATTTTGTACAGAGCTTTGTTAAAGGGTGTGTAAACCTAAAGATTACTTTTACCGTGAAGTTTGAGAATAAAAATTATTTATATGTTGTGATGGTAAAATCCATGAAAATACATAAGTTTTAAATGCATTTCTGATGACCCTCATGTTGGAGAGATTTGCAAATTACATATTTACAGTTGAAAAGTAGTTCACAACTACTAATATAAGACAAATATGGCTTTACAGTTGTACAACATTTCAAGTTATGCTTTGCCATTCATGGAACAAACATACAGCTACTGTCAAGCTATGAACCATCTTAACTAGGATTAATATAATCAAGGAACATTGCTTGCAAAAAAATAAAGCTTACCTGTACCTATAATCATATTCATCATATCTGTCGTACCCTCTGTCATATCCTCTGTCATAGTAAGAATCACGGCGACGTCCACCACCTCCTCCTCCACCTCCACCTCCACCACTGCTGCTGCTGCCACCACCTCCGCCACTGTAATGACATTAGGTTAGAGTTTAAAACAAACAAAAACCCTACTACATAATGTAAAATGAATGCAGAATGATTATTCTGCTGCTTGGTCAGCATGTTTGATATAAACCAGCTCAAGATGGCACAAGTTAACGTATGTGTAATAATTTGGTGCAGTGTGTAAAAATACCAATAGGTTTATACAACAACAAAAAAGTGTTAGCCTTCCACTGAAGGTTACAAAACAAAAGTTAAGTTTGGCCACCATACACCCCCTTCCACCCTAAATAACCAAGTTTGTTACAATATAGCAGTTTAAACTTGGTACATCGTTTCTGCCATTACAATGTATGCTCCAAGACTATTTAATTTACAGTAGCAAGTAACTGATGCCAAGACTCAAAAATAAAACAAACACACAAAAACAATGACTCACTGAGTAGGCCGCCCCATGTAAATGCCAGGAGTTGGCGTGTGCGCACGTTTGGTTATGGAATAATCAACACGTATTCTCCTGCCGTCAAGTTCCATGCCATTTGCATGTTCCATGGCCTAAACAAAATTGAAAGAAAAAAAAAATAGGAAATGTCTATTTTTGGCATAGAGAACCATTTTATTTCTATACACCTGTAATATCAATTACAAAAGGATAACTCCCAATGCATTGACACATTCAGTATAATGAGCACATTACAGGAATAATAAATAAATAAATAAAAAAAAAAGTGCAATGAGAAGTAACTTCTAACACTGTTTTGGTGATTGAGCACAACGTTAACAGGAGATAGCATCCACCGTGTTTACATGTCCTGGAGATATCCATATTACATGTGCATCCATACTCCTACACAATTAATTTTAATAGGACTTTGCATTGTGCGGTCAATTTTACATATTTTAATCCATGTTAAAATTTAAGTACACATGACATAAGATTTATACTTTAATAGCCTTAAAATGTTTCATATTTTACAAGTGCCGATCGAGGAAAAAATTCATCAAGTACTGTCTAGAGATCTCAGCAAATCCGCGAAACACGAGTACATGCACGGATACTACAGAAACACGTGTTCATATATATAAAGAAATAGGCTTCAGAGCACATCTATCCTGGGACTTTAAACTGCTTACCCAACTACAAACTAGAGGTAACGGCATCGAAGTAGTTAACTCCGACCCACGCACCAGGGTTGTCTTGGCGAGGGATGCGCGCACCCTAAAGGAAACCAGTGCGCGCTCCATGCACATGGTCGGGCTGCCATTTCGCGCTGCTCCACGCCTCGCGGCTGCCATCTCAGTGAAGAGCTTTCCCCGCCTACAATCCTCCCTTCCCTAACGCTAAAATGGCGGACTGAGGCCTTACTTGAGCTCCACCTCATTGTAACGGGCTTACGCAGTTTACGCATTGACACGAGCCGCCATCAATGCAGAGGTTACTTTCTTAATGATCAAGGTCTAAAATTCCGCTACAAACGGGTCCTTCAGCTTCGCTGCATTGTTTTAAAGAATTACAGGGGAAGCGGTTGTTCACCTAAAACGAGGAATTGTTGTCCACTGTGGTTGATGTGTAATTTCCCATCCATTCTGGACCAACATTAGCAGGCCCAGAAGTCTTGGTATTTTGAGTTAGGGGAGCGGGCACAGTTCGAATGTCATTTACAAATTAAGGCTCTATTCCGCAAATTAGCCATTGGCACCCCAGCAGATAAGGATTTATGCCTGTTGATTCTCATGTGGCAGAGTTTAACCATCCAGATGTTGCCGTGTTACAAATACCGGTATTACATTTAAAGCAGATGGCATCACATAAATGTTCATAACGAAGCTACAGCAATAATGCACCACGCACCCACTGCTAAGCTACAATTCTACAAGTCTAGTGTATGCATCAGCAGCTAAGGATAGTAATATGATGCGCATGTCGTAGGTTCAGTAGCGTACATCCAGGGCAACGCACATAGATCAGAATAAAACATGTAATCCTCAGACTAGAGTTCAGTCTACGCCCCTCCCAAAAAGCATCCAGATTCTGCCACCTAGTGGTGATTAAGCACAGCGCTCTGACAATGGAATTCCGAGTAGCAGTGGCTACATGGAGGAACCACCACCCTGTTAGTAATTTAGTCAGGTGTGGCAATGCAGACCGTAAGTTTTTAGAAAGTTACCCACATTCCGTAACATTAATATGAACATGTCTCACGACTTAAGTTGGAGGAATTAACAGAAAGGTTACCCCCTTGAAGCACTTGGATGGATTGCAGTATTATCAAATTACGACATTTAAGGAATGTGTAAAGCAAATGTAAACTCATTGACACATCTGGCTATCAATCTATTTCAATTAGTTTCTCCTCAGGAAGAGAATGAAATGTCCTTATTTAAAGTTTGTCTACTTAACCCCTTCAGGACAATGGTTTGGTTTGTTTTGATGTCCATAATGGACAATAGCTTTTTTGCTTATATATTTATATGTGCATTTAAATAAAAAAATTTTTTTACTGAGTGGGCTTTCTATTGAGACCAGTTTTTTTTTTTTTTTTTTAAACTTTGTGTAATGTATAACATTTAGGGGTGTTTACATTTTTTTATGGAACACAGTATATTTCTCTTTTCTCCTCTAAGATAATGTGCATGTGATAAATGTGATTGATTTTCAGTGATCACATTACAAAAATGCAAAAAAAAAAAAAAAATGGTTGATCCCTCCTCAGCACAACTGTTAAGGTAACCAGGCTAAACCTCTCTCCCCCCAAATTTTGGAAAGGATGGCAAAGGATCGTGTTAGCCATTGCAGGGAATATTGTGTCATGTCTAGAGACCCAAGACAGCAGGTCTCAGCTACTGCAGGTTAAGACAGCCACTTTTCTGGGCATTTCAGACTTTCTTCTATCAGAGGCAGCCTGAAACACCCCTCACTTGATTTGCATAGGGGTGAGGGGTCGTGATTGACAAGTCATCATTTTAAGATCGCCCATTGTCTGTGGCTTTTAGATTTTAGATTTTTCTGATAGCAGTCACTCGTGAAGTTTCCAGAAAAAGCCAAAAATAACAAATACTGTGAAAATGCTGCGATTGCGCAGTTTTAATGGAAGCCCGTACATTATTGGTGGGTGCAGTCTATATTGTGAAACAGTTCTTGAACCAAATACGTTTCCATCTTATGAACACTATTCTGATTACAAGTTAGTGTTTATTAGGTTTTTCCCTTTGCAAAGAATATGTAAATTTTTGCTATAAAACCAGTACTTCACAACCTTTACTCTCCTAGAGCACACCAAAGCTGGTCCCTGAATTCCGCAGCAAACTGTACCGGGGGTGGAGCTTGGGAGGTCAGCACTTCTCCGCATTCAGAGTAAAGCTTTCTGGGTCCCAGACACTGGAGAATTACAGGTTTACGGAGGATTGCAGACACAAGTCCCATTGAGCTCTAACCTTTGTGCTGAAATGCAGGATAGACCTCACAGGTACTTGCACACAATGAATGTAAAAGGACAACAGCCAGCATCAAATTATGTTAACCCCTTCACGACAACAGAAGTGTCAAGCACGTCCAGCCAGCAACTCCATTGCAGACAATGGATGCGCCCGACACGTCTCACAGGGGAACAAGCGGTTTTCACAACCATGGTGCTGCTCTATTGGCTCGATGTCGAGGCATTAGGCAGCACCAACATTTTGTCTCTGGGCACCATACTGGAGGAGCACCATGCTCCTCCAATATGGCTGCTGCAGTCTTGTGGGTAGTGTGTCGGAAGTGAGAAAAAAAATAACTTCCGTCAATCTGATGCTGTTGCTCGAGTGCCCCTAGAGGCCTGAGAAGATTAAAAAAAAAAAAAAAATCCACACACTTTATACAATATTTCTTTAAAAAAAATACTTGTCCTTTAAAAGAGGATGGACACAGGAGGAGGACATCATCTTGCCTCTTTACAAATCAATGGTAAGACCTCATCTTGAATATGCAGTACAATTCTGGGTACCAGTCCTTAAAAAGGATATTAAGGAACTATAACAATTAAGTTATGGAACTCACTGCCATGAGAGGTAGTACAACCACTATAGATGCATTTAAAAATGGTCTGGATGTTTTTTTTTTTTTTTTAGAAAAGCAGAACATACAGGGCTATTAATAGAATAATTAATAGAGTTTATTGATACAAGGAGAAATCGGATTGCCCTTTTGGAGTCAAGAAGGATTTTTTCCCTCTAGGAGGCAAAATTCAAAATAGCTTCCTCAGGGGTTTTTGCCTTCTTTTGGATCAAAACGCTGGAATGATAGGTAGATGGGTTGAACTTGATGGACTTGTGTTTTTTTTTCAACCTAAATAACTGTTACTATGTTAGGATTAACCCCTTAGTTACAAGACATTTTGACCTTCCCTTGGTGACAAGGGCTGTTTCTACATTTCTGGGGTGTTTGTGTTTAGCTGTAATTTTCTTCTCTTACATCCTGTACTTACACAAATTATGTTTTTATTGTCATAAGGGCTTTCATTAGATACCATTATGTTAATCTTATAATTTAGTACAAAAAAAGTCATAAAAAAACACTAACTGACCTAAAATATAATTACACAAACACAATCATTAAAGACCCCGTCTAAATAGGTTCTTGATGTTGTTCCAAGTTCAGAAATATGCATGTTTCCATTTTTTTTTCTGCATTTTTTTTTTTGAGAGTTATGGGGCAAAAACCAAAAAGTGTTTTTGGGGTTTTTCCTATATTGACCTTTTGACCAACCCTAAATTTAACCCCAACTCTATCCCTTATGCTAACCATAATTGAATTTTAACCATAACAGCTAATCTAACCCTAGTTTTCAGCGAAAATCACTCATTTCACCGCAGGACATGTCAGGCACGTCCATTGTCGGGTTAAAGGAACAATGCTCTGAAAAGGTTTTACACCAAATTCTTATGCTTCAGTATGGAGATTGCTACATTGTGGTTAGGTGCAAACTGGCTATGGGTTTACCCCAAGGCCATAATTATACTGTAAACTACTGAATGGATGAAAAACCTTTATCTCCTGTAGATGTACATAATTCCCTGCAAGCATATCATGCAAAACAGATCTCCTAGCACACTTGGCATTATACTAGAACATACTGCATAATGGCCACATTTGTACATTGTACATGAGAGCTTTCAATGTACACTATTCAGAGTGCCCCCACCTCTTTAATTGAAAGGGAAAACAAAACTATTTTACTGGTCATCTTCATACATATTCTCACTAACCTGCTAGCAAAATGTAAACTGTTTACCGTTTTGTTTCTAAACTTTACGGATGTGAGGGTGGCTATTACACAAATATAAGTAATAGTTTAAGTGCACAGGACCTACCCAGTTATTCACAACACTTTCAGCACATATGGTTCAATTAACCCCTTCGTGACGTTAGGACGTTCTATGCAGTCCTGACTTTAAGTGCCTTAAAGTCGTTAGGACGGCATAGAACGTCCTTTGTTAAACAGCTCATCGCGGCTCCCCGCGATGAGCTGTTTTCGGATCCCACCCGTCATCTGAGGCCACTTTGAGTGGCCTCAGTCCGACAGGAAAAATGTAGCCGGAGCTTAAAGCAAGCACCGGCTACTTTTCTCTAAATCGCGCCGTGCCCGAACTTCCGGGTTCGGGCACGCCTCCGTGACATCACACGAGACGTCTGGAGGTCTCGCGATCTTTCGACAGGGACCCACAGGGTTTATTAAGACACTGACCGGGTCTCTGCCAGAGTGTTCCTGGCTACAATTTGTGACGTTTGGTGCTTGCGTCGTTTGGGAAAAATTAATCCACACTATACCTAGTATAGACATTTTACACATTACTGCCTAGGTGTTCAACTACAGCCTTAAAGCAGTTTATGGACTAAAAGTCATTTCAGCCACTTAAAAAGAATGTCAGGGAACCATGGGATTTGTAGTTCAGCTGCTGGAGGGACACAACTTCTACACCACTGTATTGTGTGACACTAGACAATACTGAAGTGACAATCTTTTCTGAAGTCCTGTAATAAACTTTAGGCATACATACTAACTCAAGAATACATTGAGAATCCAAAAAATAAATAAAATAAAGTGGGGACAAATTGCGATCCCTACATTTTTATTTCATTTGTGGCCAGGCAAACTATTAGGGAAAAATAATCTGTTACATTACCTCTCTGGAATCCTCTATACGTTCAAAATAGACAAAAGCGAATCCCCTTGATCGTCCAGTCCGTTGGTCATAAACTACATTCACGCCACTGAGAGGGCCATAACGAGAAAACACTTCTCGAATATCTCGTTCCGTTGTGTATAAGCTTAAACCAAAAACGCCAATGCACGTGTTGGGATCTGGGTTTGCCTGGTAGAGAAATATACATATTTTATTTAGATGCAAATGAAAGTCATGCCAACAAGTTAAATTACCACATGTAATATTAACAGCCTGCAAAATAGGCACCATAACCACATTAAATGTTACTCTACAGGGTGATCTTAAATTTGGATTTTACTTGTAATTGTTGTAAAAGAATCTTAAAATAATTTCACTGTTTAAAAACAATTAAATCTTACTTTAAAGCACGGTTATACATTTTTTAGATTAATACAATACTTACCTTTAAGTATTACACTTTGCAGTATTTTTCCAAGGGAGTAATCCCTTGCTTTGCAATGGGCATACCAGTATCTTTGGAGAAAGGTACATGGGGTTGCCCAATGAGCATGTCACTTGCTGGAGGTTCCCATGCATCTCTATGGAGAGGCACAGACACTGCCATGACTAGCACTATTTTCTTATCTGTCCAGGATGCTAAATCTCAGCCTGTAGCAGATAATTATTTTCTTGCACTACTTAAATGCAGTATGTACCACAAAGACAGATGGTAATTACTAGTTTATGGAAATGGCTGAATGCATCTCACCACTTTAAATAGCCTATATATTAACTTAAGGGATTACCTTAAACAGTAGATAGTAGGAAAGGACATGTATATTCACATTTTAGGAAATATTCCTCAAGACCTCACCCTGTGATATGAACTACGAACTATATTGCTTCCTCCTATTGCACCAGGTAATTTATGTACAGCATTGCAAGATTATGTCATAAATAGAAAGACTGACTACATATATTCAGTAATTTAACTGCACTTCTGCTAAATATAAACATGTATAATAAAAATAACTATGCTCTACTGGCAAAGAGATATCATTTTTTTATTTCAAAATTAAAGACATGGCATTCATTTTAGTTGCCAGTTTGTCATAGGAGAAGTAAAGGAAATTAAAAAACAATTATTGATCCCCAAACTGCAATATGCCATTATATTAACAAAAAAGGTTTGCAAGATTCAGATAACAGGCGTGTGTGTTTCATATTGCTGCTGCTCACTCATTTACAGACTGCAACATCTTTAAAAGCATTTTAAACAGTTAAACAGGCAGGCAATTTAGAACATTAACCCACCCTCACCAGGACAGTAGTTATAAAATACTTACCACCGTGCCCCTTCCTGAGGTGCTGGTTGTGTGTCTTTTTAAATCTTTCTAACAGCATGAGAAAAAAAAAAAAAAAAAAAAAAAAGAAAGTTTAAAAATAAAAAACAACAAACTTAACAACCAGTCAGGAAGAGAATGTCAGGTGGCAAGTATTTCAAGAGGTGGCGTGTGCATGGCAAGGGTAAATGTTTTAAACAAATACCCATAACATACCAGTTTTTAGGAGATATGCTAGGAGGTGTGATGAGGGGAGTATTTTAAGTAACTCGGGGATCTAAGTGCCAGGCTAGTAACATTTCTATCCAAATACTGGTGAACGTTAGAAAGGTTTGTCATTTGACTTAAATATCAGTTGCAGAGCAATACAAAAATATATAAAAACAAAAAACTAGAACTGCAAGTCAATAAACAGAAGAATTGAATATCTGCTTCATCTATGCAAATGGAGTGCAGGTCCTCCACAGTATTAAATTTATACAAAATGACAAGGGCACATTTCACATTTAAAGCCTCTTTGCCTACACCTCTGCTGGGACCATGTCTAGTTTATTCTATGCAATTAGACTACAATAAGTCCACTGCATAGATAACCACACCAACAAAAAAAAAAAAAAGACTTTAAGAGCATTTTATCTTTAATAGTAATGTTTGATTTAACAAGTCCTCTTAATACAGTCAAAAGTCATGAGCAAGGGATTCAGATACATTTCTAGGTGCACACTCATACAAAGTCAGAAAGAAAGAAAAAAAAAACACAAACATACCCTGCTGCCATTGTGCCTTCTCCGGTTAGACATTGGGGAGTGACTGCGACTTCTGCGTCTGCGATATTCTGGTGTGTAGGATCTGCTCTTTGACCTTCTTCTGTGAGAGTGGGATCGAGATCTAGAGCGTGAATATCGTCTGTGAGAATGCCTCCTGGATCTGGACCTTAAGTGATTAAAGATTTTTATGAATAATAATCTGCTTTCAACAGGCATTTAGTCAAGGGTCAGCCCAAAATTAGGATATTTACAGTTCTACAATGTAACAAAGAGGCATAATTCAAATTGTTCTAGCTATCTAATGGTCAAGTAACACCCAAGATACTGAGCTGCGGCCTGTGAGATGCTGGTACACTTACCTGCATGCACTTCTGCTATGGTTTTCAATACATATGCAGGGGTATACAATAGCAGAGATTGCATATAAAAACTCACATTTCACACTGCACAAGTGCTTAATTATAACCATCATTGTATACCTCTACCCATAAACCATGCATATATAGTGAATAATAAAAACAAAAATTCACTTAGAAACTGAAGTAAAAGTGCTTGCAAATTATTCCTATACAGAATGACTCCTGCATCACCCATGCTGCTGCCTTGCTGAATTATTATTGAAGCACTGGATTAAGAATTTGTATGCTGGAGGTAAGGATGCATAGTGGGAATATTTTCAAAGCCAACAGCTGGTACATTTTATTCTTACAACCAAGATTTAATACAATTATCCAGCAAAAGGTATACATCAACTGATCACACAAATTGTAATTCAAATTTGTCAGAAAGTATCTGTATCTGCATCTATTTGGAGTCAGTATGAATCCATTGTGATGGATTGTGTACAGAGGTCTATTACGTAGAGCAAAAGCATTGGCAAACTTAATGTGGGGACTGCATAAGCTTATTCTGGGTTACTCTGGTTCCAATAATTAGGGAGTAGGATTTTTTTTCTGGTTTTCCAGATACCCTTGAAACTGAATTTAAGTATAGAATGTTTATGTGTAAAACGAGAGATTAGTGGAATTAAAGTTCCACAATAAGTATAACTTTGTTCCCTGTGCCATACTACAAGAAAAGTGGTATTGAAAGTGTGCATAGTTGTTTATTTAGCAGACTTTCCTTATTCACAAAGTGACTAGTACAAAAAGCTTTTTGAAAAGGAAGAATTACAATACTAACCTGGATTTTGATCTGGAACGTGAACGAGATTCTGAATGTTTGGAAGCTCTTGATGCACTGCGTGATCCAGATCTGCTCTCTGACTTTGCACGGCTAGGACTTCCGGCAGGTGACTTTGAACGGGAGCGGGATTCCTAAGAGAACAGAATTGTTTTGTTTTTTTTAAAAACCTGCAACATTTCTGGCAAATGCCTCCTATCATTGTACAGGGGCCACAAAAATTAGATTAATAAACCTGGAAAACAAGTGGTTAGGTTATAATTTGCTTTAGTCCCTCAATGCCTGAATTTAACCCGCTATATATTATGTTCACTAGAAGAACCCTACTTGAACCAGATGACCAAATTTTCCATTAACTAACATTTCATGCAATGTCATTAACTGGATCATACAGACACTGGAACATAAACCATACATTTACTTAACCTAGGACCCATTCATTCTTCCAGATTCTTTTAATTCTACGTCTCTCTTGATTTACACTTTTCTTCATTCTTCATTTTTTTCATTTTTCACCTTCGTGTATTCTTCCCCAATTCAACCAATTCATTAAAGTATTAAAAATATTCAAGTGCTTCTATCTGACCAATCTTCTGTTCAAATATTTCCCCCATTCAATTGAAATTTTCTGATCTTTAAAACTTTTCATTAGCCTTCGTTTATCTTGCTTTATCTTCAATATTCTTGGAAAAAACTCTTCAATTTCTTCCCGAACATTAACCTTAATGGAAAAAGAACATTTAGTATATTTAAGCACATAGGGACTAGAATACTCTGCTGGAGCACTGACATTTAGCCATAAAAATGTATATTGCCAGCAGGTATAAAACAAGAAATTCTGTGCTCATTTCCAGAAAAGGATCTGGCATGATCTCACTACAACTCATCAAATCACCCTTTGAGGACCTCTACAATAAAGGAGAAACACTAACACACCCCTGACCAATCTATACTAAGCTTGCCATCTCTAATCATTCAGTGCCTGTCAAAACATCTGGAACACAAAACCCCCATATGCTTGCCCTTCAAAACAAAAATACTCCAGAACTACACAACCAATTGCCTCCCTGTTTTAGAGAACAAACCTAAATTCTGCACATATGGCAGACATCAAGGGAAACTTGAGTTCAAATTAGTCATGTAGGGGTGAAAGAAATCCCCACTGCAACTTTAGAGTAACAGTATCCACAAAATTAAAAACAAAAACCACAAAGACAAAATAGATCTTTTGGTCATTTAGAATTCGATCTTCCCTACAAGTAGTTAAATTAGCAAATTTACACACACAAAAAAAAAATGTTGCAAAAGCTACCACTACTGAGGTCTGAGAAACTGAAAAAAAAAAAATCATACTAGAAGCTCTGACAGTGAACCCAAAGTATCAGCTTGATAAATAAATATAACTAATTTGCTGAACACACCACTGCTTAGACATCCACACTCACCAGTTCAGCAGCAATAAAAGTGTTTAATTAAAATGCATAAAATATTACATATGCAACACATTGCAGCCCTGGGAATGGCATAATTTCTTAAAACTAAGCATTACTTTGATACAACAAAAGGCATAGGTAAACTCCCAAGAAGCTGAATCTTTAAGTATGAAAATTAAAATGTACCAAGTCAGACTCTGAAGAGATCACAAATCAGATTCTAAAGTAGCAACCTGAAATGCTTTCCACATTAAAAAAAAAAATGCTATAGTTAATTCTTTGAAGAAACGTTTCAGAGAATAGAAGTTGTCACGTTTAGACTCTCCTTTAAAGAGGTCCCTCAGATGTGTACATTATAGCACGAAAAACAATCTAGTTCAAGGTTCACATTCCTGCAGTCTTTAGGAGCCAGATAGACCAATTCAGAAACAAGAGTGGTTATTTTTAGAAGACCGGGAAATGGAACTTCCATAGAGTGCAATGCTAAATAAAAAATATTAGGAGCCAGCAGTAGGGATTTTAGCAGTCAGGCTCCCTGGCTCTTGGTATTTGTTAACTCCAATGGAGTCAATGATTTAGATAGCTTCTGTCGCTTTATTGTAGATTCAACACTTAAAGGGACACCACCAAAAATGTAAAAGGTTTTATTTGGCCTTGTTGATTTCCGATGTGTCTTTATGTGACTGTATTTAATAAAATATGTAACTAAACAAGTGTGACTGGGCACCAACAGCACAAATGTCTCACTTTGGGGATGGGGACACAGAATGCAGTCAATAAGTCAGACTTCTGATCATAGACTTGCAATGAAAGGGAGGGTAATGTAATTATTACATCACAAGGGGCAGAGTTATGATCCTGTTTGATCAGGTCAATCTCCTCTGTTGGAAGGCAGGTACAAAAAAGTTTATGATCTAATTTTATTTTTACTTTTAGGTACAATTTAAGAGTTTCTCTCCTGGCTCCATTTTGTGAATATTTCCCATGATGCAACGATGCAACATCGTACAAAATATTCCAGCCAGTCTCACATTACAACTGTGGCCAAAACCTGCATGATTATGCCGGCATAAGATACACACCTGCTCTTACTGGCTCCTGTATATCATAGTGGGCAGGACTAGGTGGCGGTGTACAACTTTTTTTTTTACCTGCCTTCCAACACAAAGAGGAGATTGACCAGGATCATAACTCTGCCCACTTGTGATGTAATAGTTACATCACCCTCCCATTCAATGCAAGTCTATGATCAGAATTCTGACTGCATTCAGTGTCCCCAAAGTGAGAAGTGTCCTGTAAAGTCACTCCACAAAATGGCAGCACCCAGTCACACTTGTTTAGTTACATATTTTATTAAATACAGTTACATAAAAAAAACAAGACATACCTGAAATCAGTATTTGCTTGAATATAAGACGACCCCCCAAAACTTTGGATATTAATTAAGGGAAAAAACCTAAACATCTGAATTTAAGACTCCCCTAAAGGAAAAAAAAAAAAACCTAACATATTTACATGCAAATTGCTTTTTCATATTTGATAAAAATTAGGATATAAAAAAATGCATTTCTTGTTTTTATTTCCTTTTATGTGCCAATGTTGCCACCACCCCCCAGACTTGTCCCCATGCTGGCTCTCTCCCCCCTCCCTCAAACGTGGAGGCAGCCGGTGGATGTGACATCCCAGCTTCCATCATAGAAGTCCCCTGTGGAAGTGTCAGGCAGCAGCGGAGGGTGTCTGCACGTATGTGCAGACATTCTCCGCTGCTGCCTGGCACTACTGCAGGGACTCCTATGACGAAGCTGGACGGTCACATGACCTCCCGGCTTCCGTCATACAAGTCCCGAATGATGTGCTTGGCAGCACCGGCTGCTTGGGAGGGGGATCCAGATCCCCTGCAGCTATGCGGGGGACCTGGACCCCTAGTCTTATAGTCAGACCTCGATTAAGATAAGATAAGGCAAACCTTGAATATAAGACTAGGGGACTTTTTCAGTGCATTTGCTCTGAAAAAAAACCTTGTTTTATTTTCAAGCAAATACGGTAAAAAAGGGGTCGACAAACCCCGGGCGCCAGGTCGCCAGGAAATCAGACCTGGCGCCCGGGTATCGTGAGCCCCGCGATGTGCCCTCGGCAATGGGATCGGGTTTTTTTCTTTATTCCTGCAGCGGTGCGCGAGAGAGCAGAGTGAGTGCACCGGCTGCACAGACTTCCTGCTCCGCCCCCTCGCGCACCGCGTTGTAGCGCTGATCACTGGGGAGCATAGCATGGAAGATGCTCTGTGCCACCGGGCTGCAACGGATACCGCCCCCCTCTCTCTGCATTGAGGTGTAATCGCAGGGAGGGGGGACACTGATAGGTGAACTTTTTTTTTCTTTAAAAAAAAATAAAATAAACGACAACCAAAAAAAAACCCTGCTGTCTTGTGTATGTCTGCGTGGATGTGTTTGTGTTTGTGTGTATATATGTGTGTGCCTGGATGTGTTTGTGTGTATATATGTGTGTGCCTGGATGTGTTTGTGTGTATATATGTGTGTGCCTGGATGTGTGTGTGTGTATATATGTGTGTGCCTGGATGTGTGTGTGTATATATGTGTGTGCCTGGATGTGTGTGTGTATATATATGTGTGTGCCTGGATGTGTGTGTGTATATATATGTGTGTGCCTGGATGTGTGTGTGTATATATATATGTGTGTGCCTGGATGTGTGTGTGTGTATATATGTGTCTGACTGACTGGATGCGTTTGTGTGTATATATGTGTCTGACTGACTGGATGCGTTTGTGTGAATATATCTGACTGATTGGATGCGTTTGTGTGAATATATCTGACTGACTGGATGCGTTTTGTGTGAATATATCTGACTGACTGGATGCGTTTTGTGTGAATATATGTGTGACTGACTGGATGCGTTTTGTGTGTATATATGTGTCTGACTGACTGGATGCGTTTTGTGTGTATATATGTGTCTGACTGACTGGATGCGTTTTGTGTGTATATATGTGTCTGACTAGATGTGTTTGTGTGTATGTATGTGTCTGACTAGATGTGTTTGTGTGTATGTATGTGTCTGACTGGATGTGTTTGTGTGTATATATGTGTCTGACTGGATGTGTTTGTGTGTATATATGTGTCTGACTGGATGTGTTTGTGTGTATATATGTGTCTGACTGGATGTGTTTGTGTGTATGTATGTGCCTGACTGGATGTGTTTGTGTGTATGTATGTGCCTGACTGGATGTGCTTGTGTGTATGTATGTGCCTGACTGGATGTGTTTGTGTGTATGTATGTGTCTAATAGGGTGTGTGTGTGTGTGTGTATGTATGTGACTGACTGGATGTGTGTGTGTGTATATATATGTGTGACTGGATGTGTGTGTGGGGGGGTGTTTTGTATGTATATGTAGAAAAACAAGGTGTAACAGGTTTCGCGTTCAGAAGTGGAGGGTGCAAGGAGAGGACTTTCACCCTAGTCCTCCAAATCAGAATAAAGGATCCTTTATTCTGTATGTATATGTGACAGACTATGTGTCTGTGTGTGACTGCGTGTGTTTGTGTTTATGTGCCGTTGTCTGGCTCCTAGATTTTTTAGCTGGCTCCTAAAACTGTCTCTTTAACATGGGGAGAAGCAAGGCGCAACCTGACAGACCATAACAAGATTTAGAAATCCAATAAATACATTTAAAAACAAAAAAATCACAATGCACTCTTTAAACAAGCAGTAAATGTTGTAGCACCTATCAATTAGTCAGGTCATAGTTGGAAGGTAATGCTAAAAAAGTACTTCTATATAAACCCCTTAGTGACAAACGATTGTCGATCATGCAGAAGCAATGAGGCAGGCATTCCCCAATCACGGTAAAAATTACATGGTTAAGTGTCTCGGTACCGAGGCGTTTCAGCCATGCCTGTTGAGGCCCACCCAGAGCACCCGATGTTAATAGCCGTCAAAGCAAGTGCCTCTAAATGCTCCCCAGCAAACAGTTTAGTTGGGGTAAAAAAAAAAAAAAAAATACACATTTAGTTGTCCTTTAAAAGCCATAAAAGGCTGCTACTCAAAGCCTGTAAATTTCACCCCTTCCAATTATCATCACCTATTCCTGCAGACCCCTACCACTTAACGAGATACACATGAACAGCAGACCAACAGTTTAGGTGCAGATGACCACCGCATACAGAAAGTTTGGTTCATGCTTGCAGTTGTCTTGAAAGATGACTAGAAAAGAGTCCCTTGATTATGGGTGGAGAAAGGGGTTTGGATCATATGCTTGGTAGTATACATTTGCCAGCACCTCACATTATTAACATTTGCCTTGTTTATTTTACCGCCTTATCACAAATTTTGAGTGTTACTAAAAGTAACCCAAAAAGTCTACACAATGTTGCTGGCATTTAGATAGATAAACAGCAGCTGCATTTGTTATGTTTTAGGTGGTGTACATTCATGTGATGAGCATGATGTTAAAGGTGCCTAGCTTCTGTCATTTTCTACTTGCACACAATTGTGTACCAAGTATGTTTATTTTTAAAAAGTTTAAAACAGAAGACCTTTTTGTCAATTGTGTAATACTATCACAGGGGTTATATAAGACAAAAGTGAAACAGACATGTTAAAGGCTATCAACAATAAGTTCTTTTGTAGCAAGATTAATCGATGGGTGATGTGGATGTGATTGTTTTATGTCAAATATCTGCTTTGCTTTTTGTAGTTACAGGAGTTACACATGACAGATCCATAGGCGATGTTCAACAAAAGGAGTATGCTCTATTACCAAAACCAGACTATTTTGCAGAACATGACAACTGTAAATCAAATGTGTCACGTCCTCCACTATACAATTGAAAAAGCAGATAAAAAAAAAAAAAGTCTACATAAACACACATGACGGTCACCATAAAGGAGAACAATTGGTCTACCATGCATTTGTTCAGGTCTTAAAGCGACACTCCCACCAAAAAATTAAAAGGTTTTATTTTGCATTGTTGATTTCAGATAGGTCTTGTTTTTCTTATGTGACTATTTAATAAAATGTAACTAAACAAGTCACTGGGCGCTGCCTTTTTGTGAAATAGTGTTTTTGGGTGCCAACCCCTAGTGACTTTACAGCTCAAATTTCTCACTTTGGGGCTGGGGACACAGAATGCAGTCAGAATTCTGATCATAGACTTACAATGAATGGGAGGGTAATGTAACTATTACATCACAAGGGGGCAGAGTTATGATCCTGTTTCACCAGGTTAAAAAAAAAAAGTTGTACACAGCCACCTAGTCCTGCCCACTACAATACACATGAGCCACTATAGAGGAGTATCTTATAACATGATCATGCAGGCTTTGGCAACAGTTGTAAAGTGAGACTGGCTGGAAGATTTTGGATGATGCATCATGGGAAATATTCTCAAATTGGATGCTGGAGATAAACACCTAATTTTATTTTTCTTTTTATATGCAGGGAATTCCATCATTTAAAAAAAAAAATTAAAAAAAAGTGGCATGATTTATTTATGTGTGTTTTAAAAGACCAGGTAATCTAGTTACATCTTAAGTGGTAGTGCCCCTTTAAAGGACTTTCCAGAACAAGTGTAAACATTCTAAAATATATTTAAAAAAAACATTTGAGAAAGCTTGTGGATTATGATTATCTACAAAAGCCCGCCCTTCTGCAATAAAAATTTAGCATTGTCAAAATACTAGCAATGAGATGTGTGCTCAGCATGAAGCTTATAGGCAAGTGTTAAGTATTCATTTAATATGAGGCATTTAACGTCTCCTAAAAAGACCAAAAAACATTCCACAATAAATCCAAACTAGAAGAAAAATCAACCCTGCACTATTAAGACCCATCGTGGACGGATTAAAATCCACTTTACATTTGGGTTGTGCCCTGTTCTTTTGCATTGGGGACTTGGTGGAGCCTCTTGCTAGGGCACTTCACAGCATTGAGTGCCACTTCTACTATTATTGACTCCCTGCACAATTTAGTCATGCAAACACAGAAACAATGCTTATCGTAACACTGTTCGCTTTATTTATCCTCTGGACTTTGAGGTTCAGAAACTATATTCTGTCTAATTTTTAAAACATTTCCCAGGTTCCTCAAATCATCATCTTAAAGACAATCTGGTTAATTATCATTTCAGCACCATACTGTATTGATTATGCAAACCCATTACACACAGATCCAATATCCCATCAGTATTATATAGAAAAAACAAATCGGTCTATAAATATTAACTCTGGGACACATCAACAAACATTAACAATTACTAAAGAAAGGAGTTTAATAGTGAGGCATATTCATGAATACATTTCAAAATAAGATATGTGCACACAAACTGGACAACTCAAGAAAACTCAAGCCACAATGCATGATTTAGTCATAAGCACCAGGGTAAATTAAGGACAATAATCTGCCAGGAAACTAATCTTTCCACAGTATACACTTCTCAAGGCATGTTGAGAAAGTTTTTCCCAATCTATTGTATCCATGGAGAGACATTAAAGATTGAGTTAGGCTGTGGTGCGCATGCATATGCTCACTTGAGCAGTGATCTACTCTTGTCAGGGTCAATGAATGACTATCACTACTGGGTGAATGGCTACATTTTTGGAACCAACTCAACACAAAGAAAGTCCACATACCCAATTTCCACACATTTCTTACTATTTTTTGTCCAAAGTTTGCATTTAAAACATTTGCACACACAAATTACGACATTTCTACAACTCAACAAATATAAGCGATTTCTACACCACCCAACTCTCAACATGGCAGGGTCAGTCATTTGTTTAAACACTTATTTAACAGGATATACTGAAGGGGGCAATTATAACACTGGCACCAGCTGGGTAGCTGGGGTTTTGCCTGCATTAAAATAAACCTAAACAACTTCTAATTCATGCACATTGAAGATTATTAAACTCACTTATGTAACAAGCAAACTTTATTCCCTCACACTTATGGAATTAATGATTCAATAATTTGATGTCTACACATGTTTAATAAATTTACCCTAGAATATAAAAATGAGCTTAGTTTGAGACCCTTACAAAGATAATACTAATCTAAATTGTTGCATTAGCTCCTACACCGAGATACTACGAAATCTGCACTGGATAGTTTCAACGGTTCCTCACTACAATGTAAAATCGCCTTATTTTGTACAACTTCGATATTGTTATATACTTAGCATTATTGGGTCATGATGTAACCGCTGTATTTTGAATTTCTCACAAGTTACATAATTATTCATGTTGATACATGCAGAGCTTTAGAACACAGGGCTTTACGGCCACAAAGACATAGCTACAAAAGAAACCTACATAAGTCAAACATTGTATCTTGTAATACTAAGTTGGCAAACAACGATTTATCTCACTAAATTAAACTTTTTTACACGGGCAAAGCTAATTCCTTCTGCTAGGACAATGTAGGGAAAAGGGAGTTTATTAAAGTTTTAACTATGATTTATCTATGGCAAGCTGAGTCCTTCTAGCAGGAGCTCATCAAGAAAGGACGTACACAATGCCTAGTCGAGTTTGTTAGATTAATTTCCCTTGTAATGTTCACACTTTAATGAATAGGCCCATCACACTGCTACAACACTTATCTTTACCTGTTATCAGACCAGCACCATTACCAAGCTGCGTCTCCGTCAGACACAGAAGCCATCTTGTGCGATACGGAAACACAAAGCAGCCACCTTCTCTGCAGTCGCTCACCACCTCCAGGTCGATCCACAAGGTGTCGGCTTGTTTAATCCGCACTAACAGCTCCAGCATGTTCGCGAGTTGCCACTGTGGCCGAAATATCGGGGTCTAAAACCCGCCCCTGGGCAAGACACGGGGCCCAACAAAACAAATATAAAAGTTGCGCCATTTAGGCCGCTTCAGGATGGAATACTTACTCTGCCCTCAAAGTTGTTCCCTTCCGCGTCGCTCATGGTGCCTGTCGTGCTAAAACGGCCCCGCAGCTAACAAGAAGTCAGGGTGGAAGACGACTGCTGCACTGGAGATGCCCGTCGGACGTGTTCTCTGCTACCTTGGTCCCTCTCCACGAACGCTTCTTCTCACTGTGTCCTTCTCCGATCCAAATGCTCCACAAAATGGCGGCGGCGCGTAGTTCTGGCGGTTCATAAGGGAGAGCGATAGAGGGAGGAGCGCGACGACACAATGGCGGCTGAATGATTGACGTCTCTATAGCATTGTCTGGGAAACCAGTTTTGTTTGTAGATGTAGAGTTACACAGTCACAAAGCGTGTGAATGAACCGAACAGACTTAATCGTATGTTTGTCAGCATCCTAATTGAAAGAACGTGCGCTTTAAGTTCACATTCTATAACATAGGCTTTAGTTCTACTAACATGCATAAAGCGGGCTCTTTTGCTACAGACACGCATAGTGGCTGTTGTTTATTCGCAACACAAGCCATATTAAGCCTATTAGTTCCATTAACACAATCCTAATGGTAACTAAACTTTGCTACATCAAGATGTTGAGATGGCAATATCTAAGGAAGCTATTAACTGTGCATTATGAGAAATGTAGTCCTCATTAGTTGAAATCCCAAAACTTACTAATTTGGGTTCAGCGGTGTACCTAGGGTCTTACACGCATACATACACAGTCACATATACCTACATACACAATTACACTTACACACAGATACAAAAATGCAGGCACAGTCACCTTTACACACATGTTCACACATACATACACAAACATACTTAGTCACCCTTACACACAAAGTTACACTTACACAGATACAATTACATACAGTCACAGTTACAGAGACACATATAGTCACACACATATACACTTACAAACACACTTACATAGACACACATATATATTCTTTTTTTTTTCACCAAAAATAAAGTAATGACGTTTCCCCCCCTCCCTGCTCATTTACCTTTATTTGCAGGGAGGAGGATGGTTCAGTACCTCAAAGTCCAGCGGGTTGCATTTTGAACGCTCCTGATTTGAAGGCAGTGTAACTTACTCAGGTGAGAATTTTGAGTGCACACACACACACACTTGCTCCCCTAGCAGTGGCGGGTCTGGCCAGACCCTAGGTACGTCCCTGTTTGGATTAACTGTGCATTTTATTACACAATTCTCATTTTAAGTGAAGTTCACTATAAATACATTGTAACAAATTACAAATAAACAAGGCGCCTTGTCGTTTAAGAGACACTGGTAACTTCATTGAGGTTTTTGACTTTAACACAGATTAATTTTTTTATTTATTGTAGATATGTTACAGTAGTTCACGGCACACAAGGACATTTATTTTTATTTTATTGGAATAACATACGCCAGGGGTTAATTGCTATGTGCAGAATGACTGGGGCAACACAGGAGGATGTAAACAGACTTTGATGAATGGTTGTAAAATAGACTGCATGGAAACATGACTGAGCTATATCTGTTTAACTATAACAAATCACTAATAAAACTGTACCCCCAATATCCTCCAGCACATATTTAAATACAAGTGAATTAAAATTTGGTATGACATATTATAATATTTTTAAAAGAAAACAATGACTACCATATGTTTATCAATCATATAGCCATGAAAAGGCCTTGCTGCCTCACACCCTTAACATAAACAACATGGATAGGTAAAATGTGCATGTAACAATACTTGTACTGATATTTTAACAGTAGTAGAAAATGCACTGCATTGAATTAAACGGTGGCAGCCCTGTCCTTAAAACATTATTAAATTGTCAGTAATAAAGTCTATGTTGGTGCCTTACCAACAATGCCAAATGCCCTGTTAAGACATACCACATGTTTGCATTCTATAACATGGAAGTGTATACAGGATCTAACATGGGATAAATGAATTCCAAACCAGCACCAAATTGGCACTCTAAGCTAACCATTTGTAAAGAGGCAACACAGGTTAAGGGGTTTATTGACACATTCTCTGTTGACATTACATAATATAATTTGGTTGTTTGATTAAAATGATTCAAGTAGAAGAGTGCCCAATGTGCCAAGAAATGTAGTTTGTCTTATTTAAGCAGAGCATTGTCAGATCAAGTTTTGGTTTGGCCATCACCTGGGATTAGGCTTGCCACCGAGTCAGTATTTTACCGACAGGCCAGTAAAACAATAGCTTGAGGCCATTGTTATGCCTATAGAAGATGTAGCATTGCTGGTATTTATTTGTTTTCTAAAGAAAAGGTGGCAACACTACCTTTGATTGACATGTTTTTTATGTCCATCTTCTGGACGAATATCAGGATCTCCATCCTTATATTGGAGTCCGGCTTTGGGTCATTCTCTGTTTATGTGTTTCATTGTATTAATGCCCAATAATTATAAATTCAAGCACACAAGCTTGGGCTCATCCTAGTTTTCACTGTTTTGAGGGATAAGAAGGGTCAAAAAAAGGAAAAAGAAAAAGTTCAACTGCGTAGAAAATCTTATTTCCCCATGTGAAATATAACTGTGCAAATAAACACATGTTAAAACTGTCATTGATACTTTAAAAATGGGCAACAAATGTGTGTCACAACATCTCATTGGAACCAATGTAAGGTGTCCCACAGATAATGCACGGGGAGATCTGTGCTCTTAAATATGTTTGATTTCCCTAACATTCAGGTGAGTTGAAAGTCATGTGATTTACCTAAGATTTCTAAAAGATTACTAATTAGTAAATAAGCAGTGTGTGTGTAATTGCTTTTGACTTTTAATGTTATATACTTTTGTTGACTTTACCTTGTTTCAACTCCCTATAGAGGTTAAGCTGCCAAACGTCTTGCAGGTTGGAACATTTATATGTATATTTGTATATTTATTTACAAAGGATGCTGCATGGTAAAGAAATAACACAGGATCCACAACCCTTCCGTAATGTATGTACACTAAATATTTATACATGGAAGCATCTTTTGCTCATTTTATTTTAGGATTTTCTAAAAATAAAATGAGTTAAGAATTGTACAGTGCATGCATGTAAATTTGATTGAAAGGTACCAGATATCTGGAATACCCTTCTGTGAAAATGAGTAAATACTAAGTAGTAGAGGGATTCAAAATTGCTATGTTTGAGATATTCATAAAACTGTACTAAAGTACAAATAAGGAAGGTCAGTTGGTTCTTATTTAGTTTTCGATTCTTAATTTAGTCTTATCTGTTTCTTTGTTTCTGTGTTTAATATATCTATATTGTGTACAAGGCCTCCTCAGGGGCATCAAGAGAACCTTGCTCCTAACACATATCAGTAGCAGTGGAACGTAAGTTGGGCACAAGGGTGGAAAATGGGGACACAATTACCTTACTCTTAATTTTTTCAATAAAGCATTCGTTTAATATATTTTAATGCTAGGACACATTGTATGCATGAAAATTCACAAATATTTCACCCAGTAACATTGTATTTTAGATTGGAAAAAAAATCTTAAATCTATGAAGTTCAACAAGTTTCCTGTCCTTGTTCCTGCTGTTGATCCTAAAGGAGGCAAAACATGTTAACATTTTAGGTCACAGGGAGAAAATGTGTCTTGACTCCAAATGGCAATAATATTTTGTCATTGATCAACAAGCTGTACATATTATATTAGCTTTCTTAAAAAAAATATACCCAAACTATTTTTCATTTAAAATCTTTCTATTAATTTAGCTCTAAGAAACAGAAGCACTTTAATGTCTGAATAGAGAAAATGCAACTTGGATAGCGAAATATTCCACCCAAGCTTCAATTTTTACCTCCATATAAGTTGTTTTTAGATTGCAATTTACAGACAATACTAGATCATTCCTAGTGTATTGGATGAACAAGACAAAGTGACTTTGATTGCTAAACATACAGTATTCTCTCTGACTTTCTTTGACATACAGGGTCCCAAAAAATATTGTTAGATAAACATGACCTCACATAAAGTAAAGAAAAAGAACCAGGTTTGTCTTATTAGGGTTTTGCTCAATACTATCCCTCAAAAAAAGTGCTAAATACATTTGCAGTCCTGCCTATCTCTCCAATCTCTCCTTATTGAATGTCACTGAATTTAGAAACCCCTGTGAAATTAGTTTCAATGTAAAACAGAAATGTAAACAACATACAGATAATAAGCTAAGTGGACCTACCCCTTTAATACAAAACTTTGTTAAACTCTTTGGGTGTGCATGCCCTCTGGCAATTAACAGTTGGTCTACTCTGCCAGTTTAATTTGCATTAGAACAAAAATAAAGGATGGATCACCATTCATAGATTTAAGTTCATTTACTTTATTCTGTCATTGAATATATGTATATAAAAATATAAAGTAATAGATAGTAGATGGTATTAACAAATACTAAACCATATATTACAAATACAAAAATAAAGCAAATGGCACAAAACGCCAAGTAATTACTATATTCATCCACATTTATTCGAAATATGTAAAACAGACTTACAATGGGAGAGACCAGAATGTATAGACAAAAACAATACCCCAGTGTTTTGGCAACATCCTTCTACTGGTGGAATTGTGTCTCATGTTGGGGTATTGTATTTGTCTATACCTGCTGGTATCGACCTTTGTAAGTCTATTTTACATATTTCGTGTATATGTGGATGCATATAGTATTACTCGTCGTTTTGAGTAATTTGGTTTATTTTTGTATTTGTAATATTTGGTTTAGTTTGTTAATACCATATGTGATCTGTTACTTTATACTTTATTTATTTTTCATGTTTTATGCTTTAATAAAATCTGAATAAAATTTTTCAAAGCTTATTTGGTGTGCCGCTTCTATTGTATATGTACATTGCTTTGGGGTGGTAGTTGGGGACCACCTAATGGCTTGCACCCAGCTATCATTTATTTACATTTTTATGTTGTCAGCATATCTGCCATACTTATTCATATACCATATTGTTTTTTTCTACAAATGCAGTAATGCTGGTGGCATTATAGAAAAAGTAGCCCATTGCAGCTGGAGTATATGCTTTGGCAAGCCTTGACTACCTTTCCTGTGGCACTCTGACACCATTATTCATGACAATGGCGCTACATGTTAAAGTTGGAAGGCCCATCTATGAGGCGCACAATCCTAGTTCCCAGGGCCGTCTGTAACGCGGGGCAAACGGGGCAGCTGCCCTGGGCCCATTTACTCCTGGGGGGCCCCAAAGCATCTGTCCCGTGGGCCCCCAGCCCCTGCTGCCGCGTTCACAGCGCATTGCGCTTGTGAACGCTTTTTTCCGGCAAGCCGCATCCGATGGATGCGACGCCCGGAAAAAAAAAAACCTGACGCCGGATGTGACTTCGCGTCACATCCGGTGTCTGTTTCCCTCCTCCGTGCAAGAGGGAAGACTGCACGGAGGAGACATCCGGCGGGGGACACGGAGCAGCTTCATGTAAATACGGGGGGGGGGGGGGGGGCTGGCTGGCACAATATTCCTGGTATCTGACTGGCACTATATTACTGGGTATCTGATTGGCACAATATTACTGGGTATCTGATTGGCACTATATTACTGGGTATCTGACTGGCACTATATTACTTGGCATCTGGCTGGCACTATATTACTGGGTATCTGATTGGCACTATATTACTGGGTATCTGACTGGCACTATATTACTTGGCATCTGGCTGGCACTATATTACTTGGCATCTGATTGGCACTATATTACTGGGCATATGATTGGCACTATATTACTGGGTATCTGATTGGCACTATATTACTGGGTATCTGACTGGCACTATATTACTTGGCATCTGATTGGCACTATATTACTTGGCATCTGATTGGCACTATATTACTGGGCATCTGATTGGCACTATATTACTGGGTATCTGATTGGCACTATATTACTGGGTATCTGATTGGCACTATATTACTTGGCATCTGATTGGCACTATATTACTGGGCATCTGATTGGCACTATATTACTGGGTATCTGACTGGCACTATATTACTTGGCATCTGATTGGCACTATATTACTTGGCATCTGATTGGCACTATATTACTGGGCATCTGACTGGCACTATATTACTTGGCATCTGATTGGCACAATATTACTGGGCATCTGATTGGCACTATATTACTGGGTATCTGACTGGCACTATATTACTGGGCATCTGATTGGCACTATATTACTGGGCATCTGATTGGCACTATATTACTGGGTATCTGATTGGCACTATATTACTTGGCATCTGACTGGCACTATATTACTGGGCATCTGATTGGCACTATATTACTGGGCATCTGATTGGCACTATATTACTGGGCATCTGACTGGCACTATATTACTGGGCATCTGACTGGCACTATATTACTGGGCATCTGGCTGGCACAATAATACTGGGCATCTGACTGGCACAATATTACTGGGCATCTGGCTGGCACAATAATACTGGGCATCTGACTGGCACAATAATACTGGGCATCTGACTGGCACAATAATACTGGGCATCTGACTGGCATTACTGGGCATCTGGCTGGCACAATAATACTGGGCATCTGGCTGGCATAATATTACAGGCATCTGGCTGGCACTATATTACTGGGCATCTGGCTGGCACAATATTAAAGGCATCTGGCTGGCACTATATTACTGGGCATCTGGCTGGCACAATATTACTGGGCATCTGGCTGGCATAATATTACAGGCATCTGGCTGGCACTATATTACTGGGCTCTGACTGGCATAATCTGGCTAGCACTATATTACTGGGCATCTGGCTGGCACAATATTAAAGGCATCTGGCTGGCACTATATTACTGGGCATCTGGCTGGCACAATATTACTGGGCATCTGGCTGGCACAATATTACTGGGCTCTGACTGGCACAATAATACTGGGCTCTGACTGGCACAATATTACAGGCATCTGACTGGCATAATATTACAGGCATCTGACTCGCACAATATTACAGGCATCTGACTGGCACAATATTCCTGGCCTCTGACTGCACACTATTACAGGCATCTGGCTGGCATAATATTACAGGCATCTGGCTGGCATTATATTACTGGGCATCTGGCTGGCACAATATTACTGGGCATCTGGCTGGTACAATATTACTGGGCTCTCACTGGCACAATATTACAGGCATCTGACTGGCATAATATTACAGGCATCTGACCTGCACAATATTACAGGCATCTGACTGGCAAAATATTCCTGGCCTCTGACTGGCACACTATTACAAGCATCTGACTGGCATAATATTACAGGCATCTGACTGTCACAATATTACAGGCATCTGACTGGCACAATATTACAGGCATCTGACAGGCACCATATTCCTGGGCTCTGACAGGCACAATATTCCTGGTATCTGACTGGCACAATATTATTGGTATCTGACTGGCACAATATTATTGGTATCTGACTGGCACAATATTATTGGTATCTGACTGGCACAATATTACTGGTATCTGACTGGCACATTATTACTGGGCTCTGACTGGCACAATATTGCAGGCATCTGACTGGCACAATATTACTAGGCTCTGACTGGCACAATATTACTGGGCTCTGACTGGCACAATATTACTGGCATCCGAAAGTTACAATATTACTGGCATCTGAATGGCACAACAATTATGGCATATGTGTGTGTGTGTGTGTGGGGGGGGGGGGGTAACATTGCGATGGATGGCGGGATTGCATGCAGGGGAGGGGGCAGGGTCCAGGGGGCCCAAGCAAATGCTTGCCCAGGGTCCAATCACTATTAAAGACGGCCCTGCTAGTTCCTACCTACTTGCAATACTGACTTCACTGCATTTTCTGCATTGCCGTTACAAGAAACTTAATCTGATAATGGCCCAGCACGGTGCAGACACCAGTGCTATGTTAGCTATCAGTGCATCACTAGAGATGGATGGAATGCTGAACCTCGAGAGTTTAGAGTAGGAAAGTGATGGCAGACTGCCTCTTACATCAGGTCTAGTTGTACCCCATGATGGCTGTTCTGTACTAAATTGGTACTCATTGTGTTTGACTATATTCTCACTGTCTGTGTGCATATAACCTTCAATAGAATCTACCCAGTGAGAAAAAATTAAAATAAAAGAGTTCAAAGTATGCAAAAAGAAATCTACATATATGGACCACTTAAATAGGATTTGTAAACTGTGTAACTAAACTATTTTTATTATGTAATTGTAACCTTCATCCATCAATGTACACCATGAGAATTCAACCCTCTAAATGTGTTACCACGGTAACCATGCACAAAACAGGTGTTTGAGTCCTCACAGGTTTGTGACTATGGAGATTTACAATTGCACAAGATAGTCTCCTAGTTTTCATCTACTGACTCATGTAGCCTGAAGGGCTTTTACATAATAAAGATATTCTTTATGGATAGAACTGGCAATACTTGTATTCATTGATGAGGACATGTATGATGCCCAGTCCAGCAAAGCTGGGAACCTTAATCCTTAATGTACATAAGCAAAAAAATGGGCTCTTGTTAGTCAATTGTTCTAGCTTCTTATTTAGTGCGAAATGCAAGAAATCAGTGTCATTTTCTGTGTCCAGCATAGCCAACAGGTATAATTATCCATACATTGTAACCAAAGTATCAAATGCTTCTTGAACTTTCCTTGATGGGTGTAGATAAAAAGTTTCCAGATATCTAGTTAGGCTACACTTACATCTAAGTTATATGCTGGGTTTTATCCTACCACAATGAACCTACTTTGTGTAGGTGGGTAGGATTTTGAACTTTGATTAGAAATTGTTTGGTTTGGTTAGAAATGTTGGTATTTTTTTTAAAACTAACAACTGTGTGATCTGTCCATGCCTCCCAGCTATTAACCATCTCCTCAACTTCATATATATCGTACTTTTCCTTTAAATGAATGGATAAACAAGAAAAAAGTCTTATTATAAACAGCAGGTAGAAGGATAGGTAGAATGGTTGAACTTGATGGACTTTTTTCAACTTAAATTACAATTCACTATGTATTACTATGTATTGATAATGGATCTGCAAGTGTGATATTTAATTTCTTAAATCCACATATTCATTTTAATCTTCTCCTGTGATTGTTAAAAAGATATTTAACAAGATCTCATCAGAATAATAAAACACAATTACCATTTTTGACTCTACTACTGTATAGGAACAAAGATTGTGTTGGCAGAAAGGAGTCAATTGGCTCATCTTGTAGCATTATGCATTAGACCTGTGCATTCGTTTTCGGACTAATGCATTTTCGTCCGAAAATAGCATTTTCGTCCATTCGTCCGAAAAACGAAGAACGAAAATGCTAAACTAACTAAAGCCGGATGAACGAATGGTTAATAAACAAAAATCATTCGTTCATTCGTCCATTCGTAGTACTATTGCATTCTATAAGCCGAAATAGAGTCGGTTTATAGAATACAATAGCATTTCACTACACGGAGACAAAGTCTCCATTCATAAATTTATAAATGGAGACTCTGTCTCCGTGTAGTGAAATGCCGACAGCCTATAAACCGAACGTTCGGTTTATAGAATAGCAATAGGAATACATGTATTCCATAAGCCGACAGCCTATAAACCGAACGTTCGGTTTATAGGCTGTTGGCATTTAACTATACAGAGACAAAGTCTCCATTCATAAATTTATGAAAGGAGACTCTGTCTCCGTGTAGTGAAATGCCGACAGCCTATAAACCGAACGTTCGGTTCATAGGCTGTCGGCTTATGTAATACATGTAATCCTATTGCTATTCTATAAACCGAACGTTCGGTTTATAGAATAGCAATAGGATTACATGTATTCCATAAGCCCAAAGTCTATAAACCGAACGTTCGGTTTATAGACTTTCGGCTTATAGAAAACATGTAGTACTATTGCCTTTCTATGAACCGAACGAGAGCCCCATTCATAAGAATTTATTATGAATGGGGCTCTCGTTCGGTTTATAGAAAGCCAAAAGTATTACACGTATTCTATAAAACGAACGAATAAAATTAAACAAAACGAAAATAATGAACGGATTTCGTCTGAAACGAATGCAGTAATGAACGAAATTCGTTTTAGACGAAACAAATAACATTTTCGTCCGAATGGATTAAAACGAAACGAAAATTTTAGTTTTGCACATGTCTATTATGCATATTCTACGTATCCTACTATCCTTGAATTATTTTACAGTGATAGTCTCTGAATTATCCAGGTATTATTTGTGTTATGATATTATATAAATGTAGTACATGACAGGGAAGTGCAGTCACTGTGCTTGTGTCTGAAACATATTTCTCTAGAGAATGGGTAGGAAGACTGGACTTTTACTGTAATACAAAGGAGGGAAATACACTTTGCTGCAGACATGACATAACCGCTCAGTCGAGAAAGGCTGAAAGCAGTGGTGTTTTTAGGGGGCCCAAAGTGAAAAATAGGGCCATCTGTGCCAGCTATTGGCTCCTCTCCATAAATGTCTCTCCTCAGTTATGGTCTGTGGAAGCCTCCAGTAAGGATCATAAGCTGCTATGTAATTCACTTATATTGCAGCATAACCACTGACTGAAAGGAAGACTAAGCTTATATGCAGGTTGAGCATCCCTTTTCTGACATGATTGGGACCAGAAGCATTTAGGATAATCCGTCATTTATTTATATTTGTATATATATATAAATATATATATATATATATATATATATATATATATATATGTGTGTGTGTAATTTACTCTCAATAAAAAAAATAATGTGGCCCACACACATATACATTTCTGGTGAAGTTGCCCTCTGTGAAAAAAAGCTTGGACACCCCTGCCATGTGTGAATGCAATCTTCCTGATGTGAACTGGAAATACAAAACAGCTACTTGTGCCAGGAGTACGCATATCCTAAACTCCCTACTGGGATTATCTCTAAAACAAGTAGTGGAGGAGCCAACTCGAAAGCAGGCCATACTAGACTTAGTGTTCACAAATGGAGATCTGTTATCAGATATTACTGTAGGTGAAAGTTTAGGATCTAGTGATCACCAGACAGTGTGGTTTAATATAAGAACAGTGACGCAGTCACACCACACAAAAACAAAAGTTTTAGATTTTAGAAAAACAGACTTTTCTAAAATTAGATTAGATGTGAAGGAGTCATTATCAGACTGGAGCAATTTAAATGGAGTCCAGGAGAAATGGGATTATCTAAAAGTTGCACTACTGAAGGCAACAGAAAATTGCATAAGGCTTGTCAGTAAGAGCAAAAAATTGAAGAAACCACTGTGGTACTCTGCAGAGGTGGCTAAAATAGTAAAAAATAAAAAGCTAGCATTTAGTAATTATAAAAATACTCAGAGTGAGGAAGATAGAAAGATCTATAAGAGTAGGCAGAAAGAGGCAAAGCAAGCTATAAGAGCTTCCAAAGCACACACAGAAGAGACTATAGCCCAGTCAGTGAAAAAGGGGGATAAAACATTTTTTAGATACATACATGAGAAAAGGAAAGTAAAACAAGGATTAGTTAGATTAAAAACAAAAGAAGGATGCTATGTAGAAGAGGATAAAGGCTTAGCAGACTGCTTTAATGAATATTTTTGTTCAGTTTTTACAAATGAAAATGAGGGTAAGGGACCTCATTTAGGGAAAAAGACTAATGAGTCTTTTGATGCATGTAAGTTTACAGAGGAAGAGGTTTTACTTCAGCTGTCTAAAGTAAAGACAAATAAGTCGATGGGACCTGATGGGATACATCCAAAGTTATTAAAAGAACTTAGTTGTGTACTAGCAAAACCGTTAACAGATTTATTTAACCAATCATTGTTAACGGGAGTAGTTCCAGAAGATTGGAAATTAGCTAATGTTGTGCCCATTCACAAGAAAGGTAGTAAGGAGGAGGCGGGCAACTATAGACCAGTAAGTCTTACTTCAGTAGTGGGGAAAATAATGGAAACCTTGTTAAAGAATAGGATTGTTGAACATCTAAAGTCGCTTGGATTTCAAGATCAGAGATAGCATGGGTTTACTTCAGGGAGATCATGCCAAACTAATCTTATTGATTTTTTTGATTGGGTAACTAAAATAATAGATCAGGGTGGTGCAGTAGACATTGCTTACCTAGATTTCAGTAAGGCTTTTGACACTGTCGCACATAGAAGGCTTATCAATAAACTGAAATCTTTGAGTTTGGATTTCAATATTGTTGAATGGATTAGACAATGGCTGAGTGACAGGCAACAGAGGGTTGTAGTCAATGGGGTATATTCGATGCAAGGTCTTGTTACTAGTGGGGTACCTCAGGGATCTGTTCTTGGACCCATTCTCTTTAATATTTTTATTAGCGATATTGCAGAAGGTCTTGTTGGTAAAGTATGTCTTTTTGCTGATGATACAAAGATTTGCAGCAGGGTTGATATTCATGGAGGGATAAGCCAAATGGCAAATGATTTAGCTAAACTAGAAAAATGGTCAGAGCAGTGGCAACTGGCATTTAATGTGGACAAGTGCAAGATTATGCACCTTGGGCGTAAAAACCCAAAAGCAGAATATAGACTATTTGGTACAGTCCTAACCTCAACATCTGAGGGAAGGGATTTAGGAGTAATAATTTCAGAGGACTTGAAGGAAGTTAGGCAATGCAATAGAGCAGCAGGAAATGCTAGCAGAATGCTTGGTTGCATAGGGAGAGGTATTAGCAGTAGGAAGAGGGAAGTGCTCATGGCATTGTACAGAGCACTGGTGAGACCTCACTTGGAGTATTGTACGCAGTACTGGAGACCGTATCTCCAGAAGGATACTGATACTTTGGAGAGAGTTCAGAGAAGGGCTACTAAACTGGTTCATGGGTTGAAGGATAAAACTTACCAGGAAAGGTTAAAGCATCTTAACATGTATAGCTTGGAGGAAAGACGTAACAGGGGGGATATGATAGAAACATTTAAATACATAAAGGGAATCAACACAGTAAAGGAAGAGAGTATATTTAAAAGAAGAAAAACTACCACAACTTGAGGACATAGTCTTAAATTAGAGGGCAACGATTTAAAAGTAATATCAGGAAGTATTACTTTACTGAGAGGGTAGTGGATGTATGGAATAGCCTGCCAGCAGAAGTGGTAGAGGTAAACACAGTCAAGGATTTTAAGCATACGTGGGATAGACACAAGGCTATCCTAGCTATAAGACCGGGAACGGGGGACTAATAAAAGTACTCAAAAATAAAATAAAAAAATTGGGCAGACTAGATGGACCGAATGGTTCTTATCTGCCGACACATTCTATGTTTCTATGTTTCTATGTCTCCACACTTTTCCTTAAGGACGCAGAGAACAACTGCCATATCTAGTTAAGCAAGAATGACCCCCAAAGATCCCTCTGTTTAGGTTCATTAGACTCTATTTAGGTTCAAAGCTAACCTTTTCAGGAGAGTCAAAATACATTATTTTGAACTCATAAGTGAGGATAACCCTAACATAGCACCCCATCTATATCTAATGTCTTTGTCCTTCAGAATGGCCATTGAGGTACCAAATAGACGCCTTTTGGATTTACTATGAAAAGACAGATCAAGCAATATTCTGATCTTATCAAAAGATCTTATCTTACAGTGAGGTCTCTCTTTTGGCTTTGAGTATTGTATCTTATCTTTTTAATGCCAAGCAACAGATGAGGATGTCTATTGGCATGTAATCTGGCAGGATAGGACAACTGTTTTCTCTCAGGCCCAGGGGTTTAACTAGTTATTTGCAAGCCTGAAGTACCCTTCTAATACTGCTCCCGATGATTGTATACATAGAACCAGTCTTATGAGCTTATTATACGCAACAGCCATCTCATATGCAGCCTAATAATATTATATTGGACAATATCAAGTTCTGTTGGCCAAGAATATTGGTGTCTGATGTGAAAAGTATCATCAGTCTATAAACTTATAGTAGGTTACACTACCCACTGGATCAAAACACGGAACAGGGAATTTTTTTTTTAAGTGGGTAGAACTTAGTGCTTGCAGATATATACACAAATAGAATATGAGATCCATTATTGTTAACCATATTTCATCATATAATTGAGATGGGCAATTTTAGCTGGTCATCATTTATGTATCTCCAAAGAATTCCTTCGGCATCTGCTTGTGCATTATGTAAATTGCAGCTACTGTAAATAAGGTCACAAGGTCATCCATACAAAATCACAGGCAGCAATATGCCCCTCCATTTAGGATCCATAGGGAGTCCTCTGGGACAAGCTAGTAGCAGCCAAAAACCCAAGGGAGCTTCAGTCTCGAGACCCTAGTCCACAGTTGTGCCTTCCGTACTCAGTAAGGGCCAGCAACCATCATCATCCATAGCCTTTCCTCAGAACATTCCTCTCGACCTCCGCCATAAACATTTTCATGCCAGCTCCACCAACAATGGTAGCATACTAGTACCTCACCTGGTCAAAATACTGATTCCAGAACTTGTGTTAAGCAGTATGTCCCAAATCCAGTTGTGCCCTGGGGCAAGCAGGACTGGGTGACCCAACATAACCTTTTTTGTACATTTCACTGTGCCTCCATTTTCACTTAATAAAGCTAGTCTTTTGTCATATCTAACATCATTGCCATTATCTGTATCTGAAATATCATTGATAGCTGGTCTGGCTGTCATCAGGCATCTGAAGGAAAATACTGGATATCTCATGTCCCTCATGCTGACACATTAATTCCATATTTCATGTCACTCTAGAGATATCATCATTCACTTCATTCAAAGAAAGTGAGGTAAGCAACACAAAGGGATTTATTTTTATGGGATTTGAGTATCCCGTAACCGATGATCCATTATCCGAAATGATCTAAAATGTTGGATCATTTCAGACAACTTGCAATACTCGACCTGTACTGGTGTTTTTTTTTCACTATTTCTCCCTTGCAAGCATTTCACTTCCTCTTCCTGACCCTTACTCGACAGCCAGATCTAATGGTTGGGCATGCCAGGTTGGGTTGCCACCTGCCAAGTGTTTTACCGGCAGGCCAGTAAAAAAATTGGTTTCAAGCTAATGTTAAGTCTATGGAGACAGTACCAAGGCCGGTATTTTTCTGAAGAAAAAGTGGCAACCCTAATGCCAGGCTGTGTTCGATTATCGCGAACCTCTGACGCCTGTTAACAAAAACTGCTGCCGATAATGGAAAAGGAATTGAGAGGAACCCGAGCACTTTAACAAGGTGACGGTAAGTTCTGATCGTTCAGTCCCTGATAGACATGTGCAAAACTAAAATTTTCATTTCGTTTTCGTCCATTCGGACGAAAATGTTATTTATTTAGTCTAAAACAAATTTAGTTCATTACTGCATTCGTTTCAGACGAAATTCGTTCATTATTTTCGTTTCGTTTTATTCGTTTCGTTTTATGGAATACGTTTAATACTATTGGCTTTCTATAAACCGAACGAGAGCCCCATTCATAAGAAATTCTTATGAATGGGGCTCTCGTTCGGTTCATAGAAAGGCAATAGTACTACATGTTTTCTATAAGCCGAAAGTCTATAAACCGAAGGTCGTTCGGTTTATAGATTTTCGGTTTATAGAATACATGTAATACTATGGGCTTTCTATAAACCGAACTGGAGTTCCCATTCATAAATATTTGTTTCGGTTTATAGAAAGCTGAACGAATGAACGAATGGTTTAATATAACCGAAAATCATTCGTCCATTCGTGCTATAGTACTATAAACGAAATAGAGTCGGCTTATAGAATGCCAATAGACTTACATGCATTCCATAAACCGAAAGTCGTTCATTATGTAGGTTTATGGAATGTAGTGTACTATGCTATTGTATTCTATAAACCGACTCTATTTACTACGAATGGACGAATGAACAAATGATTTTCGTTTATTAACCATTCGTTCATTCGGCTTTTGTTAGCATAGCATTTTCGTTATTAATTTTTCGGACGAATGGACGAAAATGCTATTGACCGGCTCCAAAGAAGCCCAAATAGCTTTGACCGGCTCAAAGAAGCCCAAATAGGATAGATAGTGAGTATAATGGTATTTTACCTCCAGGTGCTGGAACACAAAAAGGGTCTACTCAAAGCCCAGGATTCAGCAGAAAACAAACAAAGGGTGTGTCAGCAGTAATCATCCGGTAGGCAAATAAAGTAAGTCCAAATGAAGTTGCATGAAAGAAGAATCTTCTTTTATTGTAATCCAAAATATATAAAAGGCATCAGGCAGAGGGATAGAGGACAGGCAAAAAGACAAACGCTTAACGCGTTTCGCACCAGACGGTGCTTTATCAAAAACATCAGGTGCAGACATCCCCCAGCTGCCCGATTCTCCCTGGTGCCTAGTGGAGGCCGGAAGGACCCGGCTTCATCATAGAAGTCCCGGCGGTCGTGCCGGGCGGCAGCAGGGGGAGTCTCCGCTCATCGCACAGACATCCCCCGGCTGTTAGAGAGGGGGATCCAGGTCCCCTGCAGCTCTGCGGGGGACCTGGATCCATGTTTTATAATCTGACCTCGATTTGAGGTCAGATTATAAGACAACCTCGAATATAAGACCTTGTCTTATATTCGAGCAAATACGGTAATAGGTACATCCTATTGCAATATTTAAGCAAGGAATGGATTATTGTCTGTTTTTTGCAAGAGACACATTGGAGAACTTTTGATAAAATAAATATTAAGTCTCAAAAATATCCTGTATCCTTCAAACTATAAATAAAGGAGTAACTTGTGATCTTGTTTTCTAGCTATCTTAACATCAAGTTTCAACACATGCAATTAGATGTAAGATTTATTATTATTGCGGGTGAGTTTGAGGATAACCTGTCACAACCTGGGATAGCAGACCAGGGAGAAACCTTGTTACAGGGCAGAGGCGTCGCTAGGGGTGGGCTACTGGGGCTATAGCCCCGAGTCCCCCCCTTCATAGTCCCGAATGGAGACTCTGGGGCTAAAGTATTCTTTAGCCCCGAGACTCCAGGGCTATAAATATAAAAAAAAAAAAAAATATCCCCCGGTGAGCTTTCCTCCGTCTGGGACATAGTCCCAGAATCGGAGGAATAACCTCACGCGGGGGTGAGGGCCAATCGGGAGGAGAGGCTGCTAAAGGGAGCTCGCTCCCTAGCCTCTCCTCCTGGCCATAGAGATCACAGCGCGACGGGTGTAAGCTCCGCCCCCGTCGCGCTGTGTCAGCTGCTTGCCGGATGTCAGGTGGACGGACATCCGGCAGAAGGTCCTGGATGACGGACCAAGTGTAAGGTAAGTAAAAAAAAAAAAGTGTGACTGTGTATGGGTGTCTAGGTGTGTGTGTGTGTGTGTGTGTGTGTGTCAGGGTGTCTAGGTGTGTGTGGGTATTACTGGGTTCTGAGTGGCACAATATTCTTGGGCTATGATTGGCACAATATTACTGGGTTCTGAGTGGCACACTATTCTGGGCTATGATTGGCACAATATTACTGGGTTCTGAGTGGCACAATATTACTGGGCTCTGAATGGTACAATATTCCTGGGCTCTGAGTGGCACAATATTACTGGGTTCTGAGTGGCACAATATTACTGGGCTATGATTGGCACAATATTCCTGGGCTCTGAGTGGCACAATATTCCTGGGCTCTGAGTGGCACAATATTACTGGGTTCTGAGTGGCACAATATTACTGGGCTTTGATTGGCACAATATTACTGGGCATCTGATTGGCACAATATTACTGGGCATCTGATTGGCACAATATTCCTGGGCTCTGAGTGGCACAATATTCCTGGGCTCTGAGTGGCACAATATTCCTGGGCTCTGAGTGGCACAATATTCATTGGCTCTGAGTGGCACAATATTCCTGGGCTCTGAGTGGCACTATTACTAGGTTCTGAGTGACACAATATTACTGGGTTCTGACTGGCACACTATTACTGGGCTCTGACTGGCAAAATATTACAGGCATCTGACTGGCACAATATTACTGGGCTCTGAGTGGCACAATATTACTGGTATCTTACTGGCACAATATTACTGGGCTCTGAATGGCACACTATTCCTGGTATCTGACTGGCACAATATTACTGGTATCTGAAAGGCACAATATTACTGGTATCTGACTGGCACAATATTACTGGGTTCTGAGTGGCACAATATTCCTGGTATCTATAATTGTACAATTTTCAAACACTGAAAAATTTGTGGGTGTTTTCTTACATTTTTATTATGGGGGTGGGGGGTGCAACACTCAGGGTCCGCCCCGGGTGCCAAATGCTCTAGGTACGCCCCTGTGTGTGACCGAGCTCATCTGGGCTCTAGCCCCAGATCATCCGAAGACCTAGCAACGCCCCTGTTACAGGGAATGATGTGGGGTCTGTCTGCACTCCATGATGCATACTGTGGACCAGATAGAACCTCAGACAGGACTGAGACAGGACTGGTCGCTGAGACTGGCAGCTGAGACAGGACTGGTAGCCGAGACTGGCAGCTGAGACTGGACTGGCAGCTGAGGATAGGCAGCTGAGGACAGGACAAGCAGCTGAGGACAGGACGCCGAGACTGGACTGGTAGCTCTCTGAGCAGGGCATGGGCCTGGAATAACTGTCATGTTCGGATGCTGGAACGGAACCGCTGAGCAGAAAGGTACAAGGTAACCAACTACGGACCAGATTATCAGAAGAGAGTGTTTCACCTGAAAGGATTCCACCTTTGGTTGAGCTTAAGGCTTCTTCCTGCCAGGACTTTGACTCAAACCAATACTCCAGTGCCATACCTCCCAACTTTGCCCCCTGGGATACCAGGGGGGGAGACTGGGGAGGGTGCGGGACACCGGTGGCGGAGTCTGGGAAGGGCGTGTCAGTGCTACCGCTCATGTGTGGTAACACTGTCAGCCACTTTAGATCCTGGCATCTGAAGCCAGGATCGCTACTGTGCATGTGTACAATGCTGTGCATGCCCAGTAAGCATTCTCTGGAATCTGGAACACCAGAGAATGTGAACAGGACCGGAAGATTGAGTCCTGCTGTCCCACTGAGCTCTACCTCTGCCCTGAAAATGCAAAGGCACAGGCACAGGCACAGTCTGGGCTCAGATTAATTAGGCAGCTGACACAACGGGAGGAGAAATTAGAAACAATAGAATAGCGGCCACTAGAGGCTGAAAAGGAAACAGCCACAAAACCTGAATACAACATACAGGAGCCAGGGAAATGGGTATGAACAGTGACATAACCTGTTGACATTAGCAAATGTGTTACCCACAATAAGTCATCGGTACAATTTTTTTCTTTGCTGGTTAATAAGATTGAGAAAGTCAAACAAGGATCATTGATATGTATTGGAGATTTCAACTGCAATATTGAGCCCTCTTTTAGATAAGAAGCCCCTATCAGGCATTATAAGAGATAGGAATGTTTTCAATAGGAAGGATTTCAATCCCTGCTGGACAAACTTGCCCTGTTTCACATATGGCCTATTTTATGCTACAGAGTTGGATTACACCTGTTTATCCAAATTGCACTGTGCTTATTCAAAGATTGATATGGCGACCCATCAAGTTAAAAAGGTCATAATCCAAGATATCACTTGGGCCGACCATAATTTTGTAGTTATGATTCTGAAGGACAGCTTTGAAAAGCCAAGATCGGACTGTAGGTTAAATAACAACTTGCTGAAATGCTCAGCGGATATAGAGTATAATAAGAAAGATGTCAGAGTATGATTTGAAAAACAAGTTGATGATTTTTCTCCAGCAATGGTATAGTGCACCTACAAATCAGTTATCCGTGACTGCCTTGTTAAGCTGGGAACAAATTGTTGATTTGAGAAAGAAGTTTGATTTACATTTGATACAAACGGTTAATAAAGCATTGATTGAACTGAAATCCCTATGGTACTATAAGGAAAACAAGACAGATCTTTATTTTCCCAAAAAAGAAAGGTGAAATTATCTCTAAGATTAGCTATAAAAATGAAGTATACTTGTCCCCGGATAGAATTGGTCAAGCCTTTATGTATTATGTATAATCTACCTGCAGAATAAACCAAGGCGGGGGTGCGGGAGTATTTTAAAGGTAAAGAACTATTAGAGGAGATTCATGAAAAAAAAACCATTTACTCAAATTAAGTTAAAAAGGTTGAAAAGTTAAAAAATCTTCTGGCCTGGATAGGTTTGAATAAACTTTTTTTAAGTTATATGCCAAAGAATTATCTCCCCTCCTGGCATGAGCATTCAGCAAGTCTGTAGAAAAAGAGTCCCAGCCAGAGGAATTACTGTGTAGCAGTATTGTCCTTATCCTTAATCAGGGGAAAATTTCAGAAGATAAAACTAGTTATGGATCAATTTCCCGTCTAAATTTTGATTTAATTTACATTATATGCAGTGATTTTGGCAGAAAGGTTTAAAACAGTACTTACTAATTTGATCTATGATAACCCAGTTAATTTTGTCCCTGGAAGATCTTCGGCTGGCCATATAAGGGGCCTTCTGGATATCTATGAGGTGACATGCAAAAGAGGTGTGCCCCAACTGACTCTGTTGTTTGATGCCAAGAATGCACATACATGGCAGAAGCATTGACGGTGTTTGGCCCAGAGGGCAGAATTCCCGATAATTGCTGTGCATATGGTGCCTTTAGGGAGAGTGGAAGGGGTCGGGGATCAAATACAGCTGGTTTAACAATGCCAATGGACACAACAGTGATGCCCCCTGTCCCCTATCTTATATGTCATCTTTGAATCCTCTGGTAAGAGAGATTATAGCTAGCAATAGGATTGCATTTTGGGGCATTGGAATCCCCAAAAATGTCATTATATGTAGATGATATCCTCTCATAACTGAAGACCATAGAAGGTTGGTGGATAAAATTATGAACATTGCTAATAATTACAGTTCTTTTTCAAATTACGAAATTATTCATTGCAAAGATGGTTGCTGTACCTTTGAATAGGCCTTGGCTTTTGATTGCCTATTTAAACAGGAAATATGGATTTACTTTGGAGAAAAAATATCTTTCTTATTTGGGGATTCAAATCTTTTCATATCCTAAGTATTGGGTGGAGATTAACTTGTTCCCCTTAATTAAGGATCTGAACAGATCATTTAGAGATTGGAAAGATTCCGAAATTCCATGGTGGGAGAGAATAAACACTGTTAAGGCATATGTGTTTCCTAGGTTCACCTATGTATTCAGAATGATACCTCTTACTGCTCCATCAGCCTGGCTTACTATGATACAGACATAATTCTTAAGGTTCATTTGGGAAGATAAAACATGGATTAAACATGCAATTGATCTAAAAATATAACAGAAAGAGGGCCTGGGAATTCCATATATTCATGATATGCGTGTGGTGCCTTATTGGCACAGGCAGTCGCCACCCAGAACAGCAGGACACACAAAGAGGGATGTTCCTGCCTAGAAATAAACAGTTTAAAAGGTAGGGATCTGTTCAGTGGCGTAGCGTGGGTTGTCAGCACCCGGGGCAAGGCAAGTAATTTGCGCCCCCTAACCCGTGGATTTTAGCACTCGAGTCTCTTCTACTAGATTAGTTAATCTAGTTCCCCAATACATTACTGCCCCCCCGTCCCCAATACAATACTGCCCCCCTCCCCCATACATTACTTCCCTCCCTCCCCCATACATTACTTCCCCCCCTCCCCATACATTACTTCCCTCCCTCCCCCATACATTACTGACCCTCCCCTCCCCCATACATTAAATGACCCCCCTCCCCTCCCCATACATTAAATGACCCCCTCCCCTCCCCCATACATTAAATGACCCCCCTCCCCCATACATTAAATGAACCCCCCTCCCCCATACATTAAATGAACCCCCCTCCCCCATACATTTAATAAACCCCCCTCCCCCATACATTAATGAACCCCCCTCCCCATACATTAATGACCCCCCTCCCCTCCCCCATACATTAATGACCCCCCCTCCCCTCCCCTCCCCCATACATTAATGACCCCCCCCTCCCCTCCCCCATACATTAATGTCCCCCCTCCCCCTCTCCAATACATTAATGACCCCCTCCTCAATACATAATACAATAGGTCCCCCAAGCCCCTTTATTCTTACCTTTACAAATTCCACTTCCAACAGCTCAGGGAAGAAAGGCCGCGATGCAGTTTCAGAAGAGCCTCCGCCGCGCAGCCGCCGGATGTGACGTCACGCCGTCATTTGCCGCTCACATCCGGCGGCTGACAGGAAGTATCGCGCGGTTGTGGCTGCGGCTGCGTGGCCGCATAGGGCTAGTGCGCCCCCCCAGATATTGCGCCCGGTGCGGCCGGCCCCCCCTGCACCCCCCACACTACGCCCCTGGATCTGTTGTCAATTTTTGTAAATTAAAAATCATACTTCTCAACTAACCCAAGTTTGTCTCCCAAACATATCCTGACACATTTATTTAATAGAAAAAAATCGTGTTTAAAGATAAGATTTTACCATGCTTATTTATTTATTTTATGAACAACAAGATAGAGCATATAGATGTTTCAGCTTGGGCAAGCAAAAGAATGATCTTGATTAAGTATATGTTTGAGAAGGAACTCTATTAAGTCCTTTCAACAACTGCAGCCCAGCTTGTCTTACTTAGCTGGGTTCTGTTTAAATATTCCTTACAATTAAAGGGTTTTTGTTGAAGATACTGTGTATAGAGCAGGATAGACCAGGATGTTTATCCAAGATGATTATAAACACCTGTCACGAAGTGAATTCTGACAGCCTGCCTGACTGGGGTTCTTGGAGGGGCCTGAGGGCCAAACACCTCCCTGTAGATTATGGACCCTGTCTGTAATGTGTTTAAGCCTTCCATTGTTTAATTATGTCAGGCACCCAGTCTGACTATCTTGCTTCTGGCTCCAGATTAAAGTGGCTAGATACTGCTTTACTGGTGATGTGTTTAAGTTTTCTATTGTTTAATTAAGTGTTATCTGATTGCAGTTTGGTATATATGTGCTGTGTAAATCACAAATAAATGTTCTCTTTCTGCTGTTCAACTGATCAGTGTCCTGAGTGATTCTGTCCTGAACTTATAGCAGAGGTTCCAGAGGTGTATATCTGTTCCAGTGGTTCCAAGCAGAGTATTTTCCCATAACGAGCAGAGGGCCTACTACATCCGGTAGGCAGCTCGTTACAACACCTTGTCTCTAAAATTGCCTGACTTAATCATGGAAACAAATACAAATACCCCACCTATAGTTATAGTTAAATGGGATAAGGAGCTACAGACTGAGATCCCTCTAGATCAGGAGTGGGTAACCTGCTGCCCTCCAGATGTTGTAGGACTACATTTCCCATACTTCTCTGCCAGCCTCTTAGCTGAAAGAGCATTATGGGAGATGTAGTTCACCCACAGCTGGAGGGCAGGATGTTCCCAACCTATGCTCTAGATGATGGCATACATTGTTTGAATCTAAATGAGGCACAATACAAACTTTGCAATCAATGTGTCACGGTAGCCCCCCCCCCCCCCCCCCCCCAAACAACCATGTTTTGCCGTTCCTCAGTACCCATGTTCTAGCTGAGTTATTTTCTAGTAGCCCTCCTGTGACACAATGATATTTGGTCCCCACCACGCTCACCAAAATATATTCAAATCCTCTTTATTGGAGGCGTGGCTCCCCATTAATTTTCCCCATGACATTTGACTACTTATTTTATGTCCCATTTTTTGTGTTTTGTGTTTTTTTTTTGTTTGTATTTACTTGATTGGTATTTAATATCTTCTTGAGTATTGTATTTAGTTTTTGATATTTATATATGTATTTTGATATTTTTTATAAAATAAACATTTTTATTTAAATAAACCAACAATATATGAGAAAAGATATAACAGACACTTGAAATAATAGAGGAAAGACTGAAATTGACAGTTGTCCTGTTCAGGGGCGTCACTAGGGTTGGTGTCACCCGGTGCGGAAACTCATGGTGTCACCCCCCTAGATTTCCTCCATACAATGCCAAACAGATTCCTTAGTAATGCCAGGTAGATGGCCTATTAACTATGCCACACACAGGAGCCCCATAACTATGCCACACACATGAGCCCCATAACTTATGCAGCACCAGAGCCCCATAAATTATGCCACACCAGAGCCCCACTATTTATGCCTCACCTCTGCCCAATTAATTATGGCACACACACAGGTGCCCCATAATTATGCCACACACAGGTGCCCCATAATTATGCCACACAAAAGAGTCCCTTAATTATGACACACATGGGGCCCAATAAATATGCCACACACAAGTGCCCCATAGTTATGCACACATGGGACCGCCATTAATTATGCAACACACAGGAGCCCAGTAATAGTGTGCCAGTCAAAACCCAGCAATAAACTGCTCGTTGTAAACCCCGCTCCTCCCCCTCTTCCCCATCACTTACCGAATCGCTGCTTCTCTCTGCTCCCGGACGGACGCCTCCTCCGTGCAGTCTTCCCTCCTGTCTTCCCGAGAAGGGGGGGGGGGGGGGGAGCCGGCAGCACGGGTGTCACCCCTGCTGGAGGTGTCACCCGGTGTGGTCCGCCCCCCCCCCTCGGGACGCCACTGGTCCTGATATAGTCTAATATGAAAGGGCCAGAGGTTTTCAACAGAGGGAGAGAATAAGAAGAAACAAAGACTATGCAAACTAGAGGGACTGCAACTGTATCTAAGAGGTTCGGGGGAGGCGTGGCTTCCTCGCGAGGGACACTGCATGATTGGTAGAGGCTAAGAGGGCAGGGGAGTGAGGGTGGGGAGTCCCCCACTCCTTCTCCCTATCCCAAACAGAGTCAGGGGCGGTCCCCAGTTGTAAAGGGGAGAGGTCCTTAATCAGCAGCTCTATAAAACCCTACAATAATTTTCTTCTGTGCTTGCTTGTTGAGCTGTGGTGTCTGTTCTCAGCCCGATTCCTACATTTATTCGTTACCTGAATCTAGTGCTACCTTCCTGTGTACCGACCTTGACTTTCCTCCTGGACTCCCTGATTTGCTGTTACCCCAACCTGGACTTGTATACCAGCTATTTGATCCTAAGCTGCCGACCTCGACCCTTTGAAACTGAACTGACTACTCTTTTTTCCTGACCCTATTGCTGTGACCTTTTGGACTGCCTCTTGCTTCTAAGCACTCCCCACCCGCCACCCTACACTACGTTCCCTACTCTTGAGCCTAACAGTGATATTAGATTGAGAAGAGTCAGAATATTACACAGAAAAATTAATTTACACTTTGGTTTCCTTTCCATGGTTGCGAAATAAGAAATAAATAAACATATTCCTAAATGAGGACATATCATATATCTGGTCTAAACAGGGATGAGCCCTTCCTTACAGTGACACAGACCACCCACCATCTCAGTCGGCGAACACACAAAATAAATAATAATAAACAATAAACCCACAGATATTTCAGGGGAATAAAATCTAATTAAAGGTTGCCTTGGCAACTACTGCCTGTTCATCGGAGCCAGTAAGAGATGTGAAAACACAAGTGTAAATAGAACAGGAAGCGATGTCATTTTCTATTAGATTCTAACAATACATTTACAGGCTTTTTTCTTTTAGGTTTTATCATGTGTTATTTGGTTGGCAAGGAGCAGGACTGCAATCAGACATTTCAGGGACCCTTTCCAGAACAAATGGTCGTAACAAGACAGCAGAAGTATATGAGCTCACCATGTACCTGTACAGTTACCCTCACACCCCATCGACAAGGAGACATTGCCCAGCCCCAGATACAGCAAAGTGCTGGGCCTCCAAGGCATGGTGTTGCAGGTCACTTGAACAGCACCATATAGCAGAAAAAAAAAAAAAAACTTGAAAATAAGGTTACCCTGACAATAAGGCGAGGCCCCCCAAACTCTTAATTGATGGGAAAAAAACAAGAAAAAACTTAAGGGACCCCTATAGGACTGTGGGCCCCAGGGTGGTGGCCCTGATAAGGAGACCAGGACATTACAAATTAATTTGATACAGTGGATCCATTTTTGGGACTGAACGTGTAAATGGCCAGCCTATTTAATGTAGGATGTGAATAACATATCACTGATCCCCTGCCAACCAAGTCTAGAAGTGTTCATGACAAATAATCCCAGGAAAGGAGTGCTGATGCAGTTTCATCTTGGTTTGGCCAAAGGGATCCTTTGCTGTAGTGCATTAATCATTATATTGATCTGTTCAGGCTACAATAGTGAGAGCTCTAATGAGCTGCATGCTTGCAACAGGAAGTCCTTTCAGTTACTGAATGAAATACATAGTAACCATGGCCTCTGTGTACAACAGCAAGTGCGATATAAAAGCAGTGTAGCAGTGAAGAGATTCTTACTGTGATGTATTATGTCCAGCAACCGCTCTGGCTGTTTTGTACAAAGAGACGGAGCAAGGCGCATTGTAACACACAGTGGATTATTCTCCTGCGCACATTTGTAGGTCATGATCTTGTTTATTGTACATTGCACGAGAATCAGACTTTCACATTCATACAATACCTCTCTCCTTGTTATCAGATGCACAACTGACATTTTCAGAGTGACAATCTACCATGAGGCAGGTGAACCACATCGGAGAAAGAACGTGCTCATTGAACTACTATAAGTTTGATTTATGTACATGTAACATCTATATACCAAAGGGCCTCTGTTAGCATGCTGACTCACTGTAAAAACCATTGTCAGTCTGGCTTCTGAAAGATGGTCACACTCTCCATGCCATTGCCTCTATAGACTTTTATTGAAGTTATTTTTAGGAATGATTTTTGAGAACTGACTACAGCAAGACAGACTCCATCTTCCCACCTTTTACCATTTACTTTCTACTTGAAAATCTCTTGCTATGAAATTTCTTGACCTTAACCTCTTCCCGCTTGTAGGATGTTCTTTGCCATCCTAGATTTTAGTGCCTAAAGACTAGTAGGATGGCAGAGAGCCTCCTGTATTTAACAGTTCATCACAGCTCCACACGATGAGCTGTGTGTATGGATCCCGCTTCAGGGACTTGAAGTGGGGTCTCCACTGTCATATGGGGCTACTTTGAGGGCCTCAGTCCGACACATAACATGTATTAAACGCTCAGGGACTTGCAGCGTGGCCCCCAGGGTCAGATTTGGCCACTTTGAGTGGCCTCAGTCTGACATACAAAATTTAGCAAACTCTCAAATCGCGGGGATTTTGGCAGGGACCCACATGGTCTGTATCAGGTCTCTGGTTGTATTGATCAAGGCCAGGAGCATAAATAAGCTGGTTTGGTGCTTTGGTCATTAAGGACCAAAGCACCACCCAGCGTGAAGATGTTTAGCATGCCTTCAAAATACGAAATGGATGGCAATCCTATTTTCATTAGACCTATAAATGTGTACTTTTGTTAGATTTAAACTATTTTTGGTTCGCTTCTGCATTACTACAAACTAACTTAATATTTTTCCATGACTGGGGGACCCACTCGGACCCCCACTGGACCCCCACTGGACCCAGGACATTTGCGATTTCCGAGTTCTGTTCCTGCGAATTATAAAATCAGTTGTGCATTCTTGGGGGCCGCGCCCCGCCTCGGCCCAGGTCCCCTCCCCCTTCCCTGACGGCAGCCCAGCAGCAAATGAGAGTAAGTGTGAACTACGGATGGAGTGGTGCCAACAAGTTGGGGAATAAAAACTCAGACACACCACTACAGAAGGGGGAAAGACAGGAAAAAAAAGGGAAAGATACTTACCCATATAATCTTAATGCTACCTGCATGGAAACGGAAGTATTTTAAGTGAACCGCGATAGATACTAGACACCCCCTACCGAGAAAGAGAGAGGAGAAAAAAGGAGGAAAAAGGATGAGAAACTAGACATCCCCTACAGATAAAACCGACTAAAGAATGCAATTATAAATACTTACTAATGGCAGGAATATTGGCCGAATAGCATATATATATATAAACTAGGGATGTATTTCAGTAAATATGTTCTCCTAAATTTGCACTGAATCATGCACCTGAAATGTGTGTATTTGCCATGTAGTTTGTAATGAGTTATGCACTTTTAAATGTATGTATGTATATGTTTTGTCTTTTATATTTGAAAAATAATAAATTATCAAAAAAAGAAAACAGGAGTGAATGAGGCCTACCAACCGTAACTGATTCTTTCCATCTCTTATGAATAGCTTTAGCCAGACTCAAATCTATCCGAACCATACAATCCTCAACAGTTAAGAACACATGAGAGTGGATGAAAATGTCTGTGTTACATGTTAAAGCCATATAATAAATAATAAAGGACACATTCCACTGCTCATTATTAACACCAGATTTTCTACTGTTTAAACTTCACAATAAAAAATAGAGAGAGTTTACATTTCTAACATCGAAAAAAAAAAATATTTTTCCATGACTGACATTAGACCATTACAATACTTTCTAAAAAAAAAACCCAAAGAACGCACATTTGCATTTCTGGTCATGTGGCCAGCTTAAAAAAAACCCTAACCCCGTGCTCTAGTTCACGTTATCTTATCCATGGGGTCAAACAGAAGAATAGTATGTACAGGCAGGCCTGCCATCAGAAATTGTGGGGCACATTACAGAACAATAAGTCTTGGCCCCCTACCCCCACCACTCCATTTCTCCTGCACTCCTTTCATTATTGCCCACACATTCCTTGCTATAGGACCACCTTGCACATCCAGGACATACCCCATCACCCACCTTGCACACCCAGGACCTACTCCAGCCAGCACCTACTTTGGATGTCCTGTGTTCACAGAATAAACCCAGTGTCAGGGTTCAACACTGACCTTCTAAATCATGCATTTAAAAGTCATTATTTATATGCTTATATTCCTCCTGCCTCCTCTAGAGGTCTCCCTACCTTACTTTGTTTGTATTCCTTCCCCTCTGTTTGGTGTCAGGTGGGCTCGTTACCTTTTGCTCACACCCAGGTTAAATAGCTGCAGTTTCTGGCAAACAGTGCTTTTGCATTGAAGTTGGTGCCTGATTTCTGAGAGCTGCTGCTTCTGTTCCTGATACTCTCCTTTAAGCCCATTTGTTTTGTGACCTTGTCCAGGAACTGGGAATCTGACCCTGAGTGGCTCAACCATCTCAGTAGATGATTTTCAGCATCTCCTGAGACCCTCTGAGTACATCAAGATCTCTTCAGCTAAGTTATTCCCTTTAAGCTACCCTTCTCATTTCTCACCCTTTCAAGGGTGTTCCTGCTTTGTCACCCTCTCCAGGGTGTTCCTGCTTTGTCACCCTCTCCAGGGTGTTCCTGCTTTGTCACCCTTCTAATGCCTCACCCCTACCTTTGCTTTGTCTTCAGTCCCTACTATAGCTCTTTGTTCTTACTGCAGTTCCTACTCCTACCCTTTTCCTATTCTGCAGTTCTTTGCTAAATTCCCTCTTGTCTCTCCTTCAGTCTCTATTCCAATACCTAGCTCTGTTTCTTTATCTGTTCTCCCTTTGCACTATATTTAACATGCAACCAGACACCTCCACTATCCCTGCACTTAAACTCCTACCTGACCTGGTAAAGTCCCTGACACCCAGCACCCACCCTGTACACCCAAGACTTAGCACAGCCAGCACCCACTTGTCATCAACAGGACATGCCTCAGCACCCTCATTGTACACCCACGACATACCCCAGCTACCACATTGCAGACCCAGGGCTTACCTCAATACATGCCCCAGCACTCACACTGCACACCCAGGACATGCCCGAGCACCCATATTACACACCGAGGACATGCCGAATCCCCCTCATTGCACAGCCAGGACATGCCGAATCCCCCTCATTGCACACCCAGGACATGCCCCAGCACCCATATTGCACACCAAGGACTTACCTGTAAACAGGATACAGCAGGTGACAGCATATCACGCTCTCTGAAAACAAGATATATATATATATATAATTTTCTTTGTACATGTAAACGTTCATTAGCATGGAGGAGAGTGGGTTAGTTTTGCTAGTAATTAAATAAAAAGGCTCTCTTGACGCAGTCACGCCACACAAAAACAAAAGTTTTAGATTTTAGAAAAACAGACTTTTCTAAAATTAGATTAGGTGTAAAGGAGTCATTATCAGACTGGAGCAATTTAAATGGAGTCCAGGAGAAATGGGATTATCTAAAAGTTGCACTACTGAAGGCAACAGAAAATTGCATAAGGCTTGTCAGTAAGAGCAAAAAATTGAAGAAACCACTGTGGTACTCTGCAGAGGTGGCTAACATAGTAAAAAATAAAAAGCTAGCATTTAGTAATTATAAAAATACTCAGAGTGAGGAAGATAGAAAGATCTATAAGAGTAGGCTGAAAGAGGCAAAGCAAGCTATAAGAGCTTCCAAAGCACACACAGAAGAGACTATAGCCCAGTCAGTGAAAAGGGAGGATAAAACATTTTTTAGATACATAAATGAGAAAAGGAAAGTAAAACAAGGATTAGTTAGATTAAAAACAAAAGAAGGATGCTATGTAGAAGAGGATAAAGGCTTAGCAGACTGCCTTAATGAATATTTTTGTTCATTCTTTACAAATGAAAATGAGGGTAAGGGCAGTGGTGTATCTTGATTTTGTGCTGCCCTAGGCAGACAAAATCCGGGCACCCCCCTACCCAAGCTGCACACCCACGTTACACACCTAAGACATGCCCCATCATTCAGACTCACATCAAGCTCACACTCCCATCACACTCAGTCACACACTCCTACTCCCATCACACTCAGTCACACACTCCTACGCCCATCACGCACACTCTGACTCCCATCACACTCAGTCACACACACAGTCTCCCATCACACACACTCTGATTCCCATCACACTCAGTCACACACTGTCTCCCATCACACACACTCTGATTCCCATCACACTCAGTCACACACACTGTCTCCCATCACACACACTCTGACTCCCATCACACTCAGTCACACACACTGTCTCCCATCACACACACTCTGACTCCCATCACACACACTCTGACTCCCATCACACTCAGTCACACACACACACACACACACACACACACAGTCTCCCATCAGCACGTACCTTTCCCTGGCAGGCAGCATGGTCCCTCCATGCTGCCTGTTCGGCTTCCCGGCGATTGTGCCGACAGGTCACGTGACCGGGCGCGCGTATGACGTCAGCGCGCCCGTCACGTGACTGTCGGCACTTCCGTGTCGGCACACTGCACGGGGAGCCGAACAAGCAGCACGGAGGTTTCTCTGTGCTGCCTGTTCGGCTCCCCGTGCAGCCTGGCAGGCAGAGCGATGGTGAGGGGGGATCTTCCGATCCCCTCTCACCTCTGTCTCTGCCTGCAAGCGCGGTGGGGTTTTTTTTTTTTTTTTTTTAAAGGGCCGGATTTTTATTTTTTTTTAATATTTTTTTTTTTAAATTTTTTTTTTTCCAGTGCTGGGGGGCGCTGCCGCCCCCCAAAATTTGCCGCCATAGGCATCCGCCTAGGATGCCTCGCGGTAAATACAGCACTGGGTAAGGGACCTCATTTAGGGAAAAAGACTAATGAGTCTTTTGATGCATGTAAGTTTACAGAGGAAGAGGTTTTACTTCAGCTGTCTAAAGTAAAGACAAATAAGTCAATGGGACCTGATGGGATACTTACAAAGTTATTAAAAGAACTTAGTGGTGTACTAGCAAAACCGTTAACAGATTTATTTAACCAATCATTGTTAACGGGAGTAGTTCTAGAAGATTGGAAATTAGCTAATGTTGTGCCCATTCACAAGAAAGGTAGTAAGGAGGAGGCGGGCAACTATAGACCAGTAAGTCTTACTTCAGTAGTGGGGAAAATAATGGAAACCTTGTTAAAGAATAGGATTGTTGAACATCTAAAGTCGCTTAGATTTCAAGATCAGAGACAGCATGGGTTTACTTCAGGGAGATCATGCCAAACTAATCTGATTGATTTTTTTGATTGGGTGACTAAAATAATAGATCAGGGTGGTGCAGTAGACATTGCTTACCTAGATTTCAGTAAGGCTTTTGACACTGTCGCACATAGAAGGCTTATCAATAAACTGAAATCTTTGAGTTTGGATTTCAATATTGTTGAATGGATTAGACAATGGCTGAGTGACAGGCAACAGAGGGTTGTAGTCAATGGGGTATATTCGATGCAAGGTCTTGCTAGTGGGGTACCTCAGGGATCTGTACTTGGACCCATTCTCTTTAATATTTTTATTAGTGATATTGCAGAAGGTCTTGTTGGCAAAGTATGTCTTTTTGCTGATGATACAAAGATTTGCAGCAGGGTTGATATTCATGGAGGGATAAGCCAAATGGCAAATGATTTAGCTAAACTAGAAAAATGGTCAGAGCAGTGGCAACTGACATTTAATGTGGACAAGTGCAAGATTATGCACCTTGGGCGTAAAAACCCAAAAGCAGAATATAGACTATTTGGTACATTCCTAACCTCAACATCTGAGGAAAGGGATTTAGGAGTAATAATTTCAGAGGACTTGAAGGTAGGTAGGCAATGCAATAGAGCAGCAGGAAATGCTAGCAGAATGCTTGGTTGCATAGGGAGAGGTATTAGCAGTAGGAAGAGGGAAGTGCTCATGCCATTGTACAGAGCACTGGTGAGACCTCACTTGGAGTATTGTATCTCCAGAAGGATATTGATACTTTGGAGAGAGTTCAGAGAAGGGCTACTAAACTGGTTCATGGGTTGAAGGATAAAACTTACCAGAAAAGGTTAAAGCATCTTAACATGTATAGCTTGGAGGAAAGACGTAACAGGGGGGATATGATAGAAACATTTAAATACATAAAGGGAATCAACACAGTAAAGGAAGAGAGTATATTTAAAAGAAGAAAAACTACCACAACTAGAGGACATAGTCTTAAATTAGAGGGGCAACGATTTAAAAGTAATATCAGGAAGTATTACTTTACTGAGAGGGTAGTGGATGTATGGAATAGCCTTCCAGCAGAAGTGGTAGAGGTAAACACAGTCAAGGGTTTTAAGCATGCGTGGGATAGACACAAGGCTATCCAACTATAAGACCGTGAACGGGGGACTAATAAAAGTACTCAAAAAAAAAAATAAAAAAAAATTGGGCAGACTAGATGGACCGAATGGTTCTTATCTGCCGACACATTCTATGTTTCTATGTTTCTCTTGGCAGAGGAGAAAAGACACCCAGCTGCTACAAATGTTGCTACCTTTTCTTCAAAAAATAAAAATTACGGTAAATAAAAAATTGTCTTGCAACCTGTTATAACTATATGGGAGCAACATCAAAACCAATATTTGTATTTATTTATTTATTATATATTTATACAAAAACATAAGAAAAATTACAAAATGAGAATTCACCTTCTGTCTTTTAATTATGCAACAGGGTTTTGTATGTTTATCCTTATTGAGCCAATAATTGCAAATTTCAAAATGTTTCCAAGATTGGCAACTACAATATTTGCCGCAGTCAAACTTTTTTTCCTAAAAAAAAAGTTGGCCACCCTGGGTAAGTATGATAGGTGGGTAGCCCTGAAATTGCAATGTTGTAGATTTTGTTATAATGTTGTAGATCGTACAAATCTGTAATACAAGGTTGCCTCCATGAAATGTGACATTTCTGCTCCCTTTTTGTTTTTATTTTAAATTGAACTGCTGCAGTATTCAGATCACATAAAAAAAAAAATCTTGGAAATAAAGTAGGTAAGTTAGTCATCTTCCTTTTCCAGCAGACTACAGCTGGCGTCCATATAATGTGTACTGTGGTTACTATGGTATGCAAATTAATGTGTGTGTGTGTGTGTGTGTATGTGTATATATATATATATATATATATATATATATATATATATATATATATATATATATATATATATATATATATATATATATATATATATATATATATACCGTAATAATTTTGTGTGATAAGGTTGATTATGAATGGCTTTCTAACAGAAGTATCAGCATTGTTTTGCTTTTTAGAAAGTCCCCATTTCTATTCACTAAAAAATGTTCATCACAGTGGAGCCACCTTGTGGCAATTCAAAGCACAAACAATAAATGAAAATAAGTGAAAATGTTTTAAAAGATCGAAAAACTATGTGATTTATTCATGGAAGAGGGAGTTGTAGGGAATTCTCAATGGAATATCCATTATAAGGCCAAAGTGTAACCTTGTGCAGGCTCATTCAGGCTTTATTCAGGCATTTTTGTATCCTTCTTGCTTTGCTTTCTTGTTGATTACCGTATTTGCTCAATGACAAGACGACCCTGATTATAAGACGACCCCCCAAACTTTGGATATTCCTTAAGGAAAAAACTAAAAGCCTGAATATAAGACTACCCTATAGGAAAAAAGTTAAAATTGTATATATTCACATGTAAATTGCTTTTTTAATAAAAAATTATGATATCAAAAAATGCATTTCTTGTTTGTATTTCCTTTTTATGTGCCAATGCTGCCTCTCTTTCCCTTGCCCCCAGCTTTGTCTCTCTCCCCCACTTAGTGTTGTCTCTCTCTCACCCTCCATTTGACCCCCCCCTCGCTCCCCTTGTCTCTGTCTCTCCCCCTCCCTCCCCTTGTCTCTCTCTCCCCCCCCTCCCTCCCCTTGTCTCTCTCTCCCCCCCTCCCTCCCCTTGTCTCTCTCTTCTCTCCCCCCCCCTCCCTCCCCTTGTCTCTCCCCCTCCCTCCCCTTGTCTCTCCCCCCCTCCCTCCCCTTGTCTCTCTCCCCCCCCTCCCTCCCCTTGTCTCTCTCCCCCCCCCTCCCTCCCCTTGTCTCTCTCCCCCCCCTCCCTCCCCTTGTCTCTCTCCCCCCCCTCCCTCCCCTTGTCTCTCTCCCCCCCCTCCCTCCCCTTGTCTCTCTCCCCCCTCCCTCCCCTTGTCTCTCTCCCCCCTCCCTCCCCTTGTCTCTCTCCCCCCTCCCTCCCCTTGTCTCTCTCCCCCCTCCCTCCCCTTGTCTCTCTCCCCCCCTCCCTCCCCTTGTCTCTCTCCCCCCCTCCCTCCCCTTGTCTCTCTCCCCCCTCCCTCCCCTTGTCTCTCTCCCCCCCCTCCCTCCCCTTGTCTCTGTCTCCCCCCCCTCCCTCCCCTTGTCTCTGTCTCCCCCCCTCCCTCCCCTTGTCTCTGTCTCCCCCCCTCCCTCCCCTTGTCTCTGTCTCCCCCCCCTCCCTCCCCTTGTCTCTGTCTCCCCCCCTCCCTCCCCTTGTCTCTGTCTCCCCCCCTCCCTCCCCTTGTCTCTCTCCCCCCCTCCCTCCCCTTGTCTCTGTCTCTTCCCCACTCCCTCCCCTTGTTGCTCTGGTCCCCCCCCCCCCCTCGCAGGGGAATCGCGCAGACATTCCCCTGCTGTTAGAGAGGGGGATCCAGGTCCCCTGCAGCTCTGCGAGGGACCTGGATCCCTGTCTTATAGTCTGACCTCAATTTGAGGTCACATTATAAGACAACCTCGATTATAAGACAAGGGGTATTTTTCAGAATTTTCTTTCTGAAAAAAACCTTGTCTTATAATCGAGCAAATACGGTATTTATGCTCATTCCTGTGTGTTTCCATTTTTCCCTTGTTCAATATACTAATCCATTTCTGGTTTTCCATTCTGCTTGTCATTGTTCCATTCCAGGTTTTCTATGATTCCATCTGCCTTGTTAGTTTACTTATATTTAAACCACACCCGTTTCTGTTGTAGCAATTTCATTTGTAGCAGCAGAGGCATCACTAGGGTTGGTGTTACCCGGTGCGGTAACTCATAGTGTCACCCCCCTGGATTTCCTCCAATACCATGCCAAACAGATTCCTTAGTAATGCCAGTCAGATGGCCCATTAAATATGCCACATACAGGACCCCCACAAATTGTCACATGCAGGAGCCCCATAACTATGCCACATACAGGAGCCCCATAACTATGACACACAAGAGTCCCATAAATTATGCCACACCAAAGCCCCATAAATTATGCCGCACTTTGGAGCCCAATTAATTATGCCACACACACAGGCGCCCCTTAATTATGCCACACACAAGCACCCCATAATTATGCCACACAAAAGAGCCCCTTAATAATGCCACACATGGGGCCCAATAAATATGCCACACATGGGACATCCATTAATTATGCGACACACAGGAGCCCCACAAGGTGACAATTGTACAATTCGAAAACAATACTTATCTATAAACACAGACATCTCTCTATAACTAGTTGCATTTATACTTATTTGAATCATTTAATATTCTATTTAATAAAAATGTTATTGAAAAATTGCATTCCTATTATTTATTCCCTTCCTCTGCACCCACATTGCACCTAAAGGACTTAACACAGCACCATACAGTACCCACAGAACTTGCCATGCACCTATATTGCACCCACAGCACTTGGTTTGCACTCATATTGCACCTACACGATTTGGCATGCCACAGTGTCACTTTGCCCCACAGAACTAGCCAGTGTCACTTTCCACATAGTACATATTATTTTGCCCCACAGACCATGCCACAGCATCACTTTGCCAAATAAAATATGCCCGTATTTAACCCCTCGATATGCTAGGATTTAGCCATTCAATATGCCAGGATTATTTTGACACTCAATATGCAAGGATTATTTAGCCACACAATATGCCATGATTTAGCCATTCAGTATGCCAGGATTTAGCCATTCAATATGCCAGGATTTTGCCCCCCAATATGCCATTTAATATGCCAGGAGTTTGCTCTCAATATGCCAGTATTTTGCCCCCAATATGCCATTTAATATGCCAGGATTGTGCCCCCCCCCCCCCCATATGCCATTTAATATGCCAGGATTTTGCTCTCAATATGCCAGGATTTTGACCCCCAATGTGCCAGGATTTTGCCCCTCAATATGCCAGGATTTTGCCCCCCACTATGCCATTTAATATGCCAGGATTTTGCACCCCACTATGCCATTTAATATGCCAGGATTTTGCCCCCCACTATGCCATTTAATATGCCAGGATATTGCCAATTAATATGCCAGGATATTGCCCCTCAGTATGCTCGTTATTCATAAATAGAAAAAGAAAAAACAGTGGCATAGGTCATATATGTATTTATTTTAAATGCACAGGTAATCTAGTTACATCTTATATAAGTGTCAAAAGAATCAAATACTGTGTCTTATTTAAGCCCACATGCATTTTTATTACATACAATTTGGTTTAAAATCAGTTCTGCTGTTGAAGAGACAGATGGACATGTGTTTAATATATCTGAAATAAACAACAAGTCCGCCTCTATTCAGTGCTATATAAGTAAAGAGGGCTTAATAAGGTGCTTTATTTGCCTGATGATTCCTTTAGTGCAGAGCTCCACATGCCGTGACTGAGCAAAAGGGCTCCCTTTACCAGCCGTCTTTGTCCTAGAGGAGGGAAGGCAACCAAAGTCTATGTGCACAAACATTTTCCTAGGTTGCCCACGTGTCATGCTCCCCCAACCTGAGAGCATCGGGGGCACATAACCTCTTGACTAGCAGAGTCCAGAACACAGAGGTATGTCCTGGGTGCAATATGTGTGCTTGTGAAGTCCTGTGAGTGCAATCTGTTGCTGAGGTAAATCCTGTGAATGCAGTCCGGTGCTGGGGTACATCTGTGGTGAAATCTGCATGCTGGGGTAAATCCTGGGTGCAATATGGCTCCTGAGGCAAGTCCTGGGGCCAATCTGGCTGTTGGGGCAAATCCTGGCTACAATCTGACTGCTGGGGCAAGTCATGAGTGCAATCTGGTTAGTGGGGCAAATCCTGGGTGCTGTTCTAAGCCTTGGGTTGATGGGCAACTTCTGTCCATGCAGTCTGAGTGGAGGTGTAAGTCCGGTGAGTGCAGTCTGGGTAGCTGGGGCAAGTTCTGTAAGTGCAATTTCTGAGTGCTGGGGTAAATATTGGGTGCAATTTATATAAACTGATAATATTTTACCACTGCTTATGACGGCTGGGGGAAGGTGCCACTTATTTTCATGTTCTACTGCTGTCTAACTGAGCCATGAAAATATATATTTTTTATTTTATACAGGAGGCTGAACATCAATATGTTATTTTAATACATGGTTTCATAAAATAATATAGATTTTGTCGACTCTGTAATTAAATTTAACAAAGCATGCTTGTTTTCATGATATATTTTTTGCTTGTGGTGTGGCACTGAATTTTGTGAAGGGCTTGGTGTGCTGAGGGTCAGAAAAGGTTGAGGAGTACTGCTTTTATCTATTGCACCTTATGAGTAGGCGCCAAGTTATCAGTAAGTGTCGAGGTAAATGCAAAATGCGTTAGGTTTCTACACAGCTTGTTTTCCTACATCTCGCCACAAATATGTTATGGAAGTATTGAAATAAATGTTGCAGGAACTAGAATAAATATGGAGTACCTTGCTGTATTTTCAATAATTTCATTGTCTCCAGCTGTTTGCACAGCCAGACTAAATATCCACATTAACAGGGGTGATGGACACATTGTAGAACAAAAGCATATTTCCTTTGGACCTCCCAGCTGGTCTTAATCATACTATATTGACACATGTATTGTACTATACCAAATACCATGGATGACCCTTGATTTGGGAAAACTCCCCTACTGCAAGCTAATATGCATGACAGCAAAAATGACGTTATTGAATCACTCCACCCTGACAAGAATACTTGGGCAAATAGATGCATATTAAATCGGACATTTTAACAATAATTATACATTTATTTATGTTTTATGGTGTTTTTTTCCCTTCAATATATTGCTTGCAAAAGGCATGTTTTTTTAAAGTTTTCTCCTAGGCATTGATGTGACAGCAGTAGCAAAAAAATTCCAGGCACCAATCAGTGCACATGTGACATCACATAATGGTTCATTCCCTTTCATCACTGTGTCAAAAACAAAAGAAAACAGGAAGGAAATGACTACATTCTGAATGAAGTTGTTACTGCTGGTGAACTCATGAGCCATCTGCACTGATGAAAAGGGAGGGCTAGAGCAGGAACCACTGTCACAGAGTCCTAAAGAAAGTCTGCATGCATTTATATGCAAAAACTGCACAATGTACAGATTGAGCACTAGGAGTTGAACCAGAATTAGACATTTTCAACCCCATGCAGCAGAAAAACTCATACAAAACTCTATATGTGTGTGTGTGCATATATATATATATATATATATATATATATATATATATATATATTTACATAACTTTAATAGAAATGTATACAAATTGGAACAGATGAAAACATAATTTAAAATGACAGATTTAGAATGTTATCGATCTGGAATAATATTTGTACAAACATATTGTGGGTGCTTTGTTACAAGCTTTTATTTGGTAAAGCCATCCATCCTTCTTTAACATATCGGACATCATACTGTATCAGGGGTCAAGTCCTGGGGAAAAAAGTGTGGGAACTCACCCAAGATCCACTGCCACCCCCCCTCCCCCCAAAAATATATTTTATATATATATAGGAGCAACCCGGAAGTAAGTCCTCAGCTCCTGAGTAGGGTTGCCACCTTTTCATCAAAGAAATACCGGCCATGTGTGGGCGGAGCTACAAGAGGGAGGAACCATGAGGGGTGGAGCCACAAAGGCAGCGGATTATCACTGAAATTATATATATTATTTGTATATCATGCCAGTGAGAAGCGTGTGTGTGTGTGTGTGTATATATATATATATATTTTTTTTATATATATATATATATTTGTATATCACACACACACACAAGCTGTCTCTCACAATATGCCAGTTTATTGCCCCTCAATATGCCAGGATATTGCCATTTAAAATGCCAGGATATTGCCCCTCAATATTCCAGGATATTGGCATTTAATATGCTAGGATATTGCCCCTCAATATGCCAGGATATTGCCATTTAATATGCCAGGATATTGAACCTCAATATACCAGGATATTGCCATTTAATATGCCAGTTTATTGCCTCTCAATATGGCAGGATATTGCCATTTAATATGCCAGTTTATTGCCCCTCAGTATGCCAGGATATTGCCATTTAATATGCCAGTTTATTGCTCCCCAATATGCCAGGTCATTGCCATTTAATATGCCAGTGTTTTGCTTCTCAATATGCCAGGTTATTGCCATTTAACATGCCAGGAATTTGCCCCTTGATATTGCCCCTCAGTATGCTCGTTATGCCACCCTCCTCCCCCCTTCCCCGCACATTGAACACTCCCTTCCAGCCGCGCGGATCAATAAAGTTTGTTAAAAAATTTTTTTAAAAACAAACTTTATTGATTTGCGCGGCTGGAGGGGAGCGCACAACGCTTCCCTCACAACCACGGACCTGCACCGGGAGACGGCAGCAAGGAGGTAAGTATTGGGGAAGGGGGCGCAAAATACCTGGCCGTCCTGACTCCTTCACTATGTGATGCCGCTCGCTTGCATAGTGAAGGATCGGCTCAGGAGGAGCATCGGCTGGGCTCAAGAGGCAGCTGCCCTGGTCATGCAGGAGCAAAGGGAACGGCGTTCCTGCCATGAAAAAAGTGCAGGAACGCCGTTCCCACGCATTCCTGCAGGAGCCCTGTACTGTATACAATATTTATAAGATCGACATGTGTGCCTGGAGAGTGTAGGGGGCAATGGCTTGTTCCTTTAAAACGACACCCACAGCCTATTATGTTATAGTGCCATTGTTTTAATAATGATGCAGAACCTTGCAGTTGCGTTAGGGTGACCAATTTTTTAATAATAGAAATTATTAGGAAGTCTTGAGATCCATGTAAATTTCAGCTTTTACAATATATTAATGATATACATACAGTCATTACCAGACAGGAGCAGTTTCAGAGAATTAATCTGTCTATTGGCAGACAGGCAGTTTTAGACAATTAAACAGCAGATAGACAGTTTAGTAGAATCAAGCCCTTGTTTAGCAGACTGGCAGTTTCAGAGAATTAAGGTTTCTTTTAGCAGACTAGCAGTTTCAGAGAATTAAGTTTTCTTTTAGCAGATAGGCAGTTTCAGGGAATTAAGCCCTCTTTTAGCAGATAGGCAGTTTCAGGGAATTAAGCCCTCTTTTAGCAGATAGGCAGTTTCAGGGAATTAAGCCCTCTTTTAGCAGATAGGCAGTTTTGGGGAATTTGCCTCTCTATTAGCAGATAGGCAGTTTTGGGGAATTTGCCTCTCTATTAGCAGACAGGCAGTTTCAAATAATTAACACCTCTTTTAGCAGACAGATGCAGTTTCAGAGACGTAATCCTTTATTACTATGCATTACACACACACAGTCAATTACACAGTGACAACCTCTCTCACACACATACAGTCGCATAGATAGTCTCTCACTCACACATACACAGATACATACACAGTCAGATAGAGAGTGCGGGTTTCTTGCCCGGTGCTGGTGGGCAGATAGGCTGCTATAACAGCTTACATGTGAAGGAGGAACTGAGCAAGTCAGGAGAGGCTTCTGAACTCTCAGCCAATCAAGAGAGTTGAAAGAGGTTTACTGATTGTCTGAGACCTCCTTCACTCAGAGCTTTCAATCTGGGGATTTGCATTGTCCCAGACTGAGGCTACCTGGGATCCAGAACATAAAGTCCCATTGCTGAAATATCCCAGGAATCCTGGACATGTGGTCCTCCTAAGCTGTATACAGAAGACATTTAAAAATAATACTATCAGGAAAAGATACACTTTTTAGAAAAATGAAAATATGTTACACACTGCAATGCAACACATGAGTGTATCACAGAGCTGCACAGCATAAAACACAGAAATATGAAGTCTGTGCAGGGTCGGCCTTAGGTGTGTGCGACCTGTGCGAACGAACAGGGCGCAACACCACATGGGGCGCCCATAAACCCGGGCAAGCAAAAAAAAAAAAGAAAAGTGTGCTGGTAGAGGCACTGGATTGGGGAGATCAAAAGGTCCCCCCTCACCAGCCCTCTGCTCAGCAAACTCTGCTGGATCCGGGGAGGGGGCGGAGCTAACAGGCTGAGAGGTGCAGCTCCGTCCTCACCCTGTGAAGCAGAGCAGCGCATGGGGAGCCCGAGCAGCACTTTTTCACAGAAAGAACAGAGGAAGGGAGGGGGAAGAGGGACAGAACAGAGGAAGGGAGGGGGGCGGAGAGACAGAACAGAGGAAGGGGGGGGGGGAGAAAGAGACAGAACAGAGGAAGGGAGGGGGGCGGAGAGACAGAACAGAGGAAGGGGGGGGAGAGAGACAGAACAGAGGGAGGGAGGGGGGGAGAGAGACAGAACAGAGGGAGGGAGGGGGAGAGAGAGACAGAACAGAGGAAGGGGAGGTGGAGAGAGACAGAACAAAGGATGGGGAGAGAGACAGAACAGAGGAAGGGTGGGGGGAGAGAGAGAGAACAAAGGGAGGGGGAGATAGGACAGAGGGAGGGGGAGAGACAGAACAGAAGAAAGGAGGGGGGGAGAGAGAGAGAGAGAGAGAGAGAGAGAGAGAGAGAGAGAGAGAAGAGAGAGAGAGAGAGAGAGAGAGAGAGAGAGAGAGAGAGAGAACGAACAGATATTGGGAAGGAGGGGGAGAGAGAACAGGTATGGGGGAGTTGGAGAGAGACAGACATGGCAAAGAAGAGGAAAGGGACAAATATGGGAAGGGAGAGAGACACATGCATGGGGTGGGGGGGAGATGGGGGCGCCACAGGGAGGCCCACACAGGGCGCCGAAACACTTAATACCGGTCCAGGTTGTGTGTATCACAGCAATATAATTCACAGAAATGGGCAATGCTGCACAGCAATAAAATAGACACACTTTCACATAAACACATGCAAACAACACACAAGCTAACCGATGTGTTCATTATACTCTTCTTAAAAAAAGAAACTATTTCAGTGCTTCCCTTCTAATTCTAGCATAGCTCCACAGGAGGTGCCTTCTATTTCAGCCTCTGACTCTGGAGGTGCTGGATTCTTGTGCTGAAGTCCCGCACCTGCTTCTTACTGAGTGTCAAAAAGTCAGAAGTGCAGTGTGTGTGGCGGCATGGAAGCAGTATTTGTTAATGCACCTGGCACAGATGTATCTTCTTCTGGCTGTGCTCCCTGCCATCTGACCAGGGCCGGACTGGGGATAAAAACCATTTCAAAGCTCATTTGAAGAGTGTATTATTAACACAAACTTTTAGTTATGAAGAACAAAAAAGCATCGCTATGTTGTAATGTCACAAAGACCTATAACAATATCCTTAACAATTGGTCAGAAAACATTCACACAAAAAACCCAGCGTAGCATTTACAGAAATGCTGTTTAAGTGTGCTACCACTTACTCTGTTGTTACTTGTACTTCTTGCCTTATAACTTCCCTTTTTATCCCTTGCTTCCTTCAAGGACAAAGACAAAAAGCTACACATTCACACTTACAGACACATTTACACACAGTAACACATGCACACTGTCACACATGCAGACACACTTACATATACACACTTTTTTTTTTTAAATGCTGTTTGCGGATGTACACACATGCAGAAATACACACACTTACATACAGTCACAGAGCACTCTTAAAGCGGCCCCCGCAGCCTCGTTCTTAAGTCTGGTCGGCCCCCTAGAAGACGGCCTACCGGATTTTTTCCTGGTATCCCGGTAGGCCAGTCCCGCCCTGCATCTGACCCACCTGGACCTATTTTAGGGTCAGCCCTGCTGGCTAAACATGCAATCACTGCATGAGTTGTGGCTCTTCCTTTGCTATAGCAATCATGGACCAGGGAGAGACTAAGTATACTAAGTGGAGCTTGCAGCTATCCCCCAAGCATCCCCAGCCCACCAGAATATTATTTTCCATAAAAATAAATAATAAACTGTTTTTTCTTCTGTTTTATTTTTTATTCTGGGGTTCATAACAGATATCAGTGTTACAGTGTCACTATCTGTATTTTTTTTTTTTTAATGGTTTGAAAATAGCAATGCGTTACTTGTATTTATTAGTGGATAGGTTGTGTACTCTTGGAGAAATAATAATAATACACTAACACACTAGTAAACTACAAACTTTTAGTTATGAAGAACAAAAAAGCAACGCTATGTTGTAATGTCACAAAGACCTATAACAATATCCTTAACAATTGGTCAGAAAACATTCACAAAAAAACCCCAGCATAGCATTTACCGAAATATATAATACTGTTTAAGTGTGCTACCACTTACTCTGTTGTTACTCGTACTTATTGCCCTATAACTTCCCTTTTTTGAAGGAAGCAAGGATTAAAACATATGTCCTGCTGATCCAGCATAATCCCAACATGTATTTTAATAGATCAGAGGCGTCCAACGTGCGGCCCGCCGGGCATCGAGGTGCGACCTGCCTGAGCTCTGCTCCGGATTGCCGCACCTCGAACTGCACACCACATGAGAAGTTGTGTCGGGGAACGAAGTTCCCTACACGCCCTGTGTAGGGAACTTCGTTCCCCGATACAGCTTCCCGTGCGGTGTGCAGTGCACAAATCCCCTCCTCTACCCTGCGCGTGAGGTCATGCACAAGGGTCAGAGGGAGGGAAGAAACGCACCGAGTCCACAGCCACGTATGTATGTATGTATGTATGTGAGTGTGTGTGTGTGTATAAATGTGTATTAGTGTGTGGGGTAAGTGTATGTATGTGAGTGTGTGTATCAATGTGTGTGTGGGTTAAGTGTATGTATGTATGTATGTATGTGAGTGTGTGTGTATAAATGTGTATTAGTGTGTGGGGGTTAAGTGTATGTATGTTTGTGAGTGTCTGTATAAATGTGTATGTGTGTGTGGGTAAGTATATGTATGTATGTGAGTGTGTGTATCAATGTGTATGTATGTATGTATGTATGTATGGATGTGAGTGTGTGTGGGGTAAGTGTATGTATGTATGTATGTGAGTGTGTGTGTATAAATGTGTATGTGTGTGAGTGGGGTAAGTGTGTGTATAAATGTGTATGTGTGTGGGGGTAAGTGTATGTATGTATGTATGTATGTATGCGAGTGTGTGTATCAATGTGTGTGTGGGTTAAGTGTATGTATGTATGTGAGTGTGTGTGTGGGGGGTAACTGTATGTATGTGAGTGTGTGTGTGTATAAATGTGTATGTGTGTGAGTGGGGTAAGTGTATGTATGTGAGTGTGTGTGTATAAATGTGGATGTGTGTGTGGGGTTACTGTATGTATGTGAGTGTGTGTGTGTATAAATGTGTATGTGTGTGAGTGGGGTAAGTGTATGTATGTGAGTGTGTGTGTATAAATGTGGATGTGTGTGGGTGTTAAGTGTATGTATGTTTGTGAGTGTCTGTATAAATGTGTATGTGTGTGGGGGTAAGTATATGTATGTATGTGAGTGTGTGTATCAATGTGTGTGTGGGTTAAGTGTATGTATGTATGTATGTATGTATGTATGTATGTATATATGTATGTATGTGAGTGTGTGTGTGGGGGTAACTGTATGTATGTGAGTGTGTGTGTGTATAAATGTGTATGTGTGTGAGTGGGGTAAGTGTATGTATGTGAGTGTGTGTATAAATGTGGATGTGTGTGGGGGTTAAGTGTATGTATGTTTGTGAGTGTCTGTATAAATGTGTATGTGTGTGGGGTTAAGTGTATGTATGTTTGTGAGTGTATAAATGTGTATGTGTGTGGGGGTAAGTGTATGTATGTATGTATGTATGTGAGTGTGTGTATCAATGTGTGTGTGTGGGTTAAGTGTATGTATGTATGTATGTATGTATGTGAGTGTGTGTGTGTATAAATGTGTATTAGTGTGTGGGGCAAGTGTATGTATGTGAGTGTATGTGTGTATAAATGTGTATTAGTGTGTGGGGTAAGTGAATGTATGTGAGTGTGTGTGTATAAATGTGTATGTGTGTGAGTGGGGTAAGTGTATGTATGCGAGTATGTGTATGAATGTGTATCTATGTGGGTGCATGTTAAGTGGGTGTGGGGTAAGTGTATGTATGTATGTGAGTGTGTGTGTGTGTGTATAAATGTGTATGTGGGGTAATTGTGACTGTGTGTGTGGGAAGGGGGGGGTAAGTGTGACTGTGTATGCATGTGTGTGTTTGTAGTTAATGTGACCACTACACATTAGTGTAATATATATATATATATATATATATATATATATATATACATACACATGTATATAATTATATACGGTATATTATTCTCTGAATGAATGAAAAATGAATGCGGCCCACACACGCATACATTTCTAGCGAAGTGGCCCTTTGCAAAATAAACTTGGACACCCCATGTAATAGATACATGCAGGTTTATGCTCTGCTGTTTCTCACTGCTGAGACAGAGCAAATACAAAGGCCGGTGCATGCTGACAGTGTCAGCTCACACACAGCCAATCAGTGATATTTGTCCAATGTGTCATTTCTAATGTGTGGTTACACTATGATACTTTAATGTGATGTTCTTTTGAACTCACTGTTATCCTGTTTCACTAATTGTAGCCATTAATATATTTATATGCACCTGAACACTAGCAATCTATTTATTTCTCTTTTTAAAAAAAATACGTTACTAATAAGATTATGCATTTTAAACTATCTTTTTTGGCTTTGCATTAAACTCTATTGGGTTACCCCCATACTTTATATACAAACAACATCTTCCTGCATACAAAGGACAATTAACTGTCAAAATTACAATCTAGTTTATCCCTACACTGGGGACAACTGAGTTTTCACTTGTGCTTCTACATTAGATGCCCAAGCGAAAAATAAGGTTTATTTGCTAAAGGTCCGTTTAAGACTTCATTGTTAGAAAGGTTCTGTTTGTTTAAGTTTCACTTTGTTCACTAGTCCAAAGCTCAATTTTAACCTGTTCTATTGTCAACACACCTGCACTGAACACTTTTATATCCCTCTCTTCCATGTAAATAATATCTCAAGCGAAAACTGAATATCTAATGAAATATATATGAAAATTAAACCACAATGTAGAATATTATAAAATGAAAGATTGATAATTAGATGCATTATCATACCTCTCAGCTTCTGCGCCCGGTGCTAGGGTAGAAAAAGACCCTTATTTTTGTGTGGGATCAGAAGAGAGGATGAAGTTGGTTAGATAATCCTTGTGTTCCCACCTGCCACTGACAACCAGAAGCATATGCTGGCTAAGTCCTGGAGTTTTATAGAACGTAAGACTGATTTTGTATGTGTATTTTTTACATTTCCTGACTGATGATCTTCAGAATATCAATACTGTGGTGCCTCCTGTCTATGACATTATCATGTCAAGCGGGAGATCACCACATGCACATTTCAAATATCTTTTTATCTTAAAGGACAGCAAAACTTTTTGTTCACTTGTGCTTCTGATATAGACGCAAAAGGGAAAAATTAACTGCCCCTAGTATGAGGATAAACTGGCGTGTACTTTTGTTGAGAGATACCGAGACCCTTGTTTTTACATCGGATCAGCGCAGGGACCCTAAACTAGGTCTCCTCTATTGATCCCCTTTTAAAATAACCTTTTGATATAGACAGACCCCGATCAGAGGAGCAGGGTGAGCCCCCTGCCCTGAGCTGAGAGTAAACCCGCATGCATCTCTAAAGATACAAGCAAGGTTTACTTGGGACAAAGTGCACACAATGTTTTCAATCCTTGCTTCCGTGGTGGAAGCAATGGTTAAAAAAAAAGACTTTAATTGTCAAATTTTGCTTGCATTTCTGCTATCACAATGCGCATATATATATATATATATATATATATATATATATATTGTCTACTTTCACACCAGAAGCTTTCCTAATACTGAGAGCCAAAAAAGTGCTGAATGAGCCAAAAGGCTGGCTTGAAATCATGGTAATTGTAATTCATCAACAGTTTTAGGGGTTATAAGTTTATATTCCTGTAACAAGGATGCAGCGTGGGAATTATAGCCACTCTATGCTAGTAGAAGCACAGCCTCAATTTTAACTGACTGAAACAATATAAGGTCCCACCATCTCCAAACTCCCCTGCAGCTCCTCAAATCTGAATACCAATGAGCCTGTAGTATATTAACAGCAGTAGTTCCCCTTTAAAAAAAATAGGAGACGTAGGAACATACAATTTTTTCCCTCAAAATGTTTATATGAACTCGCTATTCCGTTGTATTGGCAATGCAAATATTGTTTTATGTAAAATGGTCGCTTTTATAGTTGTGGGACATAGATTTCCAGTATTACACATACTTCTTGCAAACACTAACAGGAAGGATTGAGGCACTATAGAGGGGGAGGCAGATATTGACCAATTACAAGATGTTATGCAAAAGCCACTCTACAGTTAGGCAGCCAAGCCAATGCCAGCTAAGCTTTCTTTTTTTGCCCAGGAAGAGGTTCTCCTATCACTGTATGTGCACTGCACTTGTCATTGTTCAGTCAATAGTGGAGAGAAGCAGAGAGATACTATGTATCAGTCATTCAGAACGTTGGCACAGATATGGCAGGAAGGTGCAGTCTAAGGGCAACTCCCCCCAACACACACATTCAACGATCCTTTTCCGGGGTACTGATCCTCCGTGGCTGCAGAGTGAATCTTTCTGGCTGTGATACCCGAATGTTCTGACCTTTTCCTGTAGTAAGATCTGGAGTTGTCAATCAGGTAATCACAGAGTTGGAGGGAAGGTTATTTACATACAGTGCAACATCGTTAAGTGTTCTATATCAAGCAGATATGACATAAGCACCTAATATAGCAGGATAGGAAATATGTGGAGTGTGATGTATTTTATCTGCTGGTGTTTTTTCAAAGCAATGTCCAGTTGAGGGCCATAAATGTTACTAACTTAAAATATACACTCACAGATTACTTGGTTATTTGCAGTGTTGTCTGCAGTGTACTTCAGCCAGTGCTTGTATCTTGCATGTCTTGTATTCTGGAGTACAGTCATCCCAAGGACACAAGGAGTTAGCACAGGAATAGCACACTACAGAAAGGATATTATCCCAGCAAGTATCTGTTATCTTAATGTGTAATGTTGTTAGCACACATGATACAGTTCCCAATAAATGATGACATCTTAGTACCCTGAACATTATGGAATAGCTTGCAGATTAGATACATGTGTACTCACTTACATTTAATTTAGTATTAGTGTGGTATAGTATAATTAGTTTCATAAACTTTTAACAGTGAGACTGATTTAGAGTGAGACATGGGCGTTTAACCCTATGTGTTATCTTTATCATCTGTAGCATTTCTAGATGTAATGAACTCATATGTAAACAAACAGATTAGTGTACATGCTATTTGATGGTAAGTTCTTTAAGAGACACTTGACGATTCAAATGAAATCATCAGTCAATATTAGATCCCACTATAACTTTCAAACACGTATGTATGTTAGGTTCATTTCAAAGCACAATGTATCCTTATTTATTTTAACAGATGACCCTGTTTTTAAAAAATAAATAAGAATACATTGTACTTTTGATGGTAATTTAGATAAGTAAACAGACTTAATTTCACAGTGGGTTAAATTGAATTAACAGGGAACTGTAGTGAACTGAATGATAAAAATCAGTCATTAGTAACCAACTTGCAAATATTCACCTACTTACTCAGCTTCAAAAGCCATCCATCAGTTTTTGCTATTTAGTTGTAAGCTTAGTTAATAGACCCTGCTATGTTGTGATTCATTATCTTGTGTTGCTTATTCTAATCACTTTTCAGACTGGGCCGCAACTTCATAGTGTTGTCACTGAAAAGTGACTGAAATAAATGGCAGATGTGGGGTGGAAAGACATGATACAAAACAAGCATTGTTCTAACCCATAGAACAAATGTTTAGATCTCAAAATGTAAATCATAATTTGAATATTTCTGTACTACAATTACCATAATACTAAGGGGAACATGTATAAAAACTGTGTTCCGTAAAATGAGGTGATTATTTTTATACATTGGTTGTGCTGGGACATCCAAAATCTACACGTTCAGCGCAGAGTCCTGTAAGTCTGCTTTACACATTGCATGTGGCACAATCTGCGTGTGCACCGTGTTAATACATGCCCCGTAATGTCTTCAAAGAAAACTGGTGGAGAATTATGGGGTTTGTAGTTCTGCAGCAGCTGGAGGGTTGCAAGTGGAGATTAGGCTGTAAGGCATTTAGAAGTGAAAAGTGCTGCAGCCTCAGCCAACTGAGTTAGTGTACAGGACAGCCCAGGAATTAGTTGCCCTACTCCTCCTCTTGCCAGCACTTCTATAAGGACAATTTATGCTGACACAGGGCCCTTGAGGCTAGATTGTGAATGTGTTTAGTCATCATGAGGCTTAGTGTACTATTAATTTTCTTTCAACAAATGTCCCTCAAAGCAACATTTTCTATTTAATGGAACTTGTAAACTGAAGTACTTCCTGGTCAGTTTACAAATACCACATGGAGTACATGTACCACAAACTGAGAAACGATTGTATAAACATAAGACGTACCAGGCTTGTGCTTTAATTTGTAATTATTGGCTGTAGTGTCCCGTAGTGTCACTGATAATAAATTCTAGATAATAAAAACATAATCTATGCATGATATAGCAGAATTGCATGGAAATATGCAAAAATGCATAAAAGAAAATAAAAAATATTTTATATATATATATATATATATATATATATATATATATATATATATATATATATATATATATATATATATATATGTGTGTGTGTGTCAATGGTGTTCCCTGTTTATGATATCAACTTCGGGCCTGATATGCAAATTACACATATCCCATTGAAAAACAGGTAATTTACAAATCAAGCCACAGGTGATGTACAAAAATGGAGACACCACTGACACATTTAAAATATTTGTATTGATACAATCTTTTTTCCTTTTTAATTAAAATTTGTACTGAGTTCACAAGAAGTGCACATTTAAGTCATCAGCAGTATATGATTTACCAGCAGATAGTGCTCATTTTTATATATATGAAATATAGTAAAACAGTTACAGATCAGATGAAGCATATAAATGTGTTTTGCATCAGGCTTAATCTGTCTACTATTAGAAGGTACAAATAAAGAAACATAGAAATATTCAATTTTATATAATTTAGAGCCTGGTAACGAACCAAAACAGGAGAGCCATACATTGTGGAGTAAAATCTACAACTGAGAACAAACTGCAGCTTCAACAGTATTAATGGCCTGTAAGACTGGGCTCAGCTCGACTGGTCATGATCACAAATGCATGATGCCGAACTGTGCGGGCAAGGGTGCCGTAAAATACCAAACAAACTGCCTAACATGAAATACTGTGTGGGTACTCAGCACCGACAGAAAAAGGGGTAGAAAAAAGCTATCAAAATTCACCACCTGCATTGTGCAAATTATATAAAACAGCCCAGACACACAGGCCTTGCGTAAACATGACAACAATTCTTTATATTAAGTGAGAGAAGATAAAGTATGAAAGGATAAGATGAGTAGGATCAGGGAAAGTATTGAGAAAAGAATACGTCAAGGAGAAGAAGCATCCCAAAAGATGGAATGCTGGCAGTTCAAGAGAGAACTGCAGAAAATATTGGGGCCGATGGCCACATCTTATGGCCAAAAAAAAGGTGCTGCTGGATTCGCCACTTATTTATGTTTATTTATAACATTTAAAAAATACACTCATTTTTAAGTATGTTCTGGGGAGCAAGTCCAGTACAATATTACACATATTTCAACATTTAAAAAACAATACATACATAGTTATATGTAATTTGTGGATAGAGCAAACAAGTATACAGACATTTACATATATAAAAATATACATGTACATATAGAAAAATGTGTAACCTATTAACAGGTTCTGTTTTAGAAACAGAGAGGCAGATGTTTTCAGAGTGTTTAGACTGGTGTGTTAATGGCCAGCGTGTGGTCCATGGGGTGGAAGAGGCCCTCTGATTTTTGTGCAGCATCTATAGACTCGCTAAAGCACTCTTTTGTTTCTATTGTATTATCTCATGAAATTAATAGTCCAGCCCCCTAACTATGCCTCTGCATGGGGGATGGGACACTTCATTGCGGCTGCTACCGCGCAGCCACTTCACCGCCGACTCTGCAGCACAAGACAGATCGTCGCTGGAGATTTCATTACGGGACATTTCATCGCTAAAGGTAAGTATTTTACCGATTTTAGTTTGGTTAGAATTAGGGTTTAGGGGGTTAGAATTAGGGTTTAGGGTGTTAATTTTAGTATTGGGGTTAATTTTAGTGTTAGTATTGGGGTTTAGTTTTAGTGTTTGTATTGGGGTTTAGTTTTAGTGTTTAGTGTTAGGGGTTAATTTTACTATTAGGGGTCGGGGGTTAATATTAGGGTTAGTATTAGGGTTTAGGGGGTTAATTTTAGTATTAGGGGTCGGGGGTTAGTATTAGGGTTAGTATTAGGGTTTAGGGGGTTAATTTTAGTATTAGGGGTCGGGGGTTAGTATTAGGGTTAGTATTAGGGTTTAGGGGGTTAATTTTAGTATTAGGGGTTGGGGGTTAGTATTAGGGTTAGTATTAGGGTTAGTATTAGGTTTAGGGGGTTAATTTTAGTATTAGGGGTCGGGGTTTAGTATTAGGGTTTAGGGGGTTAATTTTAGTATTGGGGTTAATTTTAGTTTTAGTATTGGGGTTTAGTGTTACTATTGGGGGGGGGGAATCATTTATTGGGGGGGGGGGGGTTCATTTTACTTTTAGATTTGTAAGAGCTGACAGTTCAGCGCTGACTTTCAGCTCTTACATAGCTGCAGCCGCGGTGAAACGGCCTCATTATACTTCATTGCTGATAGTTCAGCGTTCTAACTGCCGCGCTGAACTGTCAGCGATGAAGATGCGGCGAACAAGTGTCCTAGACCCTCTGCATGGTATGCAACCCTCCATATTAAAAAGAGGGCAACACTGGACTAGTGCACTACTTGATAGTAACTAGAAGGTTGCTCCACATATGAGGAGCTTTCTAATGGAAGGAACTTGACCTACTTCCTTTTTATTGTGGAATTTAGAAAGGTACTCAAGCTGACTCTGAGTAGGATGAGTGTGTATCTGGAGTGAGCATACTGATAAGGTAAAAGGAAGCTTTTGAGTTAAGTGCTTATGAAGGAGGCAAGCTTGGTGAATAGTATACCTGGAGGCAAGCGTCAGCCAGTACAGTATTTTTAACAAGGCACAGTCTGTGGCACCGATGTATTAATTATGACTGGCATTAAAACTTGGTGCAAGATAACCCTGTTACTGGAGTATCTGTGGGCTGTAGTCTTTATAAAAGTAATTCATTTAGAAAACTGGCGACTAAATAATTATTACAGTATGTGTTTTAAAATGAATAAGCATCCCCATTTTGTATTTTTTATTTTATTTTATATGATGAGTTGTATTATTTCTCTATACATCTGCCTTCCTTTAAATAGGACATATGGTCTTCCTATTCTTTGGGGACTTTCCAAACACTTGTTTGGCGACCTTCCAAATACTTTAGAATGTATTATTCATTTAGTAACACATATTGAAACGCCTTAATTAGCTTATATGTGGTTGGCTGGATAGATAAATAAATGACAAAAAAACATCAGGTGCATTGAATACATGTTACCAGTTATTCTAAGAATATACAAATGCTAAAAACATCATTTCAAGTCTTTTACCTCAATGTATAGAGCAAGTCATAGTGCAAGGATATCATGGCATTTTTTATGCACAGAAAACTCTTGTGTAAAATGGAAGCGTGAATGAAAACAGGATACAATTTATTGCATGTCACCTGTAGATACATATATATTGGAATACTCGTTTAGTTGAAGAAAAAGGACTCATTTATTTGAAAAATACATTTGATTGAAATATGTGTTTTTCTGTTTACATTTTGCAATCAAATATTGAAAAGTAACCTGCATAGTAAACAGCAGAGGATGTGAGGAGCTACACTGCCTTCTTTTTAATATTGGTTGGATCAGGGTCTGATAAATCCCGTGACCCATGTCTACTAACATTTTTGAATTCTTTACATAGAAGCCTGTGCAACTGCCGTGTCTCTGGCTCTTAAATTTTGGTAGGCTGGCTACAAAAAGTCTACAAACATTTGTCAAGTCCTGAGCTTGATGTGTCACGTTGTAGGAATGTGTTATAATGGGTCTTACAGATGAAAAGAGAAATAGTTATGTGTGATATAGAAAGATGAATATCTTGAACCTGAGGTTAATGGCAGTTGTACAATCCTTGCCCCAAAGTTCAATTGTCCGGTATCTGAACTCATTGATTGGCTCCAGTGATGGATGGCAGACATACCCAGCAATTGTGAACTATTCAGGGAAACAACTTGCCTTTGAGGGTTTATACTCCTAGTAGGGTCCATCAATTGTGGACATTCTCAACAGTCAGACAATGGATATACACCTTGCCTTCAATGGTTTTTAGTAGGATCTGGCTGTTGTGGACTTTCTGCCAAGTAAAACCCAGTAACTACCCTCAAATAACATCAAACAACCAGAAGGAGGGGGGGTTGGAATCAATAACAACCATGTTAGCTCAGTTTCGACTGAGAAACTGGTGTGCGAACACTGTATATGTGAGTGGACGTTGTGAGCAGACACTCAATGACGAGTGACTAGGGAGAATGATCCCAGGTCTGGCAAGCAAGATACAATCTAAAAAAAACCCCACCCACAGAAGCAATAATGTGAATAAAACAATACTCCCCTCAGCCTCTGCAACCTTATTACGTTCTCTCAGGGACGACTAGAAAGTATCTATCTCAAAACTAAGATTTAGAGACAACAAATCAATAGATAACCGTCATGGTGACATATGTAAATCACACTTAAATTAAGTGCTAATGTTAGGTAATGCACTCACAAGTAAAATATTGAGCACGTAGCAGATTCTTTGTGGGAATCGACTTTAATCTTCCATACTAGACTAAAATAGAAAATAAATGGCACAGTATCCGTGAAAAATAAAGTGCTGTCAAGATGTCGCACTTATAGGGTCTGTGGGCTGATGGATCAGCCAAAATAGCATTCAGTAACATACTCTGAGAACTCAAAGTCCAATGAAGTCAATTTGTTCCAATATAGTCCTCAGGTCCAAACTAATTCATGGTCAAATGCAGCCAATTAACGTGTTTCACCAGGTTTCAACCTGGCTTCCATAGGATGGTCTGTGATAGATTAAAAAATGGCCTCCACGTGAGCATCTCTCCAGTGTCTTTAAAAACTGTGTAATCGCTTCACGTCCCTTCCACTCACAACGGGACCGTCCAGACTGCCATCTTACCATGAATTCCAAATCGATGATCTGCATTCCACGATTTAAGCTGATTGTTTTCCACCATGTTCCACAACTTGCATAGTTCATGTATCCATACAATGTCACCCAGCACCTTGTTCAAGCCAAAAACAGAGGTGCAAGGGGGCACTTAGTGCTAATTTATGTTGTAGTTTTGATATTCTCTTGCCATGAATTTTACTAATATGCATTATGCAGCATGGTGCCATCTTGCATCTCCATTTTTGGCTGGAAGAAGGTGCTGGGTGACATGGATATATGAACTATGCAAGTTTGAAACATTGTGTAACACAGATCATCGAGTTGGAACGTAAGGTAAGTTGGAAGCCGGGAAGTGACTTTATGCAATTTCACAGTTTTTAAAGACATTCTGGAAATGCTCACTGAGGCAATTTGTGAATTTATCACTGTTTATCTCGAGGAAGCCCAGGTTGGAACTTGTCGATACACGTTGATTTGGCCAGATTTATTTGTACCAGAGTACTGTATTGGAACAAAAGAACTTCATTGGACTTTGAGTTCTCTGAGTATCTTACTAAATGCTGGTATATATACCCTATAAGTGTGACATCTTGACAGGGTGTTTATTTTTTTTAATTTTATTGTAGAATTTAAGATTAATTAAAGTCAAGGGAGTGCTGGCAACTTTTGGCCTGAGGAGGGAAAAAACTATTTAGTGGGTCACTGTGCACCTTCAACAGTGGGACAGATGGCAGGTATGTGTCACTTACTGTAACGAAGGGCGAGGGACTTCCCCCGCTGATGAGCTGACTCCTTGCTGTTGCTCCGGACGCCTGAAGAGGATCAGACAAGCGGCCGTGCCGACGTCTCTTCCTGCAGAGCAAGCAGGTAGCGAGTGTCACCACTGTACATGGTTGTTCACGCATGTGCGAACGGACTAAAATAATTAATTAATTAAGCCCAGTTAAAGGGCTATTTGTAAACTTCCCTGCTAACTCTGCCCAGGGGCTGACCAGCTTACTGGAGGGCTATTTAAGCCTCAGTTCCACAACTACAAGTTGCCTGGGATAGTGCTCTCTCCAGCCTCACTAGCATTATTATTGATTTTGATCCCTGTTGCTGACCTTGTACTCCTATCCTGGCTATTCTATTGTTTGCAGCCAGGGCCGGACTGGGAGAAAAATTCGGCCCGGCATTTTTTGATCACAGCGGCCCACTAAGAAGGGGACGGGGCAGAGGAGGTGTGTTTTGTCATCACCAATGACAAACACGCTCCCTCTCAAAGTGAGCATATTGGTTCAATGCTCTTCCAGGGCAGACCATGCGCAGAGCTCTGCTGAAGAGCTCTAGCATGAGAAAAAAGCCCTGTATTTGTTCTGCACAGTGCAAGCATGTTATTACATTTGCTTGCACTGTGCAGAACAAATACAGGGCTTTTTTGCATATGTGGCTAGGGGCTGTAGAGAATGTGTGTATAGGGGATATAGCAAGTGTGTGCATACAGGCTATAGTGTGTGTGTGTGTGTGTGTGTGTATATATATATAGATGTAGTGTGTGTTTAGGGGTGTAGTATGTGTTTGCTTACAAGGAATCTAGTGTGTGTATATATACATATAAATATATATGAGTCTAGTGTGTGTTTGAAGGACCCAGAATGTGTATAGGAGATCTAGTGAGTGTGTGTTTATAACGGTTTCAGAGTGTATATAGGGATCTAGTGTGTGTATGTGTGTAGATGATCCAGAGTTGGGTAAGGGATCTAGTGTGTGTCTGGAATGTAATGTGTTTAGGGGTGCAGTATGTGTGTGAGGGGTGCTGTGTGTGTATATATATATGTAAGTATTGTGTATGTCTGTTGTGCAGTGTGTTGGGGGGTTCTGTGTGTATGTGAGGGGTGCAGTATGTGTGTGTGAGGGGGGCGGTGTGATGAGGGGGGCGGTGTGATGAGGGGGGCGGTGTGTGAGAGGGGGGCGGTGTGTGAGAGGGGGGTGGTGTGTGAGGGGGGGTGGTGTGTGAGGGGGGGTGGTGTGTGAGGGGGGCGGTGTGTGAGGGGGGCGGTGTGTGAGAGTGATGGTGTGTGAGAGTGATGTGTGTGAGTGTGAGAGTGCTGTGTATGATGGGTGTGAGAGTGCTGTGTGTGATGGGTGTGAGAGTGCTGTGTGTGATGGGTGTGAGAATGCTGTGTGTGATGGGTGTGGGTGTGAGAGTGCTCTGTGTGAGAATGCTGTGTGTGATGGGTGTGGGTGTGAGAGTGCTCTGTGTGAGAATGCTGTGTGTGATGGGTGTGGGTGTGAGAGTGCTCTGTGTGAGAATGCTGTGTGTGATGGGTGTGGGTGTGAGAGTGCTCTGTGTGAGAATGCTGTGTGTGATGGGTGTGGGTGTGAGAGTGCTCTGTGTGAGAATGCTGTGTGTGATGGGTGTGGGTGTGAGAGTGCTCTGTGTGAGAATGCTGTGTGTGATGGGTGTGGGTGTGAGAGTGCTCTGTGTGAGAATGCTGTGTGTGATGGGTGTGGGTGTGAGAGTGCTCTGTGTGAGAATGCTGTGAGTGCTGGGTGTGAGAGTGCTGGGTGTGTGAGAGTGCTGGGTGTGTGAGAGTGCTGGGTGTGTGAGAGTGCTGTGTGTGTGAGAGTGCTCTGTGTGAGAATGCTGTGTGTGATGGGTGAGAGTGCTGTGTGTGATGGGTGAGAGTGCTGTGTGTGATGGGTGAGAGTGCTGGGTGTGAGAGTGCTGTGTGTGATGGGTGTGAGAGTGCTGTGTGTGAGTTCTGTGTGTGATTGGTGTGAGAGTGCTGTATAAATGTTAGAATGGATTGTGTGTGTGTGTGTGTGTAGGGGGGGGGGAGGGGGGTAAATAAACAAATAAAATAACAGGCATTATGTCCGGGGGGGACATAATGCCTGCTATTTTATTTGTTTATTTACCCCCCCCCCCCCTACACACACACACACACACACACACAATCCATTCTAACATTTATACAGCACTCTCACACCCATCACACACAGCACTCACACACAGCACTCTCACACCCATCACTCCTTTCTTACCTTTAGCCTGGGAGGGGGGGACCGGCACGCTGGTACCTGGGACTGGTGGTGGCAATGTTCCCTCGTGGTGAGTTCACTCTCGCGAGATCCGGTCGTTGCTATGGCAATGCTCCGGATCTCGCGAGAGGAACCCGGTGGAGCTGCAAGTTAGAGCTCCGCCGGGTCCTCTTTTCAGTCTCCCTCCCTCTCTCCCCGCCGGCGGCCGCATTTGTCAGCATGTGGGCCGGTGAGGGAGATCTTTGATGTCCTCACCGGCCCTTCATGTCAAACAGCGGGGCCGGCGCTCGTATAGTGCCGGCCCTGCATAGACCGGCAGGGGAGATCCTGGGACACAGAGGCCACTGCTGGGACCTCCCCTGCCGGCCTCGGACCATGGCCACCGCGGCCCACCGGGCATTTGCCAGTCCGGGCCTGTTTGCAGCCCATCCTGATTCTGGCCTGTTCCTGACCATTCTATTGCCTTGTCCTTATTGTCTTGAATATCAGTTTTTGACCCAGTTTGTTCTGTCTATCACGATTGCTGCCAGCCTTGACCCCTGCCTGCCTCCTGATTATCCAGTATTCTGTTTGTTTTGACTGAATACTGGTGTATTATCATCTGGTGTATTACAGTACAGACCTCCTCTCTTTTAGCATTCAGTGTGTGGGGATTTAAGGGTTTGGTGGCTAACCATCTGCGGCTCAACCAAAGCTGTGTTATCATTAAGGTGAAACATCCTCACTATCTGTAGAGAGTGTCTGTCCTTTTATCTGCATCGCAGATCCTATTGACCACATCAGAAAATCCTACTTTGCAATGTCTGGCTCCTAAACATCTGCCCTGGCTCCTAGATTCATATTACATTTGTTGAATTTTGCTTTAGGTTGGAGTGAACTTTTAAATGTAGTCTGGTAGGAAAAATACTTATTACTAAGAAATATGTGGAGAAGCCTAATGAAATGTAAATATGCAAAATCCACAGCAATAACCAAAAGAAACAAACAATAATGACATTGGGGATCTCAGCCACCTTTCTACGGTCTTTTTTCACGTATATCTTTTCAATAAGCAGATTGCTTTTGAGAAATGTATCCTGCAAATGCCTCTCAAAATATTTTGTCATTGTAAATGTATGATGATGAAAGCAAGCATTAAAACCAGTAAATAAGCTTTTCTTCTTTGAACACAGATCCAGCTGTCTGCATCATTTGACTAGCTAGTCTGTGTAGGTATTCTAATACTTTAAAAGCTGGATTCCGTCTATGGATCTGGCATCAGCTGATTTAGTACTATGTAGTAAGGGAAACACACTTGAAATTAATTTTCAAGTCTTTGATGTACAACTGGCAGCCGTCGGAAAAGATGTGGGGTTTTGTGTGGTCCTAGTCTTGGCTAGGTAGGGGCCTGCCATGATTAAACCTGGGTCCATCTATTGAAAATAATGTCAGTCAAAAAGTTGCTATATAAATGGTGTCTTTTAGAGTGTAAGCTTTGTAAGACCGAGGTAGAAGTCAGGTGTCTTTTATATCCGTATCTGTACTTTTGAGCATCTTGGTATAGAGCTGTCTATGCAGTTAACTCCCATTTGCATTTTCTAATCTTCTCTAATTAATCATTTGCAGGGATAAATTAGAAAAATGAGCAGTTGCGGTGTTTACTGAAGTGTAAACTGTGCAGGACCCCAATAGAGATGAATGTTAAGTTAATGGAAAGCTACAGGGTTCAACTAAAATTGGTAGGGGCCTGCCATGATTAAACCTGGGTCCATCTATTGAAAATAATGTCAGTCAAAAAGTTGCTATATAAATGGTTGGTAATGTAATGCTCCAGTTTTTTCTTTCTTTTCTTTTTTGCAGGTGCTGATTTTGAACCCTGGGCATTAAAAAAACCTTTTCTCAATATGAGCAGGACAAATGCGAGGAACTATCTGAATAGCATGCCAACTGAGTGAACGCGGTGGACAAAAGTACATTTCCAATATCTGAAAAAACCTGGGTGTGAAATAAAATGTTCTTAACATTTTCCAGAAAATCTGTGTCACAGAAACTGAGCATATTGCTGCTTGCGTTTGGCTTTATTTGGGGACTAATGTTGCTACGCTACATGTTTCAATATCCAAGACACCAGAGCAGCACAGAACTTAGAGAGCAGATCCTAGACCTGAGTAGAAGATATGTCAAAGCTCTGGCTGAGGAGAACAAAGACATTGTAAATGGTGGGAATGGAGGCTCCATGTCAGGATACGGTAGGATACTATGCTTTTTTTGTTGGTGTTAATTCAGTTTCAACTGGTTACTTCAAAGAACAACTGTTAAATACATCTTTAAGCTCTTGTGCATATGCTTTCCTTTTATCAGGATTATCAGGAAAGCAATGCAATACAAACTGTATAAATATTTTATCTTTTTGCAGTGCCTGTGCAGGTGCTGCTATCCTGTCCTTTTGCTTGGGTCTGATCACTGGCAAATTGACCCAAGCTACCTCAAGTACCGCCTCCCCCTCCCACGACCCTACTTGTGATGTCAGTGCTGTAGAGAGAGCGAGAGAGAGTCGTGACATCACATCCCCGCAGCCCTGTTACAAGGATACAAGCTGTGTGACGTGTACGCTTGTCATTACAGAGCTATCTTGCGTGATCGCACAAGGGGAAGGAAGCACTTCTGGTTAACTTGTGTCGGAGTGTCTGAGCTGTGCTCAGATCCCGCTGCAGGGACTTGTAGCGGGATCCTACCTTTCAGATAAGGCCACTTTGAGTGGCCTCAACTTGACAGGGAAAATGTAGCCGATGTTCAAAGCGAGCACCAGCTACATTTTACAAAGAAGTTTGTCACATGTGACGTTGGGAGTTCTCTCTATTTTTTGGGCAGTGACCCACAGGGTCTATTAAGACCCTGATCCAGTCTCTGCGATTGTGTCCCTGGCTACCTATCACCTTCTGGGACACAAACACCATGCATCACGAAGGGGTTAAGTAAGTTGCCCTGTAGGAGTGCCTATTAAAGTGCCACTATTCACAAAAAGTTTACAAAGTTATGTTTAATTGAAAGCGTGCATAAAGTGTTGGCATTTGAAATTTAAATTCTTTAATGAAAGAATACAAACGAAATAATTTATTGAGACCTCTTTGCTGATATAGCTATATCAGAGACCAGACGTGTTGTTTAGAATCTTTGGTCACATGGGTCAGATCTTCCTTTGTCTGACCCATGATGAAGGAACAGCTATGCACAGGCAACATTGTATTTAAACTATGTATGGCTGACACAGCCAAAATGCAAATAAGTGAATTCCAGACACTGCATGTAACCCTTCCCATTTTACGTCTCGATTCTATGCAAAGAAGTTGACAAAAAAGAGAGAGTGTCTAAAGCTCAAAAGAACAATATACCTAAAACCAAGTATAAATAAAAAATATTGAAAAATTAAATTTTTTTAAATAACAATCAATTGCTAAACAAAATCTGTTATTCTAGTTTCCTATTTGCAAACAAAATATTTGTAAGCATCAAATTAAAAAAACAGGATGCCAGATCTTATTAAAAATATGATGACAATTACAATAATACATCAATAACACTAACAAGTGTTCCCTATCAACAAATTAATAATTAAAAAACAAAACAAATAAATCCACAGGCAAAGTTGGAAAAGAAAGCAGTACCAAGATTAGTATTGCTTATAGGCATTTGTTTGACTACAATCCAAATTCGCTTCACCATTCACTTCAACCATAAATGTAGCAGTCCAATTATTTCTCCACTCATGAAGTTTATTTATTCAGCACAATTTTGTGTGTGTGTTTTTTTTTTTTGTTTAAGAAGTTGCTATGTTTGTACATCTAAAGCTGGAGAATTGGCCAATTACCCAATAAATGTATCATTTTAATCCAATTTGTTTCCTACATTTTGGAGATGAGCCAGGCTCCTCAAGGTGTACACCCATTGAAGAGCAGAACTTGAATATACCCTATTGTTTGTTTTTGTTTTAGATGAAGCTCCCATGCAAAAGAGCAGCTGCCTTAGTTGTAATATCAACATTTGTGTTTCAGTTTAATCATTGTAATCTGTTCTATTTGGATCCATTCCGGACATGCTGACACATGATAATAATGCAGCAGACCTACTCATATTATTAAAAAAAAAAATCTGTGCATTTATTTACAATAAACCTTGTGATCGGTGGCCAGGAACCAATCGTGACGTTTTGGTGCTTGCGTCGTTTGGGACGCAAGCACCTTGTGTCACGAAGGGGTTAAGGCTCTTAATAATCAATCTCCTTTTAAGCTCAGGGTAGAGTGTGCTGTTCACGAAAAGTTAATTGACAGGTGAACTGCAACATCAGAGATTAATAGCCGAGTTGGAAGTTAGGCAAGTTGGATTTTTTTCCAACTCGGCTAATTGTGCCTGATTTTTGCAGTTCACTTTTAGCGTAAACCACAAATGAATTTCTCAGTACAGCAATTGCAATGAATAACTTTTTCTATTTCACACAGTGGCGTAATCTTCTTTGTCCTATTCCTTTATTTAGCTGATTTGAAGAGGACGATTGCAGTACTTTTAGATGACATCCTGCAGCGCCTGGGAAAACTTGAGAACAAAATCGATTGTTTCGTAGTAAATGGCTCGTCGAGTAACAGCACCAGCAGCAGCACTGGTAATATGGTTCCGCTCACAACCAGTAAACGCGCCAACGCCCCCGGAAACCAGAGATAGCAAATAGCGCAAGTTCCTGGAAGTGTATAGGCATCCTTATACTGAAATCATTTACACTTACAAACTGAGATTTCTTAACGATAGTAGAGTGCTTTAATGTTCTTGGAAATAAAAGTGCTGTAGCAGAAAGTGATTAATGCAAAGATGCTCTAGATGGCATATTTTAGAATGTAATCATAACTGGCCATAATACATTTATACTACAGTGAGTATATGTATATACATGAATTTTTTGGGAGTGTTTTTTTTCTAGAAGATGAGTGAATTGAGTTTATCCATTTTGATGATATGTTCTACATTATATTCTTAGTACTGTAAAAAAAAAAAGTGTACACTTGTAGTATATTATATTTTGCTACACAGAGGATCTATGTTTGAGCTGAGGTTTTGAAAGTGTGACCCAAAGAATGTATTTATTTGCACTATTTGTCGCAGCATAACCATAGATAACTTGCTGTAACCGTTATTTATGCTCACACACATGAAATAAAACCAGACATCATTCCTTTGGCTAAATAATCCACAATATGTCTACTTTGTGTTTTATTTTTTGTTTTTAATGGTTTTGTGTTATTTTTTGGTTCGGTTTTTAGTCTTTTTGTTGAAACAGATGTCCTTATGTATCATAAAGAGAAAGTACAGCTAGTAGTAAACAAACATTATATAAAAGTCAGTGTTGATGCATATCCTTGTTATTCTGACATTTTTAAATAAAAATAACCTTTGAAACATTTTAATGAGCTAATCTCATTTTTATCACAAATCAAAAACTATATTCAGAAAAAATAAGTCCGTAAAGTTCCAATAAGCAGGAATACAGACGGTGACACAAGATAACCCCTATCAGTGTATAATAACCAGATAATTCTTAGCCAGACACTGATGGTGGTACAGGATAGATCCTATCTGGATATAGTGAGGAGGCTAGGCGTACAACAGTATATGGTTAAAATAGTAACTTCACATGGTAAGGGTAATAAATGTGTCGTAGTTCTCCACTCTGTATGGAGAAACAAGAATCATCAACTCACACACTCCATAAAGAGTGCCAGGAAACAGAGGAACACTTCAATTATTGACACAATATATATCTATTATAAATACCTTGTAACGTACTACCATCCTTGAGACATAAACTCGACATCCAAAATAAGTCCACAGAAGAATCAGCATTGAAGCCACATGGTATATTTACTAGGTTTTCAGAAATATCCTTTGACCAGTTTCCAAAATTTTCAAGGTGAGCATATTAAAATACACATGCATCAGTATGAAGATTCCCCTACATGATCGGCTTACCAATTTACAAATATAATACAAGAACAATTTATATACAAGCAAAAAGTATACTATATCATGACCTGTCCCTGAAAACAGAATACTATAATACACAGACACAATACCCAAAAATTGTTACAACATAACAGACCACTAGTGCTGAGCGAACGCTAACCGCACTGTTCGGGTTCGTACCGAACATAACGTTTTTTGGACCCCGGACCCGAACACGGACATTCCACTGTATGTTCGTGTTGGAGTTCGGTGTTCGGCGATTACATTGTATGTAATGCTATTGGCTTTCTATGAACCGAAATATAGTCCCCATTCATAAGAATTTCTTATGAATGGGGACTCTATTTCGGTTTATAGAAAGCCAATAGCATTACATGTATTCCATAAACCGAAAAGTCTATAAACCGAAAGACATTAGCAGGTCTGCTGCATTATTATCATGTGTCAGCATGTCCGGAATGGATCCAAATAGAACAGATTACAATGATTAACCCCTTAACGCATTTGGACGTATATATACGTCCTGAGAAGCATGGTCCTTAACCCCTTCGCGACACAGGACGGACCTAGTCCGTCCTGTGTGGCGAAGCGTTAGTGACACAGGACGGACCTAGTCCGTCCTGTGTCAAAACGAGCACTGAAAGCGGAGTTTTTCCGCTTTCAGTGCTCTGATGGTATTGTAACGATGCTTCCGTATGGAAGCATCGTACAATACTAAAAAAAATGCCCGTCGGCATTTCGATCGCTCTGGAGAGCGATCGAAATGCCGGTTTTAAAGGCACAGTGCCTTTAAAACGACGGGCATTAAAAAATGAGCATAGGAAGCGAATTTTTCGCTTCCTATGCTCAGAAAGTGTTCCTGATTGCCTCGCAAGTCGAGGCAATCAGGAACACAAAAAAAAAATGCACGATCTTGGTCACTGAGTGACCAAGATGGCGCTGCCCTACTAAGGGCAAGAGCACAGGAGGCAGGAAGTACCTGCTTCCTGTGCTCTCTGGCTGTCACACGATTGCCTCTTCACAGAGGCAATCAGTGACTGCCAGGCACACTGACAGGCAGTGGGGATGTTCTGCTGAACATCCCCACTGACTGGTCAGATCAATATTAACCCTATATTGATCTGACCAGTTATGATCTGCCTCCCTCTCCTCACATTTTTTTAGTGAGGGAGAGAGACAGATCAAAGTTCTAAAAGTAAAAAAAAACAATAAACACACAACACACAAATATTAAAACAATAAAAAAAAACTTATTAAAGCAATTCCCTGCGTTTAACCCCTTCCCTGCCACTGATCTTGCACAAGCAGTGATCGTGCACATCAGCGCATTTATTTTTGCCGTTTGTGCATTTTTTAGGGGTTAATTTTTTTTGTACTGTAATTTATTACAGTACTAAAAAGGCTCTTCTAAGAGTTATTAACCCCTTCTTTGCCGTCGATCACTGCTTACGCAATGATATTGACGCCAAAGCAATTTTTATCTGTCTGCATATTTTTATTTTATTTTTTTTACACATACCCGCTAGGGGATTACATGTAAAGTAAAAATATTTGAGTTTTTTTTTTTTAAGCTGCCTGAGCGCATAGCGATCAGTAACAGCGAATTAGTGGCAAAGGCGGTTTGGTGATTTCTCAATTAAGCTCACCATTCGCCCTGGTCAGATCAAAATTGGTCGGATCAATATTCACAAATATTGATCTGCCTCCCTCTCCTCGCTTACATTTTTGTGACGGAAAGAGACAGATCAGTATTAGTGATATAAAATTTTATAAAATTGTCAGGTTTTATGAAAGTCTTTCACTGTGTATTAACCCCTTCCCTGCCATTCATCACTGTGTAAGCAGTAATCTTGCACAGCAACAGTATGTTTTTCTGTCTGCACTGTTTTATGGATTAATTTCTTTGTACTGTAATGTATTACAGTACTAGATAGGCTCTTCTAAGAGCTATTAACCCCTTCTTTGCTCGAGATCACTGCTTACGCACTGATTCTGAGGCCGCGGACTCAGGGTTCGATTTTGACCCTATTCAGCTTTCTGATACATCATCTAGCGATGTATCGGTGGCTGCTGAGCCCTTGCCACAAGTAGTGATGGGGGTCTACCGATAAAAAAATATATGGTTTGGTGGGGGTAAATTACATTGGCTGGCTTCAAAGATATATCCCATAAAGGACACGTACGCAGGTTGACTACATGTCAAAATTCCAAGTTGGAATTTTGAGATGCGCATCTCACAAATGTTGCCTTCTAGCCAAAAACAAACCAACAAACCTATGCATGGGTGCTATCCCTGTACTCGGGAGATGTTGCTGAACACATATTGGGTTGTTGTTTGGCAGTGACATATACCAGAATCTGTGAATTCATGCCTGAAATACAATGCATGTGGAAAAAAACCTCCCAAAAAAGTACTACCACAAACTTTTACAAAGGCTGGTGGTAGAATTAGTACCTATACAGTATTAAAATACCACCATTTGAAATACCTTAGGATGTCTATTTTCCAAAAATATATGGTTTGATGGGGTAAAATTCATTGGACGGCTTCAAAAATGTTCCAAATGGAACATGGGCGCAGGCTGACTACATGTCAAAATTCCAGGTTGGAATTGCGCACCCCCTAAATGTGGAATTTTAGACCCAATACAAACCAACAAACCTATGCATGGGGGGTATCCCTGTACTCAGGAGATGTTGCTGAACACATATTGAGGTGTTGGTTGGCAGTGGCAAATACCAGAATCTGAAAATTCCTGCCTGAACTACAATGTGTGTGGGGAAAAAATGACATCCCAACCCTTTGACATAGGTTGGTGGTAGAATTAGCACTTGGAAAGTGTTAAAATACCACAATTTTAAAAACCCTAGGATGTCTAGTTTTCCAAAATATATGGTTTTATGGGGTAAAATACTTTGACAGGCTTCAAAAGTGTCCCAAATGGAACATGGGCGCAGGCTGACTACATGTCAAAATTCCAAGTTGGAAATGCACCCCCCCTAAACATGGCCTTTTAGCCCCCAAATAATCTAACTAACCTACACATGGGTGGTATCCCTGTACTCAGGAGATGTTGCTGAACACATATGAATGTGCTTTGTGGCACTGACACATAATAGGATCTATGAATTCATGCCCGATGTACAATTAATGTGAAAAACAAATTACTATCCATAACATTGACATAGGCTGGTGGTAGAATTAGTGCATGGAAAGTGTTAAAATACTACCATTTGAAATACCCTAGGGTGTCTAGTTTTCAAAAATATATGGTTTTGTGGGATAGAATACACTTTTTGGCTTCAAAAATGTCCCAAATGGGACATCGGCGCAGGTTTTCTGCACGTCAGAATTCCAAGTTGGAAAACCAAAAAGCGCACCTCTCAAATGTGGCCTTTTAACACCCAAATAACCTAACCAACCTATACATGGGTGGTATCCCTGTACTCAGGAGATGTTGCTAAACACATATTGAGGTGTTGTTTGGCACTGACATATAACAGGATCTGTGAATTCATGCCCAAAGTACTATGTATGTGAAAAAAAATTACTATCCATAACATTGACATAGGCTGGTAGTATAATTAGTGCATGGAAAGTGTTAAAATACTACCATTTGAAATACCCTAGGGTGTCTAGTTTTCAAAAATATATGGTTTTGTGGGATAGAATACACTTTTTGGCTTCAAAAATGTCCCAAATGGGACATGGGAGCAGGTTTTCTGCACGTCAGAATTCCAAGTTGGAAAACCAAAAAGTGCACCTCTCAAATGTGGCCTTTTAACCCCCAAATAACCTAACCAACCTATACATGGGGGGTATCACTGTACTCAGGAGATGTTGCTGAACACATATTGAGGTGTTGTTTGGCACTGACATATAACAGGATCTGTGAATTCATGCACAAAGTACAATGTATGTGAAAAAAAATTACTACCCAAAACATTGACATAGGCTGGTAGTATAATTAATGCATGGAAAGTGTTAAAATACTACCATTTGAAATACCCTAGGGTGTCTAGTTTAAAAATATATATGGTTTTGTGGGGTAGAATACACTTTCTGGCTTCAAAAATGTCCCAAATGGGACATGGGCACAAGTTTTCTGCATGTCAGAATTCCAAGTTGGAAAACCAAAATGAGCACCCCCTAAATGTGGCCTTTTAGCCCCAAAACAAACCAACAAACCTATGCATGGGTGGTATCCCTGTACTCAGGAGATGTTGCTGAACACATATTGAGGTGTTATTTGGAAATATCCCTTCACATTTTAAGGTAATGTTTACCTAAATTGCAATATATGTGAAAAATTAAAAAAAAAGATTTTTTGCTGCAAACTTTGGCATAGATTGGTGGTAAAATGGCTACATGAAATGTGTCAAAATACCCCAAGTTAAATGCCCTGAGTTGTCTAGTTTTCAAAAATATGTACATGTTGGGGGTCATTCATGGATTTAGTACAGAAATCAGTGTTACAATGTCACTATCGCTAATTTTGAAAGAAAGGATTTTAAAATAGCTTTGCACCACTTATAGTTCTGGCCCTGTAACATGAATAAAAAAGCACAAAAACATAAAAACATGGGCTATTTCTGAACTCAGGACATATATTAGAAACTTTTTAGCAGTGTTTTTTTGTTGTCTCTTGTACATGAGTATACGATTTTTCAAATAAAAGTCATAAAAAAAGTATTTTTTCAATTTTTTTGCCATATTTTATTATTTTTTTTACATCAAATTATATGCTATTATCAAAATAATGGTATCAAAAGAAAGCCCTTCTTATAACGATAAAAACAATATATAGTTTGTGCGGGTACACTAAATGAGACAGAAATAAATTACAGCAAAACACAAACTGCTCAGAAATGTTAAAACAGCCCATGTCACCAAGCGTCGGACAAGCCAAAAAAGTCATGTCACTAAGGGGTTAAGGACCATGAGGACGTATATATACGTCCTCCGTTTTCATGTAGTGTTGCGCTCCTTAGCGCAACACTACATGAATGCCGCTACTCTCAGAGGCTGCTTCGGTTCCGAAGCAGCCTCTGAGAGGGCTTTCAGCCACCCCCTCACCCCCCCGCGCGCATACGATCACCGTGAATGTGATCGTATGCGCGTTACACACATAGGCAGTGAAAGCTGATCACTGCCTATGTGTGTTAAAGTGTTGCAATGATGCCTCAATAGAGGCATCATGCAACACCTTCTGAGCCCCCCTGGGCACCGCGATCGGGCTGCAATGGAGGAGAGCGACGGAAGAGAGAAAAAAAAATCTCTTCCGTCGCTCTGAAACCGCTACTTGACTGCCCCTAGAGGCAGTTAAGTATATCACAGTCTGAAAGAAAAAAAAAAGAATTAAATAAATAAAATAAATAAATAAATGGAAAAAGCTAACCCTAGATCTACTAAACCTAGATCTAGGGTTAGGGTCATAATTAGGGTTACAGGGGGGTTCGGATGATTAAAAGGGTTAGATTAAGGGGTGGGGGTAGATTTAGGGTTAGGGTAAATTTAGAGTTGGGGTAAAAAAGTCACTGTAGAGGAAAATGGTTAGAAAACAAAAAAAAAACACTAATATTGTTTATTGCCCTATTACTTGAAATAAAACATAGACAAAAAAGGAAACATTGGTATTAATAAACTCACGACAAATATTAGAAATATATAGACGGGGTCTTTTTTACCATTTGTAATTGTGTAAAAAAAAAAATTAGGTCAAAGTTAGAAGAAGTGTTTTTTATGTCATATTTTCATCATATTTTATCTTTTTTTTAATAGTAAATGATATCATATGATGAAAATAATAGTATCAAATGAAAGCCCTATCTGTCCTTTAAAAAATGATATAAAATTTGTGTGGGTGGACTGAACACAAAGAAAGAAATTCACAGTTCAGTAAACGTATGCCAAAAATAATGGAATTCTGGTCTTCAAGGCACATCAAATGCAACATAGCACGCGGTCACTAAGGGGTTAAACTGAAACACAAATGTTGATATTACAACTGAGCCAGTCTGTTCACCAAAAAAAATCATGTACACATCCGGATCATTGCATATGTTAAATATGCAAGGATCCGGCTGTGTAGATGTGACATATGCGAGGATCCGGCTGTGTAGATGTGAAATATGCGAGGATCCAGCTGTGTAGATGTGAAATATGCGAGGATCCGGCTGTGTAGATGTGACATATGTGAGGATCCGGCTGTGTAGATGTGAAATATGCAAGGATCCGGCTGTGTAGATGTGAAATATGCATGGATCCAGGTGTGTAAATGTGAAATATGCAAGGATCTGGCTGTGTAGATGTGAAATATGCGAGGATCCAGGTGTGTAAATGTGAAATATGCATGGATCCAGGCAGAGGCGGCTCTAGACTTTGTGAGGCCTTAGGCGAAACTTGAACATGACACCCTCACAGACACTCAGCACGCACTCACTCACTCACTGACCCACTCTGTCAGCACGTACTCACTCACTGACCCACTCTGTCAGCACGTACTCACTCACTGACCCACTCAGTCAGCACGCACTCACTCACTGACCCACTCAGTCAGCATGCACCCTCTCATAGATACACGCAGTCAGCATGCACGCTCTCATAGATACACGCAGTCAGCACGCACCCTCACAGAGACACTCAGTCAGCACGTACTCTCTCACAGATACACTCAGTCAGCAGGCACTCTCTCGCGACCGCCTAACTTGCCTAATTAGAGAGCCGCCTCTAGATCCAGGTGTGTAAATGTGAATCCTGATGTGTAAATTTGAAATATTTGTGGATCCGGTTGTGTGAATGTGAAATATGCATGGATTTGGATGTGAAAATGTGAAATATGCACAGATCTGGAAGGATCCGGTTCTATATACATTAAGTATGCAAACATGACATACATTTATAAGTAAATATGTTTGGATCCGGAAGATCCGCCTTTTACCCAATCCCCTTATCTTGTATGTTACAACAAATCATAAAGATTGTTTTTAATTTAACACTGCTGTCTTGTATTGAAAAGAAATCGTCTAAATAATGATTTTTTTTTATCATTCTTTGATCTACATTTTGTGTTGTGTCAAATTACTAGTAAATGTGTAGATCAATGCCTATTTTTCTATGATGCTTTGTTTGCTAGTAGGTCTACGTGAAAACCTGTGTGGGATATATCTAAGGATGCTATTATTTAAGACATGCCTCCTAATTGAACCTCTCTTTGCGTGCGATAGTAGCGATTTCGAGAATCTTTCCCTCTATCCTACCGAGCTCTACCGCTGGCCTGCATTCCGGACTCCTGATCTCATTGTCTGGTGTTTGATACACAAGAGAAATCATGCAGCACATGGGCAGTCAGTTTGAGTGACTGACACTCATCCTCCTAAGCTTCGCCCTCGGCATCCCGATTCGCCGAAGCAGAAGTTGGGAGAGTGGAAAGTTCTGTGTGGCCACTGAGTCACTTTAATGTATGAACCAGTCTTAATGTATAAAATAATTGGAGTTGCCAAGACAACAGGACAACTAACAAGCCTAGAGTGAATCATCTAGTTTATTATTATTTTATGAGAAACTTCATATAGTGTGTTTGTGGCTGTTTAATAAATGTGAACTGAAAGGTTGGAGAATTTCTAATGCCAGTATAAAATGCACAGAATTCATTGTAACGTGTGTATTTTCTTTTACAGTTTTTCATATCAATCACACCAAAATTTACATTAAAAAAATATAAAATAGGAGAAAATGGCTCCATGCCATACCCAGGGGAGACCTGCTGCAACAATCAAAAATAATCTTAAATCTGTTCTGGTGCCTCAGCTGATCTATATTTTAGAGTTTACTGTATGTTCATTTGATTTATTACTCTGAGAATGTGGTTTATTCTACAAAATTATATATTTCTTTCTTGTTTTACATCAGGGATAGATCAAACAATATTACATATCCATTTTATAGTTGGTTAGTCATAGTGGGAGTAGCAGAGCAGAATAGTTGAAGTGCCAGTAAGTTTCTTATTTCTGATTTAAAGGACAGTCGGCAAAAAAATGAAGTTGTGTTTAATTTAAATATTGCAAAGTAGGCATTTTAAATAGAAATGCTTTAACTGAAGAATAGAAATAAAGTACATTATTGAGCCCTCTTTGCTTGTATAGCCATATCAGGGGGCTGACATCTTGGGTCAGATAAAGGATGATATGACCAGGGCCCACCTTATTGGTGTTGCGCCCTGTGCGATCTCAACACCCCAGGGGGCGCTTGCCGGTACAGGCACTGGCTGGGGAGATCACAAGACCTCCCCTCACCAGCACTGGAGGATTCGGGGAGGAGGCAGACCTCACCGGGTGAGAGGTGAAAGTCCGCCTCCACCCTGTGAAGCGTCTGCTTCACTGGGAGCTGCGGGCAGCATAAGTAAGTGCTGCTCGCGGTCCCCATGCTTAGTGATGATGCAGGGCATCGGATTTCCGATACCCTGCATTATCACTGCGTGCGGGGAGCGCAAGCAGCACTTACTTATGCTGGCTTCACAGGGTGGGGGTGGACCTTTGCCTCTCACCCGGTGAGGTCCGCCCCCTGCCTGTAAGTAAGAATGGGAGGGGGAGTGAGAGAAGAGAACAGAGGAGGGGGTTAGAGAACAGAGGAGGAGATTAGAAAACAGAGGGGGTGGAGAGAACAGAGGAGGGAGTAGAGAAAAGCGGGGGAGGAGTGAACAGAGGAAGGGGGTAGAGAACAGAGGGGGAGGAGAGAATTGAGGAGGAGGTGTAGAGAACAGGAGGGAGTTAGAGAAGAGAACAGAGGGGTCGGAGAGAACAGAAGTAGGGGGGAGAGAACATAGGGGGAGGAGAGAATAGAGGAGGGGGGAGAAGAGAACAGAGTAGGGGAAGAGAAGATAACAGAGAAGGGGGAGGAGAGAACAGAGGAGGAGGGGATGAGAGAACAGAGGAGGAGGGGAGGAAAGAACAGAGAAGAGAAGGAGGGACAGATATGGGGAGGAGGGGAAGAGAGAACAGATATGGGGGTGATGGGGGAGAGAGAACAGATATGGGGAGTAGGGGGAGAGAGACAGACATGGCAAGGAAGAGGAAAGGGACAAACATGGGAAGGGAGAGATACATACTGAAGGAGGGAGAGGGAAGAGACAGCCATGGGGGGGGGGGGGGGGGGGGTACTATCTCCATAACCTTAACATTGACCTGATGCCAATTTTTTACCGACCTGCCGGTAAAATACCGGCCAAGTGGCAATCCTACCTAAGATTCTAAACATGCCCACCCCATGATAGAGACTCCAGTAGTACACAGATAAAAGAGAGATCATTAAGGTACTTAAATGTTTTCTTTCATTTAAGCATTTCTATGTAAGATGCCTACACTAGATGCAATCTGATCTTATTGTCCTTAATCACTGGGGTGTCTAAATGCTTTGAGATTAATTTTTTCCGTGCAAAAACACTGTAGTTACTGCTGGCACTGAAAATTTTACTGTAATGACCATAACCTCATACTCGTATACTGGATAAACCAGTTACTGGTTAGTAGGCTGTGCTTTGATCGTTTCCTGACAACACTGCACACACACACACACACAAACTGTTCCAAGTCCTGGCAGGTTGGATCCCTAGTGCCGCCCACACGTATAAGAATAGCTTCCTTTCCGTATCAGCCCAGCTTCCTGGTGCAGCTTATTTTCCCATCCAGCAGCCTGCCTGGTACCATGGAGAGACTGCACTTCCCCGAAGCTGCAGGGGCAATAGATGAGTACTTGGAGTATAGAAGGTGAGCCTTGCACTTAAACCACAGCCATATATTATTACTAGTAGACGAGAGATCACGGCTGCTGCAGGTTTCCACTTTGCATTGTTTGGTGATCCTGTTAGTTGCTAAGTTACCTGAATGAATGGCAGAGGAGTTTGTTGCCAAATATTCAATCATTTTCCATAAACTAGAGCTGCTTTGTATGAGATCTAGTGTTCATTCCTCTAGGATTGTAAGCACAAAATCACACAAAAACTAAACATGGGCTCGAGTATTTACTAAAGAACAATAAGGAAAAGAGATTTGACATTTTAAATACAACACAGAAAACTTGCCAGAGGGCTGCACAGCAGTTGGTTTATGCATTTTGAAGCTTCCATTTGCCTGCAGTGGTTTTCGATCAGTATAATCATTGGATCAGTGTGTATTATACTGTGTAGCATGTTGACTGAGCAATAAATGACGATCAACAGTAATCCGTCTTTAATGCACAGTAATGTAAAAAGAAAAAGGTCTTGTACATTTGTGCACCATACACCTGTTTGCTTTATATTTAACCTATCTGTATTCTTTCTATAACATTAATATGCACTGTTAAAGTACACATTACTTGAAGCATTAATGCATTGCCTGTCACTCAGCATTAGAAAGTGAAATACTCACCACTGTGAAGCAGGGAAGGCTAGACTACTTTGTATAATAACATGGATTTTTATTTATGAAAGAGAGAATTGCAGGGAATTGACATGGGGATTTCAAACTTAAGTCCAAAGTAGCAGATTTTAATGTTTCCCCCATTTATTTATCCTTCAAACACTACTATTTTGGCCTTGATTATGTAATTCTCTCTTTCATGAATGAAGCCGTGTTATTTAGCACGAGGTTGTGTGAACAGTCTGTGCTTTATTATGTAAAGAAAAAATCCACTGCCTCCAAACTAACCTTTACTTCTACCATAGCACTATGCTATGGGGCATGTATTATTGTGCCCCACAATTATTGTGTTTATAACTTGTATTTTAGCTGTTTAGCATGATACAAAATGTACAATAAAATTCAGAATTCTTTTTAAAGGGTGATTAGCTCTGATTTTAATATTTATTTTACTAAATGACCAGACCATTCATCTATGCTGCTTGAAAAATAATACTTTAGAATTACGTGTAAGAGTTTACTTTCAAGAAAAACAGTAATGATAATGTTTAGCAAAGATGACTGCCCAGCTCCCTGTCCTATAAGTAATACGAGTCAGTCCCTTATTCACTAGGAGGGACAGGTACTATAAGTACCATATTCATCACAGTCCGGTTATTTTATAACCTAGCAAACACACCAAAAATGGATGGTTGCTCACCATGAATAACTTACTCTCAATCACTGTGCTCCTGTAGAAAAAGTCTTCTTTACTGATCCATTTAATATAACAGCTTTCTGTGTATACAGTGTTTCCAACTTACATAGCATGTCAGGCTTTGAGACACTTGTGCGTCCATGTCAGCATCAAATTTATATTATACATGTATATTTACATTATGAATCACTCAGCAGATAAGTCTGATCCAAAAGAATAAATGCTTTTGGATTCTAACACAAATTTTACACCTGGGGTAAAAAACAGGAGCTTCTAATTGCACGGAATTGAGACAGGTATTTCAAAGGTCAAAGTAGCGGAGTTGGAAAAATTCTCCAATTAAATTCTCATCTCATTTCCCTGCAATTCTCTCTTTATTGAGTAGACTCTTAAGAGTTTACATTCAACTGGACCAACACTTTTTTTTGTATATTGTATTTTATTAGATTTTTTTTTCCAACTGAATAAGAATAGAAAAATAGCATATTTGGAATAATGATTCTGCAAAAACAGCAGCATAAAGGTGTCGTCATTATTTCTTTATTTGTCTTACCACCGTACACAAGAGCCTCTGCATCAAACTTCATTCATGTGCAATGTTTAACGTGCAAATTTCATATTACAAATATTACAAATGAACACAGGGAAACCTCGGGTTTCCTGCTTTAAGCCCACTTTAGTGAAAGAAAACAAGCAAATGTAACAGTATATCATCCTAACAAAGGCTTTGTGATAAAGTCTGAAACACAGTTGACAATATCAGGATCTGAGTTCCTACACTGCTGCTTGTTATCATCAGTTTCTAATGGACCACTCAATAAAGTCAGTGAGTGTTATGTATAAAAGTGCAAAGTTCTAAAAGTGATCTATTCCGCAGGAACATTCCATTGGTTTCCATGGTGACTAGACCACTTTTGGAACTTTGCCCCACAATTGACCTTCATACATAACCCGCAATGTGTGCCATGTCAGCTAAAGGTAAGGGTGGTGCAAACGGTTCTCTGAAACAGCAAGACAGCAACTTTTCTAAAATTGACTCCATGGTGCACACTTGTTCCATTGCAGATGCTTACAAATATATCTTTGTTTTGCAGAATTGTTGGTAATGATGATGGTGGCAAACTGTTTAGCCCAGAAGAATATGAAGAATACAAGAAAAAAGTACTTCCAGCGCGTCTGCAGAACAGATTATATGTCAGCTGGCGATCACCGACTGGTATGGACTGCAAGCTTGTCGGGCCAGAGACTCCTTGTTTTTGTACTCATCGGTGAGAGAGTGAATTTGTGACCCAATGGTTTAGTTGAGTAAACAATGCATGTTTAAATATGTCATCTGACAAAGATCAAACAAAATGATAAAACAATAAATATCTGTGGTTACTGTACTGAGCATGGTCACCTCTTCTTCAAGATCCAGGCCAAATAGATATAGATGCTATGAGCAGCTGTGCATTGAATAGTATTTTTGGATGTTTATGACCTATTTTGCCTTAAAAACGCCAGACATCTATGAATAAACGATAATACTTGATACTAATGTTTAATCTGTTACCTTCAGGTGTACTTGTCATGCAAGAATAATATGCAATCATTCTTTAATTGGGGATTATTTTAACCAAATTGCTAACAAAGGTATAAACGTGCTACTGACTTAGTAAAAGCATTAACCCCTTAGTGACAAGACATTTTCACCTTGACTTTCCCTTGGTGACAATGGCTGTTTTGACATTTCTGGGATGTTTGTGTTTAGCTGTAATTTTCTTCTTTCTCACATAGTGTACCCACACAAATTATATGTTGTTTTTATCGTCATAAGAAGGGCTTTCATTAGATACCATTATGTTCATCATATCTTATAATTCACTACAAAACAAATCATAAAATATGATGAAAATTTAAAAAAAAAACCACTTTTTCTAACTTTGACCTAAAATATAATTTACACAAATACAATCATTAAAAAGACCCTGTCTAAATAGTTTCTAAATGTTGTCCCAAGTTCAGAAATATGCATGTTTCCATATTTTTCGGTATTTTTAAAAAATAGTGTTTTTTTCCTATATTGACCTTTTGATCCCAACCCGAACCCTAAATTTTACCCTAACACTAAATTTAACACCAACTCTAACCCTTATGCTATCCCTTAATGTATTTTAATGAAATTTTAACTGTATCCCTTATGCTAAAAATTATTTAATTTTAACCCTATAGGCTAATCTAACTAAACCAGTTTTAAGCTAATCAAATCTTTTTTTTTATTTTATTTTTTTAACATTGCTATGCTGGTTGCTGCCTCAATGGGCAGTCAAGTAGCATATTCAGAGTGACGGAAGTGAATTTAGTTTCACTTACGCAGCTCAGACCACCAGAGGGCATAGCCATATTGACGGAGCATGCTGATCCGTCAATATGGCTCCCACGATCACTCCGTGGGGCGATCGTGGGTGCCCCAGAAAGGAAATTCTGGTGCTGGCTATTGCCTCGACATCGAAGCAATAGACCATCGCCGTTAAAGCAGTTTTCGCGATCCTTGATCGCGAAATCCGGTTGATTCACCGCAGGACGTGCCAGACACGTCCATTGTCGGGAACGGAGTTCCCGGCAGGACGTGCCTAACACGTCCATTGTTGCGAAGGGGTTAAGGGTCTACTCAATAAAGAGAGGACTACAGGCAACTGAGATGAGAATTTCAAACTTAAGGCCAAAGCAGCTGAGTTGGAAACAGTCTCCAATGCAGCTGAATGGGAGACATTTTTCATCTCAGCTACTTTGACCTTACGTTTGAAATTCCCATCTCAATTTCCTGCAATGCTCGCTTTAATGAGTAGACCCCATCGAGGTAAAACTACAAAGACTGCCACACACAAGCTAACTATTGTGGGATACTAAAGTCACCATTAGGGAGCACCAAAGCCCACATAGGAAGAAAACCTCTGGTACATTGTTTGATCAAAGAATGGGCTGTTGATTTCGCCATCATCACGTGAGATGAAATCTACATGCCTAACAGAAGCTCAGCATGTCATCATCATGTTTTGTGGATGACTAGTTCACTTTGTTTGTTCATGGAACAGCATATTAGTACAAATGTCAGTGCACATAATTAGTTTGTAAATAACCATGTAGATTTATCTGACATGCATGTAATGCTGACAAACAATGCTTTTAATATTCTAAACCTCTGACGTCTACATTTTCCTCTTTCAGGTATAAGCAGCACAAGACTGATTTTAAGGAACTCCCAAAGGATCGGCCAATTAATTTGCCTTGTACAGTGAGCCGTTGTCCATGCAAGTCATATCGCTATGTTCCTAGAAATGGATCGCAGCCTATTCGCTGCAGATGTAAACACTTTTCAGATGAGCACACCGCGGCAAGCGACCATCACTGTACCAAATGTAAGATGTTGGGTCTTTTAAAATTTTATTTTAAATTATTGAGTGTATATGTTTTAAAGTAGTTAATAATAACAAATAATCCAATCTGATATTTTTAATTATTTCTGGATGATGTTAAGGTTAGTTTTAGGTAGGGGAATCAAGTTATGCGTTGGCATATTGACACTCCCTTTTAAGACATGCGCGATAATGTTTTAAACGCATGTAATCAAAGTTTATTTGTTCATTCGACTGCAAATCCCACTCCTGTTTATGGCAGTAGGAGGGACTGCAAAAGTTACTGATGTAAATTATAATGAAATAGATCAATAATTTATTTATAAATACAACCAGTATTACTTCCCATCTCCATTAGAACCCAAGTGTGCTTTTATCAGGCTAGGAGCGGTCTACTTCTGTGATTAGCTCTGTATTAATACATGGCTCTTTTCACAAACCAGGCTCAAAATGCTCTGGTTTTCACAGTTCCTTCACTTGTGGATGTGCACAGCCAGCCTATGCTCATGAGACAACTGTGGAAACAAAGGAAGAACGTCTTGCTCAGGGAAAACCAGTTGGACGTGATGTTCCATACGCTGCGATGGGAGGACTGACTGGCTTTAGCTCACTGGCTGAAGGGTACATGAGATTAGATGATAGTGGCGTAGGTGAGTAATATTAGAGAGATGGTCTCATCCATTGCAAGATTTACATTGGTTTTAATATGTTATTGTGTCATTCTGCTATCGTCATTTAAAAGCATTGGATTTCTACATTGGCAATTTATTAAAAATCTTATATTTAAATTATTAACTTCGATCTTTAGGGAAAATTCTCCATGTGGTTACAGTGACACTAGATGCCTGGATCTCAAGCTTCAGCGGATAAACTATTTAAACTGTGCATAATAATGAATATTTTTATATAACGTATTATTATTTACAAATATTTTTTAGGCCCCCATGTTACATACTGAACCATGCAGTTACATGGAGGTATTCATTAAAATTGAGGTGAGATTAACTTTTCTTCCATTTAACTATGCATTATGCAGAGTCAATTGGACTCTTGTAGAAGGAGAAACCAAGTTTGTCCCTGCTCAATGTATAGTTAAGTCAATCACCTGCACCTCACTTTTAGTGACCAGCTCTATATGTGTTTTTAGAAATACTTAAAAAAAATAGTAAAAGAGTTGAAATAACTCTACATGAAGATCTGTAATACAAAAGGATGACTACATGATAATAGAAGTCACAATATGCAGTTTTGTCTTTTTTAGGTGCTCCAAGTGGAAATTTTTTCGATGCACCGAGCAACGGTACATGTCATCCATTCTTAAAAGGTTATGACACAACTGAACCTGACAAAGGTAAAACAGACAGTGGCAAGCACCTTTTTAGATATGTATATATTTGCAGGTTTATATCTATACCAAGCCAAATACCTATATTGTATGTTTAAAACACACATTTAATCAGCTACTAATGTCTTTCATTAACTCATTTTGGCAAAGTACCAAATTTGAAATAAATATATCAGAACTCATTTTAGTAACCTCAATCACAGAATTTCAGCCAGGTTGTAGAGATTTCTCCATGTGTGCTTTAATTGCTAATGAACCTTTAACTCCTTAGTGACAGGACTGTTTTGATATTTTTGTACCCTTCGTGGTAATGGCTGTTTTAACATTTCTGCGTTTGTGTTTAACTGTAATTTTCCTCTCTGCAACTTAATGTACCCATACATATTATATACTGTTTTTTTTATCACCATAAAAATGCTTTCTTTAGATAGCACTATTCTCATCACATACTTTACTATAAAAAAATCATAAAATATGATAAATACATTGAAACCCCCCACACTTTTTCTAACTTTGACCTGAAAAATCTTTCACACAATTACAAACAGTAAAAAAGACCCAGTCTAAATTATTTCTAATTTGTGTCCTGAGTTTAGAATATGCAAGTTTACATGTTTTTCTGCAAGTTATAGGGCAATAATCAAAAGTAGTGTTTTTAGGTTTTCTAATGATTTTCTCCTACAGTGACTCTTGCAGCAACCCTAATTCTAACCATAAGTTATCTCTAACCATTAGTGGAACTCTAACCCTAACCCTAGATCTAGGGTTAGCTTTTTCCTTTTTTTTATACAATGTAATGTTGCTGACTTCCTCTAGGGGCAGCCAAGCAACAGTAATAGATTTCTGATCACTTCCTTCGCTCTTTACACATAAGGCAAGCACCATATTGGAGAAGCATGCTCCTCTCCAATATGGCGCCTGCAATCACCTTGTGGGGTGATCGCAGTGCCAGGGGATGACAGTTGGTCACATTTTAGTGCTGCATAGTGCCTTGACATCGGGGCATCATAGCAACACTGGCAGAGTAAAAATAGCCCTTTTCCTATTCTTGTTTTCCGTTGTTGATCAAGGCCTCTGCTTGTGGGTGCTCAAAGCCAGAGGCTCCACCCCAGGTGGAGAGTGCTCACCCTGCGCAGGGCCTTGAACTGCCCACTACCCCTGCACTGCGACTCCAGCCCATCTCGGCACAGCCGTCAGTTACAATTTCAAATTCTGCTTTCAATGGGTGGAAAAATGTATCCACATGCACTAAATAAATGTTAATGCTTTTACTAAGTTACATAGCACTCTATGTTCTGCTGTTAAAAAAGTTATCCAGGCCCTAAAGAAATCTAATGTATTTGATAGCACCACCTCTTCAGGAAGTAAATTCCATACCCTTATTGTAGAAAAACCCTTCCACTGTTGTAGACAAGATCTCCTTTCTTCAAGTGTTAGTGGGTGACCTCTTGTCCTTTTTTACAGTGCTGTTAATGTACAAGTTATTGGAGAGATCTTTGCATGAGCCCTGAACATATTTGTATAATCATATCCCCTCTTAGACACCAATCTCTAGCATGTACAAATTTAACTTTTCTAGCCTTTCTTCTAACTAAAACTTTCCATTCCCCTTATTAGTTTTGTAGCCCCCCGCTGCACTCTCTCCAGTTCCATAATGTCTTACCAATGTTACCACGGACCTGTATAGAGGCAGGTTCAGTGAATTAAATCTTTCAATAGTGCCCTGTTCTGCTGCTTTTAATACATTTTTAAATAAACGTATTATGTTTATTTAAAGAAACAACAAAAAACATATCACTGATTGCATGAGTTAAAAAAGTTAAAAATTAAGCAGTAGTTTAGCTTCCTGTATTCTTCAAAAGGAGTGGTGTGTTGCCAACGGACACCTCAATCTTTGCTAATGTCTCTGTTGGTCATCCATAGTATCAGTCAAGCAGACACTGGATAAAAGTAAGTCTCATAGAGTTTGATTTGTAACCTACTAATACCATCAATGTCTTCTAGACAAAACATTCAAACAGTGAAAAAGCAAGCAAAAAAATGTCAATACAGGAATAGTTTTACAGTTTTGACATTACTCCCTCTTTAAAGCAAGTACACACAAGAACTGCACATCAGGCATGTGCTAAAAGCCTTGTGTGCAAATGACAGAGATGTGGAGGAGCAATGATTAGAATTAACTTCAAACTTCTGATAGTACCCAAACAAGAAAGGAAAATGCCTTCTCTGAGATAGGCATTAATATATATATATTTTTTAAATAAAACCTAATGTTTAAAATGTACATCTAAAAGTATTTACAGATAAATATGAATGTGCTCAAGTGAAATAAACCTGTTAAACACACTAAACCAGTATCTGTGTGATTTCATTACATACCGCACTTGAATATAAGACGACCCTGATTATAAGACGACCCCCCAAACTTTGGATATTCCTTTAGGAAAAAAACTAAAAGCCTGAATATAGGACTACCCTATAGGGAAAAAGTTTAACTTGTATATATTCACATGTAAATTGCTTTTTCATATTTAATAAAAAATTATGATATAAAAAAATGCCTTTACTGTTTTTATTTCCTTTTATGTGCCAATGCTCCCCCTCCCTCCAGCCAACATTGTCTCTTTCTCTCTCCCACCAATGTTGTCTCTGTCTCTCTCCCCCCAACATTGTCTGTCTCTCTCTCCCCCCACCGTTGTATGTCTCTCTCTCCCACTCCCTTCCTCCCCCCAACGTTGTCTGTCTCTTTCTCCCCCAACGTTGTCTGTCTCTCTCTCCCCCTCCCTCCCTCTGCCTGGTGCACGATAGTGCAGACATCCTCAATGCTGCCCGTCATGTGACCTCCTGGCTTCCGACAGAAGTGTTGGGCATGGTGGATGTCTGCAGTATCGTGCAGACATCCACTGGCTGCCCCAATCTCCCTGGTGGATAGTGGGGGCAGCGGAGGATGTCTGCACGATACACGCAGACATCAACTGTGCTGCCCGGCACTTCCATGATTAAATCGGTAGGTCACATGATCTCCGTGTTTCCGTCATAGAAGTCCCGACGGATGCGCCGGGCAGCAGCGGAGAATGTCTGCGCGCATTGCGCAGACATCCACCGGCTGTTAGCAAAGGGCATCCAGGTCCCCTGCAGCTCTGCGGCGGACCTCGATCTCAGTCTATTAGTCAGACCTCGATTTGAGGTCAGACTATAAGACGAGGGGTCTTTTTCATAGCATTTGCTCTGAAAAAAAACCCTCATCTTATTTGAGCAAATACGGTATGTAATGTTTTCATTTGTGAAAATGTTTAGTGTTTCTAAAGAGTTTATTCACATTTTTTTTTTCACTTGAGCCCATAAAATCACATTCAGATTTGTCTGTAATTCGTTTTAGATGTATGTAATAAATGTTAGGTTTTACAATATCTTTTATTTTACTATAAAAAAAACTATTAAAAGTTCCACTTTTGCATCTGTTTCCATTTAAGGATCACCTCCTTCAAAGTCTTGATTGGAAAATATCTTGTGAGGAACATTTTATCTTAGCAAAAAGTAAATATATTTAAAGTATCCCATTAATTAGCAATTTCCACTTTGCTCCTGTAGGATCATCCGGCGTTGACAGACAGCTGTCTAAACTGGAGATAGCAGAGAAAGCTGACATGGCTGTCTTTGAAAGGTGTTACCAAGAGAGGGTACGTTTCATTGAGCTACGGTAACTGAATGTTTGTAAGAACCAAATTATTTACATTTCTGGACAACCAACAAACAATTTAACCAAATTACCAAAAACATGGTGTAAGACATTACATGACCCTCCTACAGGGTTATTCTTTTAGGGAATGTGTGACAAATAAGACACAAATACAAGTGTATATGAAAATGTATATTGAATCAGGTTACTGTTAAACAAGAAACAAACTCCACGGAGCACTTTTGAAGTTTTCACAGGTGTAGAAGGCGTTCAACTTCAGCTGGAGACAAACAATATAGCAACAAAATTACACCTTTCATTGTTTGGATTGAGCAGAGGACCAAATAGACACAAGGAAACAAAGTGTCTTAAATACCTTGTGGAGGGGGAGGAAATTCAAAGCGATAACATATTTTCTATATGGCTTCAGAACAGCACCTATTCCCTGCAATTCCGAATCGATAAAGAAAATATACACTGCTCCAAAAAATAAAGGGAACACAATGTAACTCCAAGTCAATCACATGTCTGTGAAATCAAACTGTCCACTTAGGAAGCAACACTGATTGACAATCAATGTCACATGCTGTTGTGCAAATGGTATAGATAACAGGTGGAAACTAGAAAAGTTACAATTTCTGGGGAAATTGTGTGAAGTGTTCTTGCCTCCACCTGTAGTCTACAACTGGAGTGGGCGGAGTAACTGTTATCATTTACATAGCACATTTAATTGCAACGTTGTTGCACAGTTACATTAAACCATACATTTATAAAAACATTAGCAGGTGTTCAAAAGGCCCTGTCTATGACATCACTTGCTGCTGCAGCTTGACACAGGTCAGAGTATTTTGGCGGTTGCCATATTCAAACGGTCGTATTTTAAAAACTATCAATCCTACAGCGAAGAGCTTTATATTGTGAGAATCACAAGACCCAGACCTACATTTTGATGCATAGTATGTCTCTGAAGTATTAAAAATGAAGGCACAGCCGCAGTTTAGAAATTTCACTTCAAATTTGAGCTTTGCAGAGTGAAGTTTCAATGAATGTCAATGGACGGCGTTGGTTGCAAACAAATGGTCATATTGTGAAAACTATCAGGACTACGGCTTAGCCGTTTACATGTTTAGTGGCACCAGGGATAGCTGAACGTTTTGATATAAGATTTGTGTAGGTGGGCTTGAAAATGAGGGAGTGGTGGCAGTTTAGAAATCATGTCCTGATTTTTCAGCTTTTGGCAGCTCCCACTCTAGCTTTGCCATTCATTCCTATGGGACAAATTGCGCCACAAAAACGACGATATTCCGTGAACCATTCGGCGAAACGTTCCACAAAGTAATAGCAATCCGATCGGGAACAATCTGCACGTTTTGGTAAATTTTTGTCTATGTAGTGTAAAAACTGTGGGAGGAGTTAGGGTGGCAAATTTTGCTATAATAATAATAATATATATGTGAGATAACATTAAGTGGTCTTGCTATGCAAGAACACTTAATTATAGGCAATTAGCAAGACACCCCCAATAAAGGAGTGGTTCTGCAGTAGGTGACCACAGACCACTTCTCAGTTCCTATGCTTTCTGGCTGATGTTTTCGTCACTTTTGAATGCTGGCGGTGCTTTCACTCTAGTGGTAGCATGAGTCTACAACCCACACAAGTGGCTCAGGTAGTGCAGCTCATCCAGGATGGCACATCAATGCGAGCTGTGGCAAGAAGGTTTGCTGTGTCTGTCAGCGTAGTCTCCAAAGCATGGAGGCGCTACCAGGAGACAGGCCAGTACATCAAGAGAGGTGGAGGACGCTGTAGGAGGGCAACAACCCAGCAGCAGGACCGCTACCTGCTTTGTGCAAGGAGGAGCAGTGTCAGAGCCCTGCAAAATGACCTCCAGCAGGACACAAATGTGCATGTGTCTGCTCAAAAGGTCAGAAACGTTCTGCTGCCTGCAACATCCACCAGCATGACCGGTTTGCCATTCGGACGAAAATGTTATTTATTTAGTCTAAAACGAATTTCGTTCATTACTGCATTCGTTTCAGACGAAATTCGTTCATTATTTTCGTTTCGTTCGATCTATAGAATAGCAATAGCATTACATGTATTTTATAAACCGAAAGTCTATAAACCGAATGTCTTTCGGTTTATGGAATACATGTAATGCTATTGCTATTCTATAAACCGAAATAGAGTCCCCATTCATACAAATTTCTTATGAATGGGGACTCTAGTTCGGTTTATAGAAAGCCAGTAGTATTACATGTATTCCATAAGCCGAAAGTCTATAAACCGAACGACATTCGGTTTATAGAATAGCAATAGCATTACATGTATTCTATAAACCGAATGTCTTTCGGTTTATAGACTTTCGGTTTATGGAATACATGTAATGCTATTGCTATTCTATAAACCGAAATAGAGTCCCCATTCATACGAATAGGTCAATTGACCTATTCGTATGAATGGGGACTCTATTTCGGTTTATAGAAATGCAATAGCATTACATGCATTCCATAAACCGAAAGTCGTTCATTATGTCGGTTTATGGAATGTATGTAATGCTATAGGTATTCTATAAACCTCTATTTCATTTTATAGAATGCCAATAGCACGAATGTACAAATGATTTTTGTTTATTAACCATTCGGCCTTCGCTAGTTAAGCATTTTCGTTATTAGTTTTTCAGACGAATGGAGGAAAATGCTATTTTCGGACAAAAATGCATTCGTCCGAAAACGAATGCACATGTCTAGTATTGGTGGCATTTCTTTGGGGGGCCGCACAGCCCTCCATGTGCTCGCCAGAGGTAGCATGACTGCCATTAGGTACCGAGATGAGATCCTCAGACCCCTTGTGAGACCATATGTTGGTGCGGTTGGCCCTGGGTTACTCCTAATGCAAGACAATGCTAGACCTCATGTGGCTGGAGTGTATCAGCAGTTCCTGCAAGACGAAGGCATTGATGCTATGGACTGGCCCGCCTGTTCCCCAGACCTGAATCCAATTGATCACATCTGGGACATCCTGTCTCGCTCCATCCACAGACGTCACGTTGCACCACAGACTGTCCAGGAGTTGGCAGATGCTTTAGTCCAGGTCTGGGAGGAGATCCCTCAGGAGACCATCCGCCACCTCATCAGGAGCATGCCCAGGCGTTGTAGGGAGGTCATACAGGCACGTGGAGGCCACACACACTACTGAGCCTCATTTTGACTTGTTTTAAGGACATTACATCAAAGTTGGATCAGCCTGTAGTGTGTTTTTCCTCTTTAATTTTGAGTGTGACTCCAAATCCAGACCTCCATGGGTTGAAAAATTCGATTTCCATTTTTTTATTTTTGTGTGATTTTGTTGTCATTCAACTATGTAAAGAACAAAGTATTTCATAAGAATATTTCATTCATTCAGATCTAGGATGTGTTATTTTAGTGTTCCCTTTATTTTTTTGAGCAGTGTATTTATATCATCTCTCGGTGTGAGTTGCTTCGACTGTTCCAGGTTATAAAAGAAAATATGCAGTGCACATAAATAGACCAATCCAGTCCATAAGCCATAGATAACAGAAAAGGGCAATACCTAAACATTTAAATTAAGATCTCCTCCATGCGCCTTCATCTTGGGAAAGACTCTCTCAATTTACCATCTTGTGCAGCTTCCCTCTCAGTCTCCTGACCCAGACTTCTGCTTGGTGTGAACTCTTTCCAAAATATACTGATTACTCCAGCCCCTACCTTGTTATCCCAGAAACCTCACAGAAGGTGGTTCACTCGACCCCCTTTGTTTCAGTGTGTGTGATAAACTGGAGAGGTGGAATTTCTCGTGAGAATCTAAGAATCCCATCTCTGCTGGAGCCTTTGATTACAACCTCTTCTGATATGCAAATTACCTTCCATTGTGAAACCAGATACCTTATCTTACACACCCACACCACCAAACCTTCTAATTGCATGTGTTTAAAAATACTTGCCCGGGGATGGGGGGGGGGGGGGGGGGGCTAATTTTTGTGCTGCATGATGCCTTGACATAGTGTTTTGGATCTGATCAAGGGTCAGTTATGTTGATGTGTTGGTCCAAATTAGTTAGATAGGATACGTGCACGGAGAGAAAAGACACTGACACACTCTGTGGAGTCAACGCAAATCTCTACTTTATTGAGTGCGACACAGCTGATTATATACTTCAAGGATATAGGTGTGGAAAGCTATTATGTTACCAATTGATTGGTTATAAGGATGAATGATTGACAAGCTACGCCGTTATGCAAATGTAAAGGTTCTCTTAGCTAAGCTACGTAATAGGATGCAGCTGCATCCTGTGAAGCAACATCTCTTTCTGTTAAGCACAGCAATTTTCTGCATCATGTCAGTTGCTTAGCAAGCAAGTGTCCATTTTGTCTTATATTGCCATGACAGTCCCCCCTTGGATCACTTGATTGCAGACTATCCCTATTACATAGCTCATCTGTCCCAATGTGCCTCGGAACTCTTTTCTTGCTGCACGTTAGACGAGTGATGGCTTGTCCATCACCCCCCTTGTTACAGACTTTGCACATAAGGAAGTCAGATGCTGTCCCTATCACAGAAACATTTCATGTTGGGAAGGGGGGGCTGTAAGGGATCTCGCATTCTCCACCAGGCCATCTTCTTCATACCCGTACATTAACATGATTGGTTTGTAATCGATTGGAAACAGGACTTTAACACAGATTTTCTTAATACAAGGTATTAGACAACACGTGATAACACATAATATGGTCATTATTATAACAATCATGATACCCAACTGTACCAGGGCAGACTTCCATCCTTTGAACCACCCAAAATATTGGTCCCAGGGGTCAGGAATACCTGAGTTACGCTTCAATTCTTCAGATAAATCGGTCAACTTCTTAATAGCAAGGGTGACCTTACCATTTGGCCCAGTGTTACCAGGTATGTATGTGCAACAGGTTTCACCAATCATTTTACACACTCCTCCTTTCTCTGATAAAATCATATCTAAAGCTATTCGGTTTTGGAAAGTCATTAGAGGTAGCTTCTAATTGTTCTGCTACATCTTTTAGGGTGTCTCTTGTATAATTCACAAATCACTGTTGGTTATAATATATATAACTGATCCAGTCAACATTCTTGTTTACAGTGATTATCGGGGAGAAAAAAACTTTTGAATCCTGCTGCTACCTGGTCTCTAACTTTAATCTAATCTGGGATCCCCCTAGGAACTCCAATAACATCTATATACACATGGGGATCAAAACTGCCTATAACTACTATTATTAAAACAAAACACTTAACTATCTTCTAACCATGAGCATAAGTCCAATGAAAACCTGTGGCCTACTTGAGATCTGTGACCACTTATCTTATATTATTTAACTACTGTAAAATAAAATTAGAATGGTCTGATAAAATAAAACAGCATATTCAATCAAAAATACCACATCCATAATAAAGCTTATAATAACCGACTATGGCTGTCCTGTTTTACCGGACTGCCTCAGAACAATACTGACTAGGTTTAGACTTTTGGCGACTGAGCAGACCTTGGCTTCGTTACGCAGAGATATTGGACTTTTTCTCTTAAATATGGAAGGCCTGCCATAACTATCTAAATATGTTACATAATGTTACATAATGGCATTACCTGATGACCCAAAAACACATATGAGCACAAAACTAAATTAAATATCTATTGTTCATTGCTTCTCGTACCCTGCCTAATAAAACCCCTAAGGTTATTAGTTAGCAGTTCTCTAAAACCAATAAATGCATGTAAAAAAATAAATAAAACATATTATTCCGGAGTTTGCTATTCCCCAGGACTGTTGTTGACTAAATACTTTAACGTGACTTGGAGCAAAACTGAACATACATTCAGAACACACAAAATGGCATGCATTCAGACATAAAACGTGAGTCAGACGAAATGACAGCGGACAAAACAATATGGTCTCCCATCCACGACATGACTCCAGAGGCCCCTACAGTCCATATAATATTCATACTGTTCTCCCCTTTTATTCTTAGAAATTGACATTGTCTGTTTTTAAGGATAACCATCAGGAGTTGCCTGGTCAACATAATCATTGTATCCGAGGTGATAAGGCACACTTCCTCGATTTCACACATTGGTAGGTCATCCAGCTTAATTGCACTGTAAGCTTCCATAATGGGGAATATCTGAGCAGTGTCTTCCAGTCTTCACGTAGGGGCATGGTGTCAGTGGTCAGGATGCACTTGAGGATGAGACCCTTGAAACAAACAACATAAACACAGACAATTAGCAACACTGATCTCACACATGCCAAACCACTTACAAGTTTCGCTCCAAGTGATCCTAGCCAATTTCCCAGTCCCAGGGGATCTCACGGACTACCTGTGGACACTTTTTAACCTGCTCCTTAAATCCATAATCCTTCTTGATTAAACTTTTTTACAAAAACAAACTAACATATTCAAAATATCAGAGAAATTTCCTGAGATTTTATATACTGTCTATATAAAATCAAATTATCAAAATACAATTTCTTTATGGGTCGACCAAATCGTGTTTGTTAGAGTCAGCCAAATTGTTAAATTTCAAAAATTCACTATACTCTAAACATTCCCATAATAATACAATTAAACAAATCTTTACCATAAAAATTAAAAAATCATCAATAACAATTTTATACATCTATACTCTAATGAAAATATACTTCCCAACAAAGATGATCCGTTGTATCTGTTGCAGACTCCTGGGTGATTTGTTTACGAGTTATCCTTAGGGTGAAGACTTAGCTTATGTTGGCTAATGATCAGGGTTTATTATGCCCATCAAAATACTAAATTGCTGCTCCTTTGTTGGCCTGTTTGTCAGTACAGGAATGTGCTTTAAGTAAATAACGTGGATCCAGGAGTTGATTTGAACAACTTTCACAACAATATTCCGATAAACTTTGTGAGAATCCTGTTACATGAGTTGGAAAACTTTTTCTTCTTTTAAAAATAAACTTTTTCTTTAGAAATAATTATGATCAGCATTAGATTCGTTGGTGCACTTTGAACTTGTCTTTTGTTGGCTGTACAGCTTTAATCTATATGAAAATAAAACTCAAAATATTCCAGTTAGTAACATGCAATATTTCACTAAACATCTTCAATTATTTGATTTGTGACTCGCATTTATTTTGCAGTCTCTAATCTTATTAATCTTCACATTAAAATATAATTAAAACATATTACTGCTAGTCTGTGTTGCAATATAATTATAAAAACTCGTCAAGCTGAACCATTCTTTTGTTCTTGAAATATTATTACTCTTTTTATAATCATAGTTCAATCAATTGATCATGTGAGAATATGTTCTCATACATAATAATCATGTATCTTTTTACCATTAGGACATATACTATCATGATTTGACTATATAACCATAGCACATAACACATAGAACTTCTCAACAACTAACAGTAACAGTAATTCTGGCCCGTTCTCCCCCTCCCTTCACAAAAAGAAGAAGTAATAATTTTGCAGCCGCTGCTACAATTCTCTTATCTGCAAATAGACTGTCAGAGAGAAGGGGGGCTTCTGGGGAAGCTTTCTCTCAACTTCACCATTAACTCCTACAACTCCAACAACACAATTTGTCTGTTTATAACACGACACTAAAAGCATGACATTAAAAACTTGTCTTGCATCTAAAACTTTAAACAACTTCTTAATATTCTCTCACCATGTATCACATGGGGTACTTTACCTTAATAATAACAACAATTAGAACACAACAAATTAAGATTTCATCTTTGCACGTGTGTGCGTGTGTATATACTGTATATAAATGTGGTAGAATGCAAACACTATCTCTGTGTCTATTTAAATACGTATTGCTCTTTACCTAGCAATCTAACATCCCTATAGTGTGAATGTTATATTCATATAACACCAACAGTGTAAGTAGCGCTGTACACAAATTCTAGTCACACTAAAAAAATAAAACTATTACAGTGTATGCAAGTTACCACAGATTATATTGGATGGGCAGGGAGTTGCTTTAAAACACTAATCAATACTTTTCAGCATAAACTAACAGTTCTGCCTCTTATTGCTATAAATACCGTTATTTCAAATTTTATCCGAAAGGCTAAAAATGACGTATTTTGGTGACCACTCTGGTTTGAGTAATTTAGGAGATACGTACTCTCTACTCCACTAATTGTAAAACACTTTCTGTTCATCCATGTCTACTAGTATAGGGAATGGTTCCCTCATCCTCCTTCTCCTCCCCTTCATCATCCTCAGCCACCCTCAGCTGGGTTATAGGAGGTGTACAGAAAATACCATCTGGATTAATCATTGGATACAGGTGCTGTACCATTGGAGCGGGCTGGACAGGAGGGTAGGGGTTAAGGGAAATTAAAGGTTCAGCCGTGGGAGTCAGCTGAGGATAAGATGGCACCGCTGCTAGGGCTTGGGGGACGTGTTGGGAAACTATATAAAGATGTGGCTATGTGGAGCACACCTAAAACACGTCTCTCTGGAAGAGGGGTTTTTCCGATCACATACGGAGCAAGTCCATCTTCCTTCTTTTTTGGCGGCGCCATTTTAGGGCGGTGGCTGCCCGGATTCCACTACTTTGCTTGGTTTACAGTAAAATCTATTTGAATCTTTGTCAAATTTTTGTTTTCCTCCTGTCCTTTCAAATTCTTTACTACAGTCAAACCACACCTTGACTGCCTTGCAACAGATTGTCATCTGTTAATTTGCCTCTTTTGTCATTAAACAATTGTTTCCATGTAATACTACACAATTTACCACCTTTACATACACCATAACATTTTTCTAACCTCGGTAGGCACTTGGCAAACCGTTTTCCTCTTTTTGTCCACCACGTACTGCTCAGGCAAGCAGTAACCCTTCGGGACACTTATATTATTACCCATTTGCCTCCATCAATTCCTGGGACTTGTCCGCAACTTAGTCTTATGACCTCCTGACATATATTTCGTATATTTTGTTGAGTCAGAGCTGGACACGTATAATTCTCTGTGACTATACGCACGTGTAGTTCTCCGTGACTAGACGCAGCCCACTTGGGCTTACTCTGACCGCCTCCTCCCGTCTGTCCCCACGGGTAGACAACCAGGCTGACTCGTGGTACAGGAATTTTGAGGTGACTTATTATTATACGGAAATATATGTCAGTCACTCAATATGTTTAAAACATATGGGGGGTTCCGTAACTTAATCTTGTGATTCACCATATACTACGTATATTTTGTTGAGTCAGAGTTGGACACGTATAATTCTCTGTGACTATACGCACGTGTAGTTCTCTGTGACTAGACGCAGCCCACCTGGGCTTACTCTGACCGCCTCCTCCCGTCTGTCCCCACGGGTAGACAACCGGGCTGACCCGTGGTACAGGAATTTTGAGGTGACTTATTATTATACGCAGATATAGGCTAGTCACTCAAAGTTCTCCTCAGAATATACAACACATCAAGATATTATCAACATATGGGGATTCTTACTGTCATGCCCACACGATGCCTCTGGCTGGCGTCACATCCTCCCTCGGACAGATATACGAAGACTACATCAAGTGACACATGTAGGTAAGATGATAAACTTCCTCACCTCAATCACGGGCTGCAGTCCCGGTGTCTTTTGATGTGTCTCGCCTCTGTCCGATGGTTTGGGGGGTGTCCCGCCAGGAGGTCTCTCGTGTGCCCCACGTTGGGCGCCAACTGTTTTGGATCTGATCAAGGGTCAGTTATGTTGATGTGTTGGTCCAAATTAGTTAGATAGGATACGTGCACGGAGAGAAAAGACACTGACACACTCTGTGGAGTCAACGCAAATCTCTACTTTATTGAGTGCGACACAGCTGATTATATACTTCAAGGATATAGGTGTGGAAAGCTATTATGTTACCAATTGATTGGTTATAAGGATGAATGATTGACAAGCTACGCCGTTATGCAAATGTAAAGGTTCTCTTAGCTAAGCTACGTAATAGGATGCAGCTGCATCCTGTGAAGCAACATCTCTTTCTGTTAAGCACAGCAATTTTCTGCATCATGTCAGTTGCTTAGCAAGCAAGTGTCCATTTTGTCTTATATTGCCATGACAATAGAGGCATCATAGCAACACTGGCAAAACATAGGCAGTGACCGGTGATCACTGCCTATGCGGGTTTTATAAAGTGCAGGTATGTACATTGTCATTAAGTGACTTTTTATGACGTACCTGGTATGTCCAATGTTGGGGATGAAGTGATTCTTTGCACAGTAGTTTTAAGTTCTAAATACTGTTTTTAGATTGCCTACCTCCCAATACGACCCGACATAGGTACATTGTAGTTTAGGAGGAATAAAAACAAAAATGTCCATCAAGTTCAACCCTTTTTCTATTCTTGTTTTCCAATCCTGCTTTCCTTCTTGACTTCACGAGACAATCCGATTTCTGCTTAAATATTTATGCTTTTACTAAGTTACATAGCTCTCTATGTTCTGTTGTTTAAAAAAAAAAAAAAAGTATCCAGCATATTAGGGGCCAAACATCTTGGGTCACATCGTCCTTCCTTTGACCCAATCATCTAAACAAAATGTCAGCCCACTGATCCACTAACACTCTTCATGTTGCTTGTTAGTGGATTGTGGGACTGAGACACAACCCTTGGTCTGTTCGCTTATATAATGTATTTATATTTCAAAATGTCAACCTACATTTTCCTGGAACTTAACCCAATATAAGTATCAGGACTACCTGTTTTGGAATTCAGGAGAAAATTTTTTAACACAAACATGTTAAAGCTGCAGATAAATGTCAACTGGCCTAATTTTCCATTTATTAAAAAAGCTTATACAAGTGTTTTGAGGCCATTGTATCTAAATTGCTAACTTGTATGTACTTCCACATGGCCAACTGCGTAGCTCTGTAAAAGGCATTTAAGTCATCCCATTGTGGGAGTGTACACATTCCTTTACATCCATGGGTACAATTTCAATGTCTCCAACAAAGCTAAAGGTAGAAGATGCACATAAATGAAGAATGATATGTTATCTGTTTGATTTCTAGTATTTTGGCTATGAATTGATGTTTTACCCTATTCTAAGTTAAAACTGTTTGGACATGTCACATGCCATTGTAGAGCTACATAAAATGACAAAATTTGCACATAATATATGAACATGCATCTGTAATATGTTTTTGGAATTTTTATAGTTGCAGAAAGAAAGGGAGGAGAAAAGACAGAAGAACATAAAATCTTCATACAAACCTCGCAAGTGAAAACAGCATGTCCTAACAGTAGAACGACTGATTACAGTGAAATTCCTAATTAACATGTACAATACTAGACTTGCCATGGTCAAGTCACTTTAAAAATATGCCTTGGAATATAGATAAGTCATGGTGATATGCTGATTTTTCTTTTATTAATTTTGATTAATGCAGATCCCAACATCCTCCTGGCATTTACAAAAATATATATATTTTTCACTTTTCAGCTTTTCAGTTTTCTTTTACCTGTTTACTTATGTAGGGATTTACATATTTGTTGACATACAGTCAAATGTACATTAAAGTAATTTTACTGTTTTTCTTTTTGGTAACTTAAATAAATGGTCCATTTTTATGTTAAAAAACAAACAAATTCCCTTCTTTTTTACTTCTCCCACAGTGTTGTCTGCATGGGTAGGGAGCAATCATTTCAACCTTCGATATAGATTAGACTAATGGGAGGTGCAGCCATTATGTTTTATGGCAGGGAAAATTGAGTACAGTACTTAAGTTATCCACGTGGATTTATTCTGAGCATGCAAGAAGCGCGCGCTCAGACAGTCAGTGCAGGGCCTCACGCTGTCTGATCTGGTCTGTTGGCGGTCACAGTCTCTCTCTGTTAACGCAGACAGAAACTTTGGTTTTTGAATGCCACCAACAAAGGGGACATGTTAAGGTGATATTCACAAACAAAGGTCTGTCATTGACAGCCTCAGTCATGTGACTAATCTTGTCTGCCGTTCAGACGTTAGAACTGGCATTAACCCCTTGACGACAAAGGACGTGCCAGGCACATCCTGGGAGAAACTCCCTCAACGATCGCTAAAACCGCTTTAACAGTGCTGGTCTATTGCCTCGACATTGAGGCAATAGCCAGCACCGAAATTTCTATTTCGGGACCCCCACGATCGCCCCCCGGAGCGATCGTGGGGAGCCATATTGACGGAGCATGCTGCTCCGTCAATATGGCTAAGTCCTCTGCCGGTCTGAGCTTCGGAAGTGAAAGTAACTTCACTTCCGTCGCTCTGAATATGCTACTTGACTACCCCTAGTGGTAGTTTAGTAGCATTGCAATGGGAAATAATTAAAATAAATATTTAATTAATTAAAAACAGGTTATTTAGCTATATTAGCCTATAGGGTTAAACTTAAATATTTTTTAGCATAAGGGATAGGGTTAAAATTAAATTAAAGTTAAAAAATATTAAGGGATATAATAAGGATTAGAGTTGGGGTTAAATTTAGTGTTAGGGTTAAATTTTGGGTTCGGGTTGGGGTCAAAAGATCAATATAGGAAAAAAACCAAAAAACACTATTTTTGGTTTTTGCCCCATAACTCGCAAAAAAATACCGAAAAATATGGAAACATGCATATTTTTGAACTCGGGAGAACATTTAGAAACTATTTAGACGGGGTCTTTTTTTAATGATTTTATTTGTGTAAATTATATTTTAGGTCAAAGTTAGAAAAAGTGTGTTTTTTAAAAATTTTCATCATATTTTATGATTTTTTTTGTAGTAAATTATAAGATATGATGAACATAATGGTATCTAATGAAAGCCCTTCTTATGACGATAAAAACAACATATAATTTGTGTGGGTACTGTATGTGAGAAAGAAAAAAATTACAGCTAAACACAAACACCCTAGAAATGTCAAAACAGCCATTGTCACTAAGGGAAAGTCAAGGGGAAAATGTCTTGTCACTAAGGGGTTAAAAAGTAAATGCCAATTTATCCTCATACTGTGCCACTCATTATTTCACTTGTGCTTCTTATTAATTTATATTTCACTATATTTTAGTGGAGAAAATGTTTGGTGGCACTTTAAAGGATCATTCCAGTCTGAAATTAAATACTTGACATGTTATTGCATATTATAGCTGATATGTATGTATGTATTTATTTATTTCAGTATTTGTTATTTTGTTTTTGCAATATGTTGCTTGAAAACATACCTTTTTGCAATATTTCTATTGGGTATTGATCCAGCTAACCATGACATCAGTATCTCAAACAAGAAAATGAGTGCCCAGCATATCCAAGGTGCAATCAGTTGTCTCCTACAGAGATGCGTGGTGACATAACTCAACTGGTCTGCTCCTCCAATCACTGCTCCTCCAATCACTGCTGTCAAACACTCAGAGAAAACCGGAAGGTAGCACCTGATTCTGAACAAAGTTATTACTACACAAGCTCAGTGCAAGAGGACCCAGTTTATCTGCACTGATCCTCTTGCAAATGATCAAAACTAGAAAGGGAGGGCTAAAACATGAAAGAGTTGACAATGTCCACAAACTTCGGGGACTTTCATTTTAAATTCAATTACATGTCATCAGGGCCGGTGCAAGGATTTTTGCCCTAGGCAAAATAAAAATTGCCGCCGCCCCCCCACATTATCATATTATTTTCCCATATCATGACATCACATGTTCCACCCCTTTCTCAGCATTTAAATTAAAATAGAGTTAACAGAGTTACATGTTGTAATAAAGCCCCCTATTAAGAATGGTGGAGAATAAGTACCATAACTTAAGCCATAGCTAATGCGCATTCAATAAAGTTTGTTTAAAAAAAAAAGTTTAAACAAACTTTATTGAATGCGCATTGGCTGGAGGGGAGCGCACAACGCTTCCCTCACAGCCACGGACCTGCACCGGAGACATAGCAGCAGCGAGGAGGTAAGTAAGGGGGAGGAATTTTTTTTAAAGCAGGGTTCCGGCGCCCCCAGCTTAGAAGCGCCCTAGGCAGCTGCCTAGGTCGCCTTACTGGTGGCGCCGGCCCTGCATGTCATAAATATTTCCAATGTGCCCTTATTTTGTTCAAGGTTTATAGGAATTATAGGAATAAAATGTAGCCTTACAATATTTGTTTTTTGCAAGTGAACTCTTTTTTTAAAAACTGGAATTTTGTGTAAATGACTTTGACCTACTTATTAAAGTTCAATAATTAAAAAAATGTTTGCATTTAATAAAATTGTATGCTAAATATGTATAACTTACTAACGAATATCAAGGTTGCAGCTTCTACTGATTCTTCCACTTGGTGGAGCTTGGTAGAAAGAAATGAAAGCAACAAATTGTCTCTATAAAACAATAATCAAAATGTTGCAAATGATAACTATACTTGCAGTGTGTGCATACATGCAAATCAGAGGAGCCTGTACAGCGTGCGCAACCTCGTGTCCCCCCCCCCCCCCCCCAGATGAACAACTTGTGTTGTAAATTTCAGCATAATATTTCCATGATCCCATACAAAATGTAGAATGCATGTGCCCATGGGTAACAAATTTATCATGAAGGGCCTTAATAAATTTATTGATATTCCCTTTGAACACTTATGAATTATACATATTAGTGGCTACTCAATAAAGAAAGAATTGCAGTGAATTGAGATGAGATTTTCAAAATTAAGGCATCATTTGGTGCATAGGATGACATATGGACCAGGATACTAAACAGAGCTGTTCTTGAAATGGTACCGAAGATAAGCCACAATATAAGAATTAGAACAATCTGGGATGTAGTACTGGATTTTAACCACTAGATGGACCATGATTGTATCATGTTTGCTTGATATAAAATTCATGGATAAATCGGACCATGGGAGGGAAGGCACACGACTAGCAAGATTTTTTTTGTCCGTCAATTTCACTCAAGGAAAATCCGAAGCTAAAATGTGCAGGCTGCTTACCTGCACATTTTAACCCTTTCAGTGCTGTAGGGAACACAAACAGTGCTTCCTACAGAACTGAAAGAGATAATGTGTGAAAAAACAATGTTAGGGGCTCCCCAATGCTCCCAACCCCCCTCCCCATAAAATAAAAAGAATGCAATTTCTTTGATTAATGGGGCCACAAGCAATGCGCTGGCCTGTGTGGTCCCAGGGGAGGCATTTTTTAAAATATATATGGGTGGCATATTTTATTAATTAAAGTGACCCTGGGCATAGCGGGGAGGGGTGGGGGTGGCCGGGTTTGGAATTGATGTCCGGCAGTAACACTTTAACTTTTGCCAGACTTAACGGCCGGCATAGAATCCAGGCCATTGACTAGACACTTAAAGAAGCTAAAGATAAGTTTGAAGACGTAACTTTTGAAGGCTCTCCTAGGGATTGGAACCAGGCCCGCAATCAGGGGGTGATGGGCGATACTAGCGTCCCGGGCCCGGCAGGCCCAGGTCACAGCAGAAAAAAAAGTCTCTCTGTTTAGCCGGGCCGTGGCTGTGAGGGAAGCGTTCTGCTCTCCCCTCCAGTCGCATGGCTTCAATAAAGTTTAAAACAAAAAAAATGTGACTGGAGTTTTCCTCCTCCGTGCAGGAGGGAAGACTGCACGGAGGAGCTGACCGGGAGACAGAGCGGCCAGGAGGGAAGTACTGGGGAAGGAGGCTGCAAATAACAATCATAAAGCAGGCATATTGAGTGGCAAAATACTGGCATATTGAGTGGCAAAATACTGGCATATTAAATGGCAAAAGAATGGCATATTGAGGGGCAAAATACTGGCATACTGAGTGGTTAAATAATGGCATATTAAATGGCATTTTGAGGGGCAAAATATTGGCATATTAAATGGAAAAATAATGGCATACTGAGGGGCAAAATACTGGCATATTAAATGGCAAAATACTGGCATACTGATTGGCAAAATATTGGCATATTGAGTGGCAAAATACTGGCATATTGAGTGGCAAAATACTGGCATATTAAATGTAAAAAAAAAAATGGCATATTGAGGGGCAAAATACAGGCATAAAGAATGGCATATTAAATGGCAAATAATGGCATATTGAGGGCTCCTAACTTTTAGATCAACTTGCCTACAGTCCCGTTTTTGTGGGTCCTGTCCCGGCAAATTCAGATCTTCGTCGGCATTACTGTTGCCCATGAGGAGAATATTGGGAGGATGTAGTACTCTATGAAAGTAACAATCCTCTGTAGGGCAGCCATCAGAGGGGGGTGGATGATACACCCGACCCAGTGGGCCCTGGCACGTTTAAAAAAAAAAAAACTGTTTGTGACGTCCACGCTAGAGACTCTGTTTGCCCGCGAAATCCGGAAGGTCAACAGAGAATTGCTTATCTCCGGTTTTGGTCTGAATACGCTGGTCGTTACTAACACTGGACTTCTTTAACGGTGGAATCATCATTACTGTATTGTTTGCTTCAGTCAAAGTATGTTATTTATAATCCATTTTTAAAGCCTCCAAAGATATTTAAGGGGCTATTAAAGCATTTATATCGTTTGGGAATCTACCTACACTCCACTGCCTCCTTCAGTATATTGAACAAGAGCATCATCCCCTGTGTGAATGAGCAGAGAGGAGCACTAAAGATCTGGAGGGTTATAGGACTTATAGTCCACTTGCTTCACACACCCAGAGCCGGTAACATTTGGCTCTGTAAAGTGTGAGTATATCTCTTTTGGGGGAATTATTCATTTATCCTGTATTTACAGGTCTTCACATTGTATTTTTGTTTTTTGTTTATTTCTTCCTTTCTTTTATATCTTCATTGAGAATGTTTCTTTGATGTAACTCTGTAGAACCAACTGTCTAGATCAGGAGTCCTCAAACTTTTTAAACAGGGGGCCAGTTCACTGTCCCTCAGACCGTTGGAGGGCCGGACTATAGTAAAAACAAAAACTATGAACAAATTCCTATGCAAAGTAACAATCCTCACTGCACACTACATACATCTTATTTTGAAACAAATAGGGAACTAATACAATATTTAAAATGAAGTAAAGTTAAATCAACAAACTTACTTATTTCAATGGGAATAGTGTGCCAGTCAGATGCCCAGGAATATAATGCCAGTCAGAGTCCAAGAATATTATGCCAGTCAGATGCCCAGGGATATTATGCCAGTCAGATGCCCAGGAATATTATGCCATTCAGATGCCCAGTAATATTGTACCAGTCAGATTCCCAGTAATATTATGCCAGTCAGATGCCCAGTAATATTATGCCAGTCAGATGCCCAGGAATATTGTGCCAGTCAGAGCCCAGGAATAGTGTGCCATTCAGATGCCCAGTAATATTATGCCAGTCAGATGCCCAGGAATATTGTGCCAGTCAGAGCCCAGGAATAATGTACCAGTCAGATGCCCAGGAATATTATGCCAGTCAGATGCCCAGTAATATTGTACCAGTCAGATGCCCAGGAATATTATGCCAGTCAGAGGCCCAGTAATATTGTACCAGTCAGAGGCCCAGGAATATTGTACCAGTCAGAGGCCCAGGAATATTATGCCAGTCAGATGCCCAGTAATATTGTACCAGTCAGAGGCCCAGGAATATTGTACCAGTCAGATGCCCAGTAATATTGTACCAGTCAGATGCCCAGGAATATTGTACCAGTCAGATGCCCAGTAATATTTTGCCAGTCAGTGCCCAGTAATATTTTGCCATTCAGATGCCCAGTAATATTTTGCCATTCAGATGCCCAGTAATATTATGCCAGGCAGAGCCCAGGAATATTATGCCAGTCAGATGCCCAGTAATATTATGCCAGTCAGTGCCCAGTAATATTGTGCCAGTCAGGTGCCCAGTAATATTATACCAGTCAGATGGCCAGTAATATTTTGCCAGTCAGTGCCCGGTAATATTTTGCCAGTCAGATGCCCAGTAATATTTTGCCATTCAGATGCCCAGTAATATTTTGCCGTTCAGATGCCCAGTAATATTATGCCAGTCAGTGCCCAGTAATATTATGCCAGTCAGATGCCCAGAAATATTTTGCCATTCAGATGCCCAGTAATATTATGCCAGTCAGATGCCCAGTAATATTATGCCAGTTAGAGCCCAGGAATATTATGCCAGTCAGATGCCCAGGAATATTATGCCAGTCAGATGCCCAGTAATATTTTGCCAGTCAGATGCCCTTTAATATTTTGCCAGTCAGTGCCCAGTAATATTTTGCCATTCAGATGCCCAGTAATATTTTGCCATTCAGATGCCCAGTAATATTATGCCAGTCAGAGCCCAGGAATATTATGCCAGTCAGATGCCCAGTAATATTATGCCAGTCAGATGCCCAGTAATATTATGCCAGTCAGTGCCCAGTAATATTATACCAGTCAGATGCCCAGTAATATTTTGCCAGTCAGTGCCCAGTAATATTTTGCCATTCAGATGCCCAGTAATATTTTGCCATTCAGATGCCCAGTAATATTATGCCAGTCAGATGCCCAGTAATATTATGCCAGTTAGAGCCCAGGAATATTATGCCAGTCAGATGGCCAGGAATATTATGCCAGTCAGATGCCCAGGAATATTTTGCCAGTCAGATGCCCAGTAATATTTTGCCAGTCAGTGCCCAGTAATATTTTGCCATTCAGATGCCCAGTAATATTTTGCCATTCAGATGCCCAGTAATATTATGCCAGTCAGAGCCCAGGAATATTATGCCAGTCAGATGCCCAGTAATATTATGCCAGATGCCCAGTAATATTATGCCAGTCAGTGCCCAGTAATATTATACCAGTCAATGCCCAGTAATATTTTGCCAGTCAGTGCCCAGTAATATTTTGCCATTCAGATGCCCAGTAATATTTTGCCAGTCAGATGCCCAGTAATATTTTGCCAGTCAGATGCCCAGTAATATTATGCCAGTCAGATGTCCAGTAATATTATGCCAGTCAGTGCCCAGTAATATTATGCCAGTCAGATGCCCAGTAATATTTTGCCATTCAGATGCCCAGTAATATTATGCCAGTCAGTGCCCAGTAATATTATGCCAGTCAGATGCCCCTTAATATTATGCCAGTCAGATGCCCAGGAATATTATGCCAGTCAGATGCCCAGTAATATTATGCCAGTCAGATGCCCAGTAATATTTTGCCATTCAAATGCCCAGTAATATTATGCCAGTCAGATGCCCAGTAATATTATGCCAGTCAGATGCCCAGTAATATTATGCCAGTCAGTGCCCAGTAATATTATGCCAGTCAGATGCCCAGTAACATTGTGCCAGTCAGATGCCCAGGAATAAAGTGCCATTGCAATGCTCGTTATACCTCCCTCCTCCCCCGCATCCCCATCACTTACCTCCAGCTGCTGTGTCCCCGGCCGGACGCCTTTCGCAGAGTTTCCTTCCTGCACAGGGGAGGGAAACAGTCACTGGATCCGGATGTGACATAACGTCACATCCGGTCGCGGTGGTTTTTTTTTTTCCTTCTTCTTTCTGCAGCCGCATCCGCTGCGGCTGCCCCCAAAAGAAGAAAAAAAAAAGGTAAACAGTGGGGAGCGGGCTGGTGCCGGCACCCCCCGCGGGCCGTATTAATGTCGGCGGAGGGCCGCATGTGGCCCGCGGCAGGGGAGGGCTGGCAGCCTTAGGCCTGGGGGGCAAATCCAGTCAAGTGGCCCATTGCACCATCGAATCGCCTCCCCATCCACGGCCATCTTTTCCTTGTTTTATAACGAATATTGCCAGGATTTTCCCCCACAATATGTTAGGATTTGCCATTTAATATGCTAGAATTTTCCCTTACAAAATGCCAGGATTATGCCCCTCAGTATGCCAGGATTATGCCCCTCAATATGCCAGGATTTAGACACCCAATATGCCAGGATTTTCTCCTCAATATGCCAAGATGATGCCCCCTCAATATGCCAGGATTTCCCCCTAAATATGCCAGGATTATGCCCCTCAATATGCCAGGATTATGCCCCTCAATATGCCAGGATTATGCCCCTCAATATGCCAGGATTTAGACACCCAATATGCCAGGATTTTCCCCTCAATATGCCAAGATGATGCCCCCTCAATATGCCAGGATTTTCCCCTCAATATGCCAGGATTATGCCCCTCAACATGCCAGGATTTAGACACCCAATATCCCAAAATTTGGGCACCCCCCCCCCCTACCCACGTTGCACACCTACGACATGACCCATAACCCACGTTGCACACCAGGACATGCCCCATCACCACATTTACATGCCTCCATCACCCCATTACATACACATTTCCAATATTATTTGCCATTAATATTCCCCAGCCAATTTGTCCCATAATATGCCAGTGTTATTCTGCAATTTAATATGACTCAGTAAATTTGCCCAATAATATTCCAAGGTTATCTGCAATTTAATATGCCCCTGCTAATTTGCCCAATATGCCAGAGTTAATTGCCATTTAATATTCCCCAGCCATTTTGCCCAATAATATGCCAGTCTTATTTGCCATGTAATATTCCCCAGCCATTTTGCCCAATAATATGCCAGTCGTATTTGCCATGTAATATTCCCCAGCCAATTTGCCCAATAATATTCCAGTGTTATTTGCCATGTAATATTCCCCAGCCAATTTGCCCAATAATATGCCAGTCTTATTTGCCATGTAATATTCCCCAGACAATTTGCCAATAATATGCAAGTGTTATTAGCCATGTAATATTCCCCAGCCAATTTGCCCAATAATATTCCAGTGTTATTTGCCATGTAATATTCCCCAGACAATTTGCCCAATAATATGCAAGTGTTATTAGCCATGTAATATTCCCCAGCCAATTTGCCCAATAATATGCCAGTCTTATTTGCCATGTAATATTCCCCAGCCAATTTGCCCAATAATATGCCAGTGTTATTTGCCATGTAATATTCCCCAGCCAATTTGCCCAATAATATGCCAGTCTTATTTGCCATGTAATATTCCCCAGACAATTTGCCAATAATATGCAAGTGTTATTAGCCATGTAATATTCCCCAGCCAATTTGCCCAATAATATTCCAGTGTTATTTGCCATGTAATATTCCCCAGACAATTTGCCCAATAATATGCAAGTGTTATTAGCCATGTAATATTCCCCAGCCAATTTGCCCAATAATATGCCAGTCTTATTTGCCATGTAATATTCCCCAGCCAATTTGCCTAATAATATTCCAGTGTTATTTGCCATGTAATATTCCCCAGACAATTTGCCCAATAATATGCAAGTGTTATTAGCCATGTAATATTCCCCAGCCAATTTGCCCAATAATATGCCAGTCTTATTTGCCATGTAATATTCCCCAGCCAATTTGCCCAATAATATGCCAGTCTTATTTGCCATGTAATATTCCCCAGCCGATTTGCCCAGTAATATGCAAGTGTTATTAGCCATGTAATATTCCCCAGCCAATTTGCCCAATAATATGCCAGTCTTATTTGCCATGTAATATTCCCCAGCCAATTTGCCCAATAATATGCCAGTCTTATTTGCCATGTAATATTCCCCAGCCAATTTGCCCAATAATATGCCAGTCTTATTTGCCATGTAATATTCCCCAGCCAATTTGCCAATAATATGCAAGTGTTATTAGCCATGTAATATTCCCCAGCCAATTTGCCCAATAATATTCCAGTGTTATTTGCCATGTAATATTCCCCAGACAATTTGCCCAATAATATGCAAGTGTTATTAGCCATGTAATATTCCCCAGCCAATTTGCCCAATAATATGCCAGTCTTATTTGCCATGTAATATTCCCCAGCCGATTTGCCCAGTAATATGCAAGTGTTATTAGCCATGTAATATTCCCCAGCCAATTTGCCCAATAATATGCCAGTCTTATTTGCCATGTAATATTCCCCAGCCAATTTGCCCAATAATATGCCAGTCTTATTTGCCATGTAATATTCCCCAGCCAATTTGCCCAATAATATGCCAGTCTTATTTGCCATGTAATATTCCCCAGCCAATTTGCCCAATAATATGCCAGTCTTATTTGCCATGTAATATTCCCCAGCCAATTTGCCAATAATATGCAAGTGTTATTAGCCATGTAATATTCCCCAGCCAATTTGCCCAATAATATTCCAGTGTTATTTGCCATGTAATATTCCCCAGACAATTTGCCCAATAATATGCAAGTGTTATTAGCCATGTAATATTCCCCAGCCAATTTGCCCAATAATATGCCAGTCTTATTTGCCATGTAATATTCCCCAGCCAATTTGCCCAATAATATTCCAGTGTCATTTGCCATGTAATATTCCCCAGACAATTTGCCCAATAATATGCAAGTGTTATTAGCCATGTAATATTCCCCAGCCAATTTGCCCAATAATATGCCAGTCTTATTTGCCATGTAATATTCCCCAGCCAATTTGCCCAATAATATGCCAGTCTTATTTGCCATGTAATATTCCCCAGCCAATTTGCCCAATAATATGCAAGTGTTATTAGCCATGTAATATTCCCCAGCCAATTTGCCCAATAATATGCCAGTCTTATTTGCCATGTAATATTCCCCAGCCAATTTGCCCAATAATATGCCAGTCTTATTTGCCATGTAATATTCCCCAGCCAATTTGCCCAATAATATGCAAGTGTTATTAGCCATGTAATATTCCCCAGCCAATTTGCCCAATAATATTCCAGTGTTTTTTGCCCCCCCCCCCCCCCCCCCCCCATCTCTTACCTTTTTCCCTGGTGGCTAGTGGCAGGATTTCCCTGGTGGCTAGTGGCAGGAGGACTTCCCTGGTGGCTAGTGGCAGGACTTCCCTGGTGGCTAGTGTCAGGAGGACTTCCCTGGTGGCTAGTGGCAGGAGGACTTCCCTGGTGGATAGTGGCAGGAGGACTTTCTTGGTGGCTAGTGGCAGGCAGCATGGTCCCTCCATGCTGCCAGTTCGGCATCCCGGCGGTTGTGCCGACAGGTCACGTGATCGGCGCGCGTCTGACGTCAGTGCGCCGATCACGTGACTGTCGGCACTTCCGTGTCAGCACACTGCACAGGGAGCCGAACAAGCAGCACGGAGGTTTCTCTGTGCTGCCTGTTCGGCTCCCCGTGCAGCTTTGCAGGCAGAGCGGAGGTGAGAGGGGATCTTCCGATCCCTTCTCACCTCCGTCTCTGCCTGCAAGCGCATTTTTTTTTATTTTTTTTTTTAATAACACTGGCCCAGCGGCCGTGTTTTAAAAACCTTAGGGCGGCCTGGGGGGCAATTGCCACCCTGCCCCCCGGCCCAGCCCGCCCCTGGCCCGTACTTTGAGGACCCCTGGTCTAGATAAGTATTGTGTTATATTGCGCAACACTCATATATTTTCACGTTTTCAATATTGTGTGCCTTTTTGAGGGAGTGGCACTTGTGTTTGCTGCACTTTCTTTAGATTTTTTTCACTTAAAGCGCTAGTCACTTTTTTAATTGTGAACTATTAATGGATAAACTATCCAGGGGGAGGGCAGAATGTTTTTCAGTAAGGTGCCCTGAAATTTCTGATGGCGGCCCTGATCCTCTGGCTCCTAAAAATAACTATTATAGTTCCTCAATCGGTATGTTTGTCTTCTAAAGTGTATATATAACAATCGTTTCTATTTTTTTAATGACCTATTGTAACCTCATGACCACTACAATTAAAAATGAATTTGCATATAGTAATTTCTCTTAATGTATCTGTTGTAATTCATTTTAAACTGTACACTCCAAGCGAAAATACTAAATGCTATGTCGATTGACCTCCCTCCCCTAATAGTAATTTATTATACATACACTGCGACAGCCAGTAGATTAATGCAAACCATGGTAATGCAGTCTCGGGTGAATGAATCTACGTTACAGTTTTCTCTCACTGTTTATTTGCAGCTTTTTCGTTCACGGATATTTATTTATTTGCTGGGGACATTTTAACATGGTTACATCAATGTATGCCGGGAAGTTCGAGGCACGCAAGGTTTCGAGGCGGGAAGTTCGAGGCACGCAGGGGAGGGGCTTCCGTCACCACAGAGCGCGTACCAGACGTGACAGCATTCTTGCTTCCCCCAATTGACAATTGTTCCTTTGGGGTACTGCGGGCGATCGCCGGGTTTCTTCTGAGCAGCAACTTTGGTGCACGGTGTTCAACCGCTGACAGGTCAGTGTGTACACAGCTCCACACGTTATAGCGGCTCACTGCCATCTAGACCCACTCATTGTTTTGTTTGTTTTAATTCTAACTCTGTTACTCCGTATTGTTTGTTTATATGTATTGACTTTAAAACAAAACAAAATAGACGCCAAGGGGAGCGTTAAACTACTTAAATAGTATTGAACTGAATAATACACGGTAAACGGAAAATTGTTATTATTGACAGGTTTGGCCTAATTGATGTTTGCACACAATCCCAGGCAGAGGTGTAACTAGAAACCACCGGGCCCGGTGCAAACATTGCTCTGGGGCCCCCCAAACCCACCATGCAACTCCTATACTATATAAATGGATGTTTTATATATTTAGATAATGTAATGTATGTATATATATCTGGTTAATATAATATATATGTCTGGTATATATAACACATATTATTATATAAAATCACATGACTCAGGTTTATATAATTTATGGCTGGTTTTATAATATTTATATAGCAAACAAAAATTATATATATATAACATATGGCTCAGGTTTATTTAATATGTGTATAACATATATGGCTGGTTTTATAATATTTATATAACAAATATTCTATAAAACCAGCTATATGTATCATATTTGTTATAATATTACAGTTACATACATACACACAGTCAGACTTGGTTACTTACATACAGTCAGACTTATACATACATACACACACACACACACAGACTTACACTACATACATACCCACAGATTTTTATTCTTTGTCCCCCTCCCTGCACGATTACCTTTCATTGCAGAGAAGGGGGTTCATCCAGCCTCCGTTTTCATCTGAGCACCAGGATGTCATGGACATCCGGTGCTCTAGGAGGCTCAGGGGGCGGAGCTTTTACCCCCTCGCGTGAGACCAGTGGAGGTGTGGCCAGTGGTGTATCTTGATTTTGTGCTGCCCTAGGCAGACAAAATCCGGGCACCCCCCTACCCAAGCTGCACACCCACGTTACACACCTAAGACATGCCCCATCATTCAGACTCACATCAAGCTCATACTCCCATCACACTCAGTCACACACTCCTACTCCCATCACACACACACTGTCTCCCATCACACACACACACTGTCTCCCATCACACACACTCTGACTCCCATCACACTCAGTCACACACACTGTCTCCCATCACACACACTCTGACTCACATCACACTTTCACACACACTGTCTCCCATCACACACACTCTGACTCCCATCACACTCAGTCTCACACACACACACACACACACACACACACACACACACACACACACACACAGTCTCCCATCAGCACTTACCTTTCCTTGGTGGCTAGTGGCAGGCAGCATTGTCCCTCCATGCTGCCTGTTCGGCTTCCCGGCTATTGTGCCGACAGGTCACGTGACCGGGCGTGTGTATGACGTCAGCGCACCGGTCACGTGACTGTCCGCACTTCCGTGTCGGCACACTGCACGGGGAGCCGAACAGGCAGCACGGAGGTTTCTCTGTGCTGCCTGTTCGGCTCCCCGTGCAGCCTGGCAGGCAGAGCGATGGTGAGGGGGGTCTTTTTTTTTTTTTTTTTTTAAAGGGCCTGGTTTTTTTTACATTTTTTTTTTCAGTGCTGGGGGGCGCTGCCGCCCCCCAAAATTTGCCGCCCTAGGCATCCGCCTAGGATGCCTCGCGGTAAATACAGCAGTGGGTGCGGCTACTGGTGACAATATCACACGGGCCGCATCTCTCTGTCCGGAGGGCCTGTACTATGCGATCAGTACAGATCGCATAGTACAGGTTTTAATCTATCATTATCGCAGGGGTCGACAGGGCAGCCGGGCCCGGTCGCAGCTGCAACCCCTGCGATAATGATAGTTCCGCCACTGATCCCAGGCTAATTCTAAACTGCTATATCTCTTTCATTCTTGTCTGTACCAATTAATTATAGTATGGTTAATGCCAGTGACAGGGGAGGCTGCTTCCTTGGTGTAAACCCGTTCTCCCTGCTCCTTGCAGCTCAGTGCTCTTTCCAGAGATTGGGAAGGGCCTACTTTAACGATCACACTGTACCATGTCACTGGAACTGCAAGCAAACTGTAGCCCCAGGACAGGGATGGCACAGGCGAGCTTCTTGGGGGGGGTGGGGACGCAGGGATGGCACTGGCAGGCTTTTTTTGGGGGGGGGGGCAGAGATGGCACTGGCAGGCTTTTTGGGCTGCTTTGGGGGGGGGGGACAGGGATGGCACAGGCAAGCTGCTTGGGGGGGGCAGGGATGGCACAGGCGAGCTGCTTGGGGAGGGCCAGGGATGGCACAGGCGAGCTGCTTGGGGAGGGCCAGGCATGGCACAGGCGAGCTGCTTGGGGAGGGCCAGGCATGGCACAGGCGAGCTGCTTGGGGAGGGCCAGGCATGACACAGGCGAGCTGCTTGGGGAGGGCCAGGCATGACACAGGCGAGCTGCTTGGGGAGGGCCAGGCATGACACAGGCGAGCTGCTTGGGGAGGGCCAGGCATGACACAGGCGAGCTGCTTGGGGAGGGCCAGGCATGACACAGGCGAGCTGCTTGGGGAGGGCCAGGCATGACACAGGCGAGCTGCTTGGGGAGGGCCAGGCATGACACAGGCGAGCTGCTTGGGGAGGGCCAGGCATGACACAGGCGAGATGCTTGGAGTCTACAGATTTGTAGACTTTAGTAGCAAATCGACCAATTGAGAAGGGACTTGGCCACCAATATAAAGTTTATAATTTGAATGCAGTGACTGCAAAATTATGCTAACATTATGCAACATATTAGTAACATACAAATGCATGTAACTGATGCTCAAAGTGAGAGCTGTTTACATTTAATAAAATTGTGTAAGTTCAGGCATGCCTCCATCATGTCAAGAGTGACGTCTCAATGTGTTGCAGTCTTTTGGCAGAGATCCACATGTTCTATAAAGACCCAGATCGGGTCTCTGCCACTGTGTACCTGGCTCCTGATCACGCTGTGATCAGGGCCAGGAGCACAAAATCGTCTTTTACTGTGATGTGAGACATTGTCGGGAAACTACTGTCTTTGCGTCAGGCCTGCGCACGTGCTATTGTGTTACCCTTTGTGGGCATACTTGAAAAAGCTATATTGCAGCATAATGGGCCATGTGCTTGCATTCTGACAAGTGGATTATTATTATTATTTTTTGGAATAATGCATTATTTTGGATAAGGCAAACTCATTCTGTATAAGCAAACACATTAATGTTCTCCCAGATTATAAATATTCAAGTCTGTCCAGTAGTAAGTAACTGCTGTATGAATGCTGTGTGAAACATATTTGTTTGACCTTCACCTGTCCTGGTCAGATTTGTTTATGGACATCAGTTACATCTATCTAATGCTCCACAACGTCTATTTCTACATACATAAATATAAATAGACACTAAGTAGTTTAAGTACTAATTACAAATATAATTTTACTTGTAAAGTTCTGTTGTTCATTAACTGAGTCTTATAGGTTGTTCACTCTTGCAGAGATCTGTGAAGTGTTTTAAATTCGTTGACCGGGGAAAAGGTTAGTTATTTAGAGTGACCACTTAAGCCAGTGTTATTCAGGGCAGCTAATTAAAAAAGTATATTTTGTTGCTGCGGACCTGCTATTAACATGTCCACAGGATCTGCTACTAGGCAATATGTGCTGGTGTCACTGTGCCACCTTGGAACAAGGTCTTTTTACCTAATAGATAAAATACACTGTGCCTTTATGTGACTGAAATAGCTGCATATTTGAGGATATTCTGGAAGTATATTATCGGCCAAGACCCCACGAGGGTCTCCCGGATGTCTGTTATACTGAGTGTTATTGCTCAGTAATATGTGAGTGTATTGGCTTACAATATATCATAAGTCATATTGCTTTCTAAAATACTACACTATATTAGTTTTCTCCATCCCATCTGGCAAACTAAGAACCATCAGCAATGTATTTTACAGCAACTGTAGTGCCAAAGGTTTACAATCTCTCCAGCTGTTGTGAATAGCATTCACAATAATGCTCACCAACAGTTAGAGATCTGGCTATCCAGACAAATAATTTTGTAGTCCACAATAGGGTGCCAATAATTGGCCATCAATCTGCCTGCCATGACTTTATTCTTATGTTGGCCAACCACCTATATTGCCAGCAACTCTACTAGAAACCCAGCCAAGTCTAACAGCCTTACAGCACAGACACATAGCCAGACTAAATGCCCAGCCCTTTACTTTGCTGCCACTATCCCTACATCTGGAAGGAAGAAGCTGCTTGCTAAGAGATAAAGTAAAATATTTTTTTTATAGGGGGAGGTTTACTGCTGTAAGACTTTTTAGTTAGTCTCTAAAAGTGAGTTGCAAGTGAATTCAGGTAAGATGAAATTAAATGACAGACAAATGAATACAAGAAGATTTGGGGATGACAAAGTCCTATTCAAGAATGGCCTAGAATTAGCGTTAATTATTTATAAAGCACAAACCTATTCAGCATAATTAAGGGATTCTACTAGTAGTAATCAAAATTGTATTAAAGACAGGAGGCGAGTATTTACATAACTTTCTTTACTGTAAACCTCCAGCAGCAAAGAACCGTGAACAGTTTGATGAGAAAAATAACCAATCAATAAACTGTAGAGGGTATAAGAGCTTGAGTAGCCCCTCCTACTTCCTCTTTCTTTGTAATAGCCAAGCAAGTCTGCCTTATTCTGAGATGCAATCATACAAACAACAGAACTAGAACTTCCATTGAAGTAGACAAGCTAGGAGGAAATCGAGAAATCTTGTGAAGGTAAACTGAACAATGAAAAAATCTTCATCAACAATATACATGTCATAAAATAAACATAAGCAACACCATGAACCAAATACAGATGGGAAGACAAAACCAGGGTGAGAAATACTCGCCTTCTCTCTTTTTAATAAAAATTAGATTACTGCTACACCAAGGCTAGGAGAATTCCTAATTTTATGGCATGAAAGGAGGCTTCATATTTTCAACTCCCCGACAGAACAGCAAAAATTCATGAGATACTGCGGATAAAAAATGTAAGGTCCGGAACGTGGATTTCCTGGACTAGTCAGCTGCCACATCCCAAACAGAATGAGCTTGAAAGGAAAGCTCAAAAACCATTATTTTAAGAAATTCTTTAATACATTGTGCAATGGTTGTGGAACAGACCGATGTATCATACAAGATCAAAAGAGGACCCGAAAGGGAGTGTTGCGAAGAGGCCATAGCGGCCAAGTAAGCCTGTATGCACCGAGCCATGCAGAGCTTAGGTCAGTCGGGAAAGTATGGCTAAAATATGGAGGCGGAATTGATTTTGGTGCGTCGTGATATAGCAAACTTTTGTCCCAAGCACCAACCGTGTCAGACCCGCCCAGCCTGCAGGTAGGATTTCTTAGTTCCGGAGCCCATGAGTCCCACAGAAGCGGTCCTGAAACTGAACTGGAACCCCTGAAATGATCCAAGCCACCAGTAGCAGCTTGTGCTGTACCATGAGTGGATGAGAGTTCCCATCCCGCCCCGAATATGGGAAGTGGAGAAGGCGTAGAATGGGGTTGTAAGACAGCGGCAGGAGTCTGCTACAGGTCAATCAGGAGGATTGTAACCTGTTCCTGCATGAGATAATGGAGAATGCGAAGAATGAGTGAAAGGGGGAAACGTTTAGGTGTCCATGCGTGGCCACGACAGGGAGAAGGCATCCGTCACCATAGACATGGGATTAGGCAGCCAACTGAAAAAATAGTGAGTCTGTCTGTTCGCCCTGGAGGTGATTTGGTCTAGTACGAGTACGAGTGGCCCGCGATGGTTGTTCTGGTTCTGATGTACATAGGTTCCAATCGCTTGTGTATTTCCAATCTATTACCAGATTGTCCTTCCCAGGTATGTATTCTGCCTTGACCAAGATATAATTGTCTAAACAATATTGGTACAAGTCTCTGGTGAGGTCTGAGAGAAGACTGGAACGTGTGCCTCCTAACCGATCTGATGTATCGGACCGCCGTGATGTTGTCTATTTGAAGGACGAAGGACCAATAGGTTTTATCCTTGGTGAAGCTGTGGATGGTGAAGAAAGCCGTGACCAGTTCTTGGCTGCTAGTGTGAAGTTAATGTGAAGCTCGTGCCACCATCGGAATTCTAAGTAGAGTATAGACGCTCCACGACCCAGTAGTGTATAGGGCCTGGGAAAACTGATTGGATCAGAAGTGGAGAAGAGGCATATGACGAGTGCGAGATTCCATATAGAAAGTGAGGTCGGCATATGACCTTTTTTATGGCCACTATCTTGGATTCCAGTAACTGGAGAACTGAGTCCAGGAAGATTTTTCGGGATTCACAATAAAGCAGAGACTGTGAAGGAGATCGTTGTTTGAATGACCCACGAATCCTGAGAGAGACCCTCCCACTGATGGACAAAGTGGAACAACCTGCCCGCTCTGTGGATATGCGAAAGGGTAGGGCAAAGGCTTACCTGCTGATGATCAGCCACGGTATGACTGGCCTTTGAGAGACCAAATACATTTAGAGGTATGAGTGGGGATTGGAATTTTGGTTGGTCACTCAGTGCGCCTGTGGGGCTCACCCACAAGGCTGGGTCACAGGCGATAGGCCTACCCAAATGGAGGGGGGGGGGTCAGGGGTCACCCCACTTTGCAGTTGGGACTTACCTGAGCTTCCCACAAGTGTGGCTGAAGTCTAAGTGATGCAGCCTTTGATGAGCCACAGCTCATCCAATTTGTTTAAGATTACGTTACCCTGTGATAGCTGGAAGTTAAAAGTGGAGCACAATTTGTCAGGGAGGCTAATACAGGGTACTGGCAGTTTCACCACAGCAACCATGGGGTCTCAACTGGTTACCCCCATGTATAAGACTATCCTTAGTTTTTGGTCCCAAAAATTTAGACACAAATATTGTCTTATTTGTCTATATAAGGCTCAACAAACCCCTGACGACCAGGAAATTAGACCGGGTGCTGTTAACCATATGTAGCCCCTTAATGCTACCATCTGGTTTATTTTAAGTGCAGCACAAGGGGGGAAAGTCTGTGCAGTTTGCACAGACGGCAAGCTCTGTCCCCTCGTGCAACGCGCTCTAGTGTTGGAGTGCCGGGTGTCACATGACATCCAGGCATTCAGGAAGAAGACTAATCAAGATGGTCTGTGAGGCACAGACATGACTGCAACACGAATGTCCCCCTCCTGTGCACTGAGGTAAAGCAGCAGGGGGAGAGGACACTTTTAAGGGGGAAAAAACCCCGGCTAACTTGTTTGTGTATGTGAGGTGACTTACAAGATGTCTGTGAGGTATGTATGTGGGTGACTGTCCGTGTATGTGACTGGATGTCTGTGAGGTGTGTGACTGTGTATGTGACTGGATTTCTGTGAGGTGTGTGTGTGTGTGTGTGTGAGACTGTCTGGTTGTCTGTGAGATGTGTGTGTGAGACTGTCTGGTTGTCTGTGAGATGTGTGTGTGAGACTGTCTGGTTGTCTGTGAGATGTGTGTGTGTGTCAGACTGTCTGGTTGTCTGTGAGATGTGTGTGTGTGTGAGACTGTCTGGTTGTCTGTGAGATGTGTGTGTGTGTGTGAGACTGTCTGGTTGTCTGTGAGATGTGTGTGTGTGTGTGAGACTGTCTGGTTGTCTGTGAGATGTGTGTGTGTGTGTGTGAGACTGTCTGGTTGTCTGTGAGATGTGTGTGTGTGTGAGACTGTCTGGTTGTCTGTGAGATGTGTGTGTGTGTGAGACTGTCTGGTTGTCTGTGAGATGTGTGTGTGTGTGAGACTGTCTGGTTGTCTGTGAGGTGTGTGTGTGTGTGAGACTGTCTGGTTGTCTGTGAGGTGTGTGTGTGTGTGAGACTGTCTGGTTGTCTGTGAGGTGTGTGTGTGTGTGAGACTGTCTGGTTGTCTGTGAGGTGTGTGTGTGTGTGAGACTGTCTGGTTGTCTGTGAGGTGTGTGTGTGTGTGTGACTGTCTGCTTGTCTGTGAGGTGTGTGTGTGACCGGTTGTCTGTGAGGTGTGTGTGACTGGTTGTCTGTGAGGTGTGTGTGTGTGAGACTGTCTGGTTGTCTGTGAGGTGTGTGTGTGTGTGAGACTGTCTGGTTGTCTGTGAGGTGTGTGTGTGTGACTGGTTGTCTGTGAGGTGTGTGTGTGTGTGTGTGACTGGTTGTCTGTGAGGTGTGTGTGACTGGTTGTCTGTGAGGTGTGTGTGTGACTGGTTGTCTGTGAGGTGTGTGTGACTGGTTGTCTGTAAGGGTGTGTGTGTGTGTGACTGGTTGTCTGTGAGGTGTGTGTGACTGGTTGTCTGTGAGGTGTGTGTGTGTGAGACTGTCTGGTTGTCTGTGAGGTGTGTGTGTGTGAGACTGTCTGGTTGTCTGTGAGGTGTGTGTGTGTGAGACTGTCTGGTTGTCTGTGAGGTGTGTGTGTGTGTGAGACTGTCTGGTTGTCTGTGAGGTGTGTGTGTGTGTGAGACTGTCTGGTTGTCTGTGAGGTGTGTGTGTGTGAGACTGTCTGGTTGTCTGTGAGGTGTGTGTGTGTGAGACTGTCTGGTTGTCTGTGAGGTGTGTGTGTGTGTGAGACTGTCTGGTTGTCTGTGAGGTGTGTGTGTGTGACTGGTTGTCTGTGAGGTGTGTGTGTGTGTGTGACTGGTTGTCTGTGAGGTGTGTGTGACTGGTTGTCTGTGAGGTGTGTGTGACTGGTTGTCTGTGAGGTGTGTGTGACTGGTTGTCTGTGAGGTGTGTGTGACTGGTTGTCTGTGAGGTGTGTGTGACTGGTTGTCTGTGAGGTGTGTGTGTGTGTGTGTGACTGGTTGTCTGTGAGGTGTGTGTGTGTGTGTGTGACTGGTTGTCTGTGAGGTGTGTGTGTGTGTGTGTGTGACTGGTTGTCTGTGAGGTGTGTGTGTGACTGGTTGTCTGTGAGGTGTGTGTGTGACTGGTTGTCTGTGAGGTGTGTGTGTGTGTGTGTGACTGGTTGTCTGTGAGGTGTGTGTGTGTGTGTGTGTGACTGGTTGTCTGTGAGGTGTGTGTGTGTGTGTGTGACTGGTTGTCTGTGAGGTGTGTGTGTGTGTGTGACTGGTTGTCTGTGAGGTGTGTGTGTGTGTGTGACTGGTTGTCTGTGAGGTGTGTGTGTGTGTGTGTGTGTGACTGGTTGTCTGTGAGGTGTGTGTGTGTGTGTGTGTGACTGGTTGTCTGTGAGGTGTGTGTGTGTGTGTGTGTGACTGGTTGTCTGTGAGGTGTGTGTGTGTGTGTGTGACTGGTTGTCTGTGAGGTGTGTGTGTGTGACTGGTTGTCTGTGAGGTGTGTGTGTGTGACTGGTTGTCTGTGAGGTGTGTGTGTGTGACTGGTTGTCTGTGAGGTGTGTGTGTGACTGGTTGTCTGTGAGGTGTGTGTGTGTGTGTGTGTGTGTGACTGGTTGTCTGTGAGGTGTGTGTGTGTGTGTGTGTGACTGGTTGTCTGTGAGGTGTGTGTGTGTGTGTGTGTGGTTGTCTGTGAGGTGTGTGTGTGTGTGTGACTGGTTGTCTGTGAGGTGTGTGTGTGTGTGTGACTGGTTGTCTGTGAGGTGTGTGTGTGTGACTGGTTGTCTGTGAGGTGTGTGTGTGTGTGACTGGTTGTCTGTGAGGTGTGTGTGTGTGTGTGTGACTGGTTGTCTGTGAGGTGTGTGTGTGTGTGTGACTGGTTGTCTGTGAGGTGTGTGTGTGACTGGTTGTCTGTGAGGTGTGTGTGTGTGTGTGACTGGTTGTCTGTGAGGTGTGTGTGTGACTGGTTGTCTGTGAGGTGTGTGTGTGTGTGTGTGTGACTGGTTGTCTGTGAGGTGTGTGTGTGTGTCTGGTTGTCTGTGAGGTGTGTGTGTGTGTCTGGTTGTCTGTGAGGTGTGTGTGTGAGAGTGTCTGGTTGTCTGTGAGGTGTGTGTGTGAGACTGTCTGGTTGTCTGTGAGGTGTGTGTGTGTGTGTGTGTGAGACTGTCTGGTTGTCTGTGAGGTGTGTGTGTGTGTGAGACTGTCTGGTTGTCTGTGAGGTGTGTGTGTGTGTGAGACTGTCTGGTTGTCTGTGAGGTGTGTGTGTGTGTGAGACTGTCTGGTTGTCTGTGAGATGTGTGTGTGTGTGAGACTGGTTGTCTGTGAGGTGTGTGTGTGTGTGAGACTGGTTGTCTGTGAGGTGTGTGTGTGTGTGTGACTGGTTGTCTGTGAGGTGTGTGTGTGTGTGTGACTGGTTGTCTGTGAGGTGTGTGTGTGTGTGTGTGACTAGTTGTCTGTGAGGTGTGTGTGTGTGTGTGTGTGTGTGTGTGTGACTAGTTGTCTGTGAGGTGTGTGTGTGTGTGTGTGACTGGTTGTCTGTGAGGTGTGTGTGTGTGTGTGTGACTGGTTGTCTGTGAGGTGTGTGTGTGTGTGTGTGTGTGTGTGTGTGACTGGTTGTCTGTGAGGTGTGTGTGTGTGTGACTGGTTGTCTGTGAGGTGTGTGTGTGTGTGACTGGTTGTCTGTGAGGTGTGTGTGTGTGTGACTGGTTGTCTGTGAGGTGTGTGTGTGTGTGTGTGACTGGTTGTCTGTGAGGTGTGTGTGTGTGTGTGTGTGACTGGTTGTCTGTGAGGTGTGTGTGTGTGTGTGTGTGACTGGTTGTCTGTGAGGTGTGTGTGACTGGTTGTCTGTGAGGTGTGTGTGTGTGTGACTGGTTGTCTGTGAGGTGTGTGTGTGTGTGTGTGTGACTGGTTGTCTGTGAGGTGTGTGTGTGTGTGTGTGACTGGTTGTCTGTGAGGTGTGTAGGTGTGTGTGTGTGTGTGACTGGTTGTCTGTGAGGTGTGTGTGTGTGTGTGTGACTGGTTGTCTGTGAGGTGTGTGTGTGTGTGTGACTGGTTGTCTGTGAGGTGTGTGTGTGTGTGTGACTGGTTGTCTGTGAGGTGTGTGTGTGTGTGTGACTGGTTGTCTGTGAGGTGTGTGTGTGTGTGTGACTGGTTGTCTGTGAGGTGTGTGTGTGTGTGTGTGACTGGTTGTCTGTGAGGTGTGTGTGTGTGTGTGTGACTGGTTGTCTGTGAGGTGTGTGTGTGTGTGTGTGACTGGTTGTCTGTGAGGTGTGTGTGTGTGTGTGACTGGTTGTCTGTGAGGTGTGTGTGTGTGTGTGACTGGTTGTCTGTGAGGTGTGTGTGTGTGTGTGACTGGTTGTCTGTGAGGTGTGTGTGTGTGTGTGACTGGTTGTCTGTGAGGTGTGTGTGTGTGTGTGACTGGTTGTCTGTGAGGTGTGTGTGTGTGTGTGACTGGTTGTCTGTGAGGTGTGTGTGTGTGTGTGTGTGACTGGTTGTCTGTGAGGTGTGTGTGTGTGTGTGACTGGTTGTCTGTGAGGTGTGTAGGTGTGTGTGTGTGTGACTGGTTGTCTGTGAGGTGTGTGTGTGTGTGACTGGTTGTCTGTGAGGTGTGTGTGTGTGTGACTGGTTGTCTGTGAGGTGTGTAGGTGTGTGTGTGTGTGTGACTGGTTGTCTGTGAGGTGTGTAGGTGTGTGTGTGTGTGACTGGTTGTCTGTGAGGTGTGTGTGTGTGTGACTGGTTGTCTGTGAGGTGTGTGTGTGTGTGTGACTGGTTGTCTGTGAGGTGTGTGTGTGTGTGTGACTGGTTGTCTGTGAGGTGTGTGTGTGTGTGTGACTGGTTGTCTGTGAGGTGTGTGTGTGTGTGTGTGACTGGTTGTCTGTGAGGTGTGTGTGTGTGTGTGACTGGTTGTCTGTGAGGTGTGTGTGTGTGTGTGTGTGACTGGTTGTCTGTTAGGTGTGTGTGTGTGTGTGTGACTGGTTGTCTGTGAGGTGTGTGTGTGTGTGTGTGTGTGACTGGTTGTCTGTGAGGTGTGTGTGTGTGTGTGTGTGACTGGTTGTCTGTGAGGTGTGTGTGTGTGTGTGTGACTGGTTGTCTGTGAGGTGTGTGTGTGTGTGTGACTGGTTGTCTGTGAGGTGTGTGTGTGTGTGTGTGACTGGTTGTCTGTGAGGTGTGTGTGTGTGTGTGTGACTGGTTGTCTGTGAGGTGTGTGTGTGTGTGTGACTGGTTGTCTGTGAGGTGTGTGTGTGTGTGTGTGTGTGACTGGTTGTCTGTGAGGTGTGTGTGTGTGTGTGTGTGTGACTGGTTGTCTGTGAGGTGTGTGTGTGTGTGTGACTGGTTGTCTGTGAGGTGTGTGTGTGTGTGTGACTGGTTGTCTGTGAGGTGTGTGTGTGTGTGTGTGTGACTGGTTGTCTGTGAGGTGTGTGTGTGTGTGTGTGTGTGACTGGTTGTCTGTGAGGTGTGTGTGTGTGTGTGTGTGACTGGTTGTCTGTGAGGTGTGTGTGTGACTGGTTGTCTGTGAGGTGTGTGTGTGACTGGTTGTCTGTGAGGTGTGTGTGTGTGTGTGTGTGACTGGTTGTCTGTGAGGTGTGTGTGTGACTGGTTGTCTGTGAGGTGTGTGTGTGTGTCTGGTTGTCTGTGAGGTGTGTGTGTGAGAGTGTCTGGTTGTCTGTGAGGTGTGTGTGTGTGTGAGACTGTCTGGTTGTCTGTGAGGTGTGTGTGTGTGAGACTGTCTGGTTGTCTGTGAGGTGTGTGTGTGTGAGACTGTCTGGTTGTCTGTGAGGTGTGTGTGTGTGTGACTGTCTGCTTGTCTGTGAGGTGTGTGTGTGAGACTGTCTGCTTGTCTGTGAGGTGTGTGTGTGTGAGACTGTCTGCTTGTCTGTGTGAGGTGTGTGTGTGAGACTGTCTGCTTGTCTGTGTGAGGTGTGTGTGTGAGACTGTCTGGTTGTCTGTGTGAGGTGTGTGTGTGTGTGACACTGTCTGGTTGTCTGTGTGAGGTGTGTGTGTGTGTGACACTGTCTGGTTGTCTGTGTGGTGTGTGTGTTGGTGAGACTGTCTGGTTGTCTGTGAGGTGTGTGTGTGTGAGACTGGTTGTCTGTGAGGTGTGTGTGTGTGAGACTGGTTGTCTGTGAGGTGTGTGTGTGTGTGTGACTGGTTGTCTGTGAGGTGTGTGTGTGTGTGTGACTGGTTGTCTGTGACGTGTGTGTGTGTGTGTGTGACTAGTTGTCTGTGAGGTGTGTGTGTGTGTGTGTGACTAGTTGTCTGTGAGGTGTGTGTGTGTGTGTGACTGGTTGTCTGTGAGGTGTGTGTGTGTGTGTGTGTGACTGGTTGTCTGTGAGGTGTGTGTGTGTGTGTGTGTGACTGGTTGTCTGTGAGGTGTGTGTGTGTGTGTGACTGGTTGTCTGTGAGGTGTGTGTGTGTGTGTGTGACTGGTTGTGAGGTGTGTGTGTGTGTGACTGGTTGTCTGTGAGGTGTGTGTGTGTGTGACTGGTTGTCTGTGAGGTGTGTGTGTGTGTGACTGGTTGTCTGTGAGGTGTGTGTGTGTGTGACTGGTTGTCTGTGAGGTGTGTGTGTGTGTGTGTGACTGGTTGTCTGTGAGGTGTGTGTGTGTGTGTGACTGGTTGTCTGTGAGGTGTGTGTGTGTGTGTGTGACTGGTTGTCTGTGAGGTGTGTGTGTGTGTGTGTGTGACTGGTTGTCTGTGAGGTGTGTGTGTGTGTGTGTGTGACTGGTTGTCTGTGAGGTGTGTGTGTGTGTGTGTGTGACTGGTTGTCTGTGAGGTGTGTGTGTGTGTGTGTGACTGGTTGTCTGTGAGGTGTGTGTGTGTGTGTGACTGGTTGTCTGTGAGGTGTGTGTGTGTGTGACTGGTTGTCTGTGAGGTGTGTGTGTGTGAGACTGTCTGGTTGTCTGTGAGGTGTGTGTGTGTGAGACTGTCTGGTTGTCTGTGAGGTGTGTGTGTGTGTGACTGTCTGCTTGTCTGTGAGGTGTGTGTGTGAGACTGTCTGCTTGTCTGTGAGGTGTGTGTGTGTGAGACTGTCTGCTTGTCTGTGTGAGGTGTGTGTGTGAGACTGTCTGCTTGTCTGTGTGAGGTGTGTGTGTGAGACTGTCTGGTTGTCTGTGTGAGGTGTGTGTGTGTGTGACACTGTCTGGTTGTCTGTGTGAGGTGTGTGTGTGTGTGACACTGTCTGGTTGTCTGTGTGGTGTGTGTGTTGGTGAGACTGTCTGGTTGTCTGTGAGGTGTGTGTGTGTGAGACTGGTTGTCTGTGAGGTGTGTGTGTGTGAGACTGGTTGTCTGTGAGGTGTGTGTGTGTGTGTGACTGGTTGTCTGTGAGGTGTGTGTGTGTGTGTGTGACTGGTTGTCTGTGACGTGTGTGTGTGTGTGTGTGACTAGTTGTCTGTGAGGTGTGTGTGTGTGTGTGTGACTAGTTGTCTGTGAGGTGTGTGTGTGTGTGTGACTGGTTGTCTGTGAGGTGTGTGTGTGTGTGTGTGACTGGTTGTCTGTGAGGTGTGTGTGTGTGTGTGTGTGTGTGACTGGTTGTCTGTGAGGTGTGTGTGTGTGTGTGACTGGTTGTCTGTGAGGTGTGTGTGTGTGTGACTGGTTGTCTGTGAGGTGTGTGTGTGTGTGACTGGTTGTCTGTGAGGTGTGTGTGTGTGTGACTGGTTGTCTGTGAGGTGTGTGTGTGTGTGACTGGTTGTCTGTGAGGTGTGTGTGTGTGTGTGTGACTGGTTGTCTGTGAGGTGTGTGTGTGTGTGTGTGACTGGTTGTCTGTGAGGTGTGTGTGTGTGTGTGACTGGTTGTCTGTGAGGTGTGTGTGTGTGTGTGTGACTGGTTGTCTGTGAGGTGTGTGTGTGTGTGTGTGTGACTGGTTGTCTGTGAGGTGTGTGTGTGTGTGTGTGTGACTGGTTGTCTGTGAGGTGTGTGTGTGTGTGTGTGACTGGTTGTCTGTGAGGTGTGTGTGTGTGTGACTGGTTGTCTGTGAGGTGTGTGTGTGTGTGTGACTGGTTGTCTGTGAGGTGTGTGTGTGTGTGACTGGTTGTCTGTGAGGTGTGTGTGTGTGTGTGTGTGACTGGTTGTCTGTGAGGTGTGTGTGTGTGTGTGTGACTGGTTGTCTGTGAGGTGTGTGTGTGTGACTGGTTGTCTGTGAGGTGTGTGTGTGTGTGTGACTGGTTGTCTGTGAGGTGTGTGTGTGTGTGTGACTGGTTGTCTGTGAGGTGTGTGTGTGTGTGTGACTGGTTGTCTGTGAGGTGTGTGTGTGTGTGTGACTGGTTGTCTGTGAGGTGTGTGTGTGTGTGTGACTGGTTGTCTGTGAGGTGTGTGTGTGTGTGTGACTGGTTGTCTGTGAGGTGTGTAGGTGTGTGTGTGTGTGTGACTGGTTGTCTGTGAGGTGTGTAGGTGTGTGTGTGTGTGTGACTGGTTGTCTGTGAGGTGTGTAGGTGTGTGTGTGTGTGACTGGTTGTCTGTGAGGTGTGTAGGTGTGTGTGTGTGTGACTGGTTGTCTGTGAGGTGTGTGTGTGTGTGTGACTGGTTGTCTGTGAGGTGTGTGTGTGTGTGTGACTGGTTGTCTGTGAGGTGTGTGTGTGTGTGTGACTGGTTGTCTGTGAGGTGTGTGTGTGTGTGTGACTGGTTGTCTGTGAGGTGTGTGTGTGTGACTGGTTGTCTGTGAGGTGTGTGTGTGTGTGTGTGACTGGTTGTCTGTGAGGTGTGTGTGTGTGTGTGACTGGTTGTCTGTGAGGTGTGTGTGTGTGTGTGTGTGACTGGTTGTCTGTGAGGTGTGTGTGTGTGTGTGTGACTGGTTGTCTGTGAGGTGTGTGTGTGTGTGTGTGACTGGTTGTCTGTGAGGTGTGTGTGTGTGTGTGACTGGTTGTCTGTGAGGTGTGTGTGTGTGTGTGTGTGTGACTGGTTGTCTGTGAGGTGTGTGTGTGTGTGTGACTGGTTGTCTGTGAGGTGTGTGTGTGTGTGTGTGTGTGACTGGTTGTCTGTGAGGTGTGTGTGTGTGTGTGTGTGTGTGTGACTGGTTGTCTGTGAGGTGTGTGTGTGTGTGTGACTGGTTGTCTGTGAGGTGTGTGTGTGTGTGTGACTGGTTGTCTGTGAGGTGTGTGTGTGACTGGTTGTCTGTGAGGTGTGTGTGTGTGACTGGTTGTCTGTGAGGTGTGTGTGTGTGACTGGTTGTCTGTGAGGTGTGTGTGTGTGTGTGTGTGTGTGTGACTGGTTGTCTGTGAGGTGTGTGTGTGTGTGTGACTGGTTGTCTGTGAGGTGTGTGTGTGTGTGTGTGACTGGTTGTCTGTGAGGTGTGTGTGTGAGACTGGTTGTCTGTGAGGTGTGTGTGTGTGTGTGTGAGACTGTCTGGTTGTCTGTGAGGTGTGTGTGTGTGACTGGTTGTCTGTGAGGTGTGTGTGTGTGACTGGTTGTGTGTGTGTGTGAGACTGTCTGGTTGTCTGTGAGGTGTGTGTGTGTGTGTGTGTCTGGTTGTCTGTGAGGTGTGTGTGTGTGTCTGGTTGTCTGTGAGGTGTGTGTGTGTGTCTGGTTGTCTGTGAGGTGTGTGTGTGTGTGTGTGTGTCTGGTTGTCTGTGAGGTGTGTGTGTGTGTGTGTGTGACTGGTTGTCTGTGAGGTGTGTGTGTGTGTGTGTGTGACTGGTTGTCTGTGAGGTGTGTGTGTGTGTGTGACTGGTTGTCTGTGTGATTTTGATGTGCCATTGTCTGGCTCCAAAAAGTTAATCAAGTTTGTCAAGTCCCGAGTTACATGATCTATTATGCGCTTGTCTCAATCCCACTTTGCATTCTGGGATTGCAAACTATGCAATTTAAGAAATCAAAAATACATCTCTGCTGTATTTTTTCCACTTTCTTTAGAGTTTCAACATGGAAGGGGAGCCTGCATTCAACAAAGGTATATTACAGTATAAAGTTTTTTTTGCTTAATGGAGTAGACCATTACCTGGGGTAATTAAAGGTGGTGCAGGTTGTTTAGTTTGATAATAATTATAATAAGGGCGGTAGCCCCCGCACCTTGATTATTAGGGGTGCTGGGGCCAGTGAGAGAGGCCCTTGCCTCAGTAATTAATAGGGGTCCTTTTTCCAGTTGCCGGTTTAGATCTTATTTAGGTGGCTGGGGGCTATATCCGCAGGGTCCTGGAATTTTGATAGGGGACAGGGTCATTTGGGTAGGCCCTGGCCACAAAATATTTTGGGGGAAAGTGGGGGACAGAAATGGATGGGGACTGTGTTGGCTGCTACGTCCCCTAGCGTTATTTTAACCTCATGGTGGGAAGGTAACAGCCTTACCACAGTAATGCTTTAACGCATGATGTTTTGGGGCTCTGTGTTTTGAGTTGAATCGCACGTTATTAATTATGCTAAAAAAAAAAAAAAGTGCTATTGAATAGATCACAATTTATCTGAGCATAAATATGAAACAATTTTAATCCTCATGTTGTTTAATATCTAGTGGAAAGTGTATATATATCTCATGTGGAAGATGCTGTGTCGTTTTGGGCCCAGGTATGAAAATTCAAATGTCGTCCGACTTACCAAACAATGTACATACTTAATTTCAGATGCATTTAACATGCAAGTAATTTTCTTTCTATAGCCCCTGAGTAAAATCCACGACATTTCTAAATTGAGTGACTCTTTGGCAAAGGTTTGCCCGTTGAGGAGCACTGTATTTGGAATTCCTGATCTTGATAAGGTAACATTTGATGTTAAATTCCCTTGTTTTAATTTTTTTTTTTTGCCTCTGTTATACTATTGTGTCAAAATTGATTTCCATAATATATTTCTGTAACATTTACATAATTATAGTAAGCATTGCTACGACATTGTGGCAAACAACTAAACAATGTGACAGTAGGGAAAAAATAGAATTGAAAATATATTACTCTGAATATCCAGAACTTCCAGGTAAATGTGTTAAAAGAAATAATGAAACCATGATATTGTAAATATCAAATAATAGTACTGTCTAAATCAAGTCAATCAATTTCACTGTCACGCGTTGTCTAAATCATTATGTTTTAAATAATGAAATTTCAGATTATAATAGTACAATCTCAGGTACTCTACTGATGTGTGATGTTTGTCAGTGCGTTCATGATACATGGCTTACATGGCTCTCATTACTCACTAATCTGTTACTGAGCACACAAGGTTTTAATTCATTTCCAGTTTACATTATATAGTTCTTGCTTATTTTTGTTCACTTATGACTATAACGGTTCTTAGTTCAAAGGACAACTAGCTAAAATTGAAGTTCTGTTTAATTGAAAGCTTGCATAAAGTGTAGGGATTTTATATAGAAATGCTTTGATGAAAAAAATATACAAATAAATTGCCCTTTTGAGCCCTTTTTCTCCATATTGCTCTACCAGGAGGCAGACATTTTGGTCAGAATCTTTGGTCAGATCTTTGTTCATCTGACCCAAGATTCTAAACAACATATTCACCCCCTGAGATAACTATATGGAGTAAAGAGGGCTCAAGAATATAATTTGTAGTCTTTTATTCAAGAATTTCTTTGTCATCTACACTTGATACAATTTTTCAGTTAAACATAAGTACATTTTTTTGCTGCAGTTGTCTTTTAACTTGTCCTTCTTTTCCCATTGCTTGATACTTCTTTGGAAGTGGTTGGTGTCTCCATAAATGTTTTATTTTTATTATGTGCATCAACAATTTTTTGTTTTTTGCTTACGCACTTATACTCTGATATTGTGCATTTTTTTTTTTTTTTTTAGGAGCTTTATCTGTGCACATAGCAAGTACTTTTACTATTTTACACAAACGTGGGTGTCCCTCTGCATTGGCACGATATTGTACTTACATTTGCAGTGAAATCTTTTTCTTTTTTTTTTTTTTTTTTTTTTTTTTTAGATTTATGCTGGGCTTTTTTCAGCTGACAAGTGCTGGTACCGGTGTAAGTTGCAGTATGTGGTTAGTGATGAAAAGGTAAGTCGAAGGGATATAGTTGGTACCTACCCGTCCAACTGTGGAGTAGCTGGGGGGGTGCAGTTGGATGCTCAGGCTTAAACGTATTTCTGGTGATAGACCGCTTCCCTACTTACTATTGTAGCACCTTAAAAACTACCTAGTTATTAATAATATGGCAATTGGTTTAAGATTTATTTTTTTCATTGAGTAGTGGACTTCTAACCATTTTTCTAGTTCGTGTCTCTGCTAAGATGTTTCTTTACCAAGATAAAATTAACCGGTTTCCTTCAACTGCGCTACAAACAAAAAAAGGGGATATGTAAATTTCCTCAACTTTACACTAACTTGCTGCTTTGATACACAGACCAATATACCAGTGGGGGATAGTCACTAAAATGGAGAAGTGATCAGCAAGTAACCTGCAACAACCAGGCGTTAATAGCCAAGTTTGATAAATTGTCCAAATTGCCTGACTTTCCAACTCAACTATGAATGCCTGATTTTTTCAGGTCTCTTGTCAGTTCAGGTTTAGCGAGTTTACCCTGAGACTTTATAACCCATTTATTATTAATGGGTTATAAATTATTAGCCAGCTGTGTAATTCTGTAACCATATCCTTCACTTTATGCAAGTCTTTCAATATAGCCTCCATTATAAAAAAAAAAAAAAAGCACAACTTTCCTCTTAAAATAAATTATTAAAATATTATATTTAATTTACAAGAATAGCCATCCTTTAACATTACAACATGTCCATACATCCAATAGGTTATTAATAGGTTATTAAAACCAAGGTAGAACGTCGCATAAATACATATATTCATCTATCTATTTGACTTCCCTTTTTCTGTGATGTAATAACAGTTTATTGCTCATTGTGGGCCATCTATTCCGCTATCCTGCATACAGTAGGTTTCAAATTCTGTTTCTCCCTGTGGTAATAAATATTTTTTCTTTTCTTAGTGCGCAGTCACATATATTGATTATGGAAATTCAGAAATTTTAGATCGATCTAGCATTGTCGAACTTCCAGATGATCTGCAGTTCCCACCTATTGCACAGAAATATAGACTGTGGGCTCTCCAACTGCAAGCATGTTCCGATATAGAACAGGTAACCCACTGACTCCATACATAACTATATTCGTCTGGATTTGTTTAATAATGTCTGAAATACACAAGGTTATCAAAATAAGCTTGTGACTTGTTGCTCTCATGCAACAATGAATTATTTGACACCGCAGTAATTTAAACCAATTTTTTTTTAAAATCAATTTAATGACCTCATGTTCTTTATATGCAAATCAGACCTGTCTGTTTGAAAGTGGGCATGGCATCCACAAAATCGTGGGAATGCAAATTTGTATAGTAAGCCACGAAAGCATGTCATAAACCAGTGACGCCATATACATTTGTTTTCTTATAAACCAAGCATTTCTGGTAACACATCTTTTATTCAAACAAATTGTTTAAGTTCTTCTATTGTGTTTAATTCTTCACATATTGGTTTTTACTCTTAGGGTCTCAAATTTCTATCCAGTCTCATAGCAGATAAGCAAATCACTGTGCATCAGAAAGCAACATACAAGGACGGCACTGTGATAGTTCAGGTTATACATGAAAACCTTGATGTTGGCGAAGAGGTGGCTAAAAAAGGATTTGCTGAGAAATGCAAACTAGTCAACAGCGTAAATAACCTGGAAGACAAAACCGATGGTTCACTGGACAATGCAAAGCTCTGCTTTCCATGGCAGGGTAGAAAAATGGAAAGGCCTCCTATGAGAGAACCAAAGTCTTTACCCATGCTGAAAGCATGCGACTTGCGGAAGGAATATTTGTGTAGCAACAATTTACAGTCAGTAAGGTATGTATTCATTGCTTTGATACTGTGATGAAACCTCTTCTCAGTTTATGTATATCTTATTGTATTCTGGACAGGCCAAAGGTTCAGCATGATGTGCATATTGGAGATGGAATGAAAAGTAATCAGAAAATGCTCGATCAACTTAAATTGGAAAAAGAGTCTTTATTACAGCAAGTTAATGCCCTACAGCATCAGATACAAGAGCATACTTTCAAATCTGAGGTAAATTTACAGTCGGCAGAATTCCTTTTTGTTGCCCATAGTTTGTTAAATAGCATCTGTCATAGCATGTAGTGCCTCCCGTCGCAGTGCTCTGGGAACTACATGAGCTCCTTGTTTACGGAGCCCGGGAGTTTGAAGTAAAGGAGTTTCTCTGCTGGACTCCAGAAAGGTGAGTATGCCTTATCCTAATTGTCCCACATCCGAATTTGTTTTTGTTTTTTTTTACATTTTGGATCATTTCATTTTTGGATCTTTGTATAAGGGATACTCAACCTGTATATATTTTTTTGCATAGTTTTTGTTAAGCTTTTTAAAAAGGGCATTAATAACATAATTTCTGTACAGATGTTACTCCATTCCGTACATATTTTTACTGCATTCAAAAATGCTCAGTTTTCATTTTGATTTCAGTTTTTACAGTTAAAATACAGTTTGAAATAACTTTTGTTGTAAAAAAAATAAAAATGTAAAATATATTTGCTACAGAAGGAAAATGAGCAGTCCGAAGAAACCATTCGTAGTTTGGAAAAGAGTTTGCAGTCAGCAGTAGGAAACAAATTGAACATTTTAACCTCCAAGATTGAAATTCTGAAAACTGTAAGGTGCGGCGAAGTATTTATTTACACAAAGCTATTTTTAAAAAATTCCATATAACTTGCATTTTCCTTGTTTTTTTTTTCTGTTTAGATTTTTAAAATGTATAGGTTACTTATGTTTATATTATTTCCTTTAAAGCACTTCAAACACAAAAGTAAATTGGTGCAGCAGGTGATATACCAGCAGTACTGTGTGAACAAGCTCCATATTCGATCTATTTAAAGTGCAGCATTACACATAAAGCTCTTTCCACTTAGTGTAAATACAAATACAAAAATTTACATGTGAATATATACAAGTTAAACTTTTTTCCTATAAGGTAGTCTTGTATTCAGGCTTTTAGGTTTTTTTCCTAAAGGAATATCCAAAGTTTGGAGGGTCGTCTTATAATCAGGGTCGTCTTATATTCAAGCAAATATGGTACGTATTTCACAGCTGCAATGACTGTATCCTAAATTTGGCTCTGTACCTGACATTCATGACCGATATCCATGTTACGTCACTAACGATAATTTAGAAAAAAAAATGGTTTCAAGCCACTATGTGCTACTTGTATTTATTGCCCTACAACATCCCCCCCCCATATTTTGTTTTATAATACATTAAATGATCAAAATAATGGCATCAAAAGGAACCCCTTTTGTCCTGAAGAAACAATATATAATTTGTGTGGGTATAGCAAATGACAAAGAAGAAAAATACAGCTAAACACAAACGCAGCATAAGTGTTAAAACAGTCATGGTGATTAACGTACACCATTCCAAAAATGGTCCGGTCAAGAAGGGGTTAATACGGCTGTACACACCCAGTGCTGTTTAAATGTACTATGAAGTTAAAACTTTCCTTTTATTGCATGTAATGGGAAGGTATTTGCCTTGTAGAGAAACTGTTTTAGATTGTAATATAATTTACCTTTCATTGACTGATTTTATCATTTGTTTATTCATCAGACGTGTAAATGAAAACTTAACGATTGGAAATGATCTTTTAGAAGCTATTCGTATCGTAACTGAAGAAAGACTTTCTGCTCCTTCCTCTTTAAATCAACTAGAGGAAAACTGGACTGAATATGATCTTGCTCAAGGAAAGATCCAGTGCTGCTTGGAAGTGGTGAGCTATATATTCTAGCCACCAAGTACTAAAGAACTACATGTCACTGCTATTTACATCTCCAGGAGTTAACCTGGTTCTCTTTACAGTAACAATGGCCAAGGAGTAGAGCGAATACTTTAAAAGACCGCTATTGTTTAAAACATATTAAAGATTAATAATTCAATAAATGTATAGCTTTATTACAGACTGAATATCCGGATTCTAAATATTCTGAACTTACAAGTTAGGTTTGTACTGCAGATTGTACTGAATTCTCATTCCGTTTTACTGGAGTCGAGGAGATGTTTATTTGCACACGGAATTCTGACATGTTCCCTTGCAGAATGTAGAATGCATGTGTGTCTAGAGGGAACAATAGGAGCTACCATCATTAATTGACCTCCTGCTGGATGCTAATCTGGTCATTTATGTAGAGCTTGAATGCTTGTAATACAAAGTTAAAGTAAGTTCAGTTTTATTTTAATAGCAAGAAAATAACAGTAGTTCAAAAACTGGAATATACTACTACTAGCAATGGGGATGGGTAAATCATGCAGACTATGCTGAAAGTGGGTGAAAAACACTATTCTAATAGCTGAAGTTCTGGACAGTAGTGTACACTCCTTTGTCTAGTTGGATGTGTGTTTTTCTGTCTGATTTATAAGGTCATGTAGACGGCTATTGACTGCCTGGCATGACACCTGAAGTGTTGCTGCTCAGTGGAAAATTTTGCTGGGCATAATCCAAACCAGAGGCTTCTCATTAGTCTGTTTTCTAGCAGTTTCTTTTTATTTCTTGTGCGCAGAATGAATTAGACGATCTAATAACAACGAGGAATGAAGTTCAGCAAATTCTGCACTCTTCAGTGGAGGCCTTCATTCTTGAGGTTGATGAACTGCCACTTGTTGAACGCAAGACAAAATTACAGGTATCGGCATGTAATCAAACTATTATATTCACTAGTAAATCTCTGTACATAGAATGCTAAAATGGACACACACAAAACATACATGCACACACCTTCATTAACAAACATAGGCTGACGTATTGCCCATTTCATGTGAGAAACAAGCATACAGGGCTTATTTTAATGTGCACGTTTGTGCAGTGAAAAATCCAATTTGTACAGTCATGGGAACAGGCAGTTTGATGTCTGTGCTCTGCCCAGGCTGCCACTAACATGTCTCTGGATGTTATATGGGTGCAATCAGGTGGTGCGGTGCAATGGCAAGAAATGTGGGAGCAATAATGAAAGCACGGTAGGAGAAATGTAGTGAAAGGGGTGGGGGAAGGAAATAAAAACAGTGTTTTTTTCTTTTATTCAAAAACATTTTTATTATTGGATGACTACACCTTACCACCCACCGCTAATGTGATCGTATGCGCGTTAACACACATAGGCAGTGAAAGCTGATCACTGCCTGTGTGTAAAGTGTTGCAATGATGCCTCGATAGAGGCATCATGCAACACCTTCTGTGCCCCCCGGGTGATCGCGGGGTGTGTGCTGTATTGGAGGAGCATCCTCCTCCAATACAGCGTGCCCAGAGGAGAGCAACGGAAGAGATCTTCCATCTCTCTGAAACCGCTACTTGACTGCCCCTAGAGGCAGTTAGACAGTATTACAGTTAGAAATAGAAAATAAAATAAATAAATGGAAAAAGCTAACCCTTGATCTACTAAACCTAGATCTAGGGTTAGGGTTATAATTAAGGTTACAGGGGGGTTCGGGTGAATACAAGGGTTAGATTAAGGGGATCGGGTAGATTTAGGGTTAGGGTAAATTTAGGGTTGGGGTAAATTTAGGGTTGGGGTTAAAAGGTCACTGTAGAAGAAAATGGTTAGAAAACAAAACCCACTAATATTGTTTATTGCCCTCCTAGTTGAAATAAAACATAGGCAAACATGGACACATTGGTATTTCTAAACTCAGGACAAATAGTAGAAATATATAGACGGGTCTTTTTTACCATTTGTAATTGTTTAAAAAAAAAAACAAGTTAGAAGTGTTTTTTTATGGCATATTTTCATCATATTTTATATATTTTTTTAATAGTAAATTATATCATATGATAAAAATAATAGTATTAAATGAAAGCCCTATCTGTCCTTTAAAAAATGATATATAATTTGTGTTGGTGGACTGAACACAAAGAAAGAAATTCACAGTTCAGTAAACGTATGACAAAAATAATGGAATTCGGGTCTTCAAGGTACATCAAATGCAGCATAGCACTGGGTCACTAAGGGGTTAATAATAAATTATGATAAAATAGTTTTGTGATTCTATGGGTTTGACATAGTGATGATTTAACATACAGTGATATTTTTATTTCTTAAAATAGGCCCTGCAGGGATATTGGTTTCCTTTCTAGTCATTCTAGTCATTCATCGTGCAGGTGGCACTATGGAAGATGCATGTTGGCAGGTTTATAAAGACACTGTGAAAAAAACATTTTACGGACATAAAATGAAATGAGTCTTCCAGCGGTAATGGCGACTAAATTTGTGTGCAGTAGCACTAATTACACCCATCAGATTAGAGGTCAAACCCCACAAACTCTTCCTTACAGCTAAGTGATGCGTAACCTCATTGCATTTCTTTTTAAAACAGGACTTGCTGCTGTCACTTGAGGGTGCGTACGGTGCACCTGGAGATAGTGAAGATTTGGGTGCTGTGTTTGAAACCTTTTTTAAATGGAAACAGGTGAAGACTGAGCAGTTCAACTGTGTCAGAAATGATACAAACCATTCACTAGGATCACTGTCGGCATGGTTTTTTGACATCAAAGAGGTATTATTCTTTTGCAACTGATTGGCAGTGGGAAGACAGGGGAATACTCACCTCCTCTTTGAATGTAGGAATTAAACATACCAGAGAAACTGTGACTCTATACTAGTCCTTCTATCATGTCTGGGACCAGGGCAGTTGCTCCTTTAACCTCGTCTTAGAGACCACCATTTTGATCTTTCACCAAACCTGGCACCGTGCAGAAGTTCCAAGATTAGCTGGGCCTGTGTAAGTTAATTTACTTCACCAGGACAGATTGTCTTTCACTAGGGTAAGCTGACTGAGTATACCTCCTGGTGATAAAGAAGGTTTTTGGTTTTTCTTCAGAGGGAAGGTATTGATGTGTGTATTAAAAATCTGATCTCAAAAAGGTTTTCTCAGGCCTTACAGTTACTAGACTTAATATACAAACTTGTTGGATCCTTGCGTTTTTAATTTGAATTTCCTTTATATTTTTTCTTATTTCTGCTTGTCTGACTCTGGCGTTCAACAACCCAGCTATGTGTTTAGAAAAGTAAGAGTTCACCTTTTCTGTTTCTAAAGTTTTTTGACCTGACATCTGAAACATCCTTGGGCTCTTCTGAAGTTGTGGGAAATATTGATGGCATCTTGGACCAAGTAGAGTCAGACATATCGAAGGAACTGGAAATCTCTCTTGTGGTATGTGCGTGTCTTACATTGTCAAACTAAATGCGTGTTTTTGGAGGTTTTGCTTTAAAAACTACTCAAGTCACCATTTTTAATTTAATGCAGGAACAAAGTGACACGGACCGGAAAATAATAAAAAATGCATATAACAGTGTTGTGAAGCAGATTAATCAGGAACTTCAGCTTCTATCACTTACTCAGTCTAAATATTCAGCAAGTGTTGAAGTAAGTGTGTCTGAAATCTTTGTTTTTCGTTCAAATTCCACCTTTTTTTTTTTCCCTAAACAATCATCTATTTTTAATGTAATTCATGTGACACGTGTACTTTAGAACCTGTTCCTTTCCCAAATCTTTCACTTTTCAGAATATTTTTAAGTCTCTGTGAAAGTGTTTCATTTAGTTTCTTTTAATCAAACCAACACATATTAACCCCTTGCCGACAAAGGACGTGCCTGGCACGTCCTGCATTGAATGAAGCGGTTTTCGCGATCAACGATCGCGAAAACCGCTTTAACAGTGCTGGTCTATTGCCTCGACATCGAGGCAATAGCCAGCACTGAAATTTCTAGCATGCTGCTCCGTCAATATGGCTAAGTCCTCTGCCGGTCTGAGCTTCGGAAGTGAAAGTAACTTCACTTCCGTCGCTCTGAATATGCTACTTAACTACCCCTAGTGGTAGTTTAGTAGCATTGCAATGGGAAATATTTAAAATAAATATTTAATTAATTAAAAACAGGTTATTTAGCTATATTAGCCTATAGGGTTAAAATTAAATATTTTTTAGCATAAGGGATAGGGTTAAAATTAAATTAAAGTTAAAAAATATTAATGGATATAATAAGGATTAGAGTTGGGGTTAAATTTAGTGTTAGGGTAAAATTTTGGGTTCGGGTTGAGGTGAAAAGATCAATATAGGAAAAAAACAAAAAACACTATTTTTGGTTTTTGCCCCATAACTCGCAAAAAAATATGGAAACATGCATATTTTTGGCCTCGGGAGAACATTTAGAAACTATTTAGACGGGGTCTTTTTTAATGATTTTATTTGTGTAAATTATATTTTAGGTCAAAGTTAGAAAAAGTGTGTTTTTTTTTTTTACATTTTTCATCATATATTTTATGATTTTTTTTGTAGTAAATTATAAGATATGATGGACATAATGGTATCTAATGAAAGCCCTTCTTATGACGATAAAAACAACATATAATTTGTGTGGGTACTGTATGTGAGAGAAAAAAATTACAGCTAAACACAAACACCCTAGAGATGTCAAAACAGCCATTGTCACCAAGGGAAAGTCAAGGTGAAAATGTCTTGTCACTAAGGGGTTAATGCATGCCACTACCGAAATCTTCACTCATCACATGGTTTACTTACCGTATATACTCGAGTATAAGCCGAGTTTTTCAGCACAATTTTTGTGCTGAAAAATGCCCCCCTCGGCTTATACTCGAGTCGGTGGGGAAAAAAAAATAAATCTAAAACTTACCTCGTTCCTGCTCTGTCCCCCGGTGCTCTGAAGCTGCGTGGCTGTGAGGGAAGCGTTGTGAGCTTCCCTCCGGTCGCGCGGTCAGTAAAGTGTGTTTTTTTTAAACAAACTTTATTGACCGCGCGGCTGGAGTGAAGCTCACAACGCTTCCCTCACAGCCAAGCAGCTTCAGAGCACCGGGGGACAGAGCAGGAACGAGGTAAGTGCTGGGGTCTGGGGGAGGAGGGTGGCATAACGAGCATACTAAGGGGCAATATCCTGGCATATTGGGGGCAAATATCCTGGCATATTGGGGGCAAATAGCCTGGCATATTGGGGGAAATATACTGGCATATTGGGGGCAATATCCTGGCATATTGGGGGCAATATCCTGGCATATTGGGGGCAATATCCTGGCATATTAAATGGCATAATGGGGGCAATATTTACCAGTAGCTGCCTCATTTTCCACCCTAGGCTTATACTCGAGTCAATATTTTTTCCCAGTTCTTTGTGGTAAAATTAGGTGCCTCTGCTTATATTCGGGTCGGCTTATACTCGAGTATATACGGTATTTCTGTTTTGGCTATGTTGTACGTTAAGGATCGTGGCTGTTCTAACACTTTTGCAGTGTTTTGTTTTAGTTGTATTTTATCTCTCTCTCATTTATAAGGGTCTACTCAGTAAAGAGAATTTCAGGGAATTAAGGTGGATTTTTAACCTTTAGGCCAATGCAGCTGAATGGGATAATCTAAAAAGTGAATTAAAAAAAAGGCACCTGTAAAAAAAAAAAAATCACTGGCACCTATAGGCTGCCCTGAAAAAATATTATATATTTGCTAATGTCCCATGCCGCTAGCAAAAAAAAAAAGCATGCAGGCCCTTTCTTTAACCATCCGATAATTTGAAACGAAAGACATCTGATTGACCTCCCTTTCTCCAGCTTTACCATTGGCTGGTTTTCATTTGGGTAGCCTCTGTGTGGGGGTCCAGATGCATTTGACAGCCTATGGACCCCTGCGTGGGTTACTTTTATTATTGGGGTAGCATAGTTGCCAACATCGGCCATGTTTCCAGGGACCCATATTTGCTCTGCATGCTGCAGAAAGACCATGCAACATGCATCACGGCAGTATGTAGGATGATATACCCACAGACAGAATCCAATTCATTAATCGCGATGGAGATCTCATAGGACCTACCATGATTAATTAATTGGATTGTGTCTGTGGGTATATGCATCGTACAGATTGCCGGGCTGCACTTTGCATGCTCTCTCTTTGCAGCATGTGGAACAAATATGAGTCCCTGGAAACATGGCCGATGTTGGCAACTATGTGGTAGACAGGGCAAGTAGCCCTGTCCCCCAATGTATTATATAGGGCACTGATGGTGACTGTTTTTGGGCCCTAGTACCCAATTTTCTGCATGAAACCAAGTTGCAGACCTCAAAGTGTAGCTTCTTTAGCTCCAGCACCCATATTTGCACTCACAGGACTTGCACCAGCAACCTGCTGATGTCGGGCACTGGGGACCAGGATGTCATGTGACACCCAGTGCTCCGATTATTCCGTAGTGCGGCGCAAGGGGGCGTAGATTTGCATATTCCACCCCCATGGTGGTGCTCAACCTGGCTGCGTGCCACAAGGGGAGGCTTAGTGTGTCGGGCCAGCGGCAGTCCATGGACCCCGAGAAAGGCAATTTGTTTTAATCATTTTTATATCAATTCTACAATTGAAAACTAATTGATATTCTAGAAATTAAGCTGTATCAGCCCATTTCAGGTTTTTCACAGAGTTTTACAGGACCGCAATACCTGAACCGAATCAGCAAATATGGCAGATTTCGAGCCAAAATCAGCTATATGGAGTAGCCAAATTTCCATAAATTCAGATGGAAATCTGGCTTAATGGCCTGGGCCAGATCAATGTATAATTGAGAAGACCCTATGAAATTAGATGCTACATAATAGTTGTTAAGATTGGGAAGGCCTGTTTTTGAGAAGTTTTAATGTTTTCAATCCTCTGTTACTTATTTTGATTCTTTTCAGTTTACAAAGAATGTCGTTGAACATCTTGGTAGAAATCCTAATGTTGACCACTTAATGGCTATCAAGAAAAATATCAAACAAATGAAGGCTCAGCTGAGATGGAAAATAGTTGAGAAGAGTGCGTCAGAAGAGGTACAATTGATATGCTGGGGGAGTTGTGTTTTAATACTATTTTATTTTTATATTACACATTTTTGTGCATGCTGGATCATTTTAAAATGTGCTGGTCAAGCATTCAGAGGTCTTAATTTCTTCAGCGTCTACAGCACTATATCTGTGTTCTCAGCTCATAACTGCAAGATACACAAGTGTTTTTAGACGTCCATTAAATTTCACTGCTCCATTTGTCTGTTCTCTCCTGTGAGTTCATTGAGGTGGTGTGCCCTTAAAGTAGTCAGTTGATAACCGTGGCATTTGAGGTTGGCCTCCTATCTTTGACATGATTAATTTAGTGTATTCTTTGATTGGTCAGAATTTACCTTATAAACCCATAACTTGTCTCATTAGAGTGTGTTTTGTTATTGGGCATCAAGCAACTTGGCACCCAGGACCAAATTCTCAGTGTGGCTATCTGGTCTATGCTTTGTATATTTATGAAGTTATTATTTCCAATGACGGCTGCTTCTTCACACTGCTTTCAAGTAGTGGTACTTCCTGCAATAGGTGGAAGAGGGAAAACAATCTCTGCTTCCATATTCGGTTAATACTGATATATGAGCGTTCGTTATTGAGTTTAGGCCCCACCTTTAGTCACATTGGTCTCTTTGGCAGTAGCTCCTATTCTTATTTTTATTTGTTTACATTCTTGTTTTGAATCTTCATTATTTTGCTTAATGGCTTTGGAAATCCTATGTGTTGCTTTTAGTTACCGGTAGATATTTTTCACGCTCTTCCTGTATGCTAATGCAGGATGTTTCACCTGATTGTAGATGTATTTCTGGTTAATTTACAGGTTGTCCTATCTTGCATCAGTCTGTCTCTTTGTCTATCTTAGTCTGCAACTCCCTTTGATGTTCCATGCTAAGCACTGTGTAAAATTGTTGACACTCTAAAAATGTGAATGCATCATATGGTAATTAGCTTTTTTTGTTTTGTTTTTGTTTTGTTTTTGCTGTCTGCTAGTAAACTGCCGGTTTCCCCGTGGGTGGCAATGGAAAGAACTGGAACGGAGTTACTTATATTTACTGATCATTCACAAGTGCATAGACTAGCTTACTGACTTAATGGGAAATGTTGTTCTATTTTCTTACTTTATTTTCCAGGCCGATGAATGTAATGAAATGGAACTGGATGGACTAAAACATGAAATAGCAGCGTTAAGGAATAACATATTTTCTGAAATATGTCGGGAGCAAGAAGAATATGTGCGTTAAAGTGCCAGGTTTAAATATCATAACTATCCTTTCTGAAAAGTTTTGAACAAAGTGGTAGCCTGAAGTACATCATGAACTAAAATATAGTTTGGAATTCTCAATAATTAGATGTTCAGCGACTACTCAACATTATTCCTGTATTTGACTCTGTTTTTACAATTTGCATAACTATATCAGACATAAAAACACATATTCAGTGTTAAGACCACTGTATATTATTGAAGCAATCGGATGCTTTTAATGCTCTTATATTATTGCTATGGTGTGATGCTGTAATAGGACTATGTACTTATGATTATTGCAATTCAGACATTGCTCCTTGGCAGACTTTGTATGTACTCCTCTGTCTATAAATATAATCTGTATAATTTTATACTTTCCTTTGTGAAGATAAATGTGGAAACCAGCATTTTTCTTGGATGTAATTCCTAGTAGAAAATTAGGTTTACAGTTCATTTTAAAAAGTTATTGAAAGCCTTTATTATTATCTTATGGTTTGTAATATACAAACTTCATAGATGATGTTTGAAATTTATTTTTTAGAGGACTCTAAGCACTTTGGTTAAGAAATGGTTTCCTGAGCTTCCTTTGATTCATCCTGAAGCAGGAATTCTAAGATACATGGTGAGAGAAGCCATTTTATTTATATACACGTAAATACCTGCTTCTGCCCTTTCTTTCCAGGCATAATCCCTTTGCATAGATCTAGAAATATATAAATGTGTGTGTGTAAAATATATTTACATGACAATAGTTTGTATTTACATATGAGATATGCAACTTATTTACAAATTCAACTTTTTTCACTTTTGTGTACTAAAAACATGGCTCCGTTGAGTTCAGCAGTTTTTTTTCTCAACAAAGGATGAATATATTTTCAGTGGGTTAATTGTTTTCCTTAATTTGCTTCTAATTTGCCTTAGAAATCTGGAGGTCTTCTCTCTGGCAGTATAGAGCGTGATCTTTTGGATGCTGAGCCAATGAAAGCACTGAGTAGCAAGCGTCCCCTTGTTCGTTCTGAAGTCTATAATAAGCCTGTGCTGCTAAAGGTTTGTATGCGTATTATTTCAGGAATGTCAAGTATTTACGCACTATTGCAGATTTATCAGTTTATAGGTATTATTTTTTTATTAGAAGAAGAAATTTGCTTTGGGTACTTTATATAATTGTAGTGTATGTAATGTTTATTTAATCTGTTCATTCGCTAATTACGTGGGAACCTATCTGTGTTTTTTTGTTTTTGTTATTTATGTAAACTATTTCTAAATATGTCAAATTTTGTATGTTTATAAGAAATACATTTTTTAAAAAGCCTCCTTATTTGTGTATTAATTTGTCTGATTTGCTATTGTATCTATTGGTCTGGTAGAGTGTCACTATGACAGATCACTCCTATTCGCAGTTACTGGAGAAAAGGAAGTGTCTGAGCGCTTAATTTCTAACACTCTATATCAGTGATATCTTCCAAACTAAACAAGAAAATGAATAGTTTTAGAATCGAGCATTACTCGCCATTCAAAGAGGCACTAAACTTTTTACTTTCTAGAAGCACCGGTTAAAAATATATTGGTCCTAGTAGGAGTTTAAAGTGTCATGTATTTCTTTTTTTTTAAAGGATAGGCTATTGTATCAATGTATTGGCAGCCTCCGTACTTTAATGTTGAAGGTAGATTACTTTTTTTTGTTGCTTTGTTTCCACTTTAAAGGTTTTGGTTATTGTACATAAATATACGTTGTCTGGAAAGAAGGAATTTGAAATCAATAAAACACTACTTTCTTTCCCAGGGCTACTCTGTAGGCATGGACACTGAAGAAAATGTAATAGAAAGGGCGGCAAAATACCATGCAGCATGGTGTGGACAGAAGGAAGAATCGGGCATTATGGAATTGATATACCTTTTTTTTTGCAAGGTTATTTACTTGTTTTCTTTTTCCCTTTTATTGTGCAGCCTGTTGCACCAGCATTCTTTTCTTTGTACCCTCATGCTAATATCACATATCACAGCAGTGTACCCTCAGGCTAATATCACATATCACAACAGTGTACCCTCATGCACATATATCGCAAATCACAGCTGTGTACCCCCATCTAAATATCGCATATCACAGCTGTGTACCCCCATCTAAATATCGCATATCACAGCCGTGTACCCTTATTCACATATTGCAAATCTCAGCCATGTACTCTCATGCAAATAACGATTTTTGCAGTCGGAGGCATTGATTGCTGTGTTGGGGGGATGCATTGGGTATGTCTGGGAGGCAGCGGCGTCCCGTGGGGGGTGTGGACCGCACCGGGTGACACCCGTGCTGCCGCCATCCCCCCGCAATGTATCGTGGTGCTGAACTTTTTTTTTTAAACGACGGAGACAGAACGGTCAGGAGGTAAGTACTGGGGAAGGGGGGAGGAGGGTGGCATATAAAATGAGCAAAATACTGGCATATTGAGTGTCAAAATACTGGTATATTGAGTGTCAAAAAACTGGCATATGGAGTGGCAAAAAACTGGCATATTGAGTGGCAAAAAAATAGCATATTGAAGGGCATATTGAGTGTCTAAATACTGGCATACTGAATGGCAAAAAAATACTGGCATATTGAATGGCAAAAAAATACTGGGATATTGAATGGCAAAATAATACTGGGATATTGAATGGCAAAATAATACTGGGATATATTAAATGGCAAAAAACTGGCATATTGAGTGGCTAAATACTGGCATATTGAGTGGCTAAATACTGGCATATTGAGTGGCAAAATACCGTATTTGCTCGATTATAAGACGACCCTGATTATAAGACGACCCCCCAAACTTTGGATATTCCTTAAGGAAAAAAACTAAAAGCCTGAATATAAGACTACCCTATAGGAAAAAAGTTAAACTTGTATATATTCACATGTAAATTGCTTTTTTAATAAAAATTATGATATCAAAAAATGTATTTCTAGTTTTTATTTCTTTTTATGTGCCAATGCTGCCTTTCTCTTTCCCTTGCCCCCATTTTTCTCCTCTCCCCCCTCCCCTTGCCTGTCTCTTAACCCCCTCACTCCCCTTGTCTCTGTCTCTTAACCCCTTCCCTCCCCTTGTCTCTGTCTCTTAACCCCTTCCCTCCCCTTGTCTCTGTCTCTTAACCCCTTCCCTCCCCTTGTCTGTCTCTTAACCCCTTCCCTCCCCTTGTCTCTGTCTCTTAACCCCTTCCCTCCCCTTGTCTGTCTCTTAACCCCCTCCCTCCCCTTGACTCTGTCTCTGCGTCCCCCTCCCTCCCCCTGTCTCTCTGTCCCCCTCCCTCCCTCCCCCTGTCTCTCTGTCTCTCTGCCCCCCTCCCTCTGTCTCTCTGCCCCCCCTCCCTCCCTTCCCCTTACCTTGATCCCTGGTGGCTAGTGGGGGCAGCCGGGGGATGTCTGCACGATACTTGCAGACATCCTCCATGCTGCCCGACACGGCAGTCTATTATGACGGACAGCTGTCCGTCATAATAGTCTGCCGTGTCGGGCAGCATGGAGGATATCTGCACGTATCGTGCAGACATCCCCCAGCTGCCCGATTGTCCCTGGTGCCTAGTGGGGCAGCAGAGGAAGTCTGCGCGATGAGCGCAGACCTCCCCTGCTGCCGCCCGGCACGCTCGCCGGGACTTCTGTGACGAAAGCGGAAGTATCCGGCTTCTTCACAGAAGCCCCGGCGGTCGTGCCGGGCGGAAGCAGGGGAGTCTGCGCTCGTTGCGCAGACTTCCCCTGCTGCTAGAGAGGGGGATCCAGGTCCCCTGCAGCTCTGCTGGGGACCTGGATCCATGTCTTATAATCTGACCTCAATTTGAGGTCAGATTATAAGAGACCTCGATTATAAGACGAGGGGGATTTTTCAGAGCATTTGCTCTGAAAAAAACCTCGTCTTATAATCGAGCAAATACGGTATTACTGTGATATTGAGTGGCAAAATATTACTGGGATATTGAATGGCAAAATACTGGCATATATTAAATGGCAAAAAACTGGCATATTGAGTGGAAAAATACTGGCATATTGAATTTCAAAATACTGGCATATTGAATGGCAAAATACTGGCATATTTTAAATTGCAAAGTACTGGCATATTGGGCAAATTGGCTGTAGCTTTTTAATCGCAAAATAATACTGGCATATTATTGGGCACATTGGCTGTGGCTTTTTAATGGCAAAATAATACTGGCATGTTATTGGGCAAATTGGCTGTGGCTTATTAATGGCAAAATAATACTGGCATGTTATTGGGCAAATTGGCTGTGGCTTATTAATGGCAAAATAATACTGGCATATTATTGGGCAAATTGGCTGTGGCATATCAAATGGCAAAATAATACTGGCATATTATTGGGCAAATTGTGGTTTATGAATGACAAAATAATACTGGCATATTATTTGGCAAATTGGCTGTGCCATATTCATGGGCAAACACTGGCATATTAATGGGAAAACTGGTTTATTTTAATTGGCAAAGTGATGCTGTGACATGGTCTGTGGGGCAAAGTGACACTCTGGTATGTTCAGTGGGACATTGACACTGTGACATGCCTAGTGCTGTGGGTGCAATATAGGTGCATGGCAAGTTCTGTGAGTACTGTATGGTGCTGTTAAGTCATTTAGGTGCAATGTGGGTGCAGAGGAATGGAATAAAAACAAGGAATGTAATTTTGCAATAACATTTTTGTTACATATGAAAATAGTTGAATATTAAAAAATTCAAACAAGTATAAATGCAACTAGTTATAGAGAGATAAAGAGATGTCTGTGTGTATAGATATGTATTGTTTTAGAATTGTACAATTGTCACCTCTTGGGGCTCCTGTGTGTCGCATAATTAATAGCTCTTTTGTGTGGCATAATAATGGGGCGCTTGGGGGGATGCACTGGCTATGTCTGAGGGGGCAGATGGCTGTGTGGGGGGATGCACTGGCTATGTCTCTGGGCAGATCCCACCCCTGTGTGGATGCAAATAAAAGGAAATAAAAATAAGAAATGCAATATTTTTTCAATCTTAATTTTTATTAAATATGAAAAAAAAGTTTACATGTGAATTAATATTTACACGTAAAAATTTTTTCCCTGTAGGGCAGTCTTATATTTAGGATATTTCTTTTTTTCCTAAATGAATATTACAATAGTTGGGGGTCGTCCTATATTCAAGCAAATACACTACTTGTCGATTTTAAGCTCCGCTTCCAAACTGTAGATTATTTTGAAACTGGCAGCTTCCTGAGCCAATCAGAGTGAGCAGAAGTTGCAATAACATTATTATTCTCTCCATTCCTCTAAAAGCACTAAAATGTTTTAAAACACACACTCTGTATGTGCCTTTATCCTGTAAAATAAAACACCAAAAAATATATTAATATATAACTCCTACCTAAAAAGGCAGAGCTTTTTGCAACAGGAAAATAAATAAAAGAATGTGTACATACATTATTGAAATTCTCAGTATGTACTTTTATATAGAAATAATTAATATTAATAACTGATCCTTCCACAAGGTGGCTCTGTGTACAAGCTTTAAACTTCATAATACTGTACTTGGTGATGCATTCCTCTTATGTCGTGCTGTATTTTCAAAGGCCAGTTTCCTTTGTTTGTGAAAAGAAAGCAATTGAGTTTGACATTTTAGATATTTGAACACAGAGAATGGCAAAATATGAAATTGTATCTAAGATTCTTAACTTTAGACTATTTAAACCATTATTTTGTAGTGAAAAGGGTGACATGTTATGCACCCAAACCCGACGTATAGTGCTGCTTGGGATCCACAGAATGACACCAAGAGATAAATTAGAACAGGGACAGACTGATTACATGATCATACAGTGCTCACATGATTAATATGTTGAATATAATATCTGTGTGTGCATATGTATTAAAGCAGTACAGTATAATGTTAATGGCTTCATAATAATATACTCTTGTGTTGTCCTGTGAAACCTATTAAATGTTTGAAGTTACTGTTTTTATTATTTAACCGTAGTTTTCACTCTCACACATTTCACCTAGGCTGATCCACTTGTTTACCTGATGGTTCCTTTCTATTCAGGTGAAAGCTTGGGTTATCTTCAAGCCAACGCATGTCTGAGCACCATAGTAAGTGTCCTAGTAAAGTTAATACAGTGTGACATAATGGTACTACAATATGTTCAAAAATGAGGTTTCTATGTGAAATACAATTGTAATGCAAGACTATTTTTGAAAGTGGGGTTAAAAGGCATTCAAAAAAAATAATAATATGAAGATTGAGTGCCCCTTATCCAAATTGTTGGGACCAGAAGTATTTTGGATAATGGTAAAAAAGAAAACAATCAGAGAACCACACCAAAATAGTATCAATAGTACCAATGAGGTGCATCACCCCAAGGGGAGTCCACGCAACACCCCAAATAATAGTATGTACAGAAAAAAGGTAGAGGGAGCACACAAGAACAAAAACAATACACTTACAAAAATACAAAAGTTTATTTGAATAAGAAAAAATAGAACAATAAATACACTACAAAATATATATACCATAAGTAAGCAAGAGCAATAAATACTTACATGCAAAAATAAGCAATAAATGGCACAGGTAAGAATAATACTCAAAAGAAGAGAAGGACAGCAGGGACACACTGCGCAAAAAAAGGGAGGTCACCAACGTTTCGGCTAGATAGCCTTTATCAAGGAGGTCTCAACGTCGATGACCTCTCTTTTTTTTGCGCTCCCCCTACCTTTTTTCTGTATTTTGGATAATGGATCATATCGGATAACGGATCCCTTTCATCAGAAAGCTATATTAAAGCCTCTCCGCTTTCATGAATTTCTGTAGGACCAATACAAATACTGTAGAGAGCAAATCATTTGTTTCTACTGTGATGTAGCTGTCATGTGAGACATCGTTGGGAACCTGCCGTTGGCGTGGCGTGTCGGGCCTGCACACGTGCCATTGTTTTACTCTTTCTGGGCGTGCATGGAAAATATATATTTCCGCTTAAATGGGATGGACACTGATTAAACTACATTCTGACAAGCATGTGTGTGGAATTTGGCAAAATCTAAATTTGGGGGGATAACAGATTTATGGATAAGGGATACTCGCCCTGTATTAAAGATCTGTATAAAAGACCCATGAAAGTATGAATTTTGTCTTCATGGAGGATTTAAATCATTTTGATTTTAGAACATGTTTGTTATTTCCACGTGAAAATGACATGTTCGTGAGACCTAATTGGGTATCATTAGCTCAAGTAAACTCTTACCTTCTGAAAATCTGTTTGAACTTTTTCAGGAAATTATGAATGTGATGCGTGGGGTAGCACACGGCTTGCAGACTCTACATGCTGCTGGTATATTAATTGGTTCCCTACATGAAAATAATGTGTTTGCTGTAAATCGAGAGAAGGGAATTGTTGGTGATTTTGACTTCACCAAAGATGCAGTAAGTAAAAAGTTTAATTTTATCTGAGATTTCGAGTGTGTGAACATTGGGGGTTATGTATAACCACGGCGCACACTCGGCACCACAATTTGAATGAATAAAGCAGGATCGTCAAATTTTGGAAGTCGGCACGTCTCTGCCAGAAAATGACTTCCAGGTTGTGCCGGCACTCCTTGCGCCAGCGCAGTCAATGCATATAAAATTGGGGGCCTTTTTTATTCCTTTCCTGATACTTTGCAGAGTGGGAGTTTTTATATATAACCCTCATTGTCATTTTTTTCCCTTCAGATGACATACAAGATATGCTGCACCATGTTAGATCAGGTTTCAGTTATTTTATTAGTAACCATTTTCTTTAATCTCTTACATGTACAGCTGGATTTCAGTTTCATTGGTCAACCTGTGTGGACTTTAGAGAGCCTTACATTAATGGAGAAGTCCCGTTTAAATAGAAACATAGAATGTGTCGGCAGATAAGAACCATTTGGTCCATCTAGCTTGCACAATTTTCTAAATACCGTATTTGCTCGATTATAAGACGAGGTTTTTTTCAGAAATTTTTTTCTGAAAATTGCCCCTCGTCTTATAATCGAGGTCTTCTTATAATCTGACCTCAAATTGAGGTCAGATTATAAGACATGGATCCAGGTCCCCAGCAGAGCTGCAGGGGACCTGGATCCCCCTCTCTAGCAGCAGGGGATGTCTGCGCGATGAGCGCAGACTCCCCTGCTTCTGCCCGGCACGACCGCCGGGGCTTCTATGAAGAAGCCGGAACTTCCGCTTTCGTCACAGAAGTCCCGGCGAGCGTGCCGGGCGGCAGCAGGGGAGTCTGCGCTCGTCGCGCAGACCTCCTCTGCTGCCCCACTAGGCACCAGGGAGAATCGGGCAGCTGGGGGATATCTGCACTATACGTGCAGACATCCTCCATGCTGCCCGACACCTCAGTCTATTATGACGGACCAGCTGTCCGTCATAATAGACGGAGGTGTCGGGCAGCATGGAGGATGTATGCACGTATCGTGCAGACATCCCCCAGCTGCCTCCACTAGCCACCAGGGATCTAGGTATAGTTAAGGGAGGGGGCAGGGAGGGAGGGGAGGGAGGGGGGAGGGAGGGGGCAGGGAGACAGGGGGAGCAGAGCAACAAGGGGAGGGAGGGGGGAAGAGACAGAGCAACAAGGGGGGGAGAGACGGAGGGGGGACAGAGCAACAAGGGGAGGAGGGCAGAGAGAAACAAGGGGGGAGGGGGAGTCAAAGGGAGGGGGAGAGAGACAAAGCTGGGGGCAACGGAAAGAGAGAGGCAGCATTGGCACATAAAAAGGAAATAAAAACAGGAAATGCACTTTTTGATATAATTTTTTTATTAAAAAAGCAATTTACATGTGAATATATTCAAGTTTAACTTTTTTCCTATAGGGTAGTCTTACATTCAGGCTTTTAGTTTTTTTCCTAAAGCAATATCCAAAGTTTGGGGGGTCGTCTTATAATCAGGGTCGTCTTATAATTGAGCAAATACGGTACTTTTATTAGTCCTCGTTTCCCTATCTTATATCAAGGATAGCCTTGTGCCTATCCCACGCAAATCCTTCACTTTGTTTACCTCTACCACTTCTGCTGGAAGGCTATTCCATCCACTACCCTCTCAGTAAAGTAATACTTCCTGATATTACTTTTAAATCTTTGCTCCTAAGACTAGATAAATATTATAACTAATGCATTTTTCATTAATAAGAATATGAAATACAATTACATATGTTTGTCGTGCTTTTTTGCAGATTTTGTTTTCTGTCTAATATCATGGTCATGTCAAAATAATTCTGTGTAATATTCAAAATACTTATGTATACCACTGTGCTTTGTACAAAGATCTCCTACCATTAGATACACCGTTGATTTGCACTGGTAAGAATGCCATACCCAGTAAACCTGATGCCCATCTGACCTTTCAAACAACTCTTTTCATATAGTTGTACATTTTCTGCAGGCTAGTATACATATTATTAAAATAAAATATAACCACGTGTAGGAAATGTTTTGTTTATAGTTATGCGTTAGTTGTTTAATTGTATAATTTGTGTCCTGACAATACCGAAAACTTGGCATAAATTGTTTTGGATACACATTTTTCTTCTGATAGGAACAACGAAGTGCTTTTACCACTGCTTGCTTTCCACATCTGACTGCTCCTGAGTTAAAACGAGGACTGCCAGCTTCCGAGTCCACAGATATTTATGCTTACGGATGCATCCTGTTGTGGGTATGTTGTCTTTTTTTAGGTAAAGTTAAGATTTGGTAACCAAAGCTGTTTTATTTATTTATTTTTTTCTTTCATATATTTTCTGTGTGTTTGTTATTCATGCAAAGTGTGGAAAGATTTTGTTTTTCAACTAAAGATGACGTTGGCCAACTATCGCTTTGTTGGAAGTATGGAGCTTTATTCCTCCATGAGATTTCATTAGCTTTGAAGAGAGCTTAACAAGTAACTTCTGATAGAACCACACAAGTGGCAGTGAGGCAGGAAAAATTAAAGTCTTATGTAATTTTGTTTCAAAACTAGTAATAGCAAATTCTTGTGTGTGTGTTTAATCTTTTTATTTATTTTCTAAATTTGCTGGATTTGTACAGTTCAGCGCGAATAACTTTTTATGGTTTACTTTATTAACAAGAACCATCATCCGTCTGGTAAGAATATATGTATTATTTAATAAAACACATTTTATTTTATGCATTATAAAAATTAAAGATTTTCTTTTAGAACAGTAAACCACTAGAAAAATGTATGAGTTGTGATAAAACCTCTGGCTATGTTAACACATGTAGCCTTATCTTTGTAAAGATGTTAAATACTTTCTTATATATTTCTAGCTCTGCTCAGGAAAGAGAGAGGTTGCTATCAAGCAAGATGGAACACCTGATCTCAATGACCTTGACCTGGTATGCTTATGCATTACATGTGTTGCTAGTTGTTTACATAAACTATATGTCTTTACCTGTTCACGTCTGGAACACCTTTTTATTTTATTCGGTTGATGTTATAGTTAAAAAATACCTACTTTAGGTAGTTCTATTTCAGTTCCGTTAGTCCTGCTCTAATCTAAGTTTGATTAGATTGGTTTCTTTATTATTTTCGCTTCTTTTGCTTTCAAGTATTAAATATTTTGTATGAAATATTATGGTTGCCTACTATCATATACTATACTATAAGGTTCTGGGTATTGGCAAATATAGATCATGGGATTTGACAGCTAAGTATGTATCTGCTTTTTGTCCCAATTCAAGTTGGCAGGAAATATTGGTTAATCAACATTTTATAATGTCCATTTGTAACCTTTCAAAAACTGTATTTTTGCAGTAGCTAAAATGATGGTGAGATAACTCAATTGGGTAAACTGAATTTCCTACTTGTTCAAATCTCAGGTTGTTGGTTCATCTCAGCCGTTCATCCTTCCAAGGTTGATAAATGGGTATTAGTAATTTGGGGAATAATACCACTTATTTACTAAAACTGCTTTTGAGTCCCATGCGGTAAATATCACTACATAAAACATACATATATATATAATTATATATACACACACACACACACACACACACACACACACACACACACACACATATGAATCCTGTTTGCTGATAATAGAACCAATATAAATGTCCTTGAATTGAATCTAAATCATTATTTCTAACCTTGTCAACGTCTTGACTGTATTTCCTATTAATTTTGCAATTTATTTGAGGTATGTTTTCATGGAAAACAAGGACATTTTTAACTGACCCCAAATTTTTGGACATTGGTACATAGATGTATTTGTAACATACTGATGTCCAGTGGACTTTTCTCTCTTTCTAGGACCTGAAAATAAAAGATCTGCTCTCTGGTCTTCTCTGCAGTGAAGGACGTATGCGAGCTGAACAAGTAAAAGCTCATGAATACTTTCAGTTGCCTGAAAAAGCCGTGGATGTTTTGCCGGATACAGAGGATAATATTGCTGAAAACAGTCCTGCGGATTTCGCATGAATAGTCTGCTCTTTGCAAAAACTTTGCACTGTTTTATTTTGTATATTCTTTTTTTGTCTGGTTAGCCGGACCAAAATCTTTTTTTGGCATTGATGTTAAATATGCAGGTCAAAAATGTTTATCAGGTTATCAGTTTCCTTTAATGTTTAGTCTAGTCAATAACCTTATTTGTTTGGACATGGGAACTTGGTCGTCTTCTGAGGTCTTCAAACATGTCCGCTACGTAGACTTATATCTTAATGTGGTGTAATGTTCCTCTCCTGTCTGAACTCGGTTTCTGGCATCAAGTGGTATATTCTTGTGTATAATATGGTGACTAAATGTGTTAACGTCTCAGGTAAAATAACAAGGCGAAAATAATTCTTAGAAAGAAATGTTAAGTCTGTCATGTCAGTTTAATCAGCTGCGTGACTGCAAGAATAAGTGGTTAGTTTGGCTTTTCTGAATACGTCTTGGTGGGATGACAGGCTCAACATTTGGAACAGTGAGCGACTGATCGGTTAATATTTGTGGCTAAAGCCTTTTTATTCCTGTTATACAACAGCACTTTCTTTTGTTTCATATCGTTTGACTTCTTTGTTTCCTAATTTTTTAAATGTTTTCTATTGTTTTTCACACAAAGTGCAACAAGAAAAAAGTACAAAAGAGGCTATGATGTTGCAGAAAACTATTCATAAAACCAAAAATCCTTGTTTGTTTGTTTTTTTCCTAAAAATACTTGTCACACATGAAACTTGCACTCCCTGCATAGTTCTCAAGAAGACCGTATGACAGTTTAGCTAAGATCCACAAAATACCATCAGATGATAAACCTGTATTTCACTGGGAAGTGGAAATTAACACCTGTGCCGTTGGGCGATAGTGTATTTAATATATTTGGTTAGGGAGAGGGAAGACGTTGCTTCTGTCTTTTAATTTTTCCATTTTCGTCAGGAATGGGAATCTGAATAAAAGAAAGGTCAAAGAACGCAGGCTGCTAAACTCTGTATGTGATGAGAGATCCAGTTATCCATATGGATTCTTACATAGCATACTTACATAACAGTATCCGTGATGTATGGTCTTCATACGTGTCTTCCACAGTCATTGTTTCTGAATTGTTGGAATGAACAATATAAAGGCCACAGAGTTCAATGATAAAATCAGGAGTTGGACTTTGTCCAGGCTTATTAAGCCAATTAGCGAGTAGCCATTGGCTAATTGAATTTCTAACCATTCTTGAGTTTCTGCCTGCTATTTTGCATATTTTTTTTGTATGTACATTTGTGATGCATTACCATTTTCCCATCTGTGATAATCTTCCACTATGTCATGGGGGTGCCAAATGTGCGTCCATTCTACAACATGCTCCCATCTTGCCACGCTTCAGGTTGAGGCCTGTCCGCAAAGCTATATACAATTTCAGAATGTGGATCAAATGATTTTTCCGATCCTTAAGCAGGTAATTCAAAAGAAAACTGACTCCACAGCCTTGTGAATGCAAATTGCTTTTAATGCAGACCATGACCAAAGTATGAACAGTGTAGGGTTATGGAGGAGCACAAGAGAAGACACTATTGGTCCAAGTATGAGGATTAACTGGCATGTACTTGTTAAGGTACATTCCAGTTTATCCTCTGGCTGGCAGTCATGATTAATTTGATTCCCTCTGTTGGTATCATTCTAAAACAAGGGTCTGTCTCTGCTATAGCAGAGAGAGACAACTGGACCCCAAAGACCACGATAAGAAGCCTGGGGCTGAGAGGGAGAGCTCAGAGTTAACCCATGTGTCTTGGTGCCAATTGCCTAGTATAAACCAGTTTTTAACTTTTGCTTCTATAAATGAAGCAAAAGTAAAAAACTATCTTTAGTGAATAAAATGCTTGTTTTTGTTTTTACCAATAACTCTTCATGACAATTTTTTATCATTCACTCTTTCTTTTTAGAGCTTTCATAAAAAGTATTGCTTTCCTGAACCCCAAGGACCTTTAAATGGGACATTATTATTCCTTCAATCTAGGAGCACATTTGCATCTTAAAGGATGTTATAAAATATCCAGTTAAAAAAAAAAAAAACACAAACATATTTTGACATTCTAAACTACCTCCATCTGTGGTTGTGAGTTTTGATACATTTAGCAGTCATTTGGAGAACAACACTGTCCACTGAAAAATAAAGGTTGCTGAATAAAACTCTCCAAGCAGAATTGTCAAGGGTAAGTCACAGAAATAAATTTAAAAAAACATTTTACTCATCTTAAGAAAAAAAAATGTATTTTATTTTGAAAAGATATGCTTCAAATGTGGTTTATTTTTTTAATCAATGTCTTCAATATTTAAACACCAATGTTCAACAACTTTGTTGTAGGAGAGGATCCTCCCTCTCGGCTTTTCTCTGTTTGATTGATTTTCCCCAGACTTCTTTTATGAACCAATCACAAGGCTTTCACAAACTTAAATATGGATTTTGATGATCAAAGATACATTGTATATTATCCCATTGGGCAGACTTAACCCCTTCAGGCCAGATGATGCTTTGAGACCTTAACAACCAAAGCACCAAACCGGCGTCTTTGTCTTCCTGGCCGATGATCATATAGACCCTGTTGATCCCTGCCGACATCCCACGATACTTCGTGACGTCACAGAGGATCGGGCACGCAGGAATTCCAGAAATGTAGCGGCCGCTCGGTTTGAACGTTCGCTATATTTCTTATGTCAGACTGGGACCATTCCAAGTGGCCTCATCTGACACTAGGGATGCCGCTGCAAGTACCTGCAGCGGGATCCTCAGTACAGCTCATTGTGGGGCGCCACGATCAGTTGTTACATGCAGGACAGTCTGCCATCTTGCAAGTATTTGCTGTACTTTTTCTGTGTCAGTGAGGCCACTCAGTCCACAGTGTGGACTTGCAGCAAGATCCGCACACGGCACATCGCAGGGGGGAGCGATGAGCTGTTTAATGTAGGACATTCTAAGCCATCCTACTAGCCTTTAGGCAGTCAAAAGTAGGACTGCACACAACGTCCTACAAGTGGGTTAAGGGACAACAAAACTTCTTTGGAAGCATGGCAGCTGCTGGTCAGAGGATAAACTGTACTATCAAAAGTACATGCCAGTTTATCCTCATACTAGGGACAACTAAACTTAAATAGTGTCCCTTTTAAGAATTATGCCTGTGCCATGGTATCTTTATTACCTTTTAATGGGGGATGAACAGCAACTAAGAATTGCAGAGGATGGCTTAGTGAACGAAGCAGAGGTAAATCATTTTTCCACACCTACTTACAAACACCAGAGCATCAAACAAAATCTTGAGAACCATTTCTAATGATGATTATCTATCCTTGCATACTAGCGAATTTTCAGTTACAGGTAACACGATGCAACACCGTTTCATTTGTCACACAAGCTTTTCCATAAGTGAAGGTGTTTGTGCTTGCTCACTTGGTTTGTGGATACCCCGAGTGTTTTGAAACATAAGATATGACTTGCTTTCTTTATAACTATAAAAGTTTAATTTCAATAACCATATCAATTATGGTAAAGGAAGCACTAAGCATGTTCAAGGCTCGAGCTATTGACGCACATAAGATACCAGTCCTTTGAGTATCTGCTGATTTTTAAGGAAAGTGAAAAATGTCTGACACTGCATCTGAAATGTCATAGAGGCTTCAAAATGAGTTGGTTTCTGTCATATAACTTGCTTATCCTGAACGGGAATTCAAACATCTCACTAAATTGATGATTATTCTGGGCATGCCAGTGCATTCTGAGATGTTTATAGTTTCCAGGTTTTGTTTGGACACATGGTATTGCTACACTTTGTCTATAATGTCACGTTTATATATATATATATATATATATATATATATATATATATATATATATAGAAAGAGAGAGAGAATCTGGGAAGTGTCTGTACATTTACTTTTGTAACCTACTGTGTTGTTTCATTGTCCATTTCTAGTTTTCCAGTATGTCTAAAGGGGCTCTATCACCTACGTAGTACTTACAGTACGAATACGGAGCATAATATCATTGTGTTTGCAGACTTAACAGTGAATACATTGATTAAGAGAAAAATGTGCTTTAGACCACCTTTTGGCATAATAAACAATTCACACAATCTATAAAAAGCAGTTCATTTGCATATGATGCCACAAGGTAATGCTCTATAGCACTTTTGTAACTTCTGTGTTTGCTGTCGAGTTCTGTCAGAACAATGTATAGATCTTTTTTTTTTTTTTTTCATTTACAGTACCTCATGATACCATTTAAAGCTGACAGAGTTCCAAATGGCCAAACGTCTGATTAGTATGTTTTTGTTATTTCTTTTATTGTGTTTACGTTATCTTGAATATGACTTGGTCTTTTTCAATAAATATAAAAATCCATTATAACCAAATTAATTGTATGAGTTATGATTTAAAAAACAAAACAAAAACAGCTTAGTTACAAATCTAGGCAAGAAGGTGAAGCTCTCCTGTATATATTTTATTGTATGGAAGCTAGGGCAAATAGGCCTGGCACCTTATCTATGTAATCAATGCTGGGAGCTATTTTGGTGGCTCGCTGCCTAATTTTTTATAGGGGACTAAGGGCTACTTGCCCTGGTCCCCCATGTATTATTTAGGGCCCCCAATGGGCTACATTTTTATATTTATTTTTGATATTTTTTATTTAATTGGTTATATCTCTGATAGCTGAGTCTGTCATCCCATAAAAAAGTCTGATACCCTCATGAATGCTGGCTCCACTAAATGGTACCCCTCTGACCATATCAGTAAATACCTGGCTCTGCGGGTATGCAAACCCTTAGACAAAGTAACCAGGTCTTAGGTGAGGGCAAAATGCACTAGACACACCATGGCAGACCTAGTCTGCATCACGCCAGAAATGTATCCCAAAATTGTCCAGTTCTTTGGGAAATCTGGTCTTAAACCTAAGAAATGACTTGATTTCACCCTGCACACATTGCAGGACATACAAGTCCTTGATTTTCTGGGCCAGACCATAAAATTGTTCAGGATGGTGGAATTGGGATTGGGTGGTGACACTTTGGTGGACCTTCATTCCATGAAAGGTTGGGTCCAGAGGATTGTTTGCCTCATCGGCAACGCCAATAGAGCGCTGGCATCGGAACACCGCGAGGAAATTTTGATAAAAAAAGAGCCCAAACTGACAAGTATGGGGGTCACCGAACCTGGTCTCCAGATTAAGGGCCTATTGTTTGGGGAGAACTTTGTGAAGGTTTTGGGTCCTACGTCCCTGGCCATGGCACAATCTAACCTCGAGAGTATGCCACCCTAAGGTTTTTGGTCAGGCCAGAAGAGTTGCAGCCGTCTGGCCGGCCACAACGTCAGGGTGTCCCCAGTAAGGCACCTGAGGCTTCGAAGTATCCAGATCATACTTCCAGGATTACAAACCCGCATCATCAATGTTCTTCCCACAGAGAAACCGCCCCTTGGTAAAATCATGGGGCACGTGGCTCCTATCAGTGAAGATATCTTTATGGTGAGTAATCAACGAACACACCATTTTCCCCATCTAGGGGTAGGGGGCAGGCTCCGACACTTTGAGTGCCTGGGCCTCCATCACATCATACCCTTGGGTACCCCATAGAATTCATGTCTACCACACTCCATCCTGTTTCCCCCACACCCCATTCATTTTTCACCGGAGGACCACCTGCTTATATCCAAAGAGATATCCAGCCGCTGAGGGAAAGGGGCTATAACCCACTGTAATGAGAAGGCTAGGCATCCCAGATGTTAATTCTCGTTTTGTAAGGGATTCAATATCTCCTCAGTCCTCAGCCCAAGTCCTTAGGAATAGAGTGTTAGCTTCCTTGCCATCCCCCTGGACTTCAATCAAAATATGGAGATCCCCAGAAGTAGACCCTGCTACCAAGGTTTATCCCAAGCAAGAACATTTTATTGTGCACAAGACAGCACATTTATATGGTTAAACATCTTGATAACAGGGAAGATTGAACAATACATTTAAAGGGATTAACTTTAACACAAGGGATAGTACATTAATCATAGAAATCTGGTGCCAGTTTGAAACCAATGAGGGTACAATAGGAAAAGTAGTGACCAATCAGGACTGAGGCTTTAATCCTTTTAGCATTGGGGACCTTTAAACTTCTGGCCAATTAAATGGGCGACTACCTTTTCCCCTTGGTCTGGAGCAAGTAAATCAGCAGAGCCCCACATGCCTGAGGAAAACGAAAGTCCCAGGCGACACGGGGTTACCTTTATTGTGTCTGACCACCTGGGGTGCTATGCCGCAGAGGAACCATACCTCTCCTGAAAGGGGCTGAATTATTAGTTGTAAATCTATTTCGCCTCACCTTTCTGCTACCTTTCGGTTCCCTTTTTAGAGGTTTAGACCAAAGGAAATGCGAGCTACTCGGCCCTTTAACTCACCAGCCAATCCCCATTCGAGCGATGTTGGGCTGGGGCCAAGGGAGTTTTAAACGGACCAATGGGTGGCTGAGGGACGGGCTTCGTAGCCTCTATGTCTGGTCTGCAGGGATCCTAGCCGGGTTACTGGGTCTGGGGGTCTGGCACCAGGGGGCAGGGAAAACACAGTGATCTGCCCTTTTGGGGAGATATTAAAACCGGGGAATTACTGGGTATTACAGTCAAAGTTTATGAGGTTCCTGTGGACTGCGAAGCAAAAGAGGAGCTGTCCTGGTGGCTTCATCACGTGAACGCGTGGAATGGGAAGGCTATCTTCAGTTCGGTTACAGACTTTGTGATAAATTCCAACGCAAGCTTGCTCAGTTGGGGTGTGCAGAAGCAGAGGCGACATATGCCTTTCAACAGGACTGGCAGGCATTATGCCTTTCCCTCATTCTGTTGCTCCAGATCCTTTTTAGCTGTATACATTTTGTATATCAGCTAATGTGACAACATAGTCCCACAATTGCTGCCACTTTTCCTCCATTGCAAATGAACACAAATAACAATGGTGTAACGTTGTCTACTGGAGTACAGAAATGTGTTTGTACAAGGCCCACGGATCACCACATGGGGGCAGTAAAATATAAAAATATTTATTAAATATATATTAGTAGTCTGTGGCTACTAATGGGATATAATGTAATATGTTTTTGGATTATTACTCAAAGCATACCTCATATTATATATTATCATATTCAACTGTTGATGTATTTCCCAGCAGCTTGCCTTTAAAATTACTGGTATGGCGCAACATAATGTGAAATGACAGAGAAAGGAAAATAAACCAATAACATGGACGACAAAACAGACTGGATACGTCATGAAATACAATGGCTGACTCCACAGACACATTTAAAACACATTTGTCTCTTAATTTATGCATTTTTATACTCTACATTCACACTGCAAACTGTGTTTAGGTGACGGAGACCCTTTAAGAGCAGATGCATAAAAAAATGATAAACACAAAATGACATACAGTTAAATAAGAATACTGTGAAAACAGAAAAGAAAGCTCTTCCTCTTGATTGTAAGCTTGCAAGCACGACTCTTCCTCATTTATCGGTCTGTTGCTGTGGCTTTTTAATTCCCATTTATGTTCTGTACCAAGTTCTGTGTTAATTGTTGGTCTGATAATGTTAATATCTTCTTGATGGAAACAATGAGGAGTCCTAGTTTCTACCTCAACGATAAGGAATTATGCTGTTTAAATGAAGTGAATTATCTTGGGCTTACTTGATTTTATGTTCATCAATCATTATTAATAACAGTGCATACATTATATCTCTTTACAGGGCATAAAATATGATGGATACATATAAAACAAAATGGAAATAGTTTCATAGCACAAAATTAAACAGAACAATACTTTTTTTGTCTGCGACAGAGCACAGTGTGATATCCGCTGTCTAACTTTATAGCTGCTCATCTATTTTTTTGTAATTTTTTTTTCTTTCCTCCAGATTGAGCCAAATAGCTTCCCCCCCCCCCCCCCCCCCCCCCACAGTTGAGTGCAGCAGTTAAACTAATACCAAGTTTTCATGGCAGGAAGAATCTTGTAAAACATTTTCTTTGTAAGAGGAGCAAAATCAATGTGCAAAGCTGTCCCTCCCCTCGACAATAACTAAATCTAAATTTGCATCCTGATCCTTTTTATTTATTTTTTTATTTAAGATGCAGCCCTACGGAAGCACTTGCTGTGGTACGGAGATAAACTGCTTTAGCAAAAAAACCACAATTAACTCTGTGAATGATCACGGATAAGCACACACACCAGGGTCTACATTTCTACATGTATATTTTCCTATTTGACTGGCTTGCAGTGGTAAGTATTTTGGGACGTCAAGATAATTGCATTTTCAAAAATATATTTTCTATTTGCGGATGAAAATATGTGTATTTTCTTGCCGTGTTTAGATATTTCCAACATAACTGAGCAACTAGAGAATAACCAAAAAAATAAAAAAATACACAAATGTGAAGGGTCAATTAGTGCAAAAGGTCCACAAAGACCAATTTTAGGAAAAGGTCTAAATTTGGAGCTATTCATTGTAATCAACGTGATCAACTTTTAGAACCATGCTCTTGAGATGAAAAATGAATTGTAGCGTATATTCTACAGGTATTTAAAAAGGCAGTTCCGTTTAGAATGTCATCAATTATTCCTAGCGCAGTACTGCATCATGAAAATTAAAGAAACCGATCCATATTTTTCTCAATTTTGTCCAAGCACTTGAAGAGTTCTACAGAGAGAGTAATGGATAATGATAGTACATGCTAAAAGGGGAGCATGAAAACTTCTGCAGAGGAAGCCAGAGCATCTCCTGTGTACTCCCTCTCACTGATGTCACTGAATTTAGGGGTCCCTGTGAAGTTATTTTGAAGTAAAACTATAGGAGAACTGTAATTTCTTTTAAAGTAAAAATACGTGCATAAACATGCAGTTTTTAGGAAATACAAAGTGCCGATGAAAACTCATTTGTTTTGTTTATTTTTGCATACATGATGCAGCACTTTTCTAAAAATATGTTTTCTGACACTGTAGGTTGAAGAGTCCCTTTAACGTGTACTATCCACTGATCTCTTCTGCAATATTGCAAGGCTTGGAGAGCTCCATCTTCTGGTCCTTTGCATATTTTGTGTATCATTGTTAATGGAACATGTTTGCGTTTCTCATAGGCTCTTTGGATGTAGAGTTGCTGACAACTGATTATCTCATGCAATATCCAGGCATCTTTTGCATAACAGGTATTGGTAATAGACAAGTCAAGGTTTTAGCTCTCCCACAACAGTGGTAGGAAAAATTGTGTATAAATCAGAGCTCTGGGTTTTGGATGGCCCCATAAATTAAATGGCTGCATGAACTTGAAAATGTTGCCCCACGGGGCCTGTAGATTGCTGCTTTAAGTGAAGAAATTTATTCAAACACAGGCGACGTTTCAACCCTGGCGGTCGCCTGTGTTTGAACAAATTTCTTCACTTAAAGATTGCTGAGTGCTGGAACCTTTCTTTGATTCTTTTACATTGCTGGCTTGGATGGCGCCCCAGGACCTTGGCACAATTTCAGAGTGCGGATTCAGATCTACTTAATCTACTTCAGATTGCTGCTGGACCATTAATTTTAATTTATGGGGCCAGCAGCAATCTGAAGTAGATTAAGTAGATCTGAATCTAAGCGCCCAAAATGGCCCAGAATTCTGAAAAAAAATGTAAAAAAAAAACATGGGGCCACCAAAATGTGTCAGAGAATGTATGCCTAGGGGCATTTCGTTTAATTAAATGTATTGGGGGCCAGAGTTACTTGCCTTGACCTCCCCTTATAACAAATGGTTCTGGGAGGTAGGTAAGTGCCAATAGTAGAGCGGGCACAGGGAAGCTAGGACAGAGTCATACAATCAGAAGCCTCCTTTAGGTTTTTTTGAAATCTCGACCCCGATGAGATTTCACTAGGCATACATTCTCTGACACATTTTGGTGGCCCCATGTTTTTTTTTTACATTTTTTTTCAGAATTCTGGGCCATTTTGGGCGCTTTCAGCCCTTACTGAGGATGGGGAATCCATACCTCAGGCCAATTTCCCTGAACCAAATTTGGCTTAAAATCTAAATTTGGCTACAAAAGCTGCTTTGGCCCCATTTTGGGCAGGATTGCTTTATATTAAGTAGTCCCTTTTGCCTATTCAACTTGACAGTGGAACCCACTCAAACACAGACTTTAGCAGCAATGTTTTTTTTGTGTTTCCTCTACAATTCATATCAATTGTTATATACTTTAAATGTACAGACTGATAGACAAACAAATAATATTAATAATGTTATTTAGGTACTACCCAGATTTTGGGAATTACTCCTTAAGTGGAGAGATATAGGAATAAGCACTTTTTTATGCTTTAAGTACAATCACATAAACGCAAACAATTTTTTTAGAACACATGTAAAACAGTTTTCAGTTTTTATTGATAATTATTAAAAAGTTTTGATTTGTAAATTTAAACAATATTTTTTATGCCTATTTATTGTAATAATTGTTCTCATTAGCACTCTTTAACCATTGATTAATACAATATTTGTAAGTGCCATAGTTGTACCATTTATTGCTCACATAGCAGAACTCAAAGGATTGAAGACTCGCAACATAGCTATTTACTATCTGTCAGTTGCCACCAACACGTTCCATTTTCAATTCCCCCCAAATAATGGTCTGTTCGCACTTTTCTTGGGTTGGAAAATGAGACTAGGTACATGTCACAACACATAAGCCAAAGCATATCAAATGCTGCTGCGATAGGAAGGGTCACAATTGCTTTATCACTAAAGATGTAATACAGTCCAAGAGAGCATAGCCCCATCTTGGTTGTCTTTCGTGAAACATCGATTGGGAAGGGCTGGTGAATCATTACACAAAATCTCATCAATGTTTCTAATTGCTTGGGTCTGATACAGTGTAAAAAGATTAGCCAAGCGGAGAAGAATAACTCTACAGCATGTTGTGTAGAAACTGAATAAAACCCTTTTGATGCTTATTATTAGCACCAACTCTTTCCTCTTCGGCATGCTTCAATCACTAAAAGCTGCCTTTAAATATTTATTTCAGATAAATTCAACAAATAAGCTCAACACTTGATTTATGTGTATGTCGCATGGAGAGCATATGGCTGGAAGGCAGCAGGTTCAGCGGGAGCTGCAAGAAATTAATCATCTCCTGGTGAGGCAATTAAATATAACCAACACACGCGCTCCATCCTCAGCATTCGTTAGTTTTTTAAAGTTCCATATAGCTTTATGGCAACGTCGTGCACCCTGCTTCTCTCCAGATAGTGATAGAAGACAACTCAGCCAAGTGGTGATGGGACCATTCACCTACCTTTACTTTAAGTTTTGAAGTGAGAACCAGGTGGTATGAGAAGGAAGGTGCTATGAAAGCAGCGGGTGAGATTTTTCTAAAACAAATTTTAAAACATCAGAAAATACGCACTTGTCATATATATATTTTTTGGAGTCTCTATCTTTTGGTTGCAGCGACTGAGAGGTATATGTAGATGCAATCAAAGAAACAGAGGGACGTTATAAAAGAGTATTAGTATAAGTATTTACTAATACCTTGACTGTCCCTACAATGTAGAATGGTGCATTTTCGTCTCTTAAAGCAGGAGGCATTGTCATTTATTAGTGATTCACATCACAGATGCAACTTCATAAGTGCATATTCATGATATTAAGTAAGTGCTGGGGAATGGGGGGGGGAGGAGGGGGGCAACAAACGAGCAAATCCTGGTATATTGAGTGACAAAATCTGTCATATTGAGAGGCAAAATCCTGGCATATTGAGTGACAAAACCTGGCATATTGAGAGGCAAAACCTGGCATATTGAGTGACAAAACCTGGCATATTGAGTGACAAAACCTGGCATATTTAGAGGCAAAACCTGGCATATTCAGTGACAAAACCTGGCATATTGAGTGACAAAATCTGTCATTTTGAGAGGCAAAATCCTGGCATATTGAGTGACAAGACCTGGCATATTGAGAGGCAAAACCTGGCATATTGAGTGACAAAACCTGGCATATTTAGAGGCAAAACCTGGCATATTCAGTGACAAAACCTGGCATATTGAGTGGCAAAACCTGGCATATTGAGTGGCAAAATCCTGGCATATTGAGTGACAAAACGTGGCATATTAAGAGGCAAAACCTGTTATATTGAGGGGCAAAATCCTGGCATAGAGTGGCAATATCCTGGCATATTGACGGGCAAAATCCTGGTATAGAGTGCCAAAACCAGGCATAGGGTGGCAAAATCCTGGCATATTGAGGGGTTAAATCCTGGCATATTAAATGGCAAAATCCTGGCATATTGAGGGGTTAAAGCCTGGCATATTGAGTGGCTAAATCATGGCATATTGAGGGGTTAAATCCTAGCATATTAAATGGTTAAATCCTGGAATATTAAGGGGTTAATTCCTGGCATATTAAATGGCTTTATCCTGGCATATTGAGGGGCTAAGTCCTGACAAATTGAGGGGCAAAATCTTGGCATATTGAGGGGAAAAATCTTGGCATATTGAGAGGCAATATCCTCGCATAGAGTGGCAATATCCTGGCATATTGAGGGGCAAAATCCTGGTATAGAGTGGCAAAATCAGGCATAGGGTGGCAAAACCAGGCATAGGGTGGCAAAATCCTGGCAAATTAAATGGCTAAATCCTGGCATATTGAGGGGTTAAATCCTGGCATATTAAATGGCTAAATCCTAGCATAATGAGGTGTTAAATCCTGGCATAGTAAATGGCTGAATCCTGGCATACTGAGGGGCTAAATCCTGGCATATTGAATGGCTAAATCCTGGCATGTTGAGGGGCAAAATCTTGGCATATTAAATGGCTAAATCCTAGCATATTGAGGGGTTAAATCCTGGCATATTAAATGGCTAAATCCTAGCATATTGAGGTGTTAAATCCTGGCATAGTAAATGGCTGAATCCTGGCATATTGAGGGGCTAAATCCTGTCATATTGGGTGGCTAAATCCTGGCATATTAAATGGCTAAATCCTAGCATATTGAGGGGTTAAATCCTGGCATAGTAAATGGCAAAATCCTGGCATATTGAGGGGCTAAATACTGGCATATTGAATAGCTAAATCGTGGCATGTTGAGGGGTTAAATCTTCGCATATTGAGGGGCAATATCCTCGCATAGAGTGGCAATATCCTGGCATATTGAATGGCTAAATCCTGGCATATTGAGGGGTTAAATCCTGGCATATTAAATTGCTAAATCCTGGCATATTGAGGGGCAAAATCCTGGCATTTTGAGGGGTTAAATCCTGGCATATTAAATGGAAAAATCCTGGCATATTAAATGGAAAAATCGTGGCATATTGAGGGGCAAAATCCTGGCATTTTGAGGGGTTAAATCCTGGCATATTAAATGGAAAAATCCTGGCATATTGAGGGGAAAAATCCTGGCATATTAGGTGGCTAAATCCTGGCATATTGAGGGGTTAAATCTTGGCATATTGAGGGGCAATATCCTCGCATAGAGTGGCAATATCCTGGCATATTGAATGGCTAAATCCTGGCATATTGAGGGGTTAAATCCTGGCATATTAAATTGCTAAATCCTGGCATATTGAGGGGCAAAATCCAGGGCATTTTGAGGGGTTAAATCCTGGCATATTAAATGGAAAAATCCTGGCATATTAAATGGAAAAATCGTGGCATATTGAGGGGCAAAATCCTGGCATTTTGAGGGGTTAAATCCTGGCATATTAAATGGAAAAATCGTGGCATATTGAGGGGAAAAATCCTGGCATATTAGGTGGCTAAATCCTGGCATATTGAGGGGTTAAATCCTGGCATATTAAATGGCTAAATCATGGCATATTGAGGGGTTAAATCCTAGCATATTAAATGGTTAAATCCTGGAATATTAAGGGGTTAATTCCTGGCATATTAAATGGCTTTATCCTGGCATATTGAGGGGCTAAGTCCTGACAAATTGAGGGGCAAAATCTTGGCATATTGAGGGGAAAAATCTTGGCATATTGAGAGGCAATATCCTCGCATAGAGTGGCAATATCCTGGCATATTGAGGGGCAAAATCCTGGTATAGAGTGGCAAAATCAGGCATAGGGTGGCAAAACCAGGCATAGGGTGGCAAAATCCTGGCAAATTAAATGGCTAAATCCTGGCATATTGAGGGGTTAAATCCTGGCATATTAAATGGCTAAATCCTAGCATAATGAGGTGTTAAATCCTGGCATAGTAAATGGCTGAATCCTGGCATACTGAGGGGCTAAATCCTGGCATATTGAATGGCTAAATCCTGGCATGTTGAGGGGCAAAATCTTGGCATATTAAATGGCTAAATCCTAGCATATTGAGGGGTTAAATCCTGGCATATTAAATGGCTAAATCCTAGCATATTGAGGTGTTAAATCCTGGCATAGTAAATGGCTGAATCCTGGCATATTGAGGGGCTAAATCCTGTCATATTGGGTGGCTAAATCCTGGCATATTAAATGGCTAAATCCTAGCATATTGAGGGGTTAAATCCTGGCATAGTAAATGGCAAAATCCTGGCATATTGAGGGGCTAAATACTGGCATATTGAATAGCTAAATCCTGGCATGTTGAGGGGTTAAATCTTGGCATATTGAGGGGCAATATCCTCGCATAGAGTGGCAATATCCTGGCATATTGAATGGCTAAATCCTGGCATATTGAGGGGTTAAATCCTGGCATATTAAATTGCTAAATCCTGGCATATTGAGGGGCAAAATCCTGGCATTTTGAGGGGTTAAATCCTGGCATATTAAATGGAAAAATCATGGCATATTGAGGGGAAAAATCCTGGCATATTAGGTGGCTAAATCCTGGCATATTGAGGGGTTAAATCCTGGCATATTAAATGGCAAAATCCTGGCATATTAAATGGCAAAATCGTGGCATATTGAGGGGAAAAATCCTGGCATATTAGGTGGCTAAATCCTGGCATATTGAGGGGTTAAATCCTGGCATATTAAATGGCTAAATCCTAGCATATTGAGGGGTTAAATCCTGGCATAGTAAATGGCAAAATCCTGGCATATTGAGGGGCTAAATACTGGCATATTGAATAGCTAAATCCTGGCATGTTGAGGGGTTAAATCTTGGCATATTGAATTTAAACAATATTTTTTATGCCTATTTATTGTAATAATTGGTCTCATTAGCACTCATTAACCATTGATTAATACAATATTTGTAAGTGCCATAGTTGTACCATTTCTTGCTCACATAGCAGAACTCAAAGGATCGAAGACTCGCAACATAGCTATTTACTATCTGTCAGTTGCCACCAACACGTTCCATTTTCAATTCCCCCCCAAATAATGGTCTGTTCGCACTTTTCTTGGGTTGGAAAATGAGACTAGGTACATGTCACAACACATAAGCCAAAGCATATCAAATGCTGCCGCGATAGGAAGGGTCACAATTGCTTTATCACTAACGATGTAATACAGTCCTAGAGAGCATAGCCCCATCTTGGTTGTCTTTCGTGAAACATCGATTGGGAAGGGCTGGTGAATCATTACACAAAATCTCATCAATGTTTCTAATTGCTTGGGTCTGATACAGTGTAAAAAGATAGTATGACAGATAGTAAATAGCTATGTTGCGAGTCTTCGATCCTTTGAGTTCTGCTATGTGAGCAATAAATGGTACAACTATGGCACTTACAAATATTGTATTAAATGGTTAAATCCTGGAATATTAAGGGGTTAATTCCTGGCATATTAAATGGCTTTATCCTGGCATATTGAGGGGCTAAGTCCTGACAAATTGAGGGGCAAAATCTTGGCATATTGAGGGGGAAAATCTTGGCATATTGAGAGGCAATATCCTCGCATAGAGTGGCAATATCCTGGCATATTGAGGGGCAAAATCCTGGTATAGAGTGGCAAAATCAGGCATAGGGTGGCAAAACCAGGCATAGGGTGGCAAAATCCTGGCAAATTAAATGGCTAAATCCTGGCATATTGAGGGGTTAAATCCTGGCATATTAAATGGCTAAATCCTAGCATAATGAGGTGTTAAATCCTGGCATAGTAAATGGCTGAATCCTGGCATACTGAGGGGCTAAATCCTGGCATATTGAATGGCTAAATCCTGGCATGTTGAGGGGCAAAATCTTGGCATATTAAATGGCTAAATCCTAGCATATTGAGGGGTTAAATCCTGGCATATTAAATGGCTAAATCCTAGCATATTGAGGTGTTAAATCCTGGCATAGTAAATGGCTGAATCCTGGCATATTGAGGGGCTAAATCCTGTCATATTGGGTGGCTAAATCCTGGCATATTAAATGGCTAAATCCTAGCATATTGAGGGGTTAAATCCTGGCATAGTAAATGGCAAAATCCTGGCATATTGAGGGGCTAAATACTGGCATATTGAATAGCTAAATCCTGGCATGTTGAGGGGTTAAATCTTGGCATATTGAGGGGCAATATCCTCGCATAGAGTGGCAATATCCTGGCATATTGAATGGATAAATCCTGGCATATTGAGGGGTTAAATCCTGGCATATTAAATTGCTAAATCCTGGCATATTGAGGGGCAAAATCCTGGCATTTTGAGGGGTTAAATCCTGGCATATTTAATGGGAAAATCCTGGCATATTAAATGGAAAAATCGTGGCATATTGAGGGGAAAAATCCTGGCATTTTGAGGGGTGAAATCCTGGCATATTAAATGGAAAAATCGTGGCATATTGAGGGGAAAAATCCTGGCATATTAAATGGCAAAATCCTGGCATATTAAATGGCAAAATCGTGGCATATTGAGGGGAAAAATCCTGGCATATTAGGTGGCTAAATCCTGGCATATTGAGGGGTTAAATCCTGGCATATTAAATGGCTAAATCCTAGCATATTGAGGGGTTAAATCCTGGCATAGTAAATGGCAAAATCCTGGCATATTGAGGGGCTAAATACTGGCATATTGAATAGCTAAATCCTGGCATGTTGAGGGGTTAAATCTTGGCATATTGAATTTAAACAATATTTTTTATGCCTATTTATTGTAATAATTGGTCTCATTAGCACTCATTAACCATTGATTAATACAATATTTGTAAGTGCCATAGTTGTACCATTTCTTGCTCACATAGCAGAACTCAAAGGATCGAAGACTCGCAACATAGCTATTTACTATCTGTCAGTTGCCACCAACACGTTCCATTTTCAATTCCCCCCCAAATAATGGTCTGTTCGCACTTTTCTTGGGTTGGAAAATGAGACTAGGTACATGTCACAACACATAAGCCAAAGCATATCAAATGCTGCCGCGATAGGAAGGGTCACAATTGCTTTATCACTAACGATGTAATACAGTCCTAGAGAGCATAGCCCCATCTTGGTTGTCTTTCGTGAAACATCGATTGGGAAGGGCTGGTGAATCATTACACAAAATCTCATCAATGTTTCTAATTGCTTGGGTCTGATACAGTGTAAAAAGATAGTATGACAGATAGTAAATAGCTATGTTGCGAGTCTTCGATCCTTTGAGTTCTGCTATGTGAGCAATAAATGGTACAACTATGGCACTTACAAATATTGTATTAAATGGTTAAATCCTGGAATATTAAGGGGTTAATTCCTGGCATATTAAATGGCTTTATCCTGGCATATTGAGGGGCTAAGTCCTGACAAATTGAGGGGCAAAATCTTGGCATATTGAGGGGGAAAATCTTGGCATATTGAGAGGCAATATCCTCGCATAGAGTGGCAATATCCTGGCATATTGAGGGGCAAAATCCTGGTATAGAGTGGCAAAATCAGGCATAGGGTGGCAAAACCAGGCATAGGGTGGCAAAATCCTGGCAAATTAAATGGCTAAATCCTGGCATATTGAGGGGTTAAATCCTGGCATATTAAATGGCTAAATCCTAGCATAATGAGGTGTTAAATCCTGGCATAGTAAATGGCTGAATCCTGGCATACTGAGGGGCTAAATCCTGGCATATTGAATGGCTAAATCCTGGCATGTTGAGGGGCAAAATCTTGGCATATTAAATGGCTAAATCCTAGCATATTGAGGGGTTAAATCCTGGCATATTAAATGGCTAAATCCTAGCATATTGAGGTGTTAAATCCTGGCATAGTAAATGGCTGAATCCTGGCATATTGAGGGGCTAAATCCTGTCATATTGGGTGGCTAAATCCTGGCATATTAAATGGCTAAATCCTAGCATATTGAGGGGTTAAATCCTGGCATAGTAAATGGCAAAATCCTGGCATATTGAGGGGCTAAATACTGGCATATTGAATAGCTAAATCCTGGCATGTTGAGGGGTTAAATCTTGGCATATTGAGGGGCAATATCCTCGCATAGAGTGGCAATATCCTGGCATATTGAATGGATAAATCCTGGCATATTGAGGGGTTAAATCCTGGCATATTAAATTGCTAAATCCTGGCATATTGAGGGGCAAAATCCTGGCATTTTGAGGGGTTAAATCCTGGCATATTTAATGGGAAAATCCTGGCATATTAAATGGAAAAATCGTGGCATATTGAGGGGAAAAATCCTGGCATTTTGAGGGGTGAAATCCTGGCATATTAAATGGAAAAATCGTGGCATATTGAGGGGAAAAATCCTGGCATATTAGGTGGCTAAATCCTGGCATATTGAGGGGTTAAATCCTGGCATATTAAATGGCTAAATCCTGGCATATTGAATGGCTAAATCCTGGCATATTGAATGGCTAAATCCTGGCATATTGAGGGGTTAAATCCTGGCATATTAAATTGCTAAAACCTGGCATATTGAGGGGCAAAATCCTGGCATATTGAGGGGTTAGATCCTGGCATATTAAATGGCTAAATCCTGGCATAATAAATGGCTAAATCCTGGCATATTGAATGGCTAAATCCTGGCATATTGAGGGGTTAAATCCTGGCATATTAAATTGCTAAATCCTGGCATATTGAGGGGCAAAATCCTGGCATTTTGAGGGGTTAAATCCTGGCATATTAAATGGAAAAATCCTGGCATATTGAGGGGCAAAATCCTAGCATTTTGAGGGGTTAAATCCTGGCATATTAAATGGCAAAATCCTGGCATATTGGGTGTCTAAATCCTGCCATATTGAGTGGCAAAATCCTGGCATATTGAGGGGTTAAATCAGGCATAGGGTGGCAAAACCAGGCATAGGGTGGCAAAACGCTGGCATATTAAATGGCTAAATGCTGGCATATTGACGGGTTAAATCCTGGCATATTAAATGGCTGAATCCTAGCATATTGAGGGCCAAAATCCTGGCATATTTGGAGGCTTAATCCTGGCATATTGAGGGGTTTAATCCTGGCATATCAAATGGCTAAATTATAGCATATTGAGGGGTTAAATCCTGGCATAATAATTGGCTAAATCCTGGCATATTGAGAGGTTAAATCTTGGCATATTGAATGGCTAAATCTTGACATATTGAGGAGTTAAATCCTGGCATATTGAGGGGTTAGATCCTGGCATATTAAATGGCTAAATCCTGGCATATTAAATGGCTAAATCCTGGCATATTGAATGGCTAAATCCTGGCATATTGAATGGCTAAATCCTGGCATATTGAGGGGTTAAATCCTGGCATATTAAATTGCTAAATCCTGGCATATTGAGGGGCAAAATCCTGGCATTTTGAGGGGTTACATCCTGGCATATTAAATGGAAAAATCCTGGCATATTAAATGGAAAAATCCTGGCATATTGAGGGGCAAAATCCTGGCATTTTGAGGGGTTAAATCCTGGCATATTAAATAGAAAAATCCTGGCATATTGAGGGGCAAAATCCTGGCATATTGAGGGGTTAGATCCTGGCATATTAAATGGCTAAATCCTGGCATAATAAATGGCTAAATCCTGGCATATTGAATGGCTTAATCCTGGCATATTGAGGGGTTAAATCCTGGCATATTAAATTGCTAAATCCTGGCATATTGAGGGGCAAAATCCTGGCATTTTGAGGGGTTAAATCCTGGCATATTAAATGGAAAAATCCTGGCATATTGAGGGGCAAAATCCTAGCATTTTGAGGGGTTAAATCCTGGCATATTAAATGGAAAAATCCTGGCATATTAAATGGCAAAATCCTGGCATATTGGGTGTCTAAATCCTGCCATATTGAGTGGCAAAATCCTGGCATATTGAGGGGTTAAATCAGGCATAGGGTGGCAAAACCAGGCATAGGGTGGCAAAACGCTGGCATATTAAATGGCTAAATGCTGGCATATTGACGGGTTAAATCCTGGCATATTAAATGGCTGAATCCTAGCATATTGAGGGCCAAAATCCTGGCATATTTGGAGGCTTAATCCTGGCATATTGAGGGGTTTAATCCTGGCATATCAAATGGCTAAATTATAGCATATTGAGGGGTTAAATCCTGGCATAATAATTGGCTAAATCCTGGCATATTGAGAGGTTAAATCTTGGCATATTGAATGGCTAAATCTTGACATATTGAGGAGTTAAATCCTGGCATATTGAGGGGTTAGATCCTGGCATATTAAATGGCTAAATCCTGGCATATTAAATGGCTAAATCCTGGCATATTGAATGGCTAAATCCTGGCATATTGAATGGCTAAATCCTGGCATATTGAGGGGTTAAATCCTGGCATATTAAATTGCTAAATCCTGGCATATTGAGGGGCAAAATCCTGGCATTTTGAGGGGTTACATCCTGGCATATTAAATGGAAAAATCCTGGCATATTGAGGGGCAAAATCCTGGCATTTTGAGGGGTTAAATCCTGGCATATTAAATAGAAAAATCCTGGCATATTAAATGGAAAAATCCTGGCATATTGAGGGGCAAAATCCTGGCATATTGGGTGTCTAAATCCTGCCATATTGAGTGGCAAAATCCTGGCATATTGAGGGGTTAAATCGTGGCATATTAAATGGCTAAATCCTGGTATATTAAGGGGCTAAATCCTGACATATTGAGGGGCAAAATCATGACATTTTGAGGGGTTAAATGCTGGCATATTAAATGGCAAAATCCTGGCACATTGAGGGGCAAAATCCTGGCATATTTGGTGGCTAAATCCTGGCATATTTGGTGGCTAAATCCTGGCATATTGAGGGGTTAAATACTGGCATATTAAATGGCTAAATCCTAGCATATTGAGGGGTAAAATCCTGGCATATTAAATGGCTAAATCTTGGCATATTGAGGTGCTAAATCCTGGCATATTGAATGGCCAAATCCTTGCATATTGAGGGGCAAAATCCTGGCATATTGAAGGGTTAAATCCTGGCATATTAAAAGGCTAAATCCTGGCATAATAAATTGAAAAATCCTGGCATATTGAGTGGCAAAATCCTGGCATATTGGGTGTCTAAATCCTGGCATATTGAGGGGTTAAATCCTGGCATATTAAATGGCAAAATCCTGGCATATTAAATGGCAAAATCCTGGCATATTGAGGGGCAAAATTCTTGCATATTGGGTAGCTCAATCCTGGTATATTGAGGGGTTAAATCCTGGCATATTAAATGGCTAAATCCTAGCCCTAGCATATTGAGGGGTTAAATCCTGGCATAGTAAATGGCTAAATCCTGGCATATTGAGGGGCTAAATCCTGGCATGTTGAGGGGCAAAATCCTGGCATATTTAGGGGTTAAATCCTGGCATATTAAATGGCTAAATCCTGGCATAATAAATGGCAAAATCCTGGCATAATAAATGGCAAAATCCTGGCATATTGAGTGGGCAAAATCCTGGTATAGAGTGGCAAAATCAGGCATAGGGTGGCAAAACCAGGCATAGGGTGGCAAAATCCTGGCAAATTAAATGGCTAAATCCTGGCATATTGAGGGGTTAAATCCTGGCATATTAAATGGCTAAATCCTAGCGTAATGAGGTGTTAAATCCTGGCATAGTAAATGGCTGAATCCTGGCATACTGAGGGGCTAAATCCTGGCATATTGAATGGCTAAATCCTGGCATGTTGAGGGGCAAAATCTTGGCATATTAAATGGCTAAATCCTAGCATATTGAGGGGTTAAATCCTGGCATATTAAATGGCTAAATCCTAGCATATTGAGGTGTTAAATCCTGGCATAGTAAATGGCTGAATCCTGGCATATTGAGGGGCTAAATCCTGTCATATTGGGTGGCTAAATCCTGGCATATTAAATGGCTAAATCCTAGCATATTGAGGGGTTAAATCCTGGCATAGTAAATGGCAAAATCCTGGCATATTGAGGGGCTAAATACTGGCATATTGAATAGCTAAATCCTGGCATGTTGAGGGGTTAAATCTTGGCATATTGAGGGGCAATATCCTCGCATAGAGTGGCAATATCCTGGCATATTGAATGGCTAAATCCTGGCATATTGAGGGGTTAAATCCTGGCATATTAAATTGCTAAATCCTGGCATATTGAGGGGCTAAATCCTGGCATTTTGAGGGGTTAAATCCTGGCATATTAAATGGAAAAATCCTGGCATATTAAATGGAAAAATCGTGGCATATTGAGGGGCAAAATCCTGGCATTTTGAGGGGTTAAATCCTGGCATATTAAATGGAAAAATCGTGGCATATTGAGGGGAAAAATCCTGGCATATTAGTTGGCTAAATCCTGGCATATTGAGGGGTTAAATCCTGGCATATTAAATGGCTAAATCCTGGCATATTGAATGGCTAAATCCTGGCATATTGAATGTCTAAATCCTTGCATATTGAGGGGTTAAATCCTGGCATATTAAATTGCTTAATCCTGGCATATTGAGGGGCAAAATCCTGGCATTTTGAGGGGTTAAATCCTGGCATATTAAATGGAAAAATCCTGGCATATTAAATGGAAAAATCCTGGCATATTGAGGGGTTAAATCTTGGCATATTAAATGGCAAAATCCTGGCATATTAAATGGCAAAATCGTGGCATATTGAGGGGAAACATCCTGGCATATTAGGTGGCTAAATCCTGGCATATTGAGGGGTTAAATCCTGGCATATTAAATGGCTAAATCCTAGCATATTGAGGGGTTAAATCCTGGCATAGTAAATGGCAAAATCCTGGCATATTGAGGGGCTAAATACTGGCATATTGAATAGCTAAATCCTGGCATGTTGAGGGGTTAAATCTTGGCATATTGAATTTAAACAATATTTTTTATGCCTATTTATTGTAATAATTGGTCTCATTAGCACTCATTAACCATTGATTAATACAATATTTGTAAGTGCCATAGTTGTACCATTTCTTGCTCACATAGCAGAACTCAAAGGATCGAAGACTCGCAACATAGCTATTTACTATCTGTCAGTTGCCACCAACACGTTCCATTTTCAATTCCCCCCCAAATAATGGTCTGTTCGCACTTTTCTTGGGTTGGAAAATGAGACTAGGTACATGTCACAACACATAAGCCAAAGCATATCAAATGCTGCCGCGATAGGAAGGGTCACAATTGCTTTATCACTAACGATGTAATACAGTCCTAGAGAGCATAGCCCCATCTTGGTTGTCTTTCGTGAAACATCGATTGGGAAGGGCTGGTGAATCATTACACAAAATCTCATCAATGTTTCTAATTGCTTGGGTCTGATACAGTGTAAAAAGATAGTATGACAGATAGTAAATAGCTATGTTGCGAGTCTTCGATCCTTTGAGTTCTGCTATGTGAGCAATAAATGGTACAACTATGGCACTTACAAATATTGTATTAAATGGTTAAATCCTGGAATATTAAGGGGTTAATTCCTGGCATATTAAATGGCTTTATCCTGGCATATTGAGGGGCTAAGTCCTGACAAATTGAGGGGCAAAATCTTGGCATATTGAGGGGGAAAATCTTGGCATATTGAGAGGCAATATCCTCGCATAGAGTGGCAATATCCTGGCATATTGAGGGGCAAAATCCTGGTATAGAGTGGCAAAATCAGGCATAGGGTGGCAAAACCAGGCATAGGGTGGCAAAATCCTGGCAAATTAAATGGCTAAATCCTGGCATATTGAGGGGTTAAATCCTGGCATATTAAATGGCTAAATCCTAGCATAATGAGGTGTTAAATCCTGGCATAGTAAATGGCTGAATCCTGGCATATTGAGGGGCTAAATCCTGGCATATTGAATGGCTAAATCCTGGCATGTTGAGGGGCTAAATCCTGGCATATTAAATGGCTAAATCCTAGCATATTGAGGGGTTAAATCCTGGCATATTAAATGGCTAAATCCTAGCATATTGAGGTGTTAAATCCTGGCATAGTAAATGGCTGAATCCTGGCATATTGAGGGGCTAAATCCTGTCATATTGGGTGGCTAAATCCTGGCATATTAAATGGCTAAATCCTAGCATATTGAGGGGTTAAATCCTGGCATAGTAAATGGCAAAATCCTGGCATATTGAGGGGCTAAATACTGGCATATTGAATAGCTAAATCCTGGCATGTTGAGGGGTTAAATCTTGGCATATTGAGGGGCAATATCCTCGCATAGAGTGGCAATATCCTGGCATATTGAATGGCTAAATCCTGGCATATTGAGGGGTTAAATCCTGGCATATTAAATGGAAAAATCCTGGCATATTAAATGGAAAAATCGTGGCATATTGAGGGGAAAAATCCTGGCATTTTGAGGGGCGAAATCCTGGCATATTAAATGGAAAAATCGTGGCATATTGAGGGGAAAAATCCTGGCATATTAGGTGGCTAAATCCTGGCATATTGAGGGGTTAAATCCTGGCATATTAAATGGCTAAATCCTGGCATATTGAATGGCTAAATCCTGGCATATTGAATGGCTAAATCCTGGCATATTGAGGGGTTAAATCATGGCATATTAAATTGCTAAATCCTGGCATATTGAGTGGCAAAATCCTGGCATATTGAGGGGTTAGATCCTGGCATATTAAATGGCTAAATCCTGGCATATTAAATGGCTAAATCCTGGCATATTGAATGGCTAAATCCTGGCATATTGAGGGGTTAAATCCTGGCATATTAAATTGCTAAATCCTGGCATATTGAGGGGCAAAATCCTGGCATTTTGAGGGGTTAAATCCTGGCATATTAAATGGAAAAATCCTGGCATATTAAATGGCAAAATCCTGGCATATTGAGGGGTTAAATCCTGGCATATTAAATGGAAAAAGCCTGGCATATTAAATGGCAAAATCCTGGCATATTGAGGGGCAAAATCCTGGCATATTGGGTGTCTAAATCCTGCCATATTGAGTGGCAAAATCCTGGCATATTGAGGGGTTAAACCAGGCATAGGGTGGCAAAACCAGGCATAGGGTGGCAAAACGCTGGCATATTAAATGGCTAAATGCTGGCATATTGACGGGTTAAATCCTGGCATATTAAATGGCTGAATCCTAGCATATTGAGGGCCAAAATCCTGGCATATTTGGAGGCTTAATCCTGGCATATTGAGGGGTTTAATCCTGGCATATCAAATGGCTAAATTATAGCATATTGAGGGGTTAAATCCTGGCATAATAATTGGCTAAATCCTGGCATATTGAGAGGTTAAATCTTGGCATATTGAATGGCTAAATCTTGACATATTGAGGAGTTAAATCCTGGCATATTGAGAGGTTAGATCCTGGCATATTAAATGGCTAAATCCTGGCATATTAAATGGCTAAATCCTGGCATATTGAATGGCTAAATCCTGGCATATTGAATGGCTAAATCCTGGCATATTGAGGGGTTAAATCCTGGCATATTAAATTGCTAAATCCTGGCATATTGAGGGGCAAAATCCTGGCATTTTGAGGGGTTAAATCCTGGCATGTTAAATGGAAAAATCCTGGCATATTAAATGGAAAAATCCTGGCATATTGAGGGGCAAAATCCTGGCATTTTGAGGGGTTAAATCCTGGCATATTAAATAGAAAAATTCTGGCATATTAAATGGCAAAATCCTGGCATATTGAGGGGCAAAATCCTGGCATATTGGGTGTCTAAATCCTGCCATATTGAGTGGCAAAATCCTGGCATATTGAGGGGTTAAGTCGTGGCATATTAAATGGCTAAATCCTGGTATATTAAGGGGCTAAATCCTGACATATTGAGGGGCAAAATCCTGGCATTTTGAGGGGTTAAATCCTGGCATATTAAATGGAAAAATCGTGGCATATTGAGGGGAAAAATCCTGGCATATTAGTTGGCTAAATCCTGGCATATTGAGGGGTTAAATCCTGGCATATTAAATGGCTAAATCCTGGCATATTGAATGGCTAAATCCTGGCATATTGAATGGCTAAATCCTGGCATATTGAGGGGTTAAATCCTGGCATATTAAATGGCTAAATCCTGGCATATTGAGGGGCAAAATCCTGGCATTTTGAGGGGTTAAATCCTGGCATATTAAATGGAAAAATCCTGGCATATTAAATGGAAAAATCCTGGCATATTGAGGGGTTAAATCTTGGCATATTAAATGGCAAAATCCTGGCATATTAAATGGCAAAATCGTGGCATATTGAGGGGAAAAATCCTGGCATATTAGGTGGCTAAATCCTGGCATATTGAGGGGTTAAATCCTGGCATATTAAATGGCTAAATCCTAGCATATTGAGGGGTTAAATCCTGGCATAGTAAATGGCAAAATCCTGGCATATTGAGGGGCTAAATACTGGCATATTGAATAGCTAAATCCTGGCATGTTGAGGGGTTAAATCTTGGCATATTGAATTTAAACAATATTTTTTATGCCTATTTATTGTAATAATTGGTCTCATTAGCACTCATTAACCATTGATTAATACAATATTTGTAAGTGCCATAGTTGTACCATTTCTTGCTCACATAGCAGAACTCAAAGGATCGAAGACTCGCAACATAGCTATTTACTATCTGTCAGTTGCCACCAACACGTTCCATTTTCAATTCCCCCCCAAATAATGGTCTGTTCGCACTTTTCTTGGGTTGGAAAATGAGACTAGGTACATGTCACAACACATAAGCCAAAGCATATCAAATGCTGCCGCGATAGGAAGGGTCACAATTGCTTTATCACTAACGATGTAATACAGTCCTAGAGAGCATAGCCCCATCTTGGTTGTCTTTCGTGAAACATCGATTGGGAAGGGCTGGTGAATCATTACACAAAATCTCATCAATGTTTCTAATTGCTTGGGTCTGATACAGTGTAAAAAGATAGTATGACAGATAGTAAATAGCTATGTTGCGAGTCTTCGATCCTTTGAGTTCTGCTATGTGAGCAATAAATGGTACAACTATGGCACTTACAAATATTGTATTAAATGGTTAAATCCTGGAATATTAAGGGGTTAATTCCTGGCATATTAAATGGCTTTATCCTGGCATATTGAGGGGCTAAGTCCTGACAAATTGAGGGGCAAAATCTTGGCATATTGAGGGGGAAAATCTTGGCATATTGAGAGGCAATATCCTCGCATAGAGTGGCAATATCCTGGAATATTGAGGGGCAAAATCCTGGTATAGAGTGGCAAAATCAGGCATAGGGTGGCAAAACCAGGCATAGGGTGGCAAAATCCTGGCAAATTAAATGGCTAAATCCTGGCATATTGAGGGGTTAAATCCTGGCATATTAAATGGCTAAATCCTAGCATAATGAGGTGTTAAATCCTGGCATAGTAAATGGCTGAATCCTGGCATATTGAGGGGCTAAATCCTGGCATATTGAATGGCTAAATCCGGGCATGTTGAGGGGCAAAATCTTGGCATATTAAATGGCTAAATCCTAGCATATTGAGGGGTTAAATCCTGGCATATTAAATGGCTAAATCCTAGCATATTGAGGTGTTAAATCCTGGCATAGTAAATGGCTGAATCCTGGCATATTGAGGGGCTAAATCCTGTCATATTGGGTGGCTAAATCCTGGCATATTAAATGGCTAAATCCTAGCATATTGAGGGGTTAAATCCTGGCATAGTAAATGGCAAAATCCTGGCATATTGAGGGGCTAAATACTGGCATATTGAATAGCTAAATCCTGGCATGTTGAGGGGTTAAATCTTGGCATATTGAGTGGCAATATCCTCGCATAGAGTGGCAATATCCTGGCATATTGAATGGCTAAATCCTGGCATATTGAGGGGTTAAATCCTGGCATATTAAATTGCTAAATCCTGGCATATTGAGGGGCAAAATCCTGGCATTTTGAGGGGTTAAATCCTGGCATATTTAATGGAAAAATCGTGGCATATTGAATGGCTAAATCCTGGCATATTGAATGGCTAAATCCTGGCATATTGAGGGGTTAAATCATGGCATATTAAATTGCTAAATCCTGGCATATTGAGGGGCAAAATCCTGGCATATTGAGGGGTTAGATCCTGGCATATTAAATGGCTAAATCCTGGCATATTAAATGGCTAAATCCTGGCATATTGAATGGCTAAATCCTGGCATATTGAGGGGTTAAATCCTGGCATATTAAATTGCTAAATCCTGGCATATTGAGGGGCAAAATCCTGGCATTTTGAGGGGTTAAATCCTGGCATATTAAATGGAAAAATCCTGGCATATTGAGGGGCAAAATCCTGGCATTTTGAGGGGTTAAATCCTGGCATATTAAATGGAAAAATCCTGGCATATTAAATGGCAAAATCCTGGCATATTGAGGGGCAAAATCCTGGCATATTGGGTGTCTAAATCCTGCCATATTGAGTGGCAAAATCCTGGCATATTAAGGGGGTTAAATCAGGCATAGGGTGGCAAAACCAGGCATAGAGTGGCAAAACGCTGGCATATTAAATGGCTAAATGCTGGCATATTGACGGGTTAAATCCTGGCATATTAAATGGCTGAATCCTAGCATATTGAGGGCCAAAATCCTGGCATATTTGGAGGCTTAATCCTGGCATATTGAGGGGTTTAATCCTGGCATATCAAATGGCTAAATTATAGCATATTGAGGGGTTAAATCCTGGCATAATAATTGGCTAAATCCTGGCATATTGAGAGGTTAAATCTTGGCATATTGAATGGCTAAATCTTGACATATTGAGGAGTTAAATCCTGGCATATTGAGGGGTTAGATCCTGGCATATTTAATGGCTAAATCCTGGCATATTAAATGGCTAAATCCTGGCATATTGAATGGCTAAATCCTGGCATATTGAATGGCTAAATCCTGGCATATTGAGGGGTTAAATCCTGGCATATTAAATTGCTAAATCCTGGCATATTGAGGGGCAAAATCCTGGCATTTTGAGGGGTTAAATCCTGGCATATTAAATGGAAAAATCCTGGCATATTAAATGGAAAAATCCTGGCATATTGAGGGGCAAAATCCTGGCATTTTGAGGGGTTAAATCCTGGCATATTAAATAGAAAAATCCTGGCATATTAAATGGCAAAATCCTGGCATATTGAGGGGCAAAATCCTGGCATATTGGGTGTCTAAATCCTGCCATATTGAGTGGCAAAATCCTGGCATATTGAGGGGTTAAATCGTGGCATATTAAATGGCTAAATCCTGGTATATTAAGGGGCTAAATCCTGACATATTGAGGGGCAAAATCCTGACATTTTGAGGGGTTAAATGCTGGCATATTAAATGGCAAAATCCTGGCACATTGAGGGGCAAAATCCTGGCATATTTGGTGGCTAAATCCTGGCATATTTGGTGGCTAAATCCTGGCATATTGAGGGGTTAAATACTGGCATATTAAATGGCTAAATCCTAGCATATTGAGGGGTAAAATCCTGGCATATTAAATGGCTAAATCTTGGCATATTGAGGTGCTAAATCCTGGCATATTGAATGGCCAAATCCTTGCATATTGAGGGGCAAAATCCTGGCATATTGAAGGGTTAAATCCTGGCATATTAAAAGGCTAAATCCTGGCATAATAAATTGAAAAATCCTGGCATATTGAGTGGCAAAATCCTGGCATATTGGGTGGCTAAATCCTGGCATATTGAGGGGTTAAATCCTGGCATATTAAATGGCAAAATCCTGGCATATTAAATGGCAAAATCCTGGCATATTGAGGGGCAAAATTCTTGCATATTGGGTAGCTCAATCCTGGTATATTGAGGGATTAAATCCTGGCATATTAAATGGCTAAATCCTAGCCCTAGCATATTGAGGGGTTAAATCCTGGCATAGTAAATGGCTAAATCCTGGCATATTGAGGGGCTAAATCCTGGCATGTTGAGGGGCAAAATCCTGGCATATTTAGGGGTTAAATCCTGGCATATTAAATGGCTAAATCCTGGCATAATAAATGGCAAAATCCTGGCATAATAAATGGCAAAATCCTGGCATATTGAGGGGCAAAATCCTGGCATATTGGGTGGCTAAATCCTGGCATATTGAGCGGTTTAATCCTGGCATATTAAATGGATAAATTATAGCATATTGAGGGGTTAAATCCTGGCATATTAAATGGCTAAATCCTGGCATATTGATGTGCTAAATCCTGGCATATTGAATGGTTAAATCCTGGAATATTAAGGGGTTAATTCCTGGCATATTAAATGGCTTTTTCCTGGCATATTGAGGGGCTAAGTCCTGACAAATTGAGGGGCAAAATCTTGGCATATTGAGGGGAAAAATCTTGGCATATTGAGAGGCAATATCCTCGCATAGAGTGGCAATATCCTGGCATATTGAGGGGCAAAATCCTGGTATAGAGTGTCAAAATCAGGCATAGGGTGGCAAAATCCTGGCAAATTAAATGGCTAAATCCTGGCATATTGAGGGGTTAAATCCTGGCATATTAAATGGCTAAATCCTAGCATAATGAGGTGTTAAATCCTGCATTAGCAAATGGCTGAATCCTGGCATACTGAGGGGCTAAATCCTGGCATATTGAATGGCTAAATCCTGGCATGTTGAGGGGCAAAATCTTGGCATATTAAATGGCTAAATCCTAGCATATTGAGGGATTAAATCCTGGCATATTAAATGGCTAAATCCTAGCATATTGAGGTGTTAAATCCTGGCATAGTAAATGGCTGAATCCTGGCATATTGAGGGGCTAAATCCTGTCATATTGGGTGGCTAAATCCTGGCATATTGAGGGGTTAAAACTTGGCATATTAAATGGCAAAATCCTGGCATATTAAATGGCAAAATCGTGGCATATTGAGGGGAAAAATCCTGGCATATTAGGTGGCTAAATCCTGGCATATTGAGGGGTTAAATCCTGGCGTATTAAATGGCTAAATCCTAGCATATTGAGGGGTTAAATCCTGGCATAGTAAATGGCAAAATCCTGGCATATTGAGGGGCTAAATACTGGCATATTGAATAGCTAAATCCTGGCATGTTGAGGGGTTAAATCTTGGCATATTGAGGGGCAATATCCTCGCATAGAGTGGCAATATCCTGGCATATTGAGGGGCAACATCCTGGTATAGAGTGGCAAAATCAGGCGTAGGGTGGCAAAACCAGGCATAGGGTGGCAAAACGCTGGCATATTAAATGGCTAAATCCTGGCATATTGACGGGTTAAATCCTGGCATATTAAATGGCTGAATCCTAGCATATTGAGGGCCAAAATCCTGGCATATTTGGATGCTTAATCCTGGCATATTGAGGGGTTTAATCCTGGCATATCAAATGGCTAAATTATAGCATATTGAGGGGTTAAATCCTGGCTTAATAATTGGCTAAATCCTGGCATATTGAGAGGTTAAATCTTGGCATATTGAATGGCTAAATCCTGACATATTGAGGAGTTAAATCCTGGCATATTGAGGGGTTAGATCCTGGCTTATTAAATGGCTAAATCCTGGCAAATTAAATGGCTAAATCCTGGCATATTGAATGGCTAAATCCTGGCATATTGAATGGCTAAATCCTGGCATATTGAGGGGTTAAATCCTGGCATATTAAATTGCTAAATCATGGCATATTGAGGGGCAAAATCCTGGCATTTTGAGGGGTTAAATCCTGGCATATTAAATGGAAAAATCCTGGCATATTAAATGGAAAAATCCTGGCATATTGAGGGGCAAAATCCTGGCATTTTGAGAGGTTAAATCCTGGTTTATTAAATGGAAAAATCCTGGCATATTAAATGGCAAAATCCTGGCATATTGAGGGGCAAAATCCTGGCATATTGGGTGTCTAAATCCTGCCATATTGAGTGGCAAAATCCTGGCATATTGAGGGGTTAAATCGTGGCATATTAAATGGCTAAATCCTGGTATATTTAAATATATCATTCTTTATTAAATTTCTTTTATCAAAAAAAAAAATACAATACAATACATACACATAACGAACTTCTACTTAATCAGTTTCATTTTGTTAAAAAAAAAAAAAAATTGTTTTTATGTATTTACAACTATTCCATCATAATCTTCTTTTTAAAGTTTCTTTTACTTATAGCGTGTTATCATATGTGGTATATTAAGGGGCTAAATCCTGACATATTGAGGGGCAAAATCCTGACATTTTGAGGGGTTAAATGCTGGCATATTAAATGGCAAAATCCTGGCATATTGAGGGGCAAAATCCTGGCATATTTGGTGGCTAAATCCTGGCATATTGAGGGGTTAAATACTGGCATATTAAATGGCTAAATCCTAGCATATTGAGGGTTAAAATCCTGGCATATTAAATGGCTAAATCTTGGCATATTGAGGTGCTAAATCCTGGCATATTGAATGGCTAAATCCTTGCATATTGAGGGGCAAAATCCTGGCATATTGAAGGGTTAAATCCTGGCATATTAAAAGGCTAAATCCTGGCATAATAAATTGCAAAATCCTGGCATATTAATTTTCTAAATCCTGGCATATTGAGGGTTAAATCCTGGCATATTAAATGGCTAAATCCTGGCATATTCAGGGGCTAAATCCTGACATATTGAGGGGCAAAATCCTTGCATTTTTAGGGGTTAAATCCTGGCATATTAAATGGCGAAATCCTGGCATATTAAATGGCTAAATCCTTGCATATTGAGGGGCAAAATCCTGGCATATTGAAGGGTTAAATCCTGGCATATTAAAAGGCTAAATCCTGGCATAATAAATTGCAAAATCCTGGCATAATAAATGGCTAAATCCTGGCATATTGAGGGTTAAATTCTGGCATATTAAATGGCTAAATCCTGGCATATTCAGGGGCAAAATCCTGGCATATTGGGTGGCTAAATACTGGCATTTTGAGGGATTAAATCCTGGCATATTAAATGGCTAAATCCTAGCATATTGAGGGGTTAAATCCTGGCATATTGAGGGGCAAAATCCTGGCATTTTGAGGGGTTAAATCCTGGCATATTAAATTGAAAAATCCTGGCATATTAAATGGCAAAATCCTGGCATATTGAGGGGCAAAATCCTGGCATATTGGGTGTCTAAATCCTGCCATATTGAGTGGCAAAATCCTGGCATATTGAGGGGTTAAATCGTGGCATATTAAATGGCTAAATCCTGGTATATTAAGGGGCTAAATCCTGACATATTGAGGGGCAAAATCCTGACATTTTGAGGGGTTAAATACTGGCATATTAAATGGCTAAATCCTAGCATATTGAGGGGTAAAATCCTGGCATATTAAATGGCTAAATCTTGGCATATTGAGGTGCTAAATCCTGGCATATTGAATGGCTAAATCCTTGCATATTGAGGGGCAAAATCCTGGCATATTGAAGGGTTAAATCCTGGCATATTAAAAGGCTAAATCCTGGCATAATAAATTGCAAAATCCTGGCATAATAAATTGCAAAATCCTGCCATATTAAATGGCTAAATCCTGGCATATTGAGGGTTAAATCCTGGCATATTAAATGGCTAAATCCTGGCATATTCAGGGGCTAAATCCTGACATATTGAGGGGCAAAATGCTTGCATTTTTAGGGGTTAAATCCTGGCATATTAAATGGCTAAATCCTGGCATATTGAATGGCTAAATCCTTGCATATTGAGGGGCAAAATCCTGGCATATTGAAGGGTTAAATCCTGGCATATTAAAAGGCTAAATCCTGGCATAATAAACTGCAAAATCCTGGCATAATAAATTGCAAAATCCTGGCATATTAAATGGCTAAATCCTGGCATATTGAGGGTTAAATTCTGGCATATTAAATGGCTAAATCCTGGCATATTCAGGGGCAAAATCCTGGCATATTGGGTGGCTAAATACTGGCATTTTGAGGGATTAAATCCTGGCATATTAAATGGCTAAATCCTAGCATATTGAGGGGTTAAATCCTGGCATATTGAGGGGCAAAATCCTGGCATTTTGAGGGGTTAAATCCTGGCATATTAAATGGAAAAATCCTGGCATATTAAATGGCAAAATCCTGGCATATTGAGGGGCAAAATCCTGGCATATTGGGTGTCTAAATCCTGCCATATTGAGTGGCAAAATCCTGGCATATTGAGGGGTTAAATCGTGGCATATTAAATGGCTAAATCCTGGTATATTAAGGGGCTAAATCCTGACATATTGAGGGGCAAAATCCTGACATTTTGAGGGGTTAAATGCTGGCATATTAAATGGCAAAATCCTGGCACATTGAGGGGCAAAATCCTAGCATATTTGGTGGCTAAATCCTGGCATATTGAGGGGTTAAAGCCTGGCATATTAAATGGCTAAATCCTAGCATATTGAGGGGTAAAATCCTGGCATATTAAATGGCTAAATCTTGGCATATTGAGGTGCTAAATCCTGGCATATTGAATGGCTAAATCCTTGCATATTGAGGTGCAAAATCCTGGCATATTGAAGGGTTAAATCCTGGCATATTAAAAGGCTAAATCCTGGCATAATAAATTGCAAAATCCTGGCATAATAAATTGCAAAATCCTGGCATATTAAATGGCTAAATCCTGGCATATTGAGGGTTAAATCCTGGCATATTAAATTGCTAAATCCTGGCATATTCAGGGGCTAAATCCTGACATATTGAGGGGCAAAATGCTTGCATTTTTAGTTGTTAAATCCTGGCATATTAAATGGCTAAATCCTGGCATATTCAGGGGCTAAATCCTGACATATTGAGGGGCAAAATGCTTGCATTTTTAGTTGTTAAATCCTGGCATATTAAATGGCTAAATCCTGGCATATTGAATGGCTAAATCCTTGCATATTGAGGGGCAAAATCCTGGCATATTGAAGGGTTAAATCCTGGCATATTAAAAGGCTAAATCCTGGCATAATAAACTGCAAAATCCTGGCATAATAAATTGCAAAATCCTGGCATATTAAATGGCTAAATCCTGGCATATTGAGGTTTAAATTCTGGCATATTAAATGGCTAAATCCTGGCATATTCAGGGGCAAAATCCTGGCATATTGGGTGGCTAAATACTGGCATTTTGAGGGATTAAATCCTGGCATATTAAATGGCTAAATCCTAGCATATTGAGGGGTTAAATCCTGGCATATTAAATGGCTAAATCCTGGCATATTGAGAGGCTAAATCCTGGCATATTGAATGGCAAAATCCTGGCATATTGAGGGGAAAAATCCTGGCATATTGAGGGGTTAAATCCTGGCATATTAAATGGCTAAATCCTGGCATAATAAATTGCAAAATCCTGACATATTGAGGGGTAAAATCCTGGCATATTGGGTGGCTAAATCCTGGCATATTGAGGGGTTAAATCCTGGCATATTAAATGGCAAAATACTGGCATATTAAATGGCTAAATCCTAGCATTTTGAGGGGTTAAATCCTGGCATAGTAAATGGCTAAATTCTGGTATATTGAGGGGCTAAATCCTGGCATATTGAATGGCTAAATCCTGGAATATTGAGGGGCAAAATCCTGGCATATTGAGGGGCTAAATCCTGACATATTGAGGGGCAAAATCCTGACATTTTGAGGGGTTAAATGCTGGCATATTAAATGGCAAAATCCTGGCATATTAAATGGCAAAATCCTGCCATATTGAATGCTTGCATTAAGCATGGGGAGCCGAGCAGCACTTTCTCTTGCTTCATTTGGCTCCCTGTGAAGCAGACGCTGCTCTGCTTCACAGGGTGGGGGCAGAGCTACACCTCTCAGCCAGTTAGCTCCACCCTCTCCCTGGATCCACTTTTGCAGGCAAAGGAAGGGGAGGGGGGGAAAGACAGAACTGGGGGATGCGGGGAGAGACAGTATGGGGGGGAGGGGGGAGAGACAGTACAGGGGGAAGGGGGGAGAGACAGTACAGGGGGAAGGGGGGAGAGACAGTACAGTGGGAAGGGGGAAAGACAGAACAGGGGAGGAGGGAGAGAGACAGAAAAGGGGGTGGACAGAACAGGGGATGGGGGAGAGAGACAGAACAGGGGAGGGGGGAGAGAGACAAAACAGAGGAAGGGGAGGAGAGAGACAGAGGAAGGGGAGGAGAAAGAACAGGTATGGGGGAGTTAGAGAGAGACAGACATGGCAAGGGAGAGAGACACATACATAAGGGGGTGAAAAAGACTGGGGGCGCCACGGGGGAAGCCCGCACAGGGCGCCGGAACACTTAAGGCCAGCCCTGACTGTTGACTACAACTACTGTTTTCTGTTACTCTAAGGCCACTGCCTAATCCATTCAAAAATATTGGAATCTAAAATCAAATATTTTTTGAGTTTATTGATGTCTTCTGTATTTGACAGTGTCAAACGCCTTACTGATAAGCAATGTCTAGATAAGCTGTATAGATAAGCAGCGTCTAGTGCACCAACCTGATCAATAAGATTAGTTTGGCATGATCTCCTTCAAGTAAACCCATGTTGTTTCTGATGTTGTGATTTTAGAGGTTTAACAATTCTATCCTTACATTGTTTTAATTTATTTCACCACTACTGGTGGAAGACTTACTGGCCTATAGTTGCCCGACTCCTCCCTACTACTATTCTTGTGAATGGGCACAACATTCGCTAATTTTTAATCTATTGGCACTGATCCCATGAACAGAGATTGGTTAATGGTTTTGCTAGTACACTACGAAGCACTTTTAGTAACTATGGATTTATCCCATCAGGCACCATTGATTTATTTATCTTTACTTTAGACAGCTGAAGTAGAATCTCTTCCTCTGTAAACTTACCTGTAACAAATGACTCACTAGTCTTTTTGTCTGAGGTCCCTTTCCTTCATTTTCATCTGTAACAACTGAACAAAAATATTAATTGAGGCAGTCAGCTATACCTTTATCCTCTTCCACATATCTCCCTTCTTTTGTTTTTAATCTAACTAATCCTTGTTTTACATTCCTTTTCTCATTTATGTATCTAAAAAAAATGTATCCCACTTTTTTACTGACTGGGCTATTTTCTCTATTGTGTGTGGATTGAAAGCTCTTATAGCTTGATTTGCCTCTTTCTGACTATTCCTTTAGATCTGTCTATTAGACATGTGCAAAACTAAAATTTTTACTTCGTTTTCGTCCATTCGGACGAAAATGTTATTTATTTCGTCTAAAACGAATTTCGTTCATTAATGCATTCGTTTCAGACGAAATTCGTTCATTATTTTCGTTTCGTTCATTATTATTCGTTCGTTTTATAGAATACAATGTAATACTATTGGCTTTCTATAAACCGAACGAGAGCCCCATTCATAAGAAATTCTTATGAATGGGGCTCTCGTTCGGTTCATAGAAAGGCAATAGTATTACTTGTATTCTATAAGCCGAAAGTCTATAAACCGAACGACTTTCGGTTTATAGACTTTCGGCTTATGCAATACATGTAATCCTATTGCTATTCTATAAACCTGTCTCTGTATAGTTAAATGCCGACAGCCTATAAACCGAACGACTTTCGGTTTATAGACTTTCGGCTTATGTAATACATGTAAACCTATGGCTATTCTATAAACCGAAAGTCTTTGGTTTATAGAATAGCGATAGGATTACATGTATTCCATAAGCCGAAAGTCTATAAACCGATCGTTCGGTTTATAGGCTTTCGGCATTTTACTACTTAGAGACAAAGTCTCCATTCATAATTTTATGAATGGAGACTCTGTCTCTGTATAGTTAAATGCCGACAGCCTATAAACCGAACGACTTTAGGTTTATAGACTTTCGGCTTATGTAATACATGTAAACCTATGGCTATTCTATAAACCGAAAGTCTTCGGTTTATAGAATAGCAATAGGATTACATGTATTCCATAAGCCGAAAGTCTATAAACCGATCGTTCCGTTTATAGGCTTTCGGCATTTTACTACACAGAGACAAAGTCTCCATTCATAATTTTATGAATGGAGACTCTGTCTCTGTATAGTTAAATGCCGACAGCCTATAAACCGAACGACTTTAGGTTTATTGACTTTCGGCTTATGGAATACATGTAAACCTATGGCTATTCTATAAACCGAAAGTCTTCGGTTTATAGAATAGCAATAGGATTACATGTATTCCATAAGCCGAAAGTCTATAAACCGAAAGTCGTTCGGTTTATAGACTTTCGGCTTATAGAATACAAGTAATACTATTGCCTTTCTATGAACCGAACGAGAGCCCCATTCATAAGAATTTCTTATGAATGGGGCTCTCGTTCGGTTTATAGAAAGCCAATAGTATTACATTGTATTCTATAAAACGAACGAATAATAATGAACGAAACGTCAAGTCTTCGGTTTATAGAATAGCAATAGGAATACATGTATTCCATAAGCCGACAGCCTATAAACCGAACGTTCGGTTTATAGGCTGTCGGCTTATGGAATACATGTATTCCTATTGCTATTCTATAAACCGAACGTTCGGTTTATAGAATAGCCATAGGATTACATGTATTACATAAGCCGAAAGTCTATAAACCGAAAGTCGTTCGGTTTATAGGCTGTCGGCATTTAACTATACAGAGACAGAGTCTCCATTCATAAAATTATGAATGGAGACTTTGTCTCCGTGTAGTAAAATGCCGAAAGCCTATAAACCGAACGATCGGTTTATAGACTTTCTGCTTATGTAAGCCATGTAATCGTATGGCTATTCTATAAACCGAACGTTCGGTTTATAGAATAGCAATAGGAATACACGTATTCCATAAGCCGACAGCCTATAAACCGATCGTTCGGTTTATAGGCTGTGGGCATTTTACTACACGGAGACAAAGTCTCCATTCATAATTTTATGTATGGAGACTCTGTCTCCGTATAGTTAAATGCCGGCTTTTAACTATACGGAGACAAAGTCTCCATTTATAATTTTATGAATGGAGACTCTGTCTCCGTATAGTTAAATGCCCACAGCCTATAAACTGAACGTTCGGTTTATAGGCTGTCGGCTTTTAACTATACGGAGACAGAGTCTCCATTCATATGAATGGAGACTCTGTCTCCGTATAGTTAAATGCCCACAGCCTATAAACCGAACGTTCGGTTTATAGGCTGTGGGCATTTTACTACACGGAGACAAAGTCTCCATTCATAATTTTATGTATGGAGACTCTGTCTCCGTATAGTTAAATGCCGGCTTTTAACTATACGGAGACAAAGTCTCCATTTATAATTTTATGAATGGAGACTCTGTCTCCGTATAGTTAAATGCCCACAGCCTATGAACCGAATGTTCGGTTTATAGGCTGTCGGCTTTTAACTATACGGAGACAAAAATGCATTCGTCCGAAAACGAATGCACATGTCTACTGTCTATCTTCCTCTCTCTAAGTTTTTTTTTATAATCGCTAAATGCTAACTTTTTATATTTTTCCTATTTTGGCCACCTCTGCAGAGTACCACAGTGGGTTTTTTTTTCTCTTACTGACATGCTTAATGCAATTTTCTGCCTTTAGTAGTTTAACTTTTAAATAATCCATTTAAACTGCTCCAGTCTGATAAGGACTCCATTACACATAATCTTATTTTAGAAAAGTCAGTTTTTCTAAAATCTAAAACTTTTGTTTTTTTTATTGTGTGACTGAGTCACTGATCTTATATTAAACCACACTGACTGGTGATCACTAGATCCTCCATTTGTGAACACTAAATCTAATATGGCCTCCTTTCGAATTGGCCCCTCAACTACTTGCTTTAGAGATAATCACAGTAGGGAATAGCGCAAGCTGCAATTTCGGATTTCCAGTTCACATCAAGAAGATTAAAGTCACCATTGATTATAACTTCCCCATTCATTGCTATTTCCTCAACTAGTAGCCCCTTGTTAAACATATGGCTTGACCCCAGCTATTAGAAATGGGGCTGGGAGCTGAACAAGTGCTCCTAGCCCCCTATAAAATATACTACCAGAGCTGGGACTTGCCCATATGTCTCTCAGCCCCCACTACTTGCCATGGCCCACATACAATACAGTTACCCCTGTGGGGTCTGGACAAATGCCCTCAGACCACAATAGAAATAAATTATGATGCCCAACCCTGGGTCTGGAGGTAGCCCAAATGCCCCCAAATACCATCTAATAAAATTTAAAAAAAATTAATTTACCTTGCCCAGGTAGGGGATGACGATTCACCTGTAAAAACAAAAGTTGAGTTGTTGGAAATATGGTAAATAAAAATCACCAAATTCTTATGAATGGGGACTCTATTTTAGTTTATAGAAACCCAATAGCCATGTAATGCTATTGGCTTTCTATAAACCGAAATAGAGTCCCCATTCATAAGAATAGGTCAATTGACCTATTCTTATGAATGGGGACTCTATTTCGGTTTATAGAATAGCAATAGCATTCCATGTATTCCATAAACCGAAAGTCTATAAACCGAAAGACATTTGGTTTATAGACTTTCGTTTTATAGAATACACGGAATGCTATTGCTATTCTATAAACCGAAAGTCTATAAACAGAATGTCTTTCGGTTTATAGACTTTCGGCTTATGGAATACATGTAATGCTATTGGCTTTCTATAAACCGAACTAGAGTCCCCATTCATAAGAATTTCTTATGAATGGGGACTCTATTTCGGTTTATAGAAAGCCAGTAGCATTACATACAATGTAATCGCCGAACCCCAGTAAAAAACGTAAAGTTCGGTACGAACCAGAACAGTGCGGTTCGGGTTCGCTCAATACTACTCACTGCCTCTTACTTCTAGTAAACACTGAAGAAGTAGAGGGGCTACCGAGGAGATACTCCTCCTGCATCTGTATTAGCATATTCTAACACAGTACCACTCTAGGCAGGTTCATGGGGAGCAGCACATCCAGGCACCACTGAAGTCAGGATCCCCTGTGGAATAACTACACTGTAGAACGTGCTCACTGGCAAAAAGAATGGAGTTTTTTGACGGAGAGATGGAATGATTCCCATTGAAAAGGGGCTTGGTTACAAAGCACATCTGTGTGGAGTCATAGAGTCACTCTTTTTGAGCCAAATAATTCCTGTACCCAGGTGGCAGTGGCCCTAGGCTTTGCCCTGATGTAACATCAGAAAGTTATAACAACAGTTCTATTTCATATAGATAGACATGTAACAAACATTCTATCAGGGCAAAAGTTAGCAATTTAAGAGTCAGTGCAACCGTGAAGGCCCATTGAAATTCTTATCACAATATTGTACTAAAAGCTTTTGTTAAATGGCAGTGCAATTTGATTTGTCATTTTCATAATTCTTACTGCATAAAATTGAACATGAGTCAAAAATAATTACATAATTTTGCTGTGATGTACCAATAAAGTATTATTAACTGACCTTTCCTGACATGTTACTAACCTGGTGACTGTGTAGTCACATCATCACATTAAATGTCCTTTCGTTGCCCTTTTACTGCTTGGAAAAGGTGAGCGGGGGAAAGAAAATAGTGTTGTGATATTGGCTTCTTACATGCAAGCCTTCTAATGTCAGTAATTTCTGGGAATAAAATGGGAAATCAATGGCGTTAAATATTTCTGTTGATCAGTTTCATGTTGTGTTAAATAGGAGTACACTAGCCTACGTAGGATCTAAAAAGGTGTAGGAGTAGAACTTGCAGCAGCCGCAGGGCTCTTATCTACGTTGGGAATTCCAGCCCTTAACGTAGTATCTGTTGCTGAAGAAAACATGTCTGGGCTGCCTCTGCTTAAAGCCCTCAGCAGTTGCACACAAGTTCAACAAAAAAAATATATTATCCCACCTCATCATAGGTACTGCTGGGTCCATGGGTCTCATGCAGCACTTTGACAGGGGTGGCAATTTACAACAAGTTAGAGCTGTGCACAGACTGGTGCACATTCTCCACCACTTCCTGGGTTCACTAAACATCTGGGGCAAGGAGTGCAGCACAAGGGATGAACTCTATGTCATCTGATTCAGCACAGACTTCACACTCCGTCCCTCTCATGAGTCATAATGTTTAGAGTCTTTGGGCACAAAGATGGCACTGACATGCTGTTTTGAGACAAAGATGGCACTGAGTGCAAATAATAAATGCAAATTCTATTGGCGAAGTGCATTACATTAGAGTGTGAGCTTCAGTGTAAAAATGAATTACAAGTCGAGTGTGAGCTTTATTGGCAAAAGGAATTACCGTATTTGCTCAAATAAAAGATTACCCTCCAAACTTTGGATATTTATTTAGGAAAAAAATGTAAAGCCTGAATATAAGACTACCCTATAGGAAAAAAGTTTAACTTGTATATATTCACATGTAAAAAGCTTTTTCATATTTAATAAAAATGCATTTCTTGTTCACCAGACTTAGCCAATGCTGCCCCTACCCCCTTAGACCTAACCAGTGCTGCCTCTCCTCCCTTCCCAGCATTAGCCAATGCTGCCTCCCTCAGACTTACCCAATGCTGCCTCCCCCTCCCCCAGACTTACCCAATGCTGTCCTCTCCCCCAGATTTACCCAATGCTGCCTCCCCCAGACTTGCCCAATGCTGCCTCTCCCCACCTCCCCCAGACTTGCCCAATGCTTCCTCTCCCCACCTCCTCCAGACTTGCCCAATGTGCCTCTCCCCCTCCCCCAGACTTGCCCCATGCATCCTCCTCCCCAGACTTGCCCAATGCTGCTTCAGCTCCTTCCCTCCCCTGGTCTTGCCCAATTCTGCCTCTCCCCTTCCCCCTCCCCTTCCACAAACTTGCCCAATGCTGCCTCTCCCCCACCCTTCTCCCCTTCACAGACTTACCCAATGCTCCCTCCCCAGACCCAATCTTCTAGGTGGCTAGTGGGGGAGCCGTTGCTGCCCAACACTTCCGTCTTCTATAACTGACCGCCAGAAGTTCATGTGACCTCCCAGCTTCCATCATAGAAGTCTTGGTGGAAGTGTCGGGCAGCACCGGAGGATGTCTGCGAGTATGTGTAGACATCCACGGCTGCTCCAATCTCCTTGGTGGGTAGTGGGGGCAGCCAGTAGATGTCTGCACGATACGCACAGACATCCTCTGGTGATATAACATAATGGATGTGGGTGTGTTTTTGGTGGGTGTGGTTTAGTGGGGTGGGAAGAGTCAGCATTTCATCCTAGGATCCAGGCGCCACACTTTTAGTAAATAGATCAGTCCCTGTCTGGGACAAATTACAATTTCTTGACAAAGGCATTGTCGGATTCTGGGCCCAATAAAAGGCCTACGTTATCCCCCAAATAAACACAGACACAGTTATAAGTGGAAATAATAGGCCACAGCTTATTTAATAATAATAAATTGAACACATATAAGGTCATTCCCCACCCATAACACAATCCTTCCCCTGTTTATACAAATAACTTAAGGCAATGACCCACATATAAAATTTAACATATACAATTAACATATTCACATAACATTAAGTGCAATACCTGAACTAACACTTATAGGGGCATACCGAGATGCCCTTATAACCCCCGGGTTAAGAGCCACAGGCCAGCTCTAACCCACCAACCATAACATGACCACCAGCCTAGGTTCCTGATCACATCCTTCCTAGACCCTAATGATGATACTACACCCCCCATTACCTCCCAACCCCTGCTGTGACAAAATGAAAACTGACATAATTAAAATTAGGGAGGGCGGGCGGGACAACTGTCACCTTGGCTGTTAATTAAAATCTGAGCTCCTAAAATAGCCCCTCCCCCTACATGACCTTACCTACACTTAACCCTTTCCTGGCCCACCTCCTAGCCCTGTGAAGGCCCATTGCGTTTAAGCAACTCCATGGGCTTCAGGACTAACTGTATATAGAACTAGCTGTGGTTTAGAGGGTTTAAACATTTCACCTGAAGGCCAGATATTTTGTGCAACAAATAAAACAGTCAAATATATCTCCTTTCGACATATATTTATTATACAAGCTACCATCAACATCAAAATCAACAACTGACAATTTCATTTCTATGGCTAACAATGCTGCTTAAAAAAATAATGAAACACACTCAATCTCTGTGAGCGTTTGTCTATTTGGTATGTCAGACCTGAAATCACACTACATGAGTAATTCAAGAAAAAAGCACCTCTTTCCCTTATCATTCAACTCTGCCCAATACATCTTGTTCAAAAGTTAATAAGTGCTAGGGAGAATTCAATTTTACCTGAGTGTTAATATTGTAACCTTCAGTAAATGCTGTCCGTATTGGTTCAGAAGCAAACTTTCACTAATTAAGAGCACAATAGATATACTTGATTGAATGGATGTTCTGTCTAATGTTGGTAGATGTTTCTTAAAAGTCTTTGCACATAAGTCGCCTGAGAGATGGTGGGTGCAATGAACTTTAAATCTTTTTTTATTTTCAGGTTGGATATTTTACCATTGTCCGTTGGAGTGAAAAGGTTGTGGACCACACTGCATCATGGATCTTAAAAAATATTTTTCGTTTTTCCTATACATCACACTTTGTATCAGCACTGCTTAGTAACTGGGCTCATTCAGTTGAGTTCTACAGTGCACTAGCCACATGCTATATTTGAAGATATTTTCGAAAATTAACTCAGGATTTCAGTTACTCTTCTTATATTTTCGTTTCTTGTTTTATAAGGACAGTTTGTTACATGTTTTATTTAGCAATGTCTCTATCTTAAATGCATTCTTTTGCAGTTCTGTGGGGTTATTTTATAATTTATTTTTCTTGCTGGGTACTGACGTTACCAGACAGGAAGTTAGTTACAGTGTCTAAAACATATTCGCACTTCCTCTGTCCTGGAATGTTTTTTTTTTTACACAATAAACCACTCCCAAAAATACAGAGAGCATCATGAAAAGACTAGATTAAAAATAAAACTATAACTCTCCAGAAAATAGAGACATTAGTAAATTTTTCTAGCATTTTGAAGCTCTCTGCTGCCCACTTGTACCCTGAATTTGATACACAGATGGCAGCCTAACATTGTAAAATATAGGAAAAGTGGAATAATCCTTTAATAGTTAAAAAGTGTGCGCATATTTAAAGACAACTCAAAAAGCTCATATGTATGTGCTCAGCAATTCCTACTTCTTATTCAGCTGCACTTTTAATGTACATTCTTTGTTTTGACATATCCAAATGTAATTGTCTAGAAGAGAACATGTGGCAAGCTTGAGATTTTCTCTGGTACTAGTGGAGATCCCCTCCTCCACATTCACAAGCCTTATGGGAATACCTCTGTTTATAGCACTCCACATGCATACATAGTAAACACGAGATTAATAGCCAGTGCATCTTACAGAATAAAAAATAAAAATAAACAAATGCCTGTTTTGAGCCATTGTGACAGGTTGAAGATGAGAATAATTAACCAAATTAAAAAACATTTGATATACATCATTTCGTGCAGGGCCTTATGAGCATGATGTGGGAGTGTTTTAGAAATAGTTTTAGAATAAACATACTAACATTGTAATTTAGGCTGAAAAAAGACTTAAGCTCAAGTCAAACCCTCTTCCTATGTTTATTTTTACTGCTGATCTGAAAAAGTAAACCACAAGCAAATCATATATCAGCAATTTAGAATTTTGCCTCATAGAGGGAAACATTTCTTCTTGACTCCAGATTTGTCCTTGGATCAACAAGCTCTTAAGTACCTCCAAGGAAGAATAACTTCGCACAGACAACACTTCTTCAATATTGCTTTAATAGGCAAATAGTGGCAGGGAGGATAACACATACGGTGCCAAATAAAAGCTTAATGAGTATCACACCTGATAGCGCACGTTCCTAATGTTTAATTTCACAATGCTTGTGGGTATACAATCAGACCACCCCCATCACAATCAGAACCCCTCACTACCCAATCAGACACCCCCCACTACCCAATCATATGCCCCTGCCAATCAGAGTCCCCCTTGCCAATCAGACTACCTCCCACTACTTAGACTCCCACCACTACTCAGTCAGTCACCCCCCCAGTACCCAGTCTGATCCCCCTGCCAATCATACCCCCCTTGCTATTCAGACCCCTCCTTGCCAATCAGACCACACATCCGCTTGCTAATCAGACACCCCTCCTTGCCAGTCAGGCTCCGGGACGAAGACACCACCCAAATCTTAACAGCATACAAAATCAATGGACGTCCAGAACTCAATACAAATGTGAGATCTTTATTGATCAGATGCAGACAACGTTTAAACACTTGCAAGTGTTCGTTAGGCCTGACAAAAACTCGCGAGAGTTGAAATGTTGCCTGCGTCTGATCAATAAAGTTCCCACATTAGTATCGAGTGCTGGGCGTCCATTGATTTTGTATGCTCATAGGAACTGTAGTCATCCAGTGAAGATGTTTTCTGTGAACATCAGGTCCCATGATACTCAGCCAGCCAGAAGTCTCTGAGGCAGGGGCGGACTGACCATACGGGCACTGCCCGAGGACCCAGCCCAATGGGGGGGGGGGCCCACTGCAAAACTGCGCGATCGTGGGGGTCACGTGACCTTGCACAGGACTGTGTGAGCTACCACTCACATCAGCCTGCATTTTCAAGCACTGTCACACGCGTCTGCTGGGAGCAGACATTTGTGACAGGGCTCGGTAATGCAGGCTGATGTAAGCAGCAGCTCACACAGACCTGCGTGCATCACATGACGTTGCGCAAAGACGTCATGTGACCCCGCGTCCCCTGCAAAGATGGCGATGGAGCAACAGAGTGAAAAGAAAAGGTAATGCTGCCAGAATCGATCTATAGGTATATATCAAAACGTATTCAAATGCAACGTTGTTTCAAAATTTCAAAGCTTTCGGTGATTTAAGATTTTGAACAAACGAACGTTTACATTTTTATTTATATGTATATATATATATATATATCTACAGTGTGACAAAATGTCCTTTATAGTCTGGGAACTTGAAATAACCATAGTCTTCTAGGGTAAGCAACACAGGATAAACTCCAATTGGCTTTTAAGTGTTTTATTTTCTTTAACAAATCAGCAAGTGACAATAAAACTAGACAAAAATAAACCCAATCTCTTTCTCGCGCACTAACTATACATAGATTCTGCTGTCTATAGTTGTGTGGCTTTCCCACTTTTCAACAATACATAAGTAGACTTTCACCAGCCAAACATCTGTTTGTAGCAGTCCAGCTCCCTTGGCTGGAATATCAGATTCCGAGTGAAGTGACTCAGGCTGGTCTTACATACACTGTTAATTAGGCAAGTAATTACCAACTGCTTTTACCTGTAGAGCCTCCACTATTCAGTGCAATACCTTGCCTGGAGCCTCTGTATGTACTGTACTCACTCTATGTAGCTCATGATGTGAGAGGTCAATGTTTCAAATCTTAACCTCGTCATGTGATCCCAGTGATCACATGAGCGCCAAACCTGTGATTGGGTCCAGGAACACTGCCTTGCTTGTGAGGCAGATTCCTGGACTCATTAACTGCTGGAAAGCGGACCGTGATCCTTAATGGAGGAGCGGCTTAATTTGTCATCAAGTTCGCAGGCAGCTTGATCTTCATGACGGGATAATCCATCAGATGGTGGCGAAGGGGTTAAAATGATTTCTTTAAAAATATATATTTTTACCCACAATACCAAGGTATCCATATTAAAAAAAAACAAAAAAAAACACAACTTTGATATGTACTATTGAATCCAATGCATAATTGTAATAGGACTGCAACTGAAATACAAATTACAATATTCAAATATATCGCTCATTTGAAAAAGAAGAATCCTGTTCAATAAAGGTCCAATCTAGCTTTCCTCATCTGTACTGAGGAGTTAGTTTGCCTACAGCTGAATACACTGCAATTAGTTTGATCTTAACATTTCAAGTATTGCTGTATGTTTTCATGCTTGGTCCCACACAAATGATATCCGCATAAAACCAGTCATTTGTTTGCATGTTGTGTTCCACTGCTGTTTTTCCCACAAAATATATATGCGTTCAGTGAAACATAATTGCAGGGTGAGTCTTTTCCAGCTGCAGCTGTTGTTTTTGTTGTGAGTACAAAATGTAGAACAAATAACAAGAGATAAGCGATATTACCTGAAAAAAAATTCAATTTCCCTAGGTGATAACTTTGTATTTGTGGATTTAATATGGAAATGGTTCATCAGTGATATTCATGAACCTTGCACTCGGCTGCACTAGTGCTTAAAACAAAAATACATTTTTATGCCACCAGTTCCGATTTTTAGAATCTCTGTGTGTGAGATTTGAGCTTTAGAGATCTACAGATGACCCAAACACCTAAATTAAACTAATACTGTAGCCGCAAGATCCTAATTTTACCCAAAATATCACCTGTGTTAAACAGAGTTTTACAGTACGCAATTATAAGGGTCGACTCACTATGTCCTGATATGGCCTGTAATCTGGCAAGATGGGGCCATAAAACCAAATTGTGTTGATGTCCGCACTTTGGCAACCTAATAATGCCAATTTCAGCATGAAATCCGTAACTTCCGCACATACGATAGACTTGAAGAGAACCAGCATCCTTTCAATTAATAAAATGTACAAAAAGGATTTTATGAAAAACAATAGTTTAGCAAATATTTAAGATATGCTTTTTTGGGACATATATTATTCTGGTATGTAGGTGCAAACTAGTTTTTTAAACTTATCTTTAAAGGGCCATTAAACCATATTCTTCACTGGCGCTTCTAATATAGAAGCACCAGTGAAAAGTTATTTGGCCTTAGTGTGAGGATCAACTGGCATGTACTTTTGGGTTCAGCGGGAGGGACATTTACTAGGCCCCCTGCTAATCTCACACAATAATGAGGGTCTCTCACTGCATTGGCAGAGAGAGGTGCTCCCACTCTGCAGACACTATTCAGATTAGTGGGGCAAGCCCCTGCTCTGATTGGCTGTGGGCACACTAGCCTCCAAACCTGCTGTGTCTAAGTTGTGAGACACAGCAGAGAGTAAACCTGCTAGTATCTATTAAACTACATGTCTGGGAAGCAAGGATTAAGAAAGGTTTAGGTGTCCTTTAAGGCTGTACATTCTGATATAATATAAGCGTCATATTAACAAGACCACTTTTGTTATACTTGCATTCACATTATTAAATACCAAAAGATAGTAACGGATAGTAAAAATCATGGGGTGAGTTTTATTAATTTATTTCTTAGATTTTATTTTTTGATTTCTATTGCTTATTATTAATATCTTCATACCAATTAGATAACTGGTCAATAACTGGTGACATTTCTAAACTAAAAAGAAAACACAGGAGACTCAGCACACCGTTTAAGGGAGTTTAATCCACCAAAAAATAACGACGTTTCAGCCCAGCATTGAGCTTTTTTCAAGTCTGGTGAGATGTGTGAAAAATCATCAATATATGGTACATGGGTAAAGTGACTAACGAGTTCAAGGGGCGGAGTCCACAAGGACAGCCCATATGTGAATCATACATAGAAACATAGAAACATAGAATGTGTCGGCAGATAAGAACCATTCGGTCCATCTAGTCTGCCCAATTTTTTTTTGAGTACTTTTATTAGTCCCCCTTTCCCGGTCTTATAGCTAGGATAGCCTTGTGTCTATCCCACGCATGCTTAAAATCCTTGACTGTGTTTACCTCTACCACTTCTGCTGGCAGGCTATTCCATACATCCACTACCCTCTCATACAGGTGTAAAAACTTGCAAGCATTAAAATACAAATACAAAAGTGATGCAAATATATGTGAATACAATGTAGTCAAAAATACCAAAATATAGTGCATATATAATGATTAAAAACATTGTGATTGCAGCATAAAAACACAGAGGCAAAACAGGTATAATGAATATAATGAAGCGCAGCTGGTCCAGCAACCAATTCTCACAGCCAGTTAGGCATTTAACCCCTTACATAATCAATGGATATCTCCAAAGGGAATCATGGCAACAAGTACACACATATATTAACCCTATGTTGATCGTGTACCGGAGCAGCTGCGCTTATTTCATCCATCCACTGGAGCACTTGGAGCATTTCTATTATAGGGAGTGAAATATAAGAAAGACAAAAGAAAAGAGAGACAAAGTAAATCTTCAGTAATGGATACACAATTTCTCATTTCCACATTCTATGTCAACACAAATAATTAATTATATGAATATATCTATCCCATCTATAAGAAAGGCACCAAGTTAAATTCACGATTTAACTCCTTTGGAGTCATACTGTCCAATTCATTAATCCATCAGGTCTCACGTTTTTTTAAACATTTCTCCCTATCTCCCCCCCTCCTCAATCAAAAGCTCAGTGCTGGGCTGAAACGTCGTTATTTTTTGGTGGAGAAAACTCCCTTAAACGGTGTGCTGAGTCTCCTGTGTTTTCTTTTTGCTCTATGGGCGTGACACCCGATACTTGTAAGTGTGCAGACCCATTCATACTTTTCTCGACATTTCTAAACTCTTATAGTTAAAGTCCAGAATAATATGAACACATTTAAAGAACACTGCACCTTAAGGGGTTAAAAAAATGGCAAATGAACACGATAGAAAAAAAAACGTACAGACACTCGTCTGATGCATTGCTGAGTTTGAAGATTAAATTGATGGACATCACTCACCCTGACAAGTGCTTCAGGAAAAGTGGATAGAAATGAGGCACTTGCTGCCACCCATAATTCTTCTTTACAAAGCACATAATCCCACGTACACTTACACTGCACAGAATATTGAAAACCATAAATTAAATAAACGTAATCCAGTGAGTTATTGTATAACTATATAAAGCATTTTCTAGGTATTTGAAAGAGGGACTGCCACATGATATTTTTAAAAGGGACCCCCACATGACAAGTTATTTTAATCAGACAGAAAATTACTTCTGCCTGATTAAAATAGCCGTTGACTGATGCGCCCATTGAGCACCCTTCAAACGATTTCAATTTGCTTGGGAAGCCTCTTTGAGACATCCAGACAGGGCCGATGCAAGGATTTTTGCCGCCCTAGACAAAATAAAAATTGCCGCCCCCCCCCCCCACATTATCATATGATCTGCCCATATCATGACATCACATGTTCCACCCCTTTCTCACCATTTAAATTAAAAGAGAATTAACAGAGTTATATGTTGCAATAAAGCCCCCTATTAAGAATGGTGGAGAATAATTACCATAACTTAAGCCATAGCTAAAGAAACAAGCCTGTGTATTAGATTGTTCGCTTACTCGTAAATTTGGCAACTTCATGGTTTCTTACCCAAATTTAGTTCTTTAGTGCAAACAAAATGACTGATTTGTAAAAATGATCTACGTTGGTTATGCTTTCATTTAAGCTACTTTGACCTTAAATTTAAAATTCACTTTTAACCCTGTAGCTTTTGGTTCAAAACACTGACAAATTGCACAAAAGGCCATAATATAAAATAAAGTGAGATTTTCCCCCATAATATGCCAGGATTTCCCCCCACAATATGCCAGGATTTGCCACTTAATATGCCAGGATTTTCCCCCACAATATGCCAGGATTTGCCACTTAAAATGCCAGGATTTTTCCCCACAATATGCCAGGATTTTCCCCCACAATATGCCAGGATTTGCCACTTAATATGCCTGGATTTTCCCCCACAATATGCCAGGATTATGCCCCTCAATATCCCAGGATTTTGCCCCTCAATATGCCAGGATTATGCCCCTCAATATGCCAGGATTATTATGCCTCTCAATATGCCAGGACTTAGCCACCCAATATGCCAGGAATTATTATGCCACTCAATATGCCAGGATTATGCCTCTCAATGTGCCAGGATTTAGCCACCCTCTCCCTCCCCCCTTCCCCAGTACTTACCTCCTCGCTGCCGTTCTGCAGGTCCGTGGCTGTGAGGGAAGCTTTGTGCGCTTTAAAGTTTAAACAAACTTTATTGAATCTGCATCGGCTGGATTGGAGCGCACAACGCTTCCCTCACAGCCATGGACCTGCAGCACCGGGAGACAGAGCAGCAGCGAGGAGGTAACTAAGGGGGAAGGGGGAGGATTCTTTTTTTTTAACCCATGGTTCCGGTGCCCCCTGCTAAGTTGCGCCCTAGGCGGCTGCTAGGTCACCTTACAGGTGACGCCGGCCCTGCATCCAGACTGCCATTTTGTGGCGCTGCTCCATGACCTGGAACCACTGATTGATGCTCATTGTCTTTGGGTCAAGGTGGCCATCCCCAGAACCTTAAGGAATGTTTCTAATTAATACATTGCTCCAATCAACACTCATTTTCTATCTTTATTTATATCTAAAATCAAACAATTGCAGACAGCACTGATCATCTTTTATTATCACATTGATATCACTTAATTTATTTTTCTCCGGAGCTGTGATTCCAGGTATGTTGCTCCGTGGATTAAACATGGGGGTAGCTGCTGTTATATACACTCCAAAAGAACAGGTGGCAAAATAAATAATTACCCGATGGGCCTGCCTTCATGCTAGATAAAGGATAAAAGGATGTCCTTGCATACTGCTGTAAAGGAAAATGACGTTGACTTTGAATATGTTTGGCATTAAAGATGATTATTACTCCCAGAGAGATCACATTTTACAGCAAATCATTCCATGTTCATCCATTCCTACTTTGGAACCTCTGAATAGTGTGACATTTCATGAGCACATCTTGCCAGGGGTCGCTTACCGTTTCATGAATCAATGTCAGGAAACAGAACAATTATTGAGTGAAAATGAGACCGAGCCAAGTGATTAGAGTCAGTTTGTCACCATTCTCATAACCTCCCTTGCTTTAAGGATGTGATTTGTGAAGCTATCATAAAATAAATGCAAACTTAATTGTGTGCATGACACTGTTAAACACACATCTCCGAAAAGAAAGGCCTAGAGTTCATGTACAGCCAAGGAAAGTTCTGTCTAACCTATAGCTAGAGTTACAGGCAGAAGTTTTGGCCAAACATTAATTATATTCTTATTATTGGGGCTCATTTGAATTTCAGTATAAATTTACATTCAAGGGAAAATGTACCAGAAAAGACACAGTAGAACAATGCATAATAGATTTGTTAGACAGTCCTGTCTATCTTTCCAAGCCCTCCTTTGTTACCACAGGTGTCCCGAGGGGGGTGCATCTGCTCGATGCGGCTGCCGAAAACAAAAAAAGCTCTGCAGCGCATCCGACAGCACGCGTATCACCCCCGCTGTCGGATGCGCTGCTGATGCCCTGCTGATGAGCTTTCACCCGGTAAAAAAAAAAAAATCAGGGCCAAGGGATATGACATCACGTCATTACAATTTTAATATTTATTAATAATAAAGATATTTCTACGTTTATCTTCTCTCTCTGTCTGGTTCTTGGTCCCTAACACTGCCCCAGTGTTCTCTCCTCTACCCCCTTCTGGGTCCTCCCCCCCTCCCTCCCATTTTTACCTGTAGAACAGGGCAGATAACTCAATGGGGAGGCACAGGCAGCATTGACTCTGTGTGCTGGGTTACGCGCGCTCCTCACGCATATTAATGACGCAGAGCATTGTATTTCCGATGCTCTGAATCGTCACTATGCGTGGAGGCAGCACTGATTTGAGCTCTGTGTGTGCTGCCTGTGCCTACCCACCGAGTGATCTTGAATGGCAGACCTTCACAGCGGTAACCGGTGCGGCTCTCCACCCCCCCCCCCCCCATGGCCACTTTAAGGCCCCTGGGCAAAGTCTTTAGCAGTGGGCCCCCCTCGCCCAATTTTTATTATAAAGACAAATAATTTGTTTTTGCACACCCTCGATTTTAACTATAAATCCATTTGCCAACTGCAGGGAAACACAGGAGGTATATTTACGTCCTGTTGCGCCAAGAGGTTTACATATTGCATCCTTAGTATCAATCAATAGGATACCAATAAACTTTAACATTACAGCGCAAGCCTTGGAAAGGAACAGAGGAGGAACCAATACTCCTGGGCCCTGCAGGACTCTAAAATTCTGTTGCACCCACTGTGGTCCCCATAGTTAAACTAACAATGAGCATCATCCTTGTTGGTTGACCTTTAGGTTAATTGCCATGGGATAACAAGTGAAGGTCATATTTGGTTACCCCAAACACCCCAGTACATATTTTTCTTCCATGAAATTTAGGAGCCAGTTACACCATAGAAACATTAAGCTTTTATTTCCACTAGAAAATTAGATTTTGTTAAAATATATCCCACTGTTGCCTAAATCTCATTTCTAATTTCATTTTCACCTTGTTAAAGACACTTTCAATTCCCATGTATTCAAAATATTATTATATTATGTTCGCTTACAATATCATTGTAATATTAAACTAATTAGTAACAATAAATGCATACATACTGTTTCCAATACCCCTCTGTGTACTATGTGCATCATTAAGCAAGGTTGTTTAAGCTGCTTAATACTATGAGCTGGAGCCTTAGGGAAATTAGTAATATGAAGGATTTCTACAACCTGAATGCTGTAATGTACTTTGGCTACGTTCACTTTGCCATATTACCTGCAATCCATATGATTGAAAATATTATTTAAATATCTCTTTTATTTGGCAGAATACAATCAAACAACGCATGATAAGTAGTAGTACAACAATGTGACTGGTTTTACATTTTAAAGTTTACATGCATGTAAAGAGATAGAGGAGGTCAAGGTCTATTTACATTAAATAGGAAAATTAGAGAATCTCTAAGAGTCAGAGAAAAGGAAAGGAAAAAGGAAGGTTCATTTCGACAACCACCTGTTGAACAGACTCAACCTCAACACTTGCACCCAGGTACAGGTAGAGGAACTCCACTGGGAGGTGAAGGGAGTCCAGTTGGAAGGTGGATAAGTTTCAGGACGTGATATGAGAGGACTAAGGACTAAGTCACAAGTGCCATGTCTTGCCCCAATCAAAATAACTGCTCTCGCCAGATTAAGCCCAACCTTCTATGTGCTGTATGAGAGGTCATCTTGGGAAATCTCGATGGGGGAGTCAAGGTTAAGATGGAGGTCAAGATATATTTAGTGACTGACTAGATTAAGGTGATAGAGATGGGAGGTTTAGTTCATGTTTAAAGGTTAATTTAGCTTGACCTCTCATCTTGAGCGCCTTTTTCAAGCTCAGACTTTAGTAAGTAGAACCCAGTGATTAAGTATAAAAACATATAATTCACCACAAGTAGTTGAGAAATAGACATGTACATGATCTGTAAATGTGATTTTGAAGCAGGGGTATTCCTGGAAAATTATTTGGATCCAAACATGCACGTCATTGTCTGAGAACATGATGCCACTGAATAATGATTTTGGGGCATGGGACGATACTGGAGAGGGGAATTAGGATGAATCAGATATGTGACTCAGCTGTGACTTTAAAATATGTGTGAAATTAAAGTTCAAACAACCCTCCTTTTAGAGAACACAAAGTTACACTTAGGGGAGGTAGTTTTTGTAACAGTCCACCAGTTCACAATTTTCCTTAAACTCTGACTTAACAATTCCACAACTAGTACACTGCAAGTTCTCATTGCTGAAGGCCTGTTTACCTGGTGCTTGGCTGAAATTCTCATATTTATATAAACATATTGCTCTGGGTGTCACGAAACAGACTGCTCTTGCATGATGTATTTTTATTGACGTATTCTGACTTTGTGTGAAGCAGTGAAAATCTCAAATTGAATCTTTTTTCCTGTAATTTACATCTGGTACGAACAGATAAGAAATAACGTGGGCTCACTCACTGGAAATATTTATTTTATTATACCACTGACTGCCAGGATGTAGACTATATAGATAACTTGCATATTAAGTCTGATGTTAAGCCACAGGCAAATATACAGACATGTATATGTTTTACACTGATAGCAACAATAATATTACTAGTTATGTCAACATTAATAAATCTGTGAATTGAGACAATGTCCCACATGATACACTATGAATATTTCCACCTGTACACTATATGAGGAAAAAGTGTGTACTCCCTAAAGAAGCTCGATCTACAACTGTTATATCTAATTGTTACCGAGGATAGACGGCATGGTTGGGTACTTAGTCATGGACTGTTAAAGTAGCTGGAATTTGGCAGATATGGGTAGATATCAGAAAATTAGCATAATGTGTTCAGCACTAGGTGATGTGAAGTTCAAGGAGCGCAGTGCAGGGTGGCGGGCAGGGAGAAGGGGTGGCCAAAAAAAAGTATTACCAAAAGGGACATCGCAAAAGTGTAAGGCAAAAGAGTAGTCCAATCCAAAAGGTTGAGGCAGGCAGCAAAGGTTCAAAAAGCGGGTCAACAAGTCCAGGTAGGGTTACAACGATGCGGGTCGTCCAGGGGAAGAAGCCAAGGTAGGTAGCAATGAATGGTAATTCAATCACAAAGGAATGGGACTCAGAAGAGACACCACAGCTCAACAAGCAAGCAATGAACAAGGTGAGTGTGTGGTTTTTATAGGGCTGCTCTCCCCTTGACACCCTGAACCATGTTGTGAATAGAAAGAAGGAGTATAGACTCCTTTCCTTCTTTCCCCTGCCCCCTTAGTAGCAACCAATTGCGCAACCTTTCTCGCGAGTAAGCCCCGCCCCCTAAACCTCTTGGAAGTAGTTGCATTCACCGTGAGCGGGTGACTAGTAACTCGAGGCCGGGGATTCGGCCTTACCTCATGGTCATGCTAATGCACGACGGCCACAAACAGGGACAGGGGGTGGCTCTGGTTGTGAGGGTCCCCGGTGCAAGGTAAGTGATGGACCTTGGACCTGACAGGTGAGCAGGAAATGCTAGCAAAATTGCTACCAACAAACTCTCTCCTCTGCACTGTACTGATTGCACATCATTTGTACTAGAGTGGTCCCTATACTGGAATCCTCTGCTAGAGTCCCAAAATAAAATGAAGTAGCAACTGCTAAATATCTATGGAACCGTGAGCGGTCATACACTCCATTACTAACTCCATTACTAACATCATCAGGCATTCAACACGATAAATAGGACATCTGCCATCTGTATCTATGATTTAAATACTGTTGGAAAATTCGCCTATCTGATTAGGTCAAACTATTTCTCAGGAATCATAATAGGGGAATTATGATGACTCAGATATGTTGAGCCGCTGTGATTGAAGAAATTGTGGGAGGAAATTAAATGAATGCCAATGAGGATTTAGAACTACCTGTGAGATTCCTGACAGACGTCTGCTGCTGCACAGTTACTTTCCAGTAATAATTTATCACACATCACATTAGACGTTCCGCTAGATGACAAAAACCTTGTCGTTCTGTAACTTGCTGGATAGAGATGGCTTTCTGTGTGATATTATAAAGCTATTTGATGAGTGAAATTGAGGGCAACACAATTAGCTTTCATTTAATGAAATATTTTTGGCATAGCAAAGTGAGGCCTATGCACATTAAATGACAATGACTGAGGCTGATTTTGTTTTAGTAGAGACAAAAAAAAAACAGTTGTCTCTACCATAATGGCAACTCATATCTTCCTCAACCATTCTGAGGATCACGGAAGGAAACCTAGTTGAAAGATCACAGAATTTATTTTCTAAATTACTTTTATGTAAAATAGTTTACATGTATGTATAACTTATGGGCTACTAAAATCAGTCAATATAAGTGGCAAGGTTATATTTCAAATCAAAACTGCATTTTGGCCTTTTAATTTTCTCGGTCAGTGGTCCCCAACCTTTTTGGCACTGGGGACCATTTCCATTGAAGAAAAAATATTCATGGCCTGGCTTGGGGGGCGGGTACGGAGGGGTATGGGGTTGGGAGCAGTTGGTCAGGTGCTTCAGTATGATTGAAACGAGTTACATTTATATGCCATTTATTTTTTACCTATTAGTATTATTATATCCTAATATATAATGAAATGGTTATACAACATACCCTAATGCTGAATCAGTGGGATCCCTGGGCTTGTTTTCCTTGAACTAGACGGTCCCATCTTGGGGTGATGGAAGCCAGTGACACCCGAAGTGTGTTGCTTATGTTCAGTCTACTCCGTAGTCTTGTTTTGGTTGCTATCATTGCAGAAAACCCTGCTTCACAAATATAGGAGTTTGGAAATGGAATGAGGTTTTTCTCTGCTTTTGTGGCAATCTCAGGATATTCTGCCCCGACTTTAATCCAGAACATATGGAGATTTGAAGTTGTCCCAAACATATTTTTAACACCACCATCATTTGCTATCTCAAGCAGTGGATCCTCTTCTTTCAAGGACAAAGTCGATTCACCTGGCTTATTCACAAATGGGTCATGGATCCATTCCTTCCCATTCTTGGCATCTTTTGTGGTTGGGAAGCAATGCTCAAACTTTTTTGAAAGCTGATATAGGTGACCGTGCACCAGCACGGAGAACGAAAGGCCCTGGCTCAGACTCTTTCAAAATCTCTGCTAATGTTTGAAACATGTCAAAAATCCCATTGTTCACTTGTCGTCTCCATAACTCCAGTTTGGCTTTGAATGCAGCCACTTTATCTGCCAACTTGAGACCGGTTGTCATTCTCCCCTGAAGAGACAGATTAAGCTCATTGAGCTGGTTGAATATGTCATACAAGTAAGCAAGTTTTGTGACCCATTCCATGCCACTGAAATGTTCTGCCAGTGGTGACTTTTTTTCCAAAAAGAAATCTATGGAGTCGTAACTCAAAAACTCTGGACATAGTATTAAGCAAACTTCTGTGTATAAGAGAAGACGTGTATGCTCTGCGTCCATCTCCTCACAAAGCTGTGCAAACAGACGTGAATTAGGGGCATGTACTTTAATGTGGTTAATTATTTTAATCACATCCTGCAAAACATTGTTCAGCTCAGGTGACATTTTTTGGCTAGCCAGCATTTCTCTGTGGATGACACAGTGTGTAGACTCACATGCAGAAGCAACCTCTTTGACCCGAGTAGTTAAACCAGAGATCCGTCCAGTCATTGCAGCTGCTCCGTCCGTGCAAATACCAACACAAAATGACCAATTCATTTTTCCTGATATGTAATCATTCAAAGACTTGAATAGTTCTGCAGCTGTGGTGTTGGTTGGCAACAAAAGTGAACTCAATATATCCTCAGGCACATCCTCCTGAAAAATATATCGCACAAAAACCAACATTGTTGCATTGTTTCCAACCTCTGTAGACTCATCGACTTGGATTGCATACCATGGTGACTTATTAATCCTCTGTAACAATTGTGCCTCAATATATTCTGCTATTTCATCAATTCGTCTAGTTACGGTGTTAGCCGAAAGAGGAACACGTCACCTTTTCAACTGCAGAATCTCCTAAAATCTCTCGACAAATGTCTTGAGCAGCAGGCAGGATCAACTCGTCACCAATGGTAAAGGGCTTATTAGCTTAAGCAATACGGTCAGCCACTAGGAACGATGCTCTCAGTGCCGCCACATTTGCTGATGTGGTGGCCTTCAGACATTTCTTCCGTTGTTCGAGTTCATGTTTTTTTCTTGTGAAAAACTCAGTAGGCTTGTCTTTTAATGCAGGATGCTTAGTCTATAAGTGGCAAAGCAGTTTTGAAGGTGTCATGACTTCACTGGATAGCCGATCGCTGCATATTATACAAAGCAGGCGTGGAGAATGTGAATCAGCTGTTGCAATGAACCCATAATTTAAGTAGGAATCTTGGTATTTTCTTTAAAATGCATTTTTCTTTTTAGTGGCAGTCCTAGAGCCTTCTGCTGTCTCATCACTGGGTATTTCCCCTTTTTCAAAGAAGCTCTTCAGTGAAGTTTTTTTTACTCATTTTGGCTAGGGTAAGCTTGTGGCCTTACCCAAAATGTGACAAAGACAAATGCTCAGTTAGGGAAGGAGGCACGGATCGAGGTGGTAAACAAAGGCCTCTGAAATACCTCCAGGAGCTGGACACAGGGAGCAACCTGGGTCTCTGGGATACTTGCAGGGGTGACACAGAGAGCATGAACCTCTGGATTACTTGCAGGAGTGACATGGAGAGCCTGACTTGATCCAGAGAGATGGATTTGATCCAGATGTAGTGGATCCTGTTGGATTGTGATGATTCTGTTAATACATACATTCATACAGAGACATACCTACAGAGACATACATACAGAGGCATCACTAGGGTTGGTGTCACCATGTGTGGTAACTCATGGTGTCCAGTTCCTCCAGTACCATGCCAAACAGATTCTTTAGTAATGTCAGTCAGATGGCCAATTAAATATGCCACATATAGGAGCCCCACAAATTATGCCACACAAAATAGCCCCTTAATTATGACACACTTGGGGCCCAATAAACATGCCACACATGGGACTGCCATTAATTATGCGACACAAAGGAGCCCCATGAGGTGACAATTGTACAATTCTAAAACAATAAATATCTATACACACAGACATTATTTTGTCATTAATAAGCAACAGACAATTTGCCCAATAATATGCCAGTATTATTCAGCCATTCAATATGCCAATATATAGCCAGTCAATATGCCAGTATTTTTTTCCACGGAGCACAGTTGTCAAGTGAGATAAATGATATTTTGAAAGTTCGTTGGAACTCTACTCTGTTGAGAGACACAATATATATAAATTGATGCACTCAAAAAAGTTATTAGTGTAAAGATACAGAGGAGTACAATATAGTGTAACACAAATAGGTGTTTACAATTGTTGCAAAATACCTTAGGATAGCACTTCTGTGAGGTCAGAGGAATAATTCTCACACGATGAAGCTAAAAGCAAACCTGCCGAAACCGGTCGATGATACTTTTATGAAGAAATAAAGTCACCATGTGTTTTTTCAAAAAAGAACTTAAGAACTGAAAGAACTGAATTCATCTTTATTTTTGCTTCAACGTGTGAGAATTATTCCTCTGATCTCACAGAAGTGCTAACCTACGGTATTTTACAACAATTGTGTAACACCTATTTGTGTTACATTATATTGTACTCCTCTGTACCTTTACACTCATAACTATTTTTAGTGCATCAATTTATATAATATGCCAGTATTTTGCCACTCAATATGCCAGTATTTTGCCATTCAGTATGCCAGTATTTTGCCACTCAATAAGCCAGTATTTAGCCACTCAATATGCAAGTATTTTGCCACTCAATATGCCAGTATTTTGCCACTCAATAAGCCAGTATTTTGCCACTCAATAAGCCAGTATTTTGCCACTCAATAAGCCGGTATTTTGCCGCTCAATATGCCAGTATTTACCCATTTAATATGCCAGGATTTAGCAACTCAATAAGCTAGTATTTTGCAGCTCAATAGGTCAGTATTTAGCCACTCAATATGCCAGTATTTAGCCACTTAATATGCCAGTATTAAGCCATTCAATATGCCAGTATTTTGGCACTCAATATGCCAGTATTTAGCCATTTAATATGCCAGGATTTAGCAACTCAATAAGCCAGTATTTTTCAGCTCAATAAGTCAGTATTTAGCCACTCAATATGCCAGTATTTTGCCACTCAATATGCCAGTATTTAGCCACTTAATATGCCAGTATTTAGCCACTTAATATGCCAGTATTTAGCCATTCAATAAGTCAGTATTTTGCAACTCAGTATGCCAGTATTTTGCCACTCATTACGCCAGTATTTTGCCACTCATTACGCCAGTATTTTGCCACTCATTATGCCAGTATTTAGCCATTCAGTAAGTCAGTATTCTGCTAATCAAAATGCCAATATTTTGCCCCTCAATATGCCAGTATTTTGCCATTCAATAAGTCAGTATTTTGCCACTCAGTATTCCAGTATTTTGCCACTCAATATGTCACCCGTCCCCCCGTTTGCCAGTACTTACCTCCTTGCTGCTCCGTGTCCCGTGTTGTCTCCTCCGTGCAGTCTTCCCTCCTAAACAGAGGATGGAAACACAGCCACCGGATGTGACTTAAGGTCATATCCAGTCGCAATTTTTTTGCTTCCCTCACAGCACGTGGCCCAGCTAAACAGAGGCCATGGTCCGGTGCTGGGCCGCGGCCTGGGGGTTGGGGACCCTTGTTCTAGGCCAATCAAAATGCAGATTGAATTAAAACCAAACTAACTGCAGATAATGCACAGAGAAGAAATAACAAAATCAGCTCCTGTTTACTATTTTCTTTAGCTGTAAGATTAAGTAGTACAATGCCATAACTTTATATGCTAATTTTCTAAATGTTTTATTTTATATGAGCTAAAGCTATAAATCATGTCACCCCAGAGCAGGGGCGTCACTTGGGTTGGTGTCACCCGGTGCGGAAACTCATGGTGTCACCCCCCTGGATTTCCTCCAATACAATGCCAAACAGATTCCTTAGATGGCCTATTAACTATGCCACACACAGGAGCCCCATAAATTATGCCACACCAGAGCCCCATAAATTATGCCACACCAGAGCCCCATAAATTATGCCACACCAGAGCCCCACTATTTATGCCTCACCTCTGGCCAATTAATTATGCCACACACACAGGTGCCCCATAATTAAGCCACACACACACACACACACACACACACACACAGGTGCCCCATAATTATGCCACACAAAAGAGTCTCTTAATTATGCCACACATGGGGCTCGATAAATATGCCACATACAAGCGCCCCATAATTATGCACATATGGGACCGCCATTAATTATGCAACACACAGGAGCCCCACGAGGTGACAATTGTACAATTATAGATACCAGGAATATTGTGCCACTCAGAGCCCAGTAATATTGTGCCAGTCAGATACCAGTAATATTGTGCCATTCAGATACCAGTAATATTGTGCCACTCAGAGCCCAGTAATATTGTGCCAGTCAGATACCAGGAATATTGTGCCACTCAGAGCCCCGTAATATTGTGCCAGTCAGAGACCAGTAATAGTGTGCCAGTCAGAGACCAGGAATATTGTGCCAGTCAGAGCCCAGGAATATTGTGCCAGTCAGAGCCCAGAAATAGTGTGCCAGTCAGAGCCCAGGAATATTGTGCCAGTCAGAGCCCAGGAATATTGTGCCAGTCAGAGCCCAGAATTATTGTGCCAGTCAGATGCCAGGAATATTGTGCCAGTCAGAGGCCAGGAATATTGTGCCAGTCAGAGCCTAGGAATATTGTGCCAGTCAGAGCCCAGGAATATTGTGCCAGTCAGAGCTCAGGAATATTGTGCCAGTCAGAGCCCAGTAATAGTGTGCCAGTCAGATCCCAGGAATATTGTGCCAGTCAGAGCCCAGGAATATTGTGCCAGTCAGAGCCCAGTAATATGGTGCCAGTCAGATACCAGTAATATGGTGCTAGTCAGAGCCCAGGAATATTGTGCCAGTCAGAGCCCAGGAATATGGTGCCAGTCAGAACCCAGTAATATTGTGCCAGTCAGAGCCCAGGAATATTGTGCCAGTCAGATACCAGGAATATTGTGCCAGTCAGAGCCCAGTAATAGTGTGCCAGTCAGATACCGGCTGGAGGTGTCACCCGGTGCGGTCCTCCCCCCCCACCCCCCCCTCGGGACGCCACTGCCCCAGAGGGTAAACACCTACACAGCAGTGCCATTAGTTATTCACTGCCAGGTTAGTAATCTCTGGCAAGCCTAGTCAATAGCTCTTCCTATCCAAGCCTTATCAATAACTCATTCCACCTTCCCACGGAAGCAAGATGAGATCGACTGTTTGTGTACTGTCAAATTAAGAGATATATTTTTACAGTCACACACACCTTCAGCAGTCAGACTTATTTCTTTGTATGCAAACAGTTTGCAAGTTCCTAGTCCATTCATTTTCGTGGGGCTGACAGCCATTTTGGCAGGCTCACAACCCTGTTAACATTATCGGAGGTGGGGGATCTATTTGGAAGTTCCTAGACCTTTTAATATTATCATAATATTATAATATTACTATTTGCCCTGGCCCCTTAAAAGGTTTTTTAAAAAAAAGCATTTTTATGCAATTTGCCACTTAAAAGGAGGTGAGTTGCAGGAGGGGGGCTGTACGCAAAGTCCAACTCATCTCCCTATTTAAAATCCCTTTAGTTTCATGTGAATGAGATGGACTTTGGCGAGGTGGGGGTAGAATGAGATCAAATTTATTTTAGTGAATAGAATGTGGAGGTCAACTTTTAAAGGAAAAAATGGACCTCCTATTCTCAACTTTTACTGAACAGACTGCAGAGAGTTTGCCTCTGATGGGTGACCTAGTTTGATCTGCCACTGAAGCGCATTCTTTGCAGGAGTTGGAGTAGATGCTTCATCCCCTAGATCCTCTAGATTGTGGGCTGCATCATGTTCTGTTTCCCACTTAAATGTTCTCTGGCACCATCTTGGATTGGATGTTAATGGCGTCGCTGGTGCGAGAGGGACCTGGTAAGTTATTACAGATGTTGGGGAGGTACTTTTTCTTCCCTTTGGATGTCCAGGAGACTTAGGTCCCTTTTTGATTTTTTTCACCCATGTTAGCTGTCAGGTTAGATGGGGTTTGTTGCAGTTATTAAACTCTTGGTGCGGAAGCTGGTTAAGAATACATCAGTGCCAAGCCACACCCCTTCCAATTATTTCTGTATCTGGATGGATACATGTTCATATGGAAATTGCTAGGTATTGGAAGAAAAATTATTGTCCTGATTGACATGAGTTGCGAGATTATGGAAAAAGCTATTTATATGAATAGACATCACATCGTATTATGTGAAAAACGTTGGGAATTTGAGACTACACATATTGGCCTCTCGACAAAAATTATAAACTTAGTTTCTTTATCTTTTCTCAGGTTCTAAACTATGCATTTTTTTTGCAATATAGATTGGAATTTTACTAATAGTCGTAGAATGAAAGAATGCTTGTTATGGTTGGTTGTTAATATTTGTTTGTTAGCCTTACTTTTATGTAACAATGTAATCTGTAATATGGGAAAACTGGAATGTTTTATTGATTTGTATACAAATAATACTAAAAATATATAAATATTAAAAAAAAAACAAGTAGAAAATGACCGGTTAGCAACATGTAACCACAATTATAACTTTTTCATGAAACACTTTTGTTCTGAAAAGGTCACTGAACCAACTGATTTCTAAGAAAGTGAGGCATACAAAAAAAAAAAAGAACATAACTTGGACGGAGTTCACAGGATTTCAATGGCCACTGAATATGTAAAATGTCTAAAATATATCCTCTCTTTTTTCCTTGTGAGCAAAGATGTGTACATCATAATTATAGGATGCTTTGTCACAAGTGTTAAATGAAATGACTAATCCACTCAGATGGTGGAAATGACAGCTGTGACAAACCTGCTGCTCTCATCATCTATAATCTGTTCCCACTGCATAATACCAAACGGATTTATAATAATACTTCACATTCCACTTGATCTAAAAGAACAATCCTGAAGTTAGGCATTGTTGAAAGGGCTACATGACTGAGCATGGGGAAAGCATTAAATTGTACAGAGCGCAGGTTCAGGTTTTTAAGACCATAATAGAACTGTTTTTAAGTCCGCTTCATGGTAACCTAACAGTGCCTGATAGTTCAGCACTGTCAGATGAATTGTCGCATTTTCAAGGTGCAGGTTAGTCTTAGGGGGTTCAAGTTAGTTTTAGGTTTTGTCAAGGGGTAGTATTAGGGTAAGGGTTTAGAAGTTCGTTTTTAGTGCCATCTTTATGCACAAACAACAACTTGTCAGTGCCATCTTTATGCTCAAAACAGCTTATCAGTATCAAAACCCTCCTGCATCTTATGTATGAATGAATGTGTATGTATGCATTCCATTGTATATGTGTGTGACACTGTGTGTGAGTGTGTATGTGACATTTTTTGTGTCTGGTGTGTGTGTGTATGTGACACTGTGTCTGGTGTGTGACTGTGTGTATGTGACACTGTGTCTGAGTGTGACTCTGTGTGTATGTGACACTATAATGTGTGTATGAGACACTGTGTATGTGAGGTTATCTGCACGCATTTCGCAGCATCCACCGGCTGCCCCCACTAGCCACCAGGGATACTGGGCGCAAGACCAGGAGGGGGAGGAGCTTTGGCTAAGTCTGGGGGTGTGACGTACTGATATAGGGAGGAAGGAGAGACCGCTATGCAGGATAAACCAGGGTATGCGAAATAGAATAGTCGGGTACAAATCCAAGATCAGGGGAATCGGCAAACTTCATTAATAGTAAACAGTCCAGAATCAGGGGAATCAGCAAGCTTCATAAACGTTAAACAGTCCAGGGTCATACACAGAATAAACAGCAAAACGGGTAACAGACCAGGAGTAGGGAAACCAGAAGATCAGAGTAATCCAGGGAACAATCCAAATCAGCAACAAGAGATCAAAAATGGAAAACCGCCAGGAGTTCAGGAAATACACGAGAATCACCAAGCATAGGTATTACTGTGAAGAGCACTTTTAAATGTTCCCGCTAGTCGCGCGCTGACGTCGGGCGTGACGTCATCGGGGGCGCGTCTGAGCTCCGATAGTGGAGAACCGCGCGTCCCCGGCTGTGTGCAGTCAGGCACAGCTGGGTGCACGATTAGAAGAGGATACTCTGGGGATCTGCTGCGAGGTAAGTTATGACCTCCGGGCTCGCCAATGACCTGTCCGATCGGGATGGAGTTCATGAAAGTCGTGAATCAAAATATCAGCGTGAATCATTCTAGCCGGTTCCCAGGATCTGTCTTCAGCACCATACCCTTTCCAATGAACAAGATATTGATATTGTAATATTCCAGGTTGTCCACGATACAACCTGGAATCCAGGATCTGTTCCACCTCATATTCTTCTACACCATCTATAACTATAGGTTTAGGGGGTGACACGAGTCTACCAGGAAAGGTATTTTCAATCCAGAATTTGAGTAGGGATACATGGAACACGGGATGTATCCTCATAGAAGAGGGTAGGTTGAGTTTCATGGCAGACGGTGATATTACTTGTGTAATTACAAAAGGGCCTATGAATCTCTGACCCAACTTTCTGGTAGGACATGTCAATTTCAAGTGTTTAGTTGATAGCCAGACCTTGTCGCCCACTTTGTAAGACTGTGCAATAACTCTATGACGATCCGCAAACGTTTTGTATCGTAGTTGTGATTGAGTTAAAGTGTTTCGAAGTAGAGAGTATGTATGCGTGAGGTCTCTGACATGGGTCGTGACTGACGGAACAATACTGGGAATAGGGGCTCCCGGGAGCATAGACGGATGAAACCCATAGTTGACAAAGAAAGGTGACATTTTAATAGAACTATGGATGTGATTGTTGTAAGCAAATTCCGCCAATGGTAAATATCTGAACCAATCATCCTGAAGATAGGTCGTGAAACAGCGTAGGTATTGCTCTAAGGTCTGGTTGGTACGTTCCGTTTGACCATTGCTCTGGGGGTGGAAGGCTGTGGAGAGAGCACGCTGTATATGTAACTCTGTACAAAAGGCTTTCCAAAATCAGGATGTGAATTGAGAACCTCGATCGGAAACTATATTTTCGGGAAGTCCATGCAGACGGAAGATCTCTCGTATAAAAAGTTCGGCGGTCTCTTTGGCAGAAGGAAGATTGGTATATGGTATGAAATGGGCCATTTTAGAAAATCGATCTACAACAATCATTAAGGTAGTATGTTGCCCGGAGCTTGGTAAGTCTGTGATGAAATCCATGGATATATCTGTCCAAGGGTTGGTCGGTACTGGTAGAGGTTGAAGAAGACCTGATGGTTTACGGTGATCTTCTTTTGCTCGGGCACAGACGGCACAGGATTTGACAAATCGATATACCTCATCCTGTAGTTTAGGCCACCAGAACGTGCGTGAGATGAGGTCTTTGGTCTGCTGTACCCCACCGTGTCCGGCTGCTGGAGAGTCGTGGTAAAACTGGAGAACTTGTAAGCGTGCTTCTGGCGGAACAAAAACTCTGTTGTCATAATAAAAAAGACCTTGACTTGGGATTACGGGAGATTGGTTTGGTAGACAGGAGGGAGAGGAATGTGTCCGTATGTTCTCCCAAATGGTTTGCGTGACAGCCAAAAAGTTTCCAGCAGGCAGGATATTACCCGTGGTGTTTGGAGGTCGGTCTTCCTTTTCTGCCATACGAGACAGCGCATCGGCCTTGAGGTTGCGGGAACCTGGCCAATAGGTTATATGTAACTGGAATCGTGTAAAAAATAATGCCCATCTGGCCTGTCTTGGTTGTAGTCTTTTAGCCTTACGTAAGTATTCCAAGTTCTTATGAATCGTGAAGACGGTCACTGGATACTTAGCCCCTTCTAATAGGTGTCTCCATTCTTCTAAGGCCAGCTTGATTGCCAACAATTCACGTTCACCCATGTCATAATTCCTTTCTGCCGAGGATAGGGTTCGAGAGAAGAAGGCCACCGGATGCAATTGTTCGTCCTTCAGGTGTCGTTGTGACAATATTGCTCCTACGGCAGTGTCTGAGGCATCCACCTCCAGGGTAAATGGTTTGGATGGTTCAGGGAGAATCAATATCGGAGCCGTGGTAAATCGAGATTTTAGTAAGTCAAATGCATGTTGAGCTGCAGTTGTCCAGACGAATGCTTTGTCTTTAGAGGTTAGGGATGAAATGGGTTGGATCACCATAGAGAAGTTACGGATAAACTTTCTGTAAAGGTTTGCAAATCCTATGAACCGTTGTATATCTTTCTTATCTGTGGGTATAGGCCAACGTAGGATTGCATTCACTTTCTTGGAGTCCATTTGGATATTACAAGGAGATAAAATGAATCCTAAGAATTCCACGGATTGTGTCTCGAACACACATTTCTCCAATTTGGCGTACAACTGGTGTTGTCTCAGACGAGTAAGGACGGTTTTGACATGTTCACGGTGTAACGTTAAAGAGGGAGAATATATCAAGATGTCATCGAGGTAAACGATTACAAACTGATCCAGAACATCGCGGAAAATATCGTTTACAAAGTGTTGGAACGTGGCTGGGGCGTTGCATAACCCAAAAGGCATTACCCTGTATTCAAAGTGTCCATAGCGAGATCTGAAGGCCGTCTTCCATTCATCTCCTTTCCGAATTCTAACAAGATTATAGGCTCCTCGGAGGTCAATTTTAGTGAATATATTGGCTGTATGTAGATGATCCAATAATTCTGAGATCAAGGGTAATGGATAACGGTTCTTAGTAGTGATGTTGTTTAATTCTCTGTAGTCGATACAGGGTCTTAATCCTCCATCCTTCTTTTTAACAAAGAATATCCCTGCACCTGCTGGTGACTTGGAAGGCCGTATAAATCCTTTGGTTAGGTTTTCTTCAATATACTCCTTCAGAACCTTCAGTTCGGGTTCGGCCAATGGGTATATTCTTCCAAAAGGGATAGGGGCACCTGGGAGCAGGTCGATAGGGCAATCATAAGGCTTGTGAGGTGGAAGTGTATCAGCCTTCTTCTTTTCGAATACATCATGGAAATCCCGATAGGGATCAGGGACCTTGATTATCGTGCTTGAATCAGAGGTGAGGCATACTGATGATGATGTGAGACAGTGGTTCAAACATAGGGGAGAGGTAAAAGACAGGGTGCCGGTCTCCCAATTAATCACAGGATTGTGTTTGCGGAACCAAGGGAGTCCCAGTATAATAGAAAAGATGGGAGCTGGTACAATATCAAATTGTAGTGTCTCCTGATGACCCTTGCCGATGGTGACAATGATTGGCGGGGTCTCATGCGTGATGGGTCCGGTCTTTAGGGAACTGCCATCAACAAGTTGGATGTGTATTGGGGCAGATTTTAATCGGGTAGGAATGTCCATAGTTTTGGCCAATTTCGTATCCAAAAAACATCCGCTGGCTCCTGAGTCAATCATTGTGGTCAGAGAGATGGGTCCTTTAGTTCCCTGTATGGAGAGAGGGATGGATAAGTGGTGTGAACTAGAAGAAGGGAATATGGTGTTGGGTTCAAAGAAAGTGGAGGGAGTCTTACCGTCCGTGCGTGGTCATCGGGAACGACACTCTTTATACATGTGTCCAGGTTTACCACAATATAGGCATAAATTAAGACTCCTCCTTCTATTCTTCTCTTCCTGAGTAAGAGGACCCCGCACTAGTCCAATTTGCATTGGTTCCTCTGTGGAGGTGGGGACCGTAGTCTTGTTTTCCGAGTGAGGGTAATTGTACACAGGAACATGAGTGTGAGGCGAAGTGCTCCTTTCTGCTCTTCTCTCTCTTAATCTTCTGTCAATCTGTGTCACCAGTCTGGTGAGATCATCCAGGGCAGCGGGAATACCAACTCGAGCTAGTTCATCTTTTAATGAGTCTGATAATCCTAGGCGAAATTGAGCCAGCAAGGCTGATTCGTTTCCTCGTAGTCTCCAGTGCTATCCTACGGAATTCCGTTATATATTCCTCCACTGGTCTGCGTCCTTGTCTAAGGGTACGAAGGGTGTTAGTGGCAGATGCAACTCGGAAAGGGTTTTCATATTAGGAGTCCAGTGCTTGGCGAAATGAAGGCCAAGATTCCAATAATGGGCTATTAGTATGTAACAAATGATGAGCCCATAACTGGGGTTCTTCTGTAAGTAGGAATATAACTGTGTGGATACGTACGTAGTCTGAAGCATATGTACGTGGTCGTAGAGCAAAGAGGATCTGGCAGGAAGTAATAAAAGTGCGGTATTTCTTTCTGTCACCTGTAAATTTATCAGGGAGTACCACTTGGGGTTCCGATGAAGTGGCCCCGTCCAGTAATACAGGGGCTGGAGGTTCAGGTGCATTAGCACGAGTAGATTGCAGATGTTGCACTTGTTGCTGTAATTGGGTCTGTCCGGCTTGTAACTCCTGGATGGATTGAGTCATAGTCGCCAGTTGTTGAGTTAGTGCAGTAAGTGCATCTGCCAATCCTGCGGCCTCCATATTGTGGCTTGGTGATTATGTGACGTACTGATATAAGGAGGAAGGAGAGCCCGCTATGCAGGATAAACCAGGGTATGCGAAATAGAATAGTCGGGTACAAATCCAAGATCAGGGGAATCGCCAAACTTCATATATAGTAAACAGTCCAGAATCAGGGGAATCAGCAAGCTTCATAAACGTTAAACAGTCCAGGGTCATACACAGAATAAACAGCAAAACGGGTAACAGACCAGGAGTAGGGAAACCAGAAGATCAGAGTAATCCAGGGAACAATCCAAATCGGCAACAAGAGATCAAAAATGGAAAAACGCCAGGAGTTCAGGAAATACACGAGAATCACCAAGCATAGGTATTACTGTGAAGAGCACTTTTAAATGTTCCCGCTAGTCGCGCACTGACGTCGGGGGTGACGTCATCTGGGGCGCGCCTGAGCTCCGATAGTGGAGAAACGCGCGTCCCCGGCTGTGTGCAGTCAGGCACAGCTGGGTGCGCGATTAGAAGAGGATACTCTGGGAATCTGCTGCGAGGTAAGTTATGACAGGGGGCAGGATTGGCTCAGGTTGTGGGCAGGATTGGCAAAGTCTGGGGGCAGCAGTGGCATAGTCACTGTGTGGGGGACTAGATTGACTAAGTCTGGGGGCAGATGACTGTGTGGGTGGGATACATTGGCTAAGTCGGGTGGGCAGATTAGCAAATAAAAACAAGAAATGCATTTTTTTTCTATCACAATTTTTATTATGCATGAAAAAACTGTTTACATGTGAATATTTACACTTTTTTCCTATAGGGTAGTCTTATATTCAGACTTTTTCTTATTTTTGTAAAAGAAAATCCAAAGTTTCATCTTATAATCAGGGTGGTCTTATATACGAACAAATACGGTATATTTTATGTTGTGGTATAACACCTAGGGTTGCCACTTTTAATAAATATTATATTGGCCATGCTATTGCTTCCAGCTGTGTGGCAACCTTAATCCCAAAACATGGGAAAAACATGGGGGAGGAAAAGAAAGCTGTGGCACAGTGGAAAGAGGAACAAGGGAATTCTAGGCGTGATGATGGCCAAGGGGGAAGACACAACAGGGATGGCCCAAGCAGGGCCCCAGAACACCGAAGGGCAGCCGTTGGGACAACTTGTTAGAGCGCTAGATGTCACATGACCCAAGCCAACCCATGTAAGGACCAGTTCTGCTTCTGCCTGATTGAATTTGTTTCATTCACCAGCTCTTCCTTTACAGCACCTAGTACTCTTCAAAGCTGGCACCCAACTTTATTGACTGAACAGAATGCTATTACCTTGATTCTACTGTTTTTCAGGCAGATGTTGTATATTCTATAAATATGCATGTAATATGGAATAGCAGTTATAATCACTTCATTAAAATCGCAAGCCCTTTTAAAAAATGGGACAATTTATAAAAACTGAATACCAATAAGGTGTTGCATCTACCAGAGCAAGTAGCTTTTCTACATAACACACAGAGTACAGGATTAAGGTTAGGTTATTTATAATTAGGCTTTGCAGGCAGGTGTTACGTTACAGGTACACTACATGTACCATAATGTGTTATAAGTAGTTAATTAGCACCAACTCAGTTGCTATACCCCCAGTAGAAATACCTTAATGGAAAAACTGTGAGGGTGTGCAAATCAAAATACAAAAGACTTATCTTATTGTCTTTAGAATAACTATTCTGATGTAGCTTCTCAAATAAAGCAACAAGAAAAAAATAAATAAAAGACTCTTAAAGTGTATTATGGAGTCACAAGATGAAACTTACATATGCATGAGACTTAAAATCCAGCATGATATTATGTTGTTCTGCTTTAAAACATATCATGTTACATCTTTGAGCCTGGAATTTAAGGCTCATCAGTGGAGTTCCGAGGGGGGTGCGGACAGACGCTGGGGGTGTCACCCGTGCTGCCGGCATCCTCCCGGCAGAGCATAGCACTGCTGAACTTTTTTTCTTTCTTCTGGCAGCCGCATCCGCTAGATTTGGCTGCCGGAAAAAAAGTAAAAAAAAAATTGACAACAGATATGACCTTACGTCATATCCGGTGACTGTTTCCCTCCTCCGTGCAGGAGGGAAGACCGGGAGACCGAGCAGATAGGAGGTGAGTACTGGGGAAGGGGGGAAAAGGGTTGTGTACAACAAGCACAGTAATGCTAGTATACTAATGGCAAAATACTGGCATATATTAAATGGCAACATACTGGCAAATATTAAATGGCAAAATACTGACATATATTTAAAGGCAAAATACTGACATATATTTAAAGGCAAAATACTGACATATATTTAAAGGCAAAATACTGGCATATATTAAATGGCAAAATACTGGCATATATTAAATGGCAAAATACTGGCATTATATTAAATGGCAAAATAACACTGGCATATTATTGGGCGAATTGGCTGCCATTTATTAATGGCAAAGTAATACTGGCATATTAGTGGGCAAATTGTCTGTGGCTTATTAATGGCAAAATACAATAATGCAAGTTATTTAAAGTGCCATATTCACTAATACACTGTATTATGTTGAAATACCTCAATGAGCACACAGTGTTGAAAATTAGCAATGGGATGATGAAGAGGATACAGAGACAAATCTGATGTCCAAAAATAACTAAACCGAGTCTTTTTTTGATTTTCTGTAATGTTGCTAACTGTGTCTATAGGCAAATATCCTAGTATCCTTTGGATAAATACTGCTGAGTACTACCCACATATACTATGTTTGTTCCGGATAACTAGGGTTGCCACCTTTTCCTCAAAAAAATACCGGCCATAGGGCAGAGCCACAAAAAAGACAAATCTGCATGACCGGTCTATAAAAATGACAAGATATACTGAGCAGAACTAACTTTTGGAAGAGGATCAGCACTGGGATCCTGATTTCAGCAGGTACTGTGAGTTTTTTATTTGGCTCCCTTAGCCAATGGCATCACCAGGCATAACCCATGGTGTCATCCCCATGGATCTCCTTATATATATATATATATATATATATATATATATATAGATATATATATATATATATATAGATATATATATATATAGATATATATATAGATATATATATAGATATATATATAGATATATATAGATATATATAGATATATATAGATATATATATATATATATATATATCTATATATATCTATATATATATATATATATATATATATAGAGAGAGAGAGAGAGAGAGAGAGAGAGAGAGAGAGAGAGATAGAGAGAGAGATAGAGAGAGAGAGAGAAGAGAGAGAGAGACAAGAAATGTATACAATGTGTATGTGTATATATATATATACACACACACATACACACTTACAAAATGTAAACAATATGCTTCTGAAATACTTCATAAAATGGTGATGTGGTAACATTATTGAACACAGCTACATGCAGATTTTTTAAAAAAAAAAGGAAACTCTAGAGACAATCGAATATAATCTATAAAGTATACATTTATGAAATATCACAAACGCAGAATAATAAACTGTATATACATATAAAACAAGAAAAAAGTCCAGTTCCCCTATAATATGTGATAAGAACCTGGTCACATGGACAAAGCATACATAATAGAGTAAATATCAAATCATACATAAGAGTCACAAATTTACAGAATATAAAAAGGTATACATACCGGGGTTCCTTACCCACTGTATCATTCAATTATCACAAAATGTATTGCATATAAAAAATACTTTACATTTAAGCTGTATACATAACATCCATAGTGTATCTAAATAGTGACAGAAAAGTTTCCAGTCGAGGTGTTGAAACACCTTCCGATAACTTCCGAAACTTATATATATATATATATATATATATATATATATATATATATATATATATATATGTATGTATATATATATATATATATATAAAAAAAGAATCCATTAGAGTAAATCTGCAAATAGTTTAAACAATTTTCGAGTTGGACAACTTCTCATCGTCATTTCTGTGGTGCATCTTGAATATGACAATCCATGTATGTTGTTTATCTACACGATATGTACAATCTATTGGGTGTAGTCATTAAGCGGTGGTCAGAAAAAGGAGACGCTCTCATGTCTCCGACAGTTACATTAAAAAAACTTATAATGAATAGTAATGTGTGGATACTAGCATGTATTACACAGTAAATAAACAAGGTGCAATCCTTAAAGTCGAAGGATATTTTGGCTATCTTAAAATATATTTAGAAAAGAAAAGAGAACCGTGCATATATTTTAAAAAACACTAATTGAGTACCTGTAACATATATTACTTAAATTCTGAAGTGTTGTTTCCTCACTGATTACAGGGCTCACATAAAAAATATAAAAAGAAAAATATACATAGCAGAATACTGAGAAAATGAGTTGTATAGATATCTCCGTGAACATATAGTCTGCCCAATTTTCTAAATACTTTTATTAGTCCCTGGCCCTATCTTAAATATAGGACAGACCTGTGCCCATCCCACGCATGCTTAAACTCCTTCACTGTGTTCAGGAACAAAATGATATGAAATACGATTAACCCCTTAGTGACAAGACATTTTCACCTTGACTTTCCCTTGGTGACAATGGCTGTTTTGACATTTCTAGGGTGTTTGTGTTTAGCTGTAATTTTTTTCTTTCTCACATACAGTACCCACACAAATTATATGTTGTTTTTATCGTCATAAGAAGGGCTTTCATTAGATACCATTATGTTCATCATATCTTATAATTTACTACAAAAAAAATCATAAAATATGCATGTTTCCATATTTTTCGGTATTTTTTTGCGAGTTATGGGGCAAAAACCAAAAATTGTGTTTTTTGTTTTTTTCCTATATTGATCTTTTGACCCCAACCCGAACCCAAAATTTAACCCTAACACTAAATTTAACCCCAACTCTAATCCTTATTATATCCCTTAATATTTTTTAACTTTAATTTTAACCCTATCCCTAATGCTAAAAAATATTTAATTTTAACCCTATAGGCTAATATAGCTAAATAACCTGTTTTTATTTAATTAAATATGTATTTTAATTATTTTCCATTGCAATGCTACTAAACTAGTAGCCAGGCACGTCCTTTGTCATTAAGGGAGATTCTCCCAGGACGTGCCTGGCACGTCCTTTGTCGGCAAGGGGTTAAGATGCCAATGAGCAGTAACTGCATAAATGCTGCATTTCATGGCAATGAGCAGTAAATGCATACACTTTGTATATGATGCCAATGTGTAGTAGATGCATAAACGTTGTATATCATGCCAGTGAGCAATAAATGCATAAACCTTGTATATGATTCCAACAAATAATTATTACATAAACTTTGTTTATGACGTCAATGAGCAGTAAATACATAAACGTTGTATGTCATGTAAATGAGCTTTAACCTTTTCCCGGCGCTAGGACGTACTATGCCGTCCTGATTTTCAATGCCCAAAAGACCCTAGGATGGCATAGTATGTCCAGCGGTAAACAGCTCATTGCGGCTCCCAGCAATGAGCTGTGCCCGGATCCTGCTGCAGGGACTTTCAGCGGAATCACACCTGTCAGATGAGACCACTTTGAGCGAGCATCTGCTACATTTCAGTAAATCGCTCCGTGCCCAATCTTGCGGGTTCGGGCACGCCTCCATGACGTCACACATGACGTCTGGAGGTTTCGCGATCTTTTGGCAGGGACCCACAGGGTCTGTTAAGATGCCATCGTTTTCCTGGCTACCGATCACCTTGTGATCAGTGGCAAGGAACAAATTGTGACGTTTTGGTGTTTGCGTCGTCTAAGACGCAAGCACCATGCGACACGAAGGGGTTACATACATAAACTTTGCATATGATGCCAATGAGCAGTAAATCCATAAATAAGCCTGACAACCCTATAGCTAACCATGTCAAGTCCGCTAACTATTTTATATCAACAATGTACCCTTCATTCACATAACGCACCATGGAATGATGCCTGCCTCGGATGTTCCTTCTGGCACTCACACCTCTTAGAAGAAGCACATAAAATATTAGACATTGCTCTGAAACAATTTGATCACTGGTGTTCTGAAGGCAGTGTACAATCGCTATGTTATATAAAAGACTAAATGCGTAAGTCTTTCTAAAATAAAAGTCCTTTTTTTTTAGATTAACTGCAGCTGTCATGCAAATAAAAATGCCCTGTAGTAGGAAATTATGCAAACAAATTAATGCCAGGCAGAACCCCCAGCAGGCCACCATGACTGGGATGCTCAACACCACTCCCAGGTACATTTGTTTCTACAAAATATTTATGGAAAATTATATGAACTGGAAATGGCAAACATTAATATATTTAGTACGTTTAGCTTTTTTTTTTTTAAACACAAATTAGCTTCAAAGCTTTTGGCTATTCATCCCTCTTTGTTTTCATAAATATTCAAGGCTTTCTGACATCGACATGTAGATCAAAGTGGATGACTGATGTCTTTATGGTCTGATGTATGTTTTTTGACAGCTGTGATAAAAACAAAATATATTTATTTTGACAACTGCACTGAGTTTTAAGTGCCTTAATAAATATATACAAAGGCTGTTATTAAAAGAACAAATACATTTGCAATGGTGATAGTATTTGGAATAGGCCGAATAACATACTAGGTGTAGCTGGTATATGCGCTGACTTAGAGACAAAGATATATATGATCACAGTAGGTGTAAAACATATAGTTGGTTTAATATCAAACAGTAAGAAGGAATAAAGTGCTTATACAAATTATTTAAAGACAATATACAAATAGCACAGTGCTTTCCGATGGCCAGCTGCCTCAGTAAAAATGCATAAAGCGCTTATACAAATAATTTCGTCAGATGTATAGACTGGCTAGATGTTATAATAAAATAAGTACTGTGGTCCTAAAAGTAAAAGGAGACAGTAGAACACACCAGCACTATTGTGGACTGACATGGGCTATGATCCTCACCATCCTCCGTTAGGGTTGCCACCTGGCCGGTAATTTGCGGCACAGCCGGTATTTGGGGCCGGTATATCTAATATATCGGCAAAGCAAAGCCCGGTATTTCCGTTGGTGTAGCAGCTTTATGCTGCTGCTGTATCTCCCCAACGTGCAGAGCCTTCCTCCTTCCAGGACACTGTCCCGGAATCAGAGGATTCGGCTCCTGCAGGGGGAGGGAATAATCAGCAGGTCTCACTCTGCCATGACCTGCTCTGTGCTACTGACCTGCTTGGAGCTCCGCCCCCTGCAAGCTGCACTGAAAAGAGAGAGAGAGAGAGAGAGAGAGAGAGAGAGAGAGAGAGAGAGACTGTCTGAGACAGAGAGAGAGAGAGACTGTCTGAGACAGAGAGAGAGAGAGACTATCTGAGACAGAGAGAGAGAGATACTGTCTGAGACAGAGAGAGAGAGATACTGTCTGAGACAGAGAGAGAGAGATACTGTCTGAGACAGTGCCGTTTCTAAACCTAAACCACTGTGACTTTGCCTGTTCCAACCATTCTCGCCGTTGGTGTTGTATATAGGAGCATGATTGCTCTCAGAATCCATCCCATTATCACAATTCAAAACAAAGTTACACCATGTATTTTATATGGAATGGCTGAATTCTACTCTTGATAAAGAACGCCATACCCCAAAAAAATTCACATGCTGGAACTCCTGCATCTCACAGTTAGATCGCCCAATTCAAGAAAAAATTAGGAGTACGTTCATTTACACCTCTTGGTATTCAAAACAATTATTGATGGGCCGTGACCCTCTACCCCTCAAATCATGACAGACTGGGGATGACAGGGGCGACAATGGGTGACAAATCAACAGACTTGGTATGGGATCACTATTTTTCTTATTATTATCACCTAATGTTTATGTCATGGTGATATTCTCTATTTCGGATTTATACTACCTCAGTAGTTACTGTTGGCATCATCCGTGATCCATTTATTGTGTATCTTGTGAGATCCCACTAGTCCTCCTGTGACTTCATTTGATCACCGCTTCTTACACGGCAGTCATTTTTTTCAAGGTCATTTCCTTCTATGATGTATGATCATGGTCGAAGGACAGAGGTTTCCATATCTCCTGTATTTTGTTTTACCATGCTTACTCTTCCTTGTATCATCCGCTGCATGTGGTACGTTTGTATAAGATTCCTGCTCTAATGGAACCTTGCATTATCTGATTGGCAACACTCACTGTCGATTTACTTTGTAAAACAATAAAAATTGTTATTTAAAGAAAAAAAAAAAAAAAAAAAAAAGGCAAATAAAATACTTATTAGTATTGCATGTATATTATAGCAGATACATAGCTTGATATGTACAGCAATGGCAGATGCTCCATATGTACTAGGTGTGCACCGCAAGAGCACACAAACCCCGGAAATACATCCGAGAGACAGACAGCAGCTGCAAATTCGGGAACAGAGTGCTTGTCGAATTGTCAACAGAGTGAGTGGCTCTTCGCAGCACACAAACCCCCAGAAATACACGAGATACATCGTGACTCCGAGTGACAGGCGTGCTCTGGACTGGCAGCATGCCTGTCACTCAGGGGCACAATACGCCCCTGATGTAGAGTGCAAGGTAAAACCTCACTAAATTGAAAATTACATGAAATACCCACTACATGGACTTGATTAAAATATTAGCTTGTGTAAATTTGGTATGAGCTAAACATTGTTATGATACAGGTTATGACACAAGCAGAGAAATGAGTAAAAAAAATGTTTCAGACAGAGAAGTTGTAAAAATAATTGTTACTCAGGTCTAAAAACTTATTGCTCAACCAGGTTTACACCCTGTTCCAAATTATTATGCAAATTCTATTTAAGTGTCAAAAGATTAAATATTTAGTTTTTCAGTTTAACTCATGGATGGCATTGTGTCTCAGGGCTCTTTAATTATCACAGGTGTCCAAGATTGTTTTCAGTGATCAAGATTGCCAGGTGAGTCCAATTTAAGGAAAAACTACTAAAGGAGAGTGTTCCACATTATTAATCAGAGCAGCATTTTCATGCAATATGGGATCCTGGATCCAATATGCAACCCTGGATAGTCCAGATGGATGGAGTAGTGGATGGTTGGTGGACGGCCACCCTGTTCAAACAAGGCTGCGACGTCAGCAAGGCGGTGGTGAAGTCATGTTTTGGGCCGGAATCATGGGAAGAGAGCTGGTCGGCCCCTTTAGGGTCCCGGAAGGTGTAAAGATGACCTCTGCAAAGTAAGTAGAGTTTCTGACTGACCGCTTTCTTCCAAGGTACAGAAGGAAGAACTATGCTTTCCGTAATAAAATCATCTCCATGCATGACAATGCACCATCTCATGCTGCAAAGAATACCTCTGCATCAATGGCTGCTATGGGGATAAAAGGAGAGAAAGTCATGGTGTGGCCTCCATCCTCCCCTGACCTCAATCCTATTGAGAACCTTTGGAGCATCCTCAAGAAAAAATTCTATGAGGGTGGGAGGCAGTTTACATCCAAACAGCAGCTCTGGGAGGCTATTCTGACATCTTGCAAACAAATTCAAGCAGAAACTGTCCAAAAACTCACAAGTTCAATGGATGCAAGACTTGTGAAGCTGCTTATCAAATAAGGGGTCCAATGTTAAAATGTAACGTGACCTGTTAAAATGTTTAAAAAGTTAAAATGTTGTTATAAGTTTGATTGAAATAGCTTTTGATTTTAGTAAATATTCTGCAAACACAACAAATGACAATTTTCAGTTCTTTACAACCTATAAAGTGTTTTGTGCGTAATAATTTGGAACAGTGCATTGTAAGTTTTTTATGTTTAAAAAAAATACTGTTATTAGGAGGTTTGTTCAATAAAATTTGAATTGTACTCTTAATAGTTGATAACATGAGAATTATGCTGAATGTTATTTGCATCAGTTATTTAGGTAAATGAGAAAAATATAATTTGCATAATAATTTGGAACCGGGTGTATTCATGACAGTTTAACTTACTTGACACTGTGTTTTGCTGTTGCTCTAACCAGTGGTGTATCTTGATTTTGTGCTGCCCTAGGCAGACAAAATCCGGGCACCCCCCTACCCAAGCTGCACACCCACGTTACACACCTAAGACATGCCCCATCATTCAGACTCACATCAAGCTCATACTCCCATCACACTCAGTCACACACACTGTCTCCCATCACACACACTCTGACTCCCATCACACTCATTCACACACACTGTCTCCCATCACACACACTCTGACTCCCATCACACTCAGTCACACACACTGTCTCCCATCACACACACTCTGACTCCCATCACACTCAGTCACACACACTGTCTCCCATCACACACACTCTGACTCCCATCACACTCAGTCACACACACTGTCTCCCATCACACACATTCTGACTCCCATCACACTCAGTCACACACACTGTCTCCCATCACACACATTCTGACTCCCATCACACTCAGTCACACACACTGTCTCCCATCACACACACTCTGACTCCCATCACACACACTCTGACTCCCATCACACTCAGTCACACACACACTGTCTCCCATCACACACACTCTGACTCCCATCACACACACTCTGACTCCCATCACACTCTGTCACACACACACACACACACACACACACACACACACACACACACACACAGTCTTCCATCAGCACTTACCTTTCCCTGGCAGGCAGGCAGCATGGTCCCTCCATGCTGCCTGTTCGGCTTCCCGGCGATTGTGCCGACAGGTCACGTGACCGGGCGCACGTATGACGTCAGCGCGCCCGTCACGTGACTGTCGGCACTTCCGTGTCGGCACACTGCACGGGGAGCCGAACAGGCAGCACGGAGGTTTCTCTGTGTTGCCTGTTCGGCTCCCCGTGCAGCCTGGCAGGCAGAGCGATGGTGAGGGGGGATCTTCCGATCCCCTGTCACCTCCGTCTCTGCCTGCAAGCGCGGCCTTTTTTTTTTTTAAAGGGCCGCGTTTTTTTTTTTCAGTGCTGGGGGGCGCTGCCGCCCCCCAAAATTTGCCGCCCTAGGCATCCGCCTAGGATGCCTCGCGGTAAATACAGCACTGGCTCTAACTGTGTGAATGGGAGAAAAGCGGAGTCCTATGAGGTTGAGTTGGTGTTTAAATCCTATACTAAGACGTAGGAAAAAAAGAGGGTGAACTTCTGTTTTGCTACTCAATTCTTTTATAGTTAGTCTGCTATTGCCCTTCTTACTTACTTTCTATATTAATCTATATCCAATGCACTTGATAATTTAAGTATCTAACGGTGTTACACATTTTACCATTACACTCGCGAAAAATGGAATTGGAACTTTCTTACTGATAAAGTAACTTACTGCTACAGAGAGGCAAATGCTCTATCCGGATGTAGATGCAATGTTTTTTGGTGATCTTTACTGGGAAATAGTAATGACATGTTGCTATTTAGTAACACTGTATAACTGTGCCAGATAGATAGTAAGATAATAAACTGTTTTTTAACATAGTAGAGAAAAACAGGAATGCTTAGACTTACATTTGAAATTAAGAAGGGTTCGTGTGCTCTTCTGTTTAAACATGCTGCCAAAAAGATTTTGTAAAGAGGCACCTGTGTTCTGGCACTTCCCTTTTAAGCAGCATAACAGATGAGTTGGGAGGGGCCTGATTAAACTGGTCATGCTGGTGCTCAAGGGAAATGTATTTTTTTTTTTTGCACTGGGGCAACCCTTTCCATATAAGATGCTGCGGGAAGACAGTTTTTAAATAGACATTGTCCTAACTTACTGGGTATGAATTTGTGAGAATGCTTCAGAATGGTTGAGTGGCTAGTTCTAGACTGTGTACATATGTCACCCCTCCTCTCTCTCTTATTTATGTATATATATACATGCATATATGACACAATACTCTAGACATCAATATTTATGACACAGCTATAGTTATTCTTGTTTTTTATTTATTTTTATTGATGTGGCAGAATATTCTTTGTACGCAGCTCTATAAAGGAAAAGTTGTTATCTCATCCTTGCTTAATCAGCGTAATATCTTTATTTGATGGTATTTATGCTTGTGCTATATTTGTGCTAGATCATTGGTTTCTTATGCCACCGTTATTATGCCACTTTTATTAATTGTAACAGAATTATGATACATAGAATTATATATTTTTAAACAAGGATTAAAACAGAATCATTCATTATGTACCCCACCACTTGCCTACATGATGTGTATTGATAAGATGTTCAATATTAAATGGAGGATAAACAGAATTTGAAAGATTTATTTGTGTTGTGTTACATTCCATATGTTGATTATTCTGTGAAATTAAACAACAACCACCCTGCTGCGTCAGTGGCGACATATTGTATTACCCAGTGTCCCCCTCCTTTTTTCTTTATTCTGTGTGTCCCCCCCTTTTTTCTTTATTCTGTATCCCCCCCCCCCCCTCCAAGACACACAAAATGTTTTGTATTCCTTTTTTCTTGGTTATCTTTATTTTTGTGAAAATCAATAAAATATGATTTATAAAAAATTAAATGGAGGATATAAATGTATATTGGAACACTTATTGCGGAGGGAATATGAATTGTATTAGAAGAGAATTCGGGGCTGATCACAAGAAATTGTGTAGCTCAATTTCCTCATTTCACCCTGTTGGCGTGAGGGTTTTAAGTTCAAAGATCCAGTACATTTCATTTTGGCCCAGATTTCTAATATGGTCTCCAAGTCTGATGTTTTTCAGACTTGACAGATAAGGAGGAAGGTAAGCAGGGAAGGATCTTTGTTATGTTTCGTGAGGAATTGTGGTGACACACTGCGCCCCTTGACTCCTTATTTGATATTCCCTATATGTTCCCATATTCTCGTTTTTAATTGTCTGGAGGTACGTCCCACATACTGTAGACCGCACACATTGGAGCGGATATATGACATGCTTACTAGAGTATGTAAGAAAGTTTTTAATTATGTATTGTTTCCTGGTAGTGTGGGATTTAAATATAAAACATTTTTGGTTTGTTTTAGCTGTTTCTTGGCATGGTACACAGAGACCGCATTTGTTAAATGATTTCCCTAGGTAAAGGGATCCCCTGTGGTTTTATTGGTTTTAGATGGAGCAGTAGTGGTTTCAAGCCTAGGTTTGGTGCCCCCTGAAGGTCAGTCTGGGTATTTTGGATAGCAGTGGGCAGACCCAGCTATGCAAACTTGCAAAATGACCATATATGGAACAACAACAAATGGTCCACAAAACTCTAGGGCTACTTTCGTTATATTGATGACATTTTAATCATCTGGAGAGTCTGAAAACCAACTGAATGAATTCCTTGCAGCTTTGAACCTTGCAGCTGCAAGGAATAAGGAAATTAGAAATCTTCATAGAGAATAACAAGATCAAAACCTACTTTAAACAGGTTGATGTAAACGCATACATAACATTACAGAGCTGTCACTATTGCCCGTGGCTCAATAATATGTCCAAGAGTCAATTTCAGAGAATTAGAGGAAATTGTACAACAAAGAGGACTTTACAATTCAGGCCGAGCTACTTATAAACAGTTTACTTGAAAAAGGATATCCTGAAGATATTCTGAACCAAAACATAGAATCCATGCATCATGTATCTAGAAGTGATCTCTTGCAATATAAACACAAATTAATACACCAGAAACCAACTAACATTTCAGCAAACTTTGATTTCAGTCCACAATATGAACAACTAAAGCCATATTTGCTAAACATTTGCATCTCATTTTAAAGGATGTACGGAAGGATCTGTAATTTCCCCTCTTGCATTGAAATAAAGATACTTTTGTCTTGCTGGACAGTGTGACAGGAGAGGAAGGCCAAACACATATTTAGAGGAAGCCAGTCAATGCAAGGTAAAGGAATTGGAGGGAATTGGAGAGAGACCAATAGACTGAAAGGAGGGATCTAAAATAGGCTGGCCAATAGAGTGAAAGATAACTAGGAAGCAAAGTTAATGGTCAATAGGAGTTAATGGTTAATGGTCCTGAAGAAGAAACAGTGGTAATTGTCAGGAGCTAAGGGGACACGGGTAATACCATAATGAAGGGAGTGTGGTCTTAAGTTAGGGAAAGGGATAAGAGTCCTGTTATCCACGTTTGCAAATGAGAAAGGTTAGTAAAAGAAGCTGCAAGTATAGGATTTAAGTAGCAGACTCAGAGGGTCCATGCAGCATGCTTGGATCCAGGGCAGCTGCCCTTTTGCCCTGTGGTAAAGATGGTCCATCACATGCACCAGATTAACTACACATATTCACATTTTAATGTATGGTACATGATGCAAAGTCAGTAAAACACCTTCAATCCAAATGAAAGCTGTCACATATGGTGTTTCAGATATTAGCCATTTGAACTGACCTATAAATCTCTCATTTAAAATACTCTCTTTTTTTTTTTTTTTTTATAAAGAAATGTAGAACTTATACAAATTCTATATCAATACAATCAACAGAACAAGATTTGAATAGGGTGCAAACGAAATAACAGAGGATTAACATGGGGATTTGTATACTCAAGGAGTTTAGAAATTTGTTAAATACAGAGGATTATTCAAGTTTGAGAGAAGAGCTTAGAAATCCTGAAATTAATGCTGGATGCGTGAGACATGCCTGTGGATAGTATTGTGAGTAGGACTGGAGATACATTACAATAGAAAGGTCATTAATGCAGCGTAATGAAATTTTAATTATTTAATACCATGGAAACAAAAACACTTATAATCTTTCTCTCTGAATCTCCAATGAAATATATATTGAACGACAAAATACCGATCAAAGCAATTTTGGAGGATAATTCCGATTGTATTGCAGGTGTTGATAAACTGTTAAAAAGATATATAATTTAGTATCATTCAGAATAGAATAGTTGAAAATGTTTTACTGGTTTATCCCAGAAGAACTTTGAAAGGAAGACTGCGACGACCATTTAGTAAGGTACCTTTAAAACTTAGTTTTTCAATCTATGTATGTTAAAACAACAAGGCACAAGCAGCACATCGTAATGCAAAAAAAGACAAATGCATCAAAAGCACAAAAATAAAAAGTATGATCGCTTGACACGTTTCGTGCTCTGAGGGCACATAATCATAAGCTAAGGTTTATCCCAGAGTCCAGATGTGCACATATATTACAATTTTCACTGATATGTATTTAAATATTTTGATTGGGATGTAGAGATGGGGGTTTATGCTTTATGCAAACAATAATTATCTAAATACATGCATGACCAAACAGTCACAGATTTGTAATTCAGTGTGCGGGCATTGATTTTATGCTAATAAATGTTGCATTATTTTACATCATACTATTAATCTTTCTCTCTCATCATTATCCCTAAGAAAAACAAAGGAGTAGCTTGAGGAAACCAATGTACTGTATATAAATATTTATATACATATATATATATATTTTTTTTAGCGTATGCCAACATAGGAACAGAACAGCTTATTCAAAAATGATTTATTCGATTATGAGGACAGAAAAAACATATCAGTATACTCGTAAGTATACCATCCATAACGGAGTATTAGACAGATGCAATATAGGAGTAGAAGGAGCAATGATTTTGAAGAGCTAATTGGCTCAATTTATGAATGATATAGTATATTACAAATACTATATATTTTACTGCACATTGCAGTCTTATTGTCATCTGAAGAACAAATCCTATGCTGGGAAACAAAGTCTATTTTTGGGGGGAATATCAACTCAACCAGTCCCTTAATTAATACTACAGAATAAGATAATGCTGTTCTGGTTTCTTTTGTGGACTGTTTTGTCTGTTCTATAAAGTAACATGAGAAATATGAACAATTATCAAGAATAGATTGGGATAGGCTTAATTTAATTTAAAGATAAGATGTATGCTTAATTTATATAGGCAGCTGTAACCTGGACAGTGATTGTTTTTTTTACTTTCATTGCAGTGTATGTAGGCGGAAATACCAAGTATCAAGAATATTGAGGATTGCTATTAACCATGTTAACTCTTCCTTGAGAAACTTAGTCACGATGTCCACCTAAACATTACCGTATTTACTTGATTATAAGACAAGGTTTTTTTCAGAAAAAAATGTCTGAAAAATACCTCTCACCTTATATTCAAGGTCGTCTTATAATCTGACCTCAAATTGAGGTCAGACTATAAGACTGGGATCCAGGTCCCCCACAGAGCTGCAGGGTACCTGGATCCCCCTCTCTTACAGCAGGGGATGTCTGCGTGATAAGAGCAACAAGGGGAGGGAGGGGGTACCAGAGCAACAAGGGGAGGGAGGGGGTAACCAGAGCAACAAGGGGAGGGAGGGGGAACCAGATCAACAAAGGGAGGGAGGGGGAACCAGAGCAACAAGTGGGGGGGGGGGGGGGAGGGAGGGGGAACCAGAGCAACAAGGGGAGGGAGGGGGGCAGAGAGAAACAAGGGGAGGGAGGGGGGAAGAGGCAGAGACAAGGGGAGGGACGGGGGGAAGAGACAGAGACAAGGGGAGGGAGGGGGAACCAGAGCAACAAGGGGAGGGAGGGGGGCAGAGAGAAACAAGGGGAGGGAGGGGGGAAGAGACAAGGGGAGGGATGGGGGGAAGAGACAGAGACAAGGGGAGGGATGGGGGGAAGAGACAGAGACAAGGGGAGGGAGGGGGGAATAGACAGAGACAAGGGGAGTGAGGGGGGAGACAAAGGGAGGGGGAGAGAGAGACAACAGTAAGGGGGGGGAGAGAGAAAGCTGGGGGCAAGGGAAAGAGAGAGGCAGCATTGGCACATAAAAGGAAATAAAAACAAGAAATGCATTTTTTTATATCATAATTTTTTATTAAAAAAGCAATTTACATGTGAATATATACAAGTTGAACTTTTTTCCTATAGGGTAGTCTTATATTCAGGCTTTTAGTTTTTTTCCTAATGGAATATCCAAAGTTTGGGGGGTCGTCTTATAATCAGGGTCGTCTTATAATCGAGCAAATACGGTACTCAAATTGGAAACTCTGCTGGGATTGAACCCTGGGGTTCTATGATTGCTTATTGTGCTCACCACCAGAGGACCTGGTTTTCAGACTTACTCTGTTGCAGTCAACCTCCTATCTGTACCTAGGTATGTGCTCAGAAGTTGGTAGGCAACAAAAAGACAATTGACAATACCAAATTAAAACGATAAGCCAGGAACTTAGAACCAGAGAGGAAAATCTTCAGAGCAAGGGTCAAGGGCAGAAAAATTCAAGGAGTCAGGAATGCCAGGGTAAAAAAAAAACGGGGCATGCAGAAAAAGAAGAGTCAAAAAGAGCCAAGGTAAAAAAAAATCAGGAACCAAAGGCGATGTCAGAAACGAGCCAGGAGCCAGTATATGGATAAACCAAACATCAATTAAAAACACAGGAACAAAGCAAGGAACTGCTTTACACAGTCAAGGTAGACTTGAACTGAAGAGAATTAATACAAATGTGGCACCATTTGAAAGTTGAGGAGGTGGGGGAAGGAACATAAGTATAAACCCTTAAAAGAATTTCTTATGAATGGGGCTCTCGTTCGGTTTATAGAAAGCCAATAGTATTACATGTATTCTATAAAACGAACGAATAAAAATTAACGAAACGAAAATAATGATCGAATTTCGTCTGAAACGAATGCAGTAATGAACGAAATTCGTTTTAGACGAAATAAATAACATTTTCGTCCTAATGGACGAAAACAAAACGAAAATTTTAGTTTTGCACATGTCTAATGTACACGGTGCTGTGCGTACACATTTGGCTGTTGAGAATCAATGTTCATTAACTTACCTGCAACAGTAAAAAGTGAAAGTTGGACGATGAAGATCCAAGATTCCAAGAGATGAGCTGAAGAGAACAGCCACTATACTATCAGAATAGTATCATTACAAGTTTGGGAGACATTCAAAGCCACATACTATAAGTCTAAAAGAAAATGTGTGACTAAAGTCAGTTATTTATATTTGTGCTGTTAATGTATTACCACCACACAAGCAAAAAGAGATAATATCACAAAACATTCTAACTAAATTTAACTTTATTGTTTATTTAATTCACAGGTTATTCTGTACATAAATCCAATATTTAACCTAGAACGATATAGACATTTGTCTATACTTTAACAACCCAATCTTCGCTTATTATACCCTTTATTCTATCTGGGCCTACCTCATTGCAGTGAAGTCTATGATTCCCTTGAAAAGATCTCTTTGTCTGCAAAAAAGCAAAGTATAGTGTGTGCAGCAAAACTCATGACTCATCCGAGTCACAAAATGAAGAAGGAACCTGGCATTTTTGGGAATGCGTATTTTACATAATAAAAGAGTCGCACAATGCGTAATGATATGTAGAGCGAATGATCCAGGTGCTAGGCTTCGTACAAGAAAAATTAAGAAATCAGGTTTATTCTTGCCTTATTCCACTTTTCAAGGGAATTTTATTATGATATTACAAGCTCCAAGACTTTTCTGTAGCAACTGAATGCAGTCACTTCACTGCTAATTCAATAAAAATAAAAAAACAAGAGAAAAAGTAACTATTATACAAGTGAAGTAATGTTAAAGCATGAGAAAGTGTAGTCAATCAAAGCAAAAATTGCAATGTAGAAAATACCATGCTCCTAACATTAAATACAATGTGAATTTCACTGACAAGTAAAATATTAAAAACAAATTACAACTGTGTTTTCACACTCTCACGTCTTCGTACATTTCTGTGGTTGCACTTGTCTCCACAGTGAGGTCGCTGTGAGCAAGTTTGTTGAGCTAAAATAAAAAAGAAATCACATAGATCAAAATACTACTTACTAACAAACCACCCACCCCAAAAATACCCCGAACAAATAGTCTACTTAAACAAATCCGTGTAAGTACTATCACTCGATCACACTACAAGCGTTTGCTATTCATCAGTTTGACCTCTGTGTATAGATATGAGCAGGCCGCCAAGCTGTAGACAAAATGGCTCTTATCTTTTGCCTTCTGCTGTGGCATTTCATGAACAAATCTTTTCAAAATAACTGTATTTCTGTCTATATTGCAAATCAAATATATTATATAAGATCATTGAACCACAAATACTTCATACATAAATTCAATGTCAGACAGGCAGCTAGTAAATTAATAAGAAAAAGAGTACTGTCAGAACATGTTAACATCCTGAAGAAAAAGCATAGTTACTTAAATGTCCTTCAACAGGAATGGCTGATACATTAAACTGTATTCCATATCCTGGCATTGTTAAACTAATATCTAATTTAGACAGGAGAAGGGCAATTCACAGTTCCCCTAATCAACAATAAGTTACTGTCGTTCTGCAGAACCTGAATATTTAATGAAAATCAAAATGAGAATAATTACTTAATCTTGAGTCAAGCGCAAGATCATTAGATACAGGCCTTGAGGCACTCTGGTTGCAGAAATGCCCTCCCCATCTATTATGAACCTTATGGAGGTTTCAGGAACATGACTCCCAAAGAGCAGCCATACTCAAATAAACACTGGAGCAGGACTCACCATCCTCTGTTATATGTTGAGTATTTCTTATGACCTTGGATGTGTGTGTGTGTGTGATTTAACAGAAGCTTCTTTATGCTGTACTTTGCATGATAAGAGATGATGTGATCTGGACATTGACACATGAACCTGAAGGGTTACAAGGTTTTCTATTGTACCTGAATAAAAACCTCACCCCAATATCCTACTGAGATGAAGCAACAGCAAGAGATTAAGTGTAATCCCACTATACGTAACCCAATGTTCCCACCAGTTTCCCCTGTAAAATCAAATACTGAGAGCATATTAGAGAAGAAAAAACATTTCTTCTTTCTGAATGAGAACAGTTTAATTACCAACCAAAGTGCTTACATCCACGGCTATCCGTGACACAAATTGCAGCTCTCAGACATACTCTTACTAAGATCACGATATAAGGCTTTTTTAGAGTACGGGTTGAAGAGTGGCAAATTGTAAGAAACATATCTACTGGCACTCAGAGAGTTAAAACATACATTCTCCCATGATAACTAGCTATTAAAGAGTATGTGTCTCCATTTCTAAATGTTGCACCATTCCCTATTTGCACTGCCACTGCTGACTCCAAGGTGAATCAGAAGGTATAATTAATGTTTCAATTTGCAACTGACCATATTATTGTTAATGCATTTCATTCTCTCGTTTACTGTGGCTTCTTGACAGACTTAGTAAAGATAATTGCAGGCCTTTTCCCATGCATTTCTATGGACTGATTCATAATGGATTAAGTGATTCAATGCGGATGGGAATCTATTGTGATGAAAAATGTGCAGAATTGTTTCGAGCCATATAGGAAATATATTAAACCCATTGCATTACATTTCAAACATCATTTTTAGCAAGAATACCTCGTACACCTTTTTGAAACATACATTAATACAATAAAGTATTTCTGTAAGGAACAAAAATGAAAGTCAAACTTAGATTAAAATCATTATCAATCAAGATTATAATTGTACAATTTCTCTTTCAGGAAAGCTGCTTATTACATGACAACATTATTAATCAAAATTGTAAACAATTTGATTATTTTCATATAGTTATTGTACATTTTCATATATAGCTACTATGTAAAATGATAATACTGTATGTGATGGACTCGCACCTGGTACAGTGGCTGGGTACCTTTGTCAAAACTCTGCTTCCCAAGACTGGAACTCCAAATGTTCAGTAATTTACCCCAGTACCAGACAACACCACTATAGCTATAAAAAGGAATAACTTTAATGTGAAACACATAGGCTTACAGACACACAAAATCAACCAAGAATTAACATACAATACACCAGGAAAGAAGATGACTTACAAACACAGGTAATTAGATTTACAGTACGCAATGGCCAAAATGGCCGTTTGTTTTAAATGAGATCTTAAAGTGGAGCATTCACCATGGAAACCAATGCAATGTTCCTATTGTTTAGATCTCTTTAAGAACTTTGTGCTAGAAATCATCTTGTTACATAGCTCCCTTTGCTGTCTTCTCTTATTCATATGTTTCACTACAAACAAGGAGATTGTGAGAATACAAATCAAAGGCAATTCTTCGTGAGCAGTATTTCAAGAACATGTTTTTTTCTCTCTTTCAAGTGATTATAAATATTAATACTTTTAAAGCATGTCCTATTACTGCAATAACTGTTGGTTTTGTTGCCCTTTTAACCAACATAAAAATAAATGTATGAATAGCAATGATTTAAGCCAGAGCCACTCTGGCTGATTGTGTAACTACTTATTATAAGAAACAAGTTTAGGATTCTACTCTGCAGCAAGAAATAACAGAAAGAGTTGAACACTAATCTTCCTAAGCCTAATAAACCCCTGGGCGTATAGCTATGAGATGTAAAACATGCTTAGTGCAGGGAGAAACTTTATTTAAACCCTTTCTTTCCTTATGACCTGTGCTTGAGCAATTAAATCTGCAAGGTGGAATTATGTTTAAATATTTGTTCAAAATTTTTTTAGACATTTCTGAGGTCTAGTTAGTGACTTACAGTAAGTTCCTTTATTTCATATATATATATATAACATAATTGAATCATGCCCACTCCTTCAACTAGAATGATCTGATTGCTAGGTGAAATTGTGCTTTGTCCAAGTTACTATATCCAAAAATTTAAATTTCTATTATGTTTGCTGACATTAATGAGGATGAAAAGTCCAGTTTATAATTATATCCTCTTTTAAGGGATAAAGCAAAGAGCAATCAGATTTAATTCCACACTATCAAGTAGTTTATGAGGTGGACTCACACTTCTGCACTTCTGCTTTGGTACAAACTTTTTTTTCTTCATTTGCAAAACATGTCAGGTTAAAACCAGAACAGTGATAGCATCACTGAGATCTATCTCACAACTCCATCAAGGAACATCCGTTCTTCATATGTATCTCTTTATTTGAGTCAATGAATGTATTTTTTTTTCGAGATGAACTTAAATGCACTTTTCATAATGATAGATTCACAAATGATGCACTTTATGTAAGATTACGCCATGTTCACACCTTTCTGTTTTTAGACCCAACTTATAATACTTTACCAGATTGACAGTATTGTTCCAAGTCACGCATATAGTCAGTTTAAAATAGATTGATACAGGATATGTATTATAAAAATAAGTCTGTCAGATACTCGTTTGACACTGCTATGTAATGATGACATTGTAGATTAGCTACCCTACTACATGCATGAAATTGTTATATAATATAGAACATTGTCTTTCTTCATAATGCCAATAAAAGAGCAAAAGACTTGTGACTCTTCCTCAACGGCCATTTTCCCTAACTGTACAGAAACAAATACCGACTAAGCCCCACAGTAAGGAAACAGATAATACAACAAATGCCACTCATTGAATATAGGGATGTTATCCCTGTTCTACCCCATTTCCTTGGCTCCTGTATGCTTTATTCAGGTTTTGTGGCTGTTTCCTTTTCAGCCTCTAGTGGCTGCTATTCTAGTTTTTCCATTCTACTCTTGTTGGGTCAGCTGCCTTGTTAACCTGAGCCCAACCCTATTTAAACCTGCAGCTTATGGAAAGTAGTGCCTTTGCATTGCTCTGGTTACAGCCTGTATAGTGCCTCCATGCCTACACTAGCCTTCCTGATTCTTTTGCTTGATATCCTGTTGCTGAATCTTTGCCTGTCCTGACCAAGCCTGTTTGCCGCCTGTCCTGACCTGTTTGCCTTTGTCTTGTGATATTCCTGCGCTGTACCTCATCCTGATCCGTGCATGACCTGGCCTGCTGACTATTCTATTTGGTGTATTTGTCCTGCTCAAGTGTGCAGTCTCAGTCAGTGTCAAAGTCCTTGGTGGTAATTTGCCTGAGGCTCAACCATGGGGTATAATACCATTCAGGTGAAAACCCCTGATCTGTTTTCTATCCTGTGGCAGAAGTTATCAGTCCTGTCTCCGTCCACTGTCAGCTTCCAGTCCTGTGCCCTGCTCAAAGCAGTGACAGTCCTGTCCTCAGCTGTCAGTCTCATTTTCCTGTCCTGTCTGAGGTTCTATCCTGTCCACAGCATGCCTTGTAGGGTGCAGACAGACCCCACATAGTTCCCTGCAACAAGGCTCCTCCCTGGTCTGCTATCCTAGGATGTGACAGATGTAGTGTATACACCCAGAGAAGATTGGAAATCAGCACTCGCAAAATGCACAAACCAGGGCTCCACAACCCCCAACAACAGAATAAAACAGACAGGATACTCAGCACTTTAAGTGAGGTGAAGTTTTTATTAGATGTAGTGTATGCACCTGTGCCGCAATCACACCTTCATAAGCTTACTATATTGTTTAACTCATTCTGTCACTTGGTGCTACAATGTAATTACATGACCCAGTATTGTGACATGTTAAAAGAGCTAAACTGGCTGCCACGGGAATCCAGACACAACCTTCACCTTTCCAACCTTGTGTTTAAGAGTATTTCTGGGAACACAATAACCCACTGGGAAGAAAATGAATTAAATGTGCACTACAAACTAAGTTTTCACACTAATGCGTCAGTACACACCCTCTGAGAGGGACTCACACCACATTACTGCAAATCCAAGACTACCATCTCACCTTTCTGTTGAAAGGATTAAAATAGATACTCTTACCAGTGGCTTGCTGGACACAGGTGAACATGCTCCATGTGTGCTAGGTTTGCGCCATGCTATATATTTCCGGGGTTTGTGTGCTCCGAACAGACAGCACACCAACCTTGGAAATACACAAAATACATCAGGGAGACAGACGTCAGCTGCGAATTCGGCATCAGAGTCACTCACTCTGTTGCCAACTTGACCAGCACGAAAAGTCTACGCACACCTGTCACTCAGAGGCACGATATGCCCCTGGCAGGACAGTGTAGCAGCAGAGGAGGCAACATGCACGAAATATATGAACAAAGGGGAGTAAACAAATAGAAGCCAGCCAATACAAGGTAAAGGGAGCCAGAAGTGAAGGAGAGCTCAACAGTAAGTAAGACAAACATTAATAGGTGGGATCTAAGAAACTCTAGACAATAAGGGGAAGGAGAAACAATGATAATTGGTAGGGTGTATGGGAACCTGTACAATAAAATAATTAAGTTGTGTTACAGTATGTAAAGGAAAGAGTAAAAATAAATACTAAAGTAAACCAGTGCCCTGTCATCTACCCTTGGACCAGGACAACTGCCCTTTTCCTCCTTGGTAAAGACAGCCCTACTTATTGCTATTTCATAGCACTGACACATACCTCCCAACTGTCCATCTTTGTTCGGGACAGTCCCGGTTTGGGAGGTCTGTCCCTCTGTAACGCTGAGCTCTACCTCTGGGCCACTTTTCGGACACAGGACCACAATTGAGCAGTGCTGGATGCATTTGCCAATGTCCCAGACAATGGAGAATGCTTACTGCTCATGTGCAGCAGTGTGAGCATGTGCAGTAGTGGTCCTGGCTTCTGTTGCCAGGATCTGAAGCAAGTGCAGGACAGAGACAGCCTTACCGTACATGCGCGGTATCACTGTCAGTTTGAGTGACAGCAGTACCGTGCATGTGTAGTTACGCTGACACTCACCTCCCCAGATGTCGCCCCCCCCCCCCCAGGATCACAATTCAGTAGGGTGCAATGTCGGGAGGTATGCTGACACAGTAACGAAACTCAACGATGAATACATTATATGTTATATAAGCATGTGTATTGGGTTAAATACAATAACTCTACTCCACTTAAAAATAGACAGACAGTGGGCAGAATAGATGGGACAATTGGTTCCTTTTTACTATCAAATTCTAGGTTGCCATGATATTGCTATATATGTCATTTTGTTGTGACAGCACACATTAAAGATATGATATTTTTCAAAAATCTAAATTATGCGGTATGCCACATACATTTAAAAAAAAATCTGCTACCATCCTACTTCATTATCTCCAGCAGAGTAGAATAATTCAGGAAGGTGGACTGTTGTTTAGCTTTTCAGAAGTAGTAATTATTTCACTGATTTCTTCTGTTACCATAGACGTCCGTATTATGTGGACCATTCTCTGTGTTGTTTTGTATCAATTTATGATTCGGATTTCTATGACTTCCAAGTGCTGCAAATTATGTATTTGAATTTGTAAATAGCAATTTCATGTACAAATAAAGTTTAGAATAAACTATACATTGTACATATTCGGGATTGGAGTGCAGGGCTGGATATGCTATTTGGATTAATATTTGAAAATGTGTATTTTTTTTCATGGCTTTACATACATCTGTTATCATTTCTTCACTAGGTAGCTTTAATACAAATATTAGAGCTTCCTTTATGCTTCTTTCCCTGCTTTACAATATTCTATGTAATACTAAATAAGCCCACTCTAATTTCTCATAGTTTATTTAAACTTACATTGCTAACTTCATTTATTAGAGATTTGTGTTTATTTTTAATTAATTATATTATGTGAATGTATGTTCCAGGATACATCCCCCTCTCTTTGTATATTGAATGTGGAGTATAAAAATGTGTACCCATGATTAAGTCAATGTGTGCAGGTGAAACATGTTAGGTGGGGAGGTAGGTTTTTCAGTATGTACTTTACTGAGTCTGTGTCTTTTTTCGTATTTTTATTTTAACCTATTTTGGAATAAAACCTTAAGCTTTGAATATAGAGGTCCAGCCTTGGAGAGTCTTATTTCACCACCAACAGCACTTTCCTTCTCAGAGCTACAATTATTTATCTTCTTATAATGCCAGGGTGTCACATGGCGCTATGACTTATGTTGCATCTCCGCGCATAAAGGGGTATAGTTCATAAATACCGTTCTCCCATGTACCAATCAGTCAACTTGTGATTGATTCCAACACGGCAGCGCCCTAAAGAATGGCTAGACGCGGCTCTGAGAACAACAATATGGGGGTTATGTCCCGCAATGCAAAGTGTCGCACTATGCAGTGTGTGAAAGTGACCTCCACCAAACGCTTTTCTGCTCCTGCTTTTTCATACAAAGGCTAAGCCGGCGCAATGAGCGCTGACACAACCTAAATCTGTGCATTCAACGTAGATTAAGCAGACTTCTGAAAATTTTCAGGTGTCTGCTTTATACATTGGCACACTTTCTGATTGCGCCAGTATGTGGTGTAATCTGCATGTGCGCCATGTTTTTACATGCCCCCCTATATTATTTGAATGGTGGATACTCAAATTGTAGTGGGGTGTTATGTGTCTTCTACATATAGCTAACTTTGCAATCCCTGTTTCAAATCAATAAGTACCATTTAAAACCAAATAGATAAGAAGAAACACTTTTTTAATATAAATTTACGCACACAGTTACCATGTGTGGGGAAGAGACTCATATCTCCAGACCTGCACAGATCGGGATACCAAGATGCTATGTATACCCTGCATGACCCCCAAATTTGAGATAGATCGTCATATACACTATAGGTAGCCTCCTCAATGGAGATTTATCAATTATTATATCTTACAACATAATTGAAGAATAAAGCTCTCTCCGGATGGTGCCAGACTCCACTCTTTATTTGGAGCCTTGCTGTCACCAGAGCAGTGCCCTCCTATGATTTAAAGGAGACTTTGTAAGAAAATGACATCCCGATCAGCACAAATACCATATGACACACGTCAGATTATGAATTTATCTACTTCCACATAAATTATTTTCCACAGATCTGTACAGTACAGAAAACGTGATAAATATGAGTTTCATGTAATTACTATCAATAAATGTTATGACTTTGACTCAGTTTAGCTCTATCTGCCATTTAAATAAATTGGGTTATTTATAAGCAAAGGATAAATGTGTAAAATAAATCAGCACTTGTGCAAATAAAATCCATTTAGGCTACCCCCATAAGTTTATACTTTGCTAGTTAATGAAAAATGCCTAGTCAATTTACCAAATGTTACAAAGATCAAAAAACAGGGTCTACTATATATATATATATATATGAAATAACTGACCAATTAAATGGGATGATTGGCTACTCTTAATACAACAGCTATACCCCTGAGGGGTAGGAACACAAGCAGGTTAACTCAGCCCTGCTGCATCCACTAATGTCCAGGAAGAGGTTGTCACTGACTATTTATATGTTCCCCTCTGGGGTCTTAATAATTTTGTATTTAGTGATATAACACGGGTAGTGACCTAAAGAGGTGAGGTGTCCATGTTACTATATATATGTTTTTATGTATTTATACACTGTACGAGTGTACTGTCGTTGTTTTTGTATTTTAATATTGAAAAATAAAATAAATATTTGTAAAAAAAAACAAACGAATCCATTGTCTGGTAAAAATATATAGAAAGATACTGAGCCCAAGATGTTATGCTACCTTTAATTTTTGCTTAGTGACCTATGTTAATACTAATATTATTAAAATGATAACAGTATGTTATTAAATTCAGCTGACCTTACTGTAAGATGTAATATCTATAAATATATATATATATATAAAAAAAATCCTTCCTATTCTACTTTTATAGGCTACTTTTATTTTGATGGTAAATCAGTCGGTTCAGGTCCCACTGCTTATATAATCCTAAATATCTGAGATTTCACCACCACGGAGATACAGATACAGTCCTACATATTTCTATAAGCTCTGAAACCTAAATGCTCGAGTAGTGCCTTGAGCACAATACAAAAAATGTCTACCTTTCTCAGTATCCTTATTTTTACCCTCACTATCCAGCAGATGTTCTTTGAGGCAAGTTTTCAATGTATGTGAAGTCTGTCCTACAATTTGTACATTTTATTAAATATATTACATTAGAACTGTTATTAATTCGATATTAACTGGATATTGTTTTTTTGTTTTCCTAACAAATCTGCTGAATTGACATATATTATCACCACATGTGAACATGCCCACGTGATGAAGTCATGAATAGGTTTTCTTATTGCGTGAGTCAACAAAGTGGCTTGGGAATAACATATCTTTTAATATTTTCATTCTATGTGCTACACATTTTATTGAATTAGTGCTCAGGGGTTTATAAATAGGATCCATAGTGAAGATATTATGATGTTGATTAATTATGGCTCTCACTCTTTGAAACTGTGGGTATATCTTTTGCAGAAAATTGGTATCCTTTCGCCAATAGGTTGCATCGCTCTCTCTTTATGTCATGTGATTAGATGTTCATGTGACTTATTGACAGCTATATTATATGCTTTTGTGATACTGCTTTCTGGATCCTTCCTTTCTCTCAACCTAATTTGTAATAATTCTGTGTGGCTCTTAAAAGATGACAAAGTATGGCAGAACAAAACTGACATCTTTCATATTCATTAAATGTACTTCAAGCCAGTACCAACTCTCCTTATATGGCAAGTGGCGGTTTCGGGTAATAACTGCATGAGCCACCAAACTGGCCTGCTGATATTCTTCGAATTTGAAATACCCAGACCTCCCTGTTTAACTTTGAGGTTCAAACATCTAAAATTGACTTTACATTGTTTGCCTTACTAAATGACTCTATTAAAAGTGGCGTGTGCTAATTTCAACCAGCTAGAACTTTCAGAGGATCATACTAAAAAGATATGTCTATTTTGGCAGGATAGAAGAGTTTAAAATATTAATGCATCCCCAACCAAGAAAAATCCAACCTTTTCCAATCATCATGTTGTTTAATGGTATATTTTAGTAAGGATAAAAAGTTGGTCTCCATAACTTTTCCAGGGTCTGGACAGATCTTTATACCTAGCCAAGTAAATGATTGTGTGGCCCACATATATCCAAATTATTTTGTGAGGATATCCTTATGGTTTGGGTCAAATTACAAGACAATGCAATCATTTCTTGGAGATTTAACTTATAACCAGATTATCAGGAAAAGTCTTCTATAACTTTCATATGTTTAGTAACTAAAGAAACAGAATCTGTCAAGGTAAAAATCGTATTATCAGCATACGTGTTCCTTTTTAAACTTCCCTGAAAAGATTCAATTCCTCTAATCTTATAATTATCCCTTATTGAAATCGCCAATGGTTCAGCTGCAATAATGTTTAATAGTGGGGATAATGGGCATCCCTCACTCATGGCATCTCCCATAAATTGCCAGTTGACCATATTGTCAAACATTCAAAAAGAAAATGTCAATTAATCTTGGGTGGAAAATACACCATAAGTCCAGGAGAATTATTTATCAGCTCTTTAAATCTTCTTTCATTACTCACTAGACTTCTGTTAATACCACAAAATCAAAGTCTCCAATCAATAAGATAGAGCTCTGTCTCTTGTGCTCTTTGCTAAAACTTTTTTAATAACATCTATTAGTTTTTGGTTTGGGGCATAGATGTCAACAAAAGTTAATATTTTTATTGATCCCACAAACCAAAATGGCATAAACAAATTGATAAATCTTCAGAGAATAATATTGCTACCCCTTTTTTCTTTTTGTTAGGCAATGAGGCCCAGATAATAAGAGGAAACTCGTTTGAATTCAATTTATTGCTGAATATACCAAATGTGAATGTTTTCGTTTCTTAAATAATTTTAAAGTGTGTAGCACTTTTGAGGGGAATTAAGATGCCTTACATTAGTAATAGCTACCTTAATATTCCAGGTATAAACTCCATAGACTCAAGGAACTTTCTCCTCCTGGGACCGTGACTGAACTGCTTCACAAACAAACATAGACAATATATCTAGACAAACACACACCCTCACCTAATTCTGAGAGTTAATCCCAACCCAAAAATGTCCAGCACTAATTTGGCAAAAAATGCAGATGCTGGCACCTAGCCCAATAGTTGAAAGTAGAAAAACTACTTTTAACTTCAAAGCCAAATTGTGACCATACAATAGAAATATATGGGGAGGATCCAGGTTACCATTTTGGAAGCAAAATTCAGAAGGAGCCACACTGGCAAATTTTCGTGCTGATTTGAGATCATTCCAGTTTTCTCTGAGTAGTCCGAATTTGTAATAGAAAATCGGAGCTTCCTGACCCATTAATTTATTTCTATATGTTTGAGCATATTGTTACTTTTAGTTGAATCATCTTTAGTGTGGTCACCCTACCAACCCTTGTCATCAGCCTCAAATTTTATTAAAACAAGACCTAATACTGTCACTAAAAAAACTTATTCTCTTCATATTAACAGCTATCAAGCAGTAGACATCTAGTGACTATGTTCCAAAGAAAAGTAGACTGAACTGTTTCTAAGTTTTTTGAAGATTGCTCTTTCCTGCGACAGTAGGATGAGTGGCAATATGCCATTCTTCCTTCTGGAACACTGAAACACCATAACTATTGCTGTGACACTTTCATGTCACTTGACACAGATTATTAGTCACTGTAAGTAACAGCGTTTATAATGAATTTCATGTGCATTATTCAATGTTTTTTTCTCAACAGCTGCAATATTTGACTCACAAGCACCCTGAAGAATTAATGTATTCAAGGAGCCCTGCAGTAAAGCACAAAGGGCTGTGAGCAAGGCAAATCTGTACTTATCTAAATTTATAACAGATGAGATTCATTAATTGATATCCTTCAGTAACATTATGTAGAATGGCTTAATTTCTGAAAAAAAAAAAGTAGAAACTTTATTAGGATGTTAAGAGCTGGAGGGGCCAGTAGCTCATTGTTCTGCAATTTTCACTTAGTTCTAATCTTTAAAGATTTCATAATCTCGGCTAATGATGAAAGAAACAATAATAAGTAGACATGTGCAAAACTAAAATTTTCGTTTCGTTTTCGTCCATTCGGACGAAAATGTTATTTATTTCGTCTAAAACGAATTTCGTTCATTAGTGCATTCGTTTCAGACGAAATTCGTTCATTATTTTCGTTTCGTTAATTTTTTTCGTTTGTTTTATAGAATACAATGTAATACTATTGGCTTTCTATAAACCGAACGAGAGCCCCATTCATAAGAAATTCTTATGAATGGGGCTCTCGTTCGGTTCATAGAAAGGCAATAGTATTACTTGTATTCTATAAGCCGAAAGTCTATAAACCGAACGACTTTCGGTTTATAGACTTTCGGCTTATGGAATACATGTAATCCTATTGCTATTCTATAAACCGAACGACTTTCGGTTTAGAGAATAGCCATAGGTTTACATGTATTACATAAGCCGAAAGTCTATAAACCGAAAGTCGTTCGGTTTATAGGCTGTCGGCATTTAACTATACAGAGACAGAGTCTCCATTCATAAAATTATGAATGGAGACTTTGTCTCCGTGTAGTAAAATGCCGACAGCCTATAAACCGAACGTTCGGTTTATAGGCTGTGGGCATTTTACTACACGGAGACAAAGTCTCCATTCATAATTTTATGAATGGAGACTCTGTCTCCGTGTAGTAAAATGCCGACAGCCTATAAACCGAACGTTCGGTTTATAGGCTGTCGGCTTATGGAATACATGTATTCCTATTGCTATTCTATAAACCGAAAGTCGTTCGGTTTATAGAATAGCAATAGGAATACATGTATTCCATAAGCCGACAGCCTATAAACCGAACGTTCGGTTTATAGGCTGTCGGCATTTTACTACACGGAGACAGAGTCTCCATTCATAAAATTATGAATGGAGACTTTGTCTCCGTGTAGTAAAATGCCGACAGCCTATAAACCGAACGTTCGGTTTATAGGCTGTCGGCTTATGGAATACATGTATTCCTATTGCTATTCTATAAACCGAACGACTTTCGGTTTATAGAATAGCCATAGGATTACATGTATTATATAAGCCGAAAGTCTATAAACCGAAAGTCGTTCGGTTTATAGGCTGTCGGCATTTAACTATACAGAGACAGAGTCTCCATTCATAAAATTATGAATGGAGACTTTGTCTCCGTGTAGTAAAATGCCGAAAGCCTATAAACCGAACGATCCGTTTATAGACTTCCGGCTTATATAATACATGTAATCCTATGGCTATTCTATAAACCGAACGTTCGGTTTATAGAATAGCAATAGGAATACATGTATTCCATAAGCCGACAGCCTATAAACCGAACGTTCGGTTTATAGGCTGTGGGCATTTTACTACACGGAGACAAAGTCTCCATTCATAATTTTATGAATGGAGACTCTGTCTCCGTATAGTTAAATGCCGGCTTTTAACTATACGGAGACAAAGTCTCCATTTATAATTTTATGAATGGAGACTCTGTCTCCGTATAGTTAAATGCCGGTGTTCTGACAAATTTCTGGAGCAAATTCTCCTGCGCAATCGCAGGAGAATTTGCTCACTGCGCATGCGCATAAAGTTACAGCTGATAACTCAGCTGTAACTTTGTGACCACCGCGCATGCGCCAGCTGAGCAACCCACCTCCCGCCCCCTCACACCCCCTGCACACCCCTTCTTACCAGATCATCGACCACAGCGATACACAGCGCATGCGCACGCCTATCCAGCCGTTTGGGAATGTGCGCGTCCGTTGTTGTGTTCTTAAGGTGGTAAGTAACATGGGGCGTCGGGACATAAGGGGGCAAGCATCCTGGTGAGGGCTGCCTCATCTTGATGGGATTTGTGATCCTCCTGCTGCATCAATAATACAGCAGGAGGATCACAAATCCCATCAAGATGAGGCAGCCCTCACCAGGATGCTTGCCCCCTTATGTCCCGACGCCCCGTGTTACTTACCACCTTAAGAACACAACAACGGACGCGCGCATTCCCAAACGGCTGGATAGGCGTGCGCATGCGCTGTGTATCGCTGTGGTCGATGATCTGGTAAGAAGGGGTGTGCAGGGGGTGTGAGGGGGCGGGAGGTGGGTTGCGCAGCTGTCTCATGCACGGTGGTCACAAAGTTACAGCTGAGTTATCAGCTGTAACTTTATGCGCATGCGCAGTGAGCAAATTCTCCTGCGATTGCGCAGGAGAATTTGCTCCAGAAATTTGTCAGAACACCGGCTTTTAACTATACGGAGACAAAGTCTCCATTTATAATTTTATGAATGGAGACTCTGTCTCCGTATAGTTAAATGCCCACAGCCTATAAACCGAACGTTCGGTTTATAGGCTGTCGGCTTTTAACTATACGTTTGTCTCCATTCATAAATTTATGAATGGAGACTCTGTCTCCGTATAGTTAAATGCTATTGTATTCTATAAACCGACTCTATTTCGGCTTATAGAATGCAATAGTACTACGAATGGACGAATGAACGAATGATTTTCCTTTATTAACTATTCGTTCATTCGATTTAGTTAGCTTAGCATTTTCGTTCTTCGTTTTTCGGGCGAATGGACGAAAATGCAATTTTCGGACGAAAATGCATTCGTCCGAAAACGAATGCACATGTCTAGTATATATTCACATGTAAATTGCTTTTTTAATAAAAAATTATGATATAAATAAAATCTTGTTTTTATTTCCTTTTATGTGACAAAGCTGCCTCTCTCTTTCCCTTGCCCCCAGATTTGTCGCTCTCCCCCCCTTAGTGTTGTCTCTCTCTCACCCTCCCTTTGGCTCCCCCCTCGCTCCCCTTGTGTCTGTCTCTTCCCCCCTTCCCTCCCCTTGTTTCTCTCTGCCCCCCCCCTTGTTATTCTGTCCCCCCCTCACCTGTTTCTTGCTCCCTGGTGGCTAGTGGGGGCAGCCGGGGGATGTATGCACTATACATAATAGACGGAAGTGTCGGGCAGCATGGAGGTTGTCTGCACGATTCGTGCAGACATCCCCCAGCTGCCCGATTCTCCCTGGTGGCTAGCGAGGCAGCGGTGGATGTCTGCGCGATGAGCGAGACCTCCCCTGCTGCCGCCCGGAACGACAGCCAGGACTTTTATGAGGAAGCCGGAAGTACCCAGCTTCATCATAGAAGTCCCGGCGGTCATGCCGGGCGGCAGCAGGGGAGGTCTCGCTCATCGCGCAGACATCCTCCGCTCCCTCGCTAGCCACCAGGGAGAATCGGGCAGCTGGGGGATGTCTGCACGAATCGTGCAGACAACCTCCATGCTGCCCGACACTTCCGTCTATTATGTATAGTGCATACATCCCCCGGCTGCCCCCACTAGCCACCAGGGAGCAAGAAACAGGTGAGGGGGGGACAGAATAACAAGGGGGGGGGGGGCAGAGAGAAACAAGGGGAGGGAAGGGGGGAAGAGACAGACACAAGGGGAGCGAGGGGGGAGCCAAAGGGAGGGTGAGAGAGAGACAACACTAAGGGGGGGAGAGCGACAAATCTGGGGGCAAGGGAAAGAGAGAGGCAGCATTGTCACATAAAAGGAAATAAAAACAAGATTTTTTTATATCATAATTTTTTATTTAAAAAGCAATTTACATGTGAATATATACTAGACATGTGCATTCGTTTTCGGACGAATGCATTTTCGTCCGAAAATTGCATTTTCGTCCATTCGCCCGAAAAACGAAGAACGAAAATGCTAAGCTAACTAAAGCCGGATGAACGAATGGTTAATAAAGGAAAATCATTCGTTCATTCGTCCATTCGTAGTACTATTGCATTCTATAAGCCGAAATAGAGTCGGTTTATAGAATACAATAGCATTTAACTATACGGAGACAGAGTCTCCATTCATAAAATTATGAATGGAGACTTTGTCTCCGTATAGTTAAATGCCCACAGCCTATAAACCGAACTTTCGGTTTATAGGCTGTGGGCATTTAACTATACGGAGACAGAGTCTCCATTCATAAAATTATAAATGGAGACTTTGTCTCCGTATAGTTAAAAGCCGGCATTTAACTATACAGAGACAGAGTCTCCATTCATAAAATTATAAATGGAGACTTTGTCTCCGTATAGTTAAAAGCCGGCATTTAACTATACAGAGACAGAGTCTCCATTCATAAAATTATGAATGGAGACTTTGTCTCCGTATAGTTAAATGCCCACAGCCTATAAACCGAACGTTCGGTTTATAGGCTGTGGGCATTTAACTATACGGAGACAGAGTCTCCATTCATAAAATTATAAATGGAGACTTTGTCTCCGTATAGTTAAAAGCCGGCATTTAACTATACAGAGACAGAGTCTCCATTCATAAAATTATGAATGGAGACTTTGTCTCCGTGTAGTAAAATGCCCACAGCCTATAAACCGAACGTTCGGTTTATAGGCTGTCGGCTTATGGAATACATGTATTCCTATTGCTATTCTATAAACCGAACTTTCGGTTTATAGAATAGCCATAGGATTACATGTATTACATAAGCCGAAAGTCTATAAACCGATCGTTCGGTTTATAGACTTTCGGCATTTTACTACACGGAGACAAAGTCTCCATTCATAATTTTATGAATGGAGACTCTGTCTCTGTATAGTTAAATGCCGACAGCCTATAAACCGAACGACTTTCGGTTTATAGACTTTCGGCTTATGTACTACATGTAATCCTATGGCTATTCTATAAACCGAAAGTCGTTCGGTTTATAGTTTAGCAATAGCATTACATGTATTCTATAAACCGAACGTCGTTCGTTTTAAAGACTTTCGGCTTATAGAATACTATTGGCTTTCTATAAACCGAACTAGAGTCGAGTCCCCATTCATAAGAAATTCTTATGAATGAGGAGGGACTCTAGTTAGGTTTATAGAATGCCAATAGTATTCTATAAGCCGAAAGTCTTTAAAACGAACGACGTTCGGTTTATAGAATGCATGTAATGCTATTGCTGTTCTATAAGCCGAATGTCTTTCGGCTTATAGAACAGCAATAGCATTACATGTATTCTATAAACCGAACGTCGTTTGTTTTAAAGACTTTCGGCTTATAGAATACATGCTGCTATTGGCTTTCTATAAACCGAAAGAGTCCCCATTCATACGAATAGGTCAATTGACCTATTCGTATGAATGGGAACTCAATTTCGGTTTATAGGAAGCTAATAGCATTACATGCATTCCATAAACCGAAAGTCATTCATGTCGGTTTATGGAATGTAGTACAATGCTATTGGTATTGTAAACCGACTCTATTTCGGTTTAGAATGCCAATAGCACGAATGGACGAATGGACGAATGAACGAATGATTTTCGTTTATTAACCATTCGTTCATTCGGATTTTGTTAGTTAAAATTTTCGTTATTCGTTTTTCGGACGAATGGACGAAAATGCTATTTTCGTCCGAAAATGCATTCGTCCGAAAACGAATGCACATGTCTAATAATAAGTATATTGATATTACACCCCAAAGTTTCATATGTTGTTTTGTGTTAGGCAGGCTAAATCTCCCTTTTTTTGAATTTGAAATTGTGGCAGAGGTATTTGGGATTGGGTAAAATTCTACAAATAGTAACCATGCTACATAAAAATGTCTGTATTTCTCTTTGCAATGGCTTAATTGGCCACTCACTCTCCATGGGTTCACCTGTGCTAATTGTTTCACAGTTTGGTCCCATTGGTCACTTCCTTCTCTCTAGGAAGTGCATCACCTAAGGAGTACTCTCAGGACCGCTATCGTACATTTTTGGGCACCTTACAGAAGAAAAAATTATCTGTTCCTCCCATGAACATACCCCCCAATTACTTAACACTTGGTGATTCAGGGTACTGCTAATTTATAGGAGACTTAAATGAAGACCTCTCTTCTGACTGGTGCTCATTGCTTCACAAGACAGTAGAAGGATATGAGCAAATCTGAGAAGCATAGCAGCACCAGACTTGCATTACACTTAGCTACTTCAATTGCACCCATTGCCATTGCATACCAACAGAAGTTCTCATTGCACCCCCAGACTTGCCATTGCACCCAGAGGACTTGCCTTGTTCCCCTGCTCATTGTGCACAGAACACAGACATCATCTGGCTACAGGGCCCTCAGGACAGCCGGTGATTGAGTTTATGGATTACTATTCTCGTTTCACCATGATATGCAAGACATGTCAATTGTCACTAACTGCATGTTTTTGCCTGGCACGTCTACTGTTAAGAAAGGGTTAATGAAGAAGTGGCAAATACTGTATTTTGCTTAGCATAAACAAACATTTGTCATTAATAAATATGTTTTTATTTCTTAAAAGGAAAATTTACTTTTAGGTCAAAAGAGATGTTATATATTTTCACTAGAATTTATTATTTTACTTCCATACCATCAGGTGGGAGCTGCCTTTGTCTGTTAAAGTTAAGTCACTTTGCTGCATGTATTTGTAGGACACTAATAAGGTTTAACTGCTTTGACAGATACATAACCTGCTCCCACACAAGTACTTGAAGTAAGAATGTATTAAAATTGCCTTCAGCTAGAAAGGTATCAAGAGTGAAATCACTTTCCAAGGCCAAGGAAAGCTGAAGAATGAAGCATATTTCTGGTAAAAAGGCTGCTTCATGAGCGAGGATGATTGAATGTTTGTCAAATTATAGAACGTATTTTAAAAGAAGGAAAGGAATACATTATGGCAGCATTGCCTCACCCACACGAGGTGATTCATCTGTCAGGTTATGATTTTGTGATTGTTGTGTCCACAAGCAGTTGAAAGATGCGATTGTCTCTCAGAAAGGTACAAGAACATCAAGGATTTTGCTGTGTACAATCGTAAAGTTTGAAGGGTTGATTGATTTAAACAGTGTCTCGATTTAATAATTCAGAATTGTTAAGAAATATATTTAACAAAACAATAATTTCATCTTGAGTCTAATACGTTAGCCCGGTCAGGGCCGTCTTTAATAGTGATTGGACCCTGGGCAAGCATTTGCTTGGGCCCCCTGGACCCGGCCCCCTCCCCTGCATGCAATCCCGCCATCCATCGCAATGTTACCCCCCCCCCCCACACACACACATATGCCATAATTGTTGTGCCATTCAGATGCCAGTAATATTGTAACTTTCGGATGCCAGTAATATTGTGCCAGTCAGAGCCCAGTAATATTGTGCCAGTCAAAGCCTAGTAATATTGTGCCAGTCAGATGCCTGCAATATTGTGCCAGTCAGATGCCTGCAATATTGTGCCAGTCAGAGCCCAGTAATAATGTGCCAGTCAGATACCAGTAATATTGTGCCAGTCAGATACCAATAATATTGTGCCAGTCAGATACCAGGAATATTGTGCCTGTCAGAGCCCAGGAATATTGTGCCTGTCAGAGCCCAGGAATATGGTGCCTGTCAGATGCCTGTAATATTATGCCAGTCAGATGCCTGTAATAGTGTGCAGTCAGAGGCCAGGAATATTGTGCCAGTCAGATGCCTGTAATATTGTGCCAGTCAGATGCCTGTAATATTATGCCAGTCAGATGCTTGTAATAGTGTGCCAGTCAGAGGCCAGGAATATTGTGCCAGTCAGATGCCTGTAATATTGTGCCAGTCAGATGCCTGTAATATTATGCCAGTCAGATGCCTGTAATATTGTGCCAGTCAGAGCCCAGTAATATTGTACCAGCCAGATGCCCAGTAATATTGTACCAGCCAGATGCCCAGTAATATTGTGCCAGCCAGATGCCCAGTAATATAGTGCCAGTCAGATGCCCAGTATTATAGTGCCAGTCAGATGCCCAGTAATATAGTGCCAGTCAGATGCCCAGTATTATAGTGCCAGTCAGATGCCCAGTAATATAGTGCCAGTCAGATGCCCAGTATTATAGTGCCAATCAGATGCCCAGTAATATAGTGCCAATCAGATGCCAAGTAATATAGTGCCAATCAGATACCCAGTAATATAGTGCCAATCAGATGCCCAGTAATATAGTGCCAATCAGATGCCAGGTAATATAGTGCCAATCAGATGCCCAGTATTATAGTGCCAGTCAGATGCCCAGTAATATAGTGCCAGTCAGATGCCCAGTATTATAGTGCCAGTCAGATGCCCAGTAATATAGTGCCAGTCAGATGCCCAGTATTATAGTGCCAATCAGATGCCAAGTAATATAGTGCCAATCAGATACCCAGTAATATAGTGCCAATCAGATGCCCAGTAATATAGTGCCAATCAGATGCCAGGTAATATAGTGCCAATCAGATACCCAGTAATATAGTGCCAATCAGATGCCCAGTAATATAGTGCCAGTCAGATGCCAAGTAATATAGTGCCAATCAGATACCCAGTAATATAGTGCCAATCAGATGCCAAGTAATATAGTGCCAGTCAGATGCCCAGTAATATAGTGCCAATCAGATGCCCAGTAATATTGTGCCAGCCAGCCCCCCCCCCGTACTTACATGAAGCTGCTCCGTGTCCCCCGCCGGATGTCTCCTCCGTGCAGTCTTCCCTCTTGCACGGAGGAGGGAAACAGTCACCGGATGTGACGCGACGTCACATCCGGCGTCAGTTTTTTTCTTTTTTTTCCGGCCGTCGCATCCATCGGATGCGGCTTGCCGGAAAAAAAGTGTTCACAAGCGCAATGCGCTGTGAACGCGGCAGCAGGGGCTGGGGGCCCACGGGACAGCTGCCTTGGGGCCCCCCAGGAGTAAATGGGCCCAGGGCAGCTGCCCCGTTTGCCCCGCGTTAAAGACGGCCCTGAGCCCGGTACCAGAGGAAGGAACATGGCAAGAGGATACATAACCCTTACTCCACTTTAAAATGCCTAGCCTGAAAAGTTCTTCATTCAAATGGAGTACTACTCATGCCCACCCTACCTGGGTGGAGCCTAAAGAGTGTTTGTCTACAGGAGGATTGAGCATTCAGGTCCCTGTGCAAATAGATCAAGCATGTAAAATCCCAGAGAAAGGTTCTGGACTATAATGTATGATCCAAATATCCACTTAACTTTATTTTACTGCGCTCTCTTCACTGTCCCATTAACCACCATCAATCTATGGAATTGTTGCTGTTTGTCTTTATTAAACCTTATGCCGTAAGTCAAGGTAGAGGTAGAACACTACATGTGATGTCATAACCACTCTTTGGAGGACAAACTCATAAGTAATTGAACCACTGATGGACAGACAGGAAAAACCGTGAGGCCATTATGAATTGGACATTGAGCGCAAAGTCCCTCAAAACTCATCTCTTTAAAGAAGCTTACAACCCAACCCACTAGAATACCGGTCACTTTACCTCTAGCTGATCCCACCTAGCTGGAACACACACAATTCATCTTTGGCCTATCCCACCTACTGCCAACCATCTACATTACTGTAACTACAACTTCCTTCCCTCTTACCTCTTCAATCCCTTATGTGTCTCATGTACCCCATTCCCTCTAGATTGTAAGCTTGTGAGCAGAATTCTCTACCTCATGTACCAGTCTGTTCTAGTTTGTCTAACTTAGCATGTTGTTCTCTTCTATGCTCTGTACCTAGCGCTACATAAATTGTTGCCGCTGTATAAATAAATGGTAATGTAATGTAATTTTGGGACTCACAACACCCTCTTGTAATCATATTTGATTTATCATATTGTATTTAAGACATCTTCTTATCTATCTCAAAGTGTGACTTGTAACAAGTGATTAAAGGAGTGGTTGTATTTCACTAAGTGAGCCTACACAGGCTCTCCATCTGTGTATATTTTGCACCATTTTGAGGTGCTTTTGGGGGAGTAAGTTTAACCTCATCCTGGAGGGATACTGTGAATTTACCTCATTTATACCAACATTTGTGCTATGTTTTTTTTGCAGGTTTTTTGTGTGTATTTACACGGAGTGAAGTGAATTCAGGGACAAAGAAGACCAAATGCACACTTTAGCATTTTTTTTTTTTTTTTTGTTAACGCATTGCATGTTGGGACATATTTTATTTTCCCAAATTCAAATGTATTGTTTATTTACTTTTCATATATATTATGTTTATTTTATTTATAGCTTGCCTGCTGTTTTCAAATATTGTATGTTTGCATTTTTTGGTGTTCAAAGGGGGCACTAAGAGTGTGGTCATAAATATTAGTTCTGTATTTTATTATGTTATTGATCTAGTTATATCTCACATTCTCATAAATACATACTAACTAGAGCAGGGGTAGGCAATCTTCAGCACTCCAGATGTTGTGAAATACATTTCCCTTAAAGCTTTGCCAGCATTACGGCTGTAGCATTATCGGAGCTGTAGTCCATAACATCTGGAGTGCTGAAGGTTGCTCACCCCTGAACTAGAGCATTAAGAAAGTTTATTGCTACCATTTCCTCCTAAATGCTTGTCAGTTTACTTTTTTGTAGGTATCTTCAAGCTTTCCTGATGCATCACTTCTCTTCATCTCTCTTTTAAGTTTAAATGAACATCATAAATTAGTTTTTAAAATGTTTTCTAGCTCCCCTGTGGACATAAATCCATTAAAGCTACACCTACGTAGATGAGTAGAACATTTTAGATCAGCTCTCTCATATGCTTTTAATTCAAAATAAATCAAATTATAAAGGAACTTAAACTCAGGAGGTATGGTAGCAAGAGATTTGGCTTCAAGAAAGTCTTAGGATTTCATGTGTGAAAACACACACTGTTCACTAACGGCGCTCACACTTTTTAAGACTTTTGATCTTCAAAGACCCTCCATTAATAGAATCCACCTACAGGTGACGTCAGGATGCCTTCACACACTACATGTTTTGCTTAGCTCGGCTTCCTCGAGATGTATGTGGATATGGCATGAGGACCGTCATTGGACTTAGCAAGTCTCAAAAAGTGTGCGAAAACATGCCTCCCGTGAAAGACATCATGGAATACACTGGTTGATTTGAAATGTAAGCAGGTATTGCTTTTTAAAGTTTTTTTTGACTAGCCCTCTCTCTCTATATTTGTGAGTTGGATGGGACCGATATACACAAGTGGTACAAGTGGATAGCAAGAACTCCACAAGGGGCACTATATCCACCTGTGTCAGTGTGTGCAACACATCTTGTATCTTACACCCTCTCATTTTACACGTTTTCCCTGCCCCCCCCCCCCCTTCATACCTAGCACTTCTGAGAACCACTGTTCTATAAAATGGCCAAATAAAGTACAGAAACATTGAATCCAGCCTGCAAAGTAGAATTATCTGTAATAATACCTAATCAAGTATATAATCCCAGGATTGTAGTAATTTATTTACCAGGAGGGTAAAATTAATGGTGAGTGGGAATAGATTATTAAACATTTTTGACATTTTGCCAGCAAATACATGGATTTTGAAGGTATATTCAATTAACAAAAAGTTGTTAGCGGGTTCGCTTTATATTGAATTCTCAGCCTACAAATTAAGGTTCCTCCTAGAATTTCCCATTAAGCACAGAAAGTAATTTTGATAGAAATGCAATTTACTGCAATAATTAAGAACACAGGGCAAGTATGTGCTTTATATTATATGTTAGGGGAAATATTTATACATGATCCACCCATTTAGCAAATATTAATTTGGATACTCTGCTGTGGTAAACATCATGCTTATCTTCACAATTATTTGGCAATCACTGCATTCCAAATGTGAATACGTAAACTCAGCATAGTCTGAAAAATAACTTTGAGTGACATGTGTATTTTTTAAAAAATGTTATGTATAATAATCTTTATTATCTTTCGTCATAAAATGGAGTTCAACAAATAGAGCCATACAACTTGAATGACATGGATGTTAATGACAATTATATGCAGCTTCTTAATTCATACATGTTTGGCTGTTCGAGGACACCTCAATTTTATATTTGCAACTAATTTTCATTGACTTTTGAAGAAACACTTTATTTTGTTAAGTTTGATTTAGTTTCGTAGGTAAATATTAAAGGTTATCATAGAATCTTTTGTGGAAAAATAAAATCTCAATACTGAGGGGTCTATTCCCTAAAATGTGAGTAGCTGATGAGTTGAGGTGAGTTGATGGGAGATGAACTTTTCATCTCCTCATTTTAACTATGTTAACTCACCAGGATAGTCCCTACAGTAAGGTGATCAGGTGATTTTTTTGTTCCTAAATTGGGTAACAGGTTGTCCCCTAGCCAACTGCACTGATACTATGAGTGGGTTAAATGTGGCACACTCTTGTCTGGTAGGGTTCAACAGTTACATTATTTGTGTCATTTTTTGGTCTGTCCACAATTGCATTATGGTATAAATGATGTAAACAGCGAAATATATTGAAGCTGTTATAGTCGACTCTGAGTTCATTAGTCCAATGAACAGATCCCCATGCATCCAGGAGGGAAGGATCTTCAGTCTCACAATGTTCCCAATTGTGTCTATTGCTTTTGCTAATTATAGCACTTATTTATTATTTGTGCAGCTTTACAAACATGAAAGGTCCTCTGAATGCCCACTGAGCGGTCATAATGATAGATTATGGGGACTATTCACTAAAAGGTGAGTTATAAATACATTTCCAACAAAAAACATTGCTTTGCAACATTTGCCAACAATATCTCAAGCACAAAATATAGAAAAAATGTTACCCTCTATTTTGGTTAAATGTACATTTTAAAAAGTAGCATTCAAATTGTATGTAACAAATACATATTTATATTTTATGACTTTTTATATTTCTATATTTTTGCAGGTATAATGTGCATCCTTGATGTCTATTTCATAATTACCATGCAGGGGCCACACCATTTTGATAATCACTGAAGTTAGCTATGGCTAATTATATGCATAAATACCTTTTTATAGTAATATTGCATAAAATAAGAAATAAATCAGTTTGTGTTACCTATAACAAGCAAAATGTGCATTATTATAACCTGCAAAAGCCCAATCAAGACTATTCCAAAATAAAGTCTAGTAGAATAGCTCATGGAAAACCATTAATCTGTGAACAATGGCACTCATGAGACACATTCCTGAGTTCCCAGAGCAGTTTTTTTTATGTAACTGCTTAGATATGGATGCTACACAAATTACAAACAGTCTGTGAAAATAAAATTTACTAATTGCATTTGCCTAAGGGAATTAATCCTCTACTTATGTTCAGTGTATAAAATCTTTCCTCAGTAATGAAGGATTTTTTTTAACTGATCTATTAATGCTAGCAAAACATAAAATGATCCCAACATAATGCTTCTTTATAATATTCATATATATCTATATGTTAACCCTCTGTGCTCTATTGGAGAATCAGCCACACATCAGGGCAATTGAGGATATGTATTCTCTGATGAGTCAAACTTGACCTTCAAGGGCCATAATCATGCCAGAGTTCTGGGATTCCTTTAATTAACATGTTGTTAATCAATTTACATAATGAACTATTAGCAATTTTCTAAATGTTATTTTGAAAGACCAGTGTTTCTGAGACCCCTGGAAAGGGTATTTATATAACTCCCATTCTTGTCAGGCGAACCAGGCCCGGCAATAAATGAGGCCCTGTGACAGTGTGCAATCCCGCCCTGAAAGTGGGTCCTGAAACACTACTTAACACCACATCATCTTGCCAGCAAACAGCTGTGAAACCCAGAGTGTGTCAGTGGTGACAAGTTTAATCAAGAAAATAATTACATCCGCACTTCTCTTTAAGATAATACCGGGAGCACGAGGGAGCATCACTCAAGTTCAATTGTCAGAGTAGGAAAATCCAGGGACTCAGCACACCGTGTTAAAGGCTTTTTATTTCGCACAAACACAATGTTTATGCTCTGTGATGAGCTTTTTTCAAGTCTCAGACTTGAAAAAAGCTCACCACAGAGCTGAAACGTCACGTTTGTGCGAAATAAAACTCATTTAACACGGTGTGCTGAGTCCCTGGATTTTTCTTCAGTGGTGACAAGTTGTCCGACTCCTCAGGCAGGAAAGCAGCTCCCAACCCAAGCATTATCACTATCTCTGTCTCAAAGAATATTTGATGGTTATATTTATATAATGTTTCAATTATGACTTTTTTAGTCAGGTTTTTGCTTTTGTGCCTGTAATATATATAAAAATGTAATAATGGGTTTTCTGGGGACAGTTTTTTCCCTATATGGGACTTTTTATTCTTTTTATTCTCACTTTGTGACATTTTGTGTTTACACCCAATTAGGATTGTAGAATTACAATGGCAGTCCAATAAAGTGATCTACAACAGGCACAATTTTGCAACAAAATTCTTAAACAACTATTTTATTATGGTGCAGAAATGATCTTTTTTGAATAATAATGGCGTCCTCCTAGTTAAAATCAACCCTACTGGATATTTATACAAGGAATCATGATTTTGAATTAAGAAGATTTTTATTGTAAAACATTGCAAATTTAGGGCTCACCACTAAAATATGCTATTCTATCACTTAATAAACTGGCACCCAGACCTCAAAAGCTGTTTATGACTAATCCATATTACGGATTCATGCTGCATCACTCAGTGCTATAAACACCTATTAAGAAGTGTTCATATTTTATCTATGCAGTTTCTGTTACATATAGCTTTGCTGAACAGCTGGATCTTTAAGATAAAATTATGGTTATAGCTCCACAGTTAACATGGTCCTGAGGCAGGATATTGTAGACTATGCATTTACCATACTAATTGGTGCCACTGTTGGGAGTATGTATCATTATTCAGATACATATGATATGCTTTAGTGATAACGCTTTTTCCAGGTATTTACTATATAAATTTATAATATAAATAAATACTGAAAAAGATTGGATGTTTCGAAGTTATGTATGTGGATAGTTGTGACCTGATATCAAATTATTAACATGAAAATGGACAAAGAAGTAACAGTAATTAACATGATAATTTGTTTGATATGTGAAATTATACATCACACCAAAAATTAAGATTTATTTATATTTTCCACAAGTAAATATAATGTATATATACATTTTGCTACAAAGTTATCTTTAGCAGTGGCAGCATAAATCGAACTATATTTTGAAAACTTACACTATCACATTTTGGTCAGTTGTCCCATTGTGGCCCCAAAAACACAAACTGTCTGAGCTTCTCACCCTAATAAAGTTGACAGCAAATTTATAAACATTATAGAAATTTGAGGTTTTGGCTATATGAACTGAGCAAAGTATACTTATGCTCATCCACCACAAGTACACCCTCTAACCTCTCCTAGTATCTAGTGGCCGCACAACATAATCTATACTGCTACCAAAACCTTTTTTTTTTTCCCTTCCTTTTTTTAGAAGTTATAAATCTTTATTAGCTTCTTTTTCCATAACTTTTAGACACAAAAAACATAAATATCACCACAAAAATACAGTCGTACAGTAGAGAGTTCAATTGAGGGGGAGGCAGGACATCCCCTGTCCTCCGTATCATGCAGTTTGTAACTGATTTACTCACATAAACCAAAACATATATATATTAAAAAAAATGTTCCAGTATCATCCCAGCCCAGCAGAAAATCCTAGTGTTTTTTCAAACCAGCCTAGTTTGAGTCGTCCCAGGAAAGGCCCAGCTATGTAAAAAAAAAGAAGAAGGAGAGAAGACCAAAGCACTTAGGTCCTATTGTAAAGTAACTGTGGCATGTTAATTGGTACCTGACAGTGGCTTATTTTAATTGGCAAAGTGATGCTGTGCCATGTTCTTTGGGCAAAATAACATGTACTATGGGGGAAGGTGACACTGTTGCTTTTTCTGCAGGGGCAGTTCTGTGGGACAAAGTGACACTGTGGTATGCCAAATTGAGTGGGTGCAATATGAGTGCAAGCCAAGTGCAATATAGGTGCATGGCAAGTGCTGGATGTACTCTACTGTATGGTGCTGTGTTAAGTCCTTTAGATGCAATGTGGGTGCAGAAAAGGGAATAAAAACAAGGAATGCAATTTTTAAATAAAATTTGTATTACATATACAAATAATTGAGTATGATATGAAAATAGTTGCATATAATATTAACTCCTTAACGCTAATGGACGTATATATACGTCCTCAGTTTTCCTGTAGCATTGCTCTCCTTAGCGCAACACTACATGTCTACAGTTACTCTCAGAGGCTGCATGGATCCGAAGTAGCCTCTGAGAGTGCTTTAGTCCCTCCCCCGCGCAACCCCCGCACGCATATGATCACCGCTAATGTGATTGTATGTGTTTTCAACACACATAGGCAGTGATTAGCTTTCAGTGTCTATGTGTGTAAAGTGTTGCAATGATGCAATACTGCCCCAGGGCAGTATTGGAGGAGCATGCTCCTCGACGGTGCTCTTTATTTTCTTTTGTGCAGGTGGCATTGTCACTGTCAATCCAGATTGGTGTCTTCTACTACCTGTTGATCTAAGCGGGTCAGCCTGCCAGATCTAGACGTTGTATCTCCCGATCCATTTATTAATCAGGAAAGGAGCAAGACAGTAGGAGCAAGCAGCTCTCATGCCAATAATCTCCTATTCATTGCACAGCCACATTTAGGGAAATTATCAGTATTTTACAAAATATTAATGAATATTTTGTTTTGGAGTATAGTGAAAATGCTCATGTAAAATATATTAATAACGGTTAATGATACGAATTTAAAATATAAGCTGCGACTTTACTCATGGCAGACAATATAAATGATTTTAACAATAATTTCTGTTCATTTTTAAATGCAACATATGTTTATTCAATTTGTGTTTTCTAAATTGGGAAAGGAAGCGTTCCACTTGGCATTACTGTTCATTTTATTTGTTTGAATCCAAACCCCGTACTAATGAAGTGTCTGCAGATGAATAATATAAACTCTGTTCAAGATGCATGATTCACTGGTACTAGGAAAAAATGGTATATTATTAAATGGACATTATACCATGAAACATTCTGTTACATAGTTCAGTTACTAGAGGAAGGTACATAAGTAATAGAGCACATTAAAACACTGTGATTAAATCTCAACCTCACCATAAACTAAAAGCTTTTTTGTTTGTGCTAAGAAATACGATTTTGTGTCATAGTATCACACTGAGTGCCAAAGAAATTCGTTATAAGTGACATGAATGAAAATGGAACCTTTCAAAAGGAGGTGAATAATCTTAGAAATGAATATGTGCAAAATGAAAAGTATGCACACAAGATGCATACAAACAGAGCATATATGTAAACATCACATCCAATGTAAACAATCCTTATTTTATCACTCAAACATTAGAGAATGTCAAGGCAAGCAAGAGGAAAATGCTTTTTAATGAAGGAGACCTGGTTGTATTATGAAGCCTTGAGAGTGAAAAGATATCTGTCAGGCAAGTTTATTTTTACTACAAGTTACACACTGATTGGATCTTGGGATGTTTTCTCTTATGTCTAGATTTATTTTCCATGTTAGGAGCAGCACCATATTTTCAGGGGTCATTACATCTCATTGTATGTGTTGTATCACTTTGTTCATCACCTTGTGTCACTTCCTCTTTATTTTACTCTATTGCTTTCTCTATCTCTCTCTCTCTATATATATATCTGATCTCTCCATTATCTGTATCTTTGGACTTTATCTTGGGTAAGAACTTAAAGATGGATTTAAACGCTATAAAAATGGCAGAAGTTGTCTAATAAAAATGTCTTAATGACGTGAAGTTTTACAGAAATCTATGTACTACACTTAATACTGCATGGATCTATTGTTTTGCTGAGCTACGCACTAGTCCAACTAATGTACTCCATTAATTCTTATTGCTTGTTTCTGTAGAGAAGAGAAACACTCCAGGAGAAAAATTTGGTGATAGGACATATCTATAGGAGAAAGAATACTTTTCATTGCACTGTTTTAGCCATAACTCAAATGGCCAGGGAAAAGGTAATTCTTTGACAAAGCCCAAAAAGGTTTTCTTGAACCTAGTTACACATTTTCTTAGCACTGTAGAAAAACTTCTATCTTAATAATTAGAGATTCAGAGATATTCTGTAGTCATATGCTTTCTCTATCATCTTATATTCATTTGTTTATATAGTGTTAAGGAAATCTAATTTCCTATTGTGATATCAAGTGTGTTGATCTTTTTGTATATAGTTGTTGGTCACTTGAACAGAACCCCTTACCAAAGGAGTCACTAGGGTTGGTGTCATCCGGTGCGGTAACTCATGGTGCCACCCCCCTGGATTCCCTCCGATACCATACCAAACAGATTCCTTAGTAATGCCAGTCAGATGGCCAATTAAATATGCCACATACAGGAGCCCCACAAATTATGTCACACACAATAATAATATGCCAGTATCATTTTGCCGTTAATAAACCAGACAATTTGCCTAATATGCCAGTAATATTGTGCCATTCAGATGCCAGTAAGATTGTGCCATTAAGATGCCAGTAAGATTGTGCTATTAAGATGCCCCACCCAATTTGCCCATCAAGATGCCAGTAATATTGTGCCATTCAGATGCCATAATTATTGTGCCATTCAGATACCAGTAATATTGTGCCATTCAAATGCCATAATTATTGTGCCATTCAAAAACCAGTAATATTGTGCCATTCAGATACCAGTAATATTGTGCCATTCAAATGCCTGTATTATTGTGCCATTCAGATACCAGTAATATTGTGCCATTCAGATACCAGTAATATTGTGCCGTTCAGATGCCTGTAATATTGTGCCATTCAGATGCCTGTATTATTGGGCCATTCAGATACCAGTAATCTTGTGCCATTCAGATGCCTGTAATATTGTGCCATTCAGATGCCTGTAATATTGTGTTGTTACAGTGCTCGTTGTATTCCTCCCTCCTCCCCCCTTCCCCAGTACTTACCGCCTGGCTGCTGCTCCATGTCTCCAGATGCCTCTTCCATGCAGTCTTCCCTCCTGCACAGAGGAGGGAAACACAGACACCGGATGTGACGTGACATCGCATCCAGATTTTTTTTTTTTTTACTTTTTTTTTTTCGGCGGCCGAATCCAGCGGAAGATCCAGCCAGAGAAAAAACCTCACAGTGCTCAGCAAGTCTCTTTATTTTCTATATATTGGGGGTGTTGTGGAGCCATAGCTCATACAGTTGCTCTTTGAGTGCTGCTTGTCATAATTCTATTTGATTCTAACAAATTAGACATATTTGAAAATAAGCCCCTGTCTAAACTGGCCTATAGTATTAAATAATTATTTTGAGAGTAAAGAATGGAATCTACAGAAGGCATTTCTCACTTCACTGGGTTCTATCAAAACAACTAGCCCCATTGCCGGCCCTTTAGTGGGGCAGACTGGGGCAGCTGCCCCCTGCTGTACCCCAGCAGAGGCGGCACTTTGCTGCTCCATGCAGCATTTTTTCTTTTTCTTTCCTGTGTCCGGGGGAGCTTGATAGAAGGAGGACTCAGCCAGTCAGGTGAGACCTCTCAACTCTCCTAATTGGCTGAGAGTTTAGAAGCCTCCCGTGATTGGCTAGAAATGTCTGCACCAGGTAAAGTAAAAACTGACTGTGTGTGTGTGTGTGTATGTGTGAGTGAGTGTGTGGATAAAGGGGTTAACTCCTCGGACACTACCTATATCTGTCTAGCCACCCAAGGGCTTAACTCCTCAGACACTGCATAAATCTGTCTAGCCACCCAAGGGGTTAACTCCTACGACACTGCCTAGATCTGTCTAGCCACCCAAGGGGTTAACTCCTCTGACACTGCCTATATCTGTTATAGGTCGCTAGTCACATTATGTCTTGGGAATTGAACAGGGTATTATAATAATAATGTTTTACCATTACTTTCTTTTCACCTTATGGGTGAGCTCATTGAAAAAAATATTTTATTATGTATAGTGCTTTAGTGTGCATTTAAAAATAAAATATTTTTTTTCTAAGGGCTCATCCACGAGGTGAAAAGAAAGAAATGGTAAAACAAACATTATGAAAATTGGCTGTGTAATTTCCCAAAAAATGTGACCACTGACCTATAATATGTCTTGATCAAATATTGTACGTTAAGTTGAAGTGCTCAAACATTAAGGGTACACATTTTAATCATGGTCTGCCAATACTCAAGTTAATACAGTATTTCGTATAATTTTGCATATAGAAAGGGGCTCTTGCATTAAATTTTCACTTCCTGATAAGTTTTCTTAGACACAACTCTTGCATGCAGAGAAGTGCTTAAAATGATTAATTACATGTATTGCTAATGGTATCACTCGATCATAACACCAAGGACAAGTTGATAAATTAAAATAGCGATACGGTTATTATAGAACTGATAGAGATTATGCAAATTGTAATTAACATACAATTTCATGTTTGGTTGAAAACTCATTAAGCATACTAATAATATATATATTTTTTAGATATGTCCTACCTTACACAAATTATTTTATTTTTAATCATGCAGTTTCAGTGTTATAATTCTATACTGGAATGTAACCCATTTTTAATTTCACTATAAAATATAATTCAAGGCCAAACACTGTATAGTGTATATAAGTATTTTGACTATAATACACCAAACTGTAGCAACCATAGCCCAAAGGGTACAGATTATCAGACTGGAGACAAGGAAACTTCTGTTTATGAAGTTTTAAAGGAGTTGATGTGTTGGCTAGTATGGAAGACTTTTCATGGGGTAACATCATGTCATTAGACATTATCTAATCAAGTGCATGTGAGCTTTTGTATGTACACTTTTCCAGGTTGCCTTACTCTCTCCTTTTATTTTTATGTGTAAATGTCCACTGTGATTATTTTTGTTTTTGCACTTGGTGAAGTATGCTACATTAAGCATGCCCCTTTTTTGCATGTTGAAAGATGCATACTTTTGGTATACTTGAGTACACTAAAGTATGCTCCAGCCCCTGTATCAGTTTTGAAAATTTTGAGCATAAAGCTATCAACTCATTATGATATGATATGTATGGTGCACATCCAAGGTGCATGCAATGCATGTAATGTAGATGCTATATGTATTCGCTATAGGTATTCTCATCTCTACGTGAACCCTGTGATTGACTCATCAAATTACAACTTTAAAAGCCCTTGCTATGGAAAGATCAGTCAGAGAAGGAATCCAGCATGTTTCAACCCCATAATGAGCGAGGCTTTGTTTTTACACCTCTGCAGTGTTTGTGTTTAGCTGTAATTTTCCTCTCTCATTTAATGTATCCATGCATATTACATATTATTTTTATTGCCATAAGAAGTGCTTTCTTAATATATCATTATTTTCATCATATCATATAATTTACTATAAAAAAATCATAAAATATGATGAAAAATGTAACTTCTAACTTTTATCTGAAAAAAAGTTTACAACCGATAAAAAAAGATCCCTGCTCAATAATGTCTAAATATTATACCGAGTTTAGAAATAACCAATGTTCCACATGTTTTTGTTGTTTGTTGTGTGCAAATTATATGAAAAAAACAATAGTAGCGCTTTTTCCCTAACAAAAGGACACTCCTAGAGTGTCCTTTTGACCCCAACCCTGATGATCAACTTAACCCTAACCCTATCTGTAACCCTAACTCTAACCCTAATCCAAAGCTTTCCCACAACATGGCAGCTCCATATTGGAAAGGCAGCTGCCTTTCTGGGATGGTGCATACTATCATTCTTAGGAGCGATCAAATATGCGCCAGATGGGTATTTTCAGTCTTGCCTTATGCCTCCATAACATGGCAACAACATCTGATCGCTTTCTTCAGTGAGTAAGACACATGACTTACCAGGTAGTTTGTGTATCATGAAGGGGTCAAAGGCAAATACTGCAAAAACTAATTTATTTCTATTTATTTGGTTCTAAATGTCAGCTTTAATATGTATGCATTTGACTATTTCCACACTGGCATGGTCTTTACATATTTACTTATTATTAATAAACAGTGAATACAAAGATTCATAATGGGTTTTGGGCTACTAAATAAACTGCAAAATCAGGCCTCGGCAGTAGCCGAGCTGGAGATAAACAAACAATACTGTTCATGTGTGGGCTGTCCGTAATGTTCTAAGTTACGTTTTATAAGACCCTGCGCAGATTACTGGACTTACTCCTGTTAGTTGGCTTCTTAATCAAGTGTTCTGTTATTGCTGCACAGATAAACAAATTCGAAAATGCCGTCACACCCAGCAAGTCTTTCCTGGACCCTTGCTCTTTGTACCCAAATAGACAGGATATCTAGCAGTTAGGTACAGCAAGATTGAACTACTTTATTTGACAAACAACACAGACTTTTAAAAGACATACACATGACATTAGTATACAATGGGGGGAAGGAACTAAACATAGTCCTCCAACTAACTGCGGCTAGGAAAAGATTAGACATTCAGTCTGCAAACCAAATTACCATACAGTGAGTAGACACACAGTATGAAACATAATGTACACAACATAATCAGTTTACCAGTTAATCCAGTTAAAACAGAACAATGGATGTTGGAGTAAACTAATGGAGTCACTGTCACATTATAAACTTTCAGAGTGGTCTACTCACAGAATTAAACATTACACATAAACCAATATACTAACAGAATATAACTAACTAACAATATTAACATATAGTGCTATGGCACATCCCTTACCCAGGTAGTCCATTCATTTGTGAGTTGGTTCGGTAGATTTAATCTACCGAACACCCAGGCAGAAAGGCACGAACAAGCCTTTCTGCAGGGGAAAAAGCAAGCTTTTACAATGGGGCCATAGTCCAGAGGCAGCAGGCGAGCAACCAGGCTTCTCCAGAACATAGTGGCGAGGTTGGTTCCGCCACACTCAGATATTAATATGTGATTTCTGAAGTTTTTTTTTATTGAACAGACCTCTTACAGAATTTATTATAAAGAATTACAGAAATCCATATACAGAAAAGGTAGTATTAAAACAAAATACAAATTGTTTATTAAACTTTATATGTCTCTTTTAAACAAACCATTCTATGTGCACATTTCAAACATACTGTAGATATGGAGCATACCCCCACTGCGTAATTCTAACAGTAATGTTTTTAATACATCAGATGCAATAAAATACAGTTTAATGACAATTGCCACTAGCAAGGGTTATAATATATTGTTATTGCATTATGCCAGGATTTCATTATTTTGTCGACATTATATGTTCTGAAGCAGCTGCATTCTATTATGTCTGCTCATTTTTAAGCATTCTATTAATCTTGGGTCTATATAGAAATGATTACAGTTAATTACAACAGGAGGGCACAATACATTTTCTATAATTTTCCGTGACTAACAATTTTGCACAAATAGGTAATACTATGATTGCTAGAAATTAAAATCGACCTTCTTATAAACACGGAACAATCAGTTGTTATCAGTAATTTTTAGTACATTAAACCTTCCAGTCATGTGTTTATATCTATACAAATAGGACTAGAAACAATGTATATAATAACTCCTACACACTGGCAACAATTAACAGCTTCGTGCTATCAATGTTTTTTCTAGTAGTAAGTAATGGTAGCTTTATAGAGTAAAATGGCTACCTGCATTTCTGAAACAATCACATTTCTATTATACCCTAGTTGTTTTGGCCTCTGGGGTGCTCTAAAGAGGCCAAATGCAATGCTCACTTTTCTCTGTAGCCGTGTATAATTAAATAGTAGCAATTAAGAACAACAGGAATGGTTAAAATACATTAATTAAAATACAATATAATTGCACTTGAAATAATAAAATGGAGTATATGTTGAAAGTTTGTCATTATTTCTCAAAAACTGCTTTATATGTGTTGACTTTCCTTGTGTACTGGAAAAATCCCAGTCAGAAATGTAAGGTATTTTCTGCACTAAATCAAATGGATAGTTTTAGCCTGATCATTTTTACTGCACAGAACAATGTTTCAAATCAGTTTTTTAATGGTGGTGGGAATCCTCCATATAAAGCATGGAGGTTTATAGTGGGTGCTCTATTTTTTTAAGGTAATGATATTACAACATCCGTTAATGGTGATAGCAGCTGGCATTGAATCATCAATAAAAAACAAAAAGGTACTGAATTGCACTTAAGGTGAACTGAAGCAATATTATGTGCACCTTTTAGGTGAAATATAGTGTAGTGATAAAATAGAATCAGGAGAGGCTCCTATGCTCCCCTTGAGGAGATACACTCACAGACTTTCTCTGTAATTGCACCGTTTCGACCAGGAATCTGTGGTCAGTTGCAGTGTTCCAATCTCCTTGGCATATAACTCAGATGTAGGAGAAATGATCACAGATAATCCAGTTAGCATCAAAAATACAAAACATTTAATAAATAAAAGTATCTGCTTACATATTGGTACTCAGCATTACACGATGTGGACATCACACAGTCAATGGAAGGAGTATCCGCTATTGGCAGCAGTATAATAAAATACAATAGTGCAAAAAAAACACACAGACAGGCATCACAGGAGGAAAAAGCAGGGAAGTCCAAAGTCGCTACGCGTTTCGAACTTTGTTGGGCTTCAACTAGGCGAATCATCAATGCCCGTGAACTTACTACTAACACCAGATTTTTGGATTATGGGGGCCATTAAATCTACCCCATTCATTGCAGCATAAACTGTAACTGTCTATTTACCTACTTCTCAGCTTATACATACAGCAACAATTCCGCATAAACATCTGTAGAAGCACAGGGAACTATCCACCAAAACTATAGGTGTGTTGAGGTGAAATTAACATGTCTTTTTGCAAGAGGACTTATCGGCATAGGCGTGCGCAGCCTATTGCATTAGGGTGTGCACCCTAAAGCACAAACACACGCCGCACACGTGTGTGTGTATAGATATATATCTATCTATATATCTATACACACACACACACATACACAAATGCACTCTGCATACTTACATACAGACCCGCACAGACCCTGTGCTCCGCTCTGCACCCTCTCCTCTGGCACTGCGGCTGGGCCTCACCCTTGCGTTGCCGTGACTCCGCCTCTGCGTGACGTCACGAACGCGTGTACGCGAACGCGTACATTACAGGTGAGGTCTGAGGGAGGAGAAAGTCCGTCCTTCACTATGCGGTGCTTCCGCTCGCATAGTGAAGGATCGGATCAGGAGACAAACTCGGGCGGCAGACGGCAGTGCAGCACGGAGGTGAGAGAGCCTCAATTTTGAGGCTTGATTAGGGCAGTGCAAGGATTTTTTCCAAAATAAAATTACATGTTGCAATAAAGCCCCCTATTAAGAATGGTGGAGAATAAGTAACATAACTTAAGCCTCAATATGCCAGGATTATTCCCCTCAATACCCCAGGATTATGCTCCGCAATATGCCAGGATTTAGCCACCCAATATGCCAGGATTATTCCCCTCAATACCCCAGGATTATGCTCCGCAATATGCCAGGATTTAGCCACCCAATATGCCAGGATTATTCCCCTCAATATCCCAGGATTATGCCCACAATATACCAGGATTATTCCCCTCAATATCCCAGGATTATGCCCCACAATATGCCAGGATTATTCCCCTCAATATCCCAGGATTATGCCGCTCAATATGCCAGGATTATGCCCCTCAATACCCCAGGATTATGCCCCTCAATACCCCAGGATTATGCCCCTCAATATGCCAGGATTATTCCCTTCAATATCCCAGGATTATGCCCCTCAATGTCCCATTATTATGCCCCTCATTATCCCAGGATTATGCCCCTCAATATGCCAGGATTATTCCCCTCAATACCCCAGGATTATGCTCCGCAATATGCCAGGATTTAGCCACCCAATATGCCAGGATTATTCCCCTCAATATCCCAGGATTATGCCCACAATATGCCAGGATTATTCCCTTCAATATCCCAGGATTATGCCCCTCAATGTCCCATTATTATGCCCCTCATTATCCCAGGATTATGCCCCTCAATATGCCAGGATTATTCCCCTCAATACCCCAGGATTATGCTCCGCAATATGCCAGGATTTAGCCACCCAATATGCCAGGATTATTCCCCTCAATATCCCAGGATTATTCCCTTCAATATCCCAGGATTATGCCCCTCAATGTCCCATTATTATGCCCCTCATTATCCCAGGATTATGCCCCTCAATATGCCATGATTATGCCCCTCAATATGCCAGGATTATTCCCCTCAATACCCCAGGATTATGCTCTGCAATATGCCAGGATTTATCCACCCAATATGCCAGGATTATTCCCCTCAATATCCCAGGATTATGCCCACAATATGCCATGACTATTCCCCTCAATATGCCAGGATTATGCCCCACAATATGCCAGGATTATTCCCCTCAATATCCCAGGATTATGCCGCTCAATATGCCAGGATTATGCCCCTCAATACCCCAGGATTATGCCCCTCAATACCCCAGGATTATGCCCCTCAATATGCCAGGATTATTCCCTTCAATATCCCAGGATTATGCCCCTCAATGTCCCATTATTATGCCCCTCATTATCCCAGGATTATGCCCCTCAATATGCCAGGATTATGCCCCTCAATACACCAGGATTATGCCCCTCAATATGCCAGGATTATGCCACCCAATATCCCAGGATTATGCCCCTCAATGTCCCAGGATTATGCCACCCAATATCCCAGGATTATGCCACCCAATATGCCAGGACTTTCCCCCAAAATATGCCAGGATTTAAACACCCAATATGCCAGGACTTTCCCCAGCAATATGCCAGGACTTTCCCCCAAAATATGCCTGGACTTAGCCACCCAATATGCCAGCCAGGACTTCCTTCCTTTACTTACCTCGTCGCTGCTGCTGCTGCTGCTCTGTCTCCGGTGCTGGGCCGCCTGTGGCTGAGAGGGAAGCGTTGTGCGCTCCCCTCCAGCCAATGCGCTTTCAATAAAGTTTAAAAAAAAAAAACTTTACTGAATGCGCATTGGCTGGAGGGGAGCTCACAACGCTTCCCTCTCAGCCACAGGCGCCCCAGCACCGGAGACGCAGCGACGCCGACGAGGTAAGTAAGGAGGAGGATTTTTTTTTTTTTTTTTGGAAGCAGGGTTCCGGCGCCCCCAGCCAAGATGCGCCCTAGGCAGCCGCCTAGGTCGCCTTACTGGTGGCGCCGGCCCTGGATTAGGGTGTGCCCAGGCACACCCGGCACACCCCGTGCGCACGCCTATGCTTACCGGGTTTGTCCCTACTCAAATAATAAAGTAATTGAGATTACATTACATTACCTTGTATTTATATAGCTGCAACAAATGTACGCAGCACTTGGTACAGAGCATGAGAAGGGAGTTACAAACATATTTAGACAAAACATTTTCAGACTAAAACATGAGGTGGAGGGCCCTGCTCGCAAGCTTACATTGTAAAGGGGATGGGGAACATGAGACACACAAGGAGAGTGTGAGGCAGTTAGAAAAAGGGGAGAGGTAAAAATAACAGTAGATTGTGATCAAGGAAAGTGTATAGGGGTAAATGAAAACTGAGTCACACCAGAAGTTACTAAGTAGGTGAATAGTTGGGTGCATTGGAAGCCTACAAATTGCAGCTATGGGTTTGGAGACTGCAGGGTGAGTAAGATGTGTGAGGTGGTTAACATACTGCTAGTAATTATGTACAGAAGGGGAAAGATTGGCAGGTGGATGATTAGAGGTGAAGTCACATCATCTGATGAACCAGACCTATAAAAGAAATCAAGCTGGGGGTGGGTGGGTTGTGAGGAAGGGAGGGAATTAAACAGTCTGGTCTGGTTGCAAAAGGATTCTGTAAGTGTGTGTGGGTCCAAGTGAGATCTGAGTGAAGGAGAAGAAAATAAAGAATTAAAGGTTGTAAAACACATGAGGAATGTGGGAGGAGATTGAAATCAACTGGAGAGTGACCACAGATAGTTTAAGTATATCATTTAGAGTGAGAAAGATCAATAGAACATTCAAAGTTGCATAAAATGGAGGGCATAGTGTACAGATATTGTAGAGACATGAGTATAAAGTCCAAATCTAGATGTATTCTGGCTGTATACCTCAGGAATATGTAGGAAACAATCTGGTCTGGTTGCAAAAGGATTCTGTGTGTGTGGGTCCAAGTGAGATCTCAGGAATATGTAGGAAACAGTCTGGTCTGGTTGCAAAAGGATTCTGTGTGTGTGTGTCCAAGTGAGATCTCAGGAATATGTAGGAAACAGTCTGGTCTGGTTGCAAAAGGATTCTGTGTGTGTGGGTCCAAGTGAGATCTCAGGAACATGTAGGAAACAGTCTGGTCTGGTTGCAATAGGATTCTGTGTGTGTGGGTCCAAGTGAGATCTCAGGAATATGTAGGAAACAGTCTGGTCTAGTTGCAAAAGGAGATAAATGTTTATTCTCCTGCACCTCAATTTGTGTCAATTGAACTGAATTTAACCAACACATCAGGTCTTGATAAACCTAGATGTCGTCTTTTGTTGAAGATAGCATTAAATGTTTGCTTTCTTTAAGGAACAGTACATGTTTTTCACTTGTTTTAAAATGACAAGCTTTTATTTGTGTTTGAAGTAGTAGCGTGTTTCATTAATTCATGCTGAGTAGTTTGGCAAATAACATCCTGTCTACTAACGCAAGTCAACTGCATGAAAAGGAAAACAGATTATAAAATAACACCACAGCAATTTAACCCCTTCCCGACCGATGGTGCTTTGGTCCTTAACGACCAAAGCACCATCAGTGTCTTTTTGTTCCTGGGCACCGATCACTTTTCGGTTTGAGCATCAGCTCCATTTTCTGTGTCAGAGTGAGGCCACTCAAAGTGGCCTCACCTGACAGTGGGGACCATGCTGCAAGTCCCTGCAGCGTGGTCCGCACACTGCTCATCGCGGGGGGGCCGCAATGAGCTGTTAAATGCAGGACGTTCCCGGGGTAAGAAAATATATTAATGATAACAGTACTTAAAGGGACATTCTAGTCCCCAAACTCACTTTGGTGCATGTTGAAGATAACTGCTTGTATATAGTGCACAAGCTTTTTTCCCAATGTGATTTGATGCAAGCATTCTGCATAAATCACATTTTTAATATTTGACTCAAGCCCTCCTCCAGTGATTACTCTGCATGTATACTACGGGTGCTGCAGCACTGATTATATAAACAATGAGCTTATCAAGTTTTGTTTCATTTAGTCACTTCTTTTGCTGTTGGAATATAATACATTGTGTGGAATGTAATAAGCTTGCCCTTGTACACAGTAGGATCTCTTAACAGTGCAACACATTGTCTGATGACATCACTAGAGATAGGATATTTCATTCATTTGAATGGCATTCTTCTCATTGGTTCATGCAACAAAAATGTAAAAAAAAAGAGAGGAAATAACTTTTACTCAGCTAGTGAGGACATTCCTGGTTTCTTGTAAATTGCTGTAATTTTACAAATTCATCTAGGTATAAGATTTTTATATTTTAAGCAATGCAAAATGTAAAATAGGATATGTAGAGTACTTTTTTTTAATATGCATTAACATTTGGAAGATGCAATTTGGGCACCACAAAGTCCCTAGGAATCCACAACATTTATATGGATTAATTAATTTAAGGTAAAAGCAGATTCAAACAAAAAAAGGTAATTATCTGTATATTCATGGAATGCGAAAATGTAATTGTCGCCTTAATAAAACACAAACCAAAGGTTCATATAACATACCAATGATTCAGGACAGATCACTAAAATTTGTCTACAGCTAAACCATGTTGACAGGCAGGATGTGTCAGAAATATATCTCAGGGAATTACAGAAGGCTAGAGTTGTCTTTTATACTTACTTGGTAAATTTCTTTTTAATGGTACATCATGTTCTCAACCATCCTGTAAAATACTTACATTAGGTTTCCTCGGTATAAAAACAGGGCTTGTAAAATCACATTGACAAACACATTTATTCTATGTCAAGGTATTTACGTAAAGGAAAGCCAGTGATGTGATTTGTGCATATGAGCTGTTTGGGAAACATTTGACCGCATTTGGACTGGAAGATTGATCATGACAGCAAGCAAATAGACAACAGAAGAGTAAAAGAACAAAACACATAAATACCGTCAAAGTTAAAGCAGAGCCATGATTATTGTGATCGAAGCCAAGGCAAGTAACACTTTGTGTGCCAAATAGAGGGTATTCTCACTGTTCAGCCAACACTACCATATGTCTATCTCTCCAAGCTTCAGTATTGAATGTTACTGCATGTAAAGGTCCCTGTGCAATATTTGCAATACTATACTATATAGGGGGGGGGGGGGGGGGGGATGAGTTTAAATGTAAAATGTATTTCATATATCCATATATATATACACATAATAGGAGGAGCTGCCCCAATGTATAGACAAAGTAGGGTAAAATAGGTAAACTATTCTTTTATGTGTATATATATCTTATAGTGGGTTAATCAGGACATCTGTATATGAAAGCATGGCATAAACACAGCACTGTAAAGGAATTAAAGATTGCCTGGGATGGGAATGAAGCTAAATCTATGCTTTTGCTATGGGTAGATTAAATGGACCCAGTGTTTCTTATCTGCCACCACAATCTATGTTTCTACATTTCGAACAAACCTAGCAAAATGAAATAGAAGAAATGGAATGCTTAGCCAAACAGATTAACAAACAATAGTGCTCTCTGGAATAACATGTTTTAAAGAAAGAGGCTCTTATGCTATTTAGAGATGCGCTTATAGTTAATCACTGGAGCAGACTTTGTTCAACAGATGAACGCTCTTTACCAAGCCACCAGAATGTTCCTATAGTATATATATGTCAGGAAAAGTTCTGGATACTTTCACATAGAAGCCATGTATTTAATATGCGGATAGAGAAAAAACATAGGTAACATAAATACTTTTAATAATTTATCAAAGTCACTCTTCAAGAGACTTTGGTGTCGAAAGAGATCCTTTTCAAATGACGTCAGAATAACACATTCACCTCCAACTGGTGTAAATATGCATGATTTCCTCTTGTTTTATTCATTCCCATACCCCACTACTAACAAGTTTTAGATGAAAACAAGAGTGCGCAATCACCAATAATTTCTATTACATATTAAGAATATTGTTGAATGTATTAGACAATGGCTGCAGAGTGACAGACAGTAGATGGTTGTGGTCAATGGAGTATATTTGAATCAACACAGTAAAGGATAAGAGTATAGTTAAAAGAAGAATAGTATTTTGATGCCATTTTTTTTTACCGGCTCTGCTAAAACCTCCATAGAAAGTAAAGAGGTTTTTAGCATGTGCGGTATTGTTTTTAACAGGTGCGGTAATCGTGTTACCGTACCGTTTAATGGTTTTCTTTAATGGGGAGCATTGCATGTACCACAAAATCTCCATGATACCTCCTAAACAAACACCCCAGTTTACAATATGCTGTTAGAGAGACCGGTGTTCTTCTCCTGTCATCTGACTTGATCTGCTCTGTTTTCATGAGGTAATTTTCAGTGCATGTCCAGTGTTTGCTATAAAAGTGAAAACCATAGATGTCAGGTGTATTGTATAGAGATATACAATCTAGGACATGTCTGCATCTATTTACCACCTGTGTCAAGGTTTAATTCCAATTTCATATTACTATGAAAGTGTGTTATAGTGGAACAATTCTTTTGACTTGCCACAAATTTGGCCAATTTAGAAGATTATTTTTCTGACACTTTGGAGGTAGGAAATAAAGCGAATGCCATTTTATATTAACTCCTTAAAGACAAGAGTTTTCTTTGTTATATGTATGTTTAACTGTAATTTCTCTCTTTCTAATTTGGTGTACTTATACAAATACACATTATACACTGTTCTTTTAAGGAAGCATGGCTTTCTTTTGATGCCATATTTACCATTTTAAAGATTAATTTAATATGATTTTTTTTTTAAACTGGCAACAACCCTTGTATACTTTCATGATGTATACATATGTCATGTGTCCTTAAGGGGTTAATATCATTAACATTCATAGTAACATGCATATTTCCAATCCACGCGTGCTGATGTTTAGCATTTACAGACTCTTATAAAATGCATAATATCTCATAATATAGCTTGCCTTTGCATTGCAATTCATCCTGACCAGATATGATGTTTTTATCTCTGTGTCAGCTATACAATATAACTTATGCCACCAATTATGCTGTTATATGGCAATGTTTGACACCAGGTATTATCACTCTACCTGGGAAGTATATACATTTATCTGAGAAGGCACTGTTATGGATGTTATGTTTGGTTTACATTGAACTCTATGGTTCGTTTTTTATTGCACTTGTTTCTTGTTTGAGTTTAATTTTTTCCTTGTGTTTCTCAACATGATTTTTGCACACCACATGGTATCTGATTTCGCACACAATGCTAAAAGAGTGCCTGTCTTGCAGTGAGAAACTTCAGAAGTTATTGTGCCCTCCTGTATCAATTACAGCTAATACTGTCCTTGCACTGAGCTTTGGAAGCAAGAAAACCAGCATCATGGCAGCTGCTAATAGCATTCCACTACTTGAGGCAATAAGGGTGAGTAGAGATTGTAGCAATAACTGGGACAACTTCAGAGCTGAGTTTGAGGATTACTCCCTATCTACAGGGCTGAATGAGAAACCTGCAGCAGTGCAAGCAGCCACAGCGAGGAGGGTGATGGGCAGTGAGTGCCACCATGTTTAAAAACATAATTGAACCTCATAGAGGAGCAAACGAGTGACACCAAAGCCATCCTGGATGCATTACAAGTTTTCTTCAGACCTTCAAAAAAATGTAATATATGCAATATATACATATATATATATGGCAGAAGCAAGTAAGAGGAAGGTTAAGAAATATACAGCTCTGTCACATGGCTAAGAGAAAAAGCCGGCAAGCTGTGAATATGGCTCATCGATACTGAAAGTACATGCCTACTGAGGGAACATGATTTAAACCTACATGCAGCACCTGAAATATGTCATACGGCAGACTTACTAACACACATATGAGAGCCATGGAGCAGGATAAACAGACTGACAGTACCAAGCATTCAAGCAACAGCTAAGCTTAAAGAACCATCAGCACAAGCAGCACGAAAGCAACTCACAGTACCAGCAAGTCTACATCATGCAGGCAGGGCCGGACTGGGAACAAAAACCAGCCCTGGAAAAAATTTATATACCAGCCCCATCGCATAAGATTTTTAAACCAGCCCATTGCATAATATAATTTTTTTGTTCATAGAAGGGAAAATCATGCATTTTAAAAAGCACATCTGAACAGTGTATTATTTATAGATAAGACTGATATAAAAGCCTGTCTAGGGCAATATATATACCTCCAGTATGTACACAGAGTTATATGAATTGCCCTGTGCAGAGGTATATATCAGGGCAGTGTGTGAGACATATCCTGTATCCTGTCTCTCTCTGTCTTTTCTGTGGCGTCTCTCTCTCTGTCCTTTCTGTGGCGTCTCTCTCTCTCTGTCCTTTCTGTGGCGTCTCTCTCTCTCTGTCCTTTCTGTGGCGTCTCTCTCTCTCTGTCCTTTCTGTGGCGTCTCTCTCTCTCTGTCCTTTCTGTAGCGTCTCTCTCACTCTCTGTCCTTTCTGTGGCGTCTCTCTCTCTGTCCTTTCTGTGGCGTCTCTCTCTGTCCTTTCTGTGGCGTCTCTCTCTCTCTCTCTCTGTCTTTTCTGTAGCGTCTCTCTCTCTCTGTCCTTTCTGTGGCGTCTCTCTCTCTGTCCTTTCTGTGGCGTCTCTCTCTCTCTGTCTTTTCTGTGGCGTCTCTCTCTCTCTGTCCTTTCTGTGGCGTCTCTCTCTCTCTGTCCTTTCTGTGGCGTCTCTCTCTCTCTCTGTCCTTTCTGTGGCGTCTCTCTCTCTCTGTCCTTTCTGTGGCGTCTCTCTCTCTCTCCTTTCTGTGGCGTCTCTCTCTCTCTCCTTTCTGTGGCGTCTCTCTCTCTGTCCTTTCTGTGGCGTCTCTCTCTCTGTCCTTTCTGTGGCGTCTCTCTCTCTCTCTGTCCTTTCTGTGGCGTCTCTCTCTCTGTCCTTTCTGTGGCGTCTCTCTCTCTCTCTCTGTCCTTTCTGTGGCGTCTCTCTCTCTCTCTCTCTGTCCTTTCTGTGGCGTCTCTCTCTCTCTGTCCTTTCTGTGGCGTCTTTCTCTCTCTGTCCTTTCTGTGGCGTCTCTCTCTGTCCTTTCTGTGGCGTCTCTCTCTCTCTGTCTTTTCTGTGGCGTCTCTCTCTCTGTCCTTTCTGTGGCGTCTCTCTCTCTCTGTCCTTTCTGTGGCGTCTCTCTCTCTCTGTCCTTTCTGTGGCGTCTCTCTCTCTGTCCTTTCTGTGGCGTCTCTCTCTCTCTGTCCTTTCTGTGGCGTCTCTCTCTCTCTCCTTTCTGTGGCGTCTCTCTCTCTCTCCTTTCTGTGGCGTCTCTCTCTCTGTCCTTTCTGTGGCGTCTCTCTCTCTGTCCTTTCTGTGGCGTCTCTCTCTCTGTCCTTTCTGTGGCGTCTCTCTCTCTGTCCTTTCTGTGGCGTCTCTCTCTCTCTCTCTCTGTCCTTTCTGTGGCGTCTCTCTCTCTCTGTCCTTTCTGTGGCGTCTCTCTCTGTCCTTTCTGTGGCGTCTCTCTCTGTCCTTTCTGTGGCGTCTCTCTCTCTCTGTCCTTTCTGTGGCGTCTTTCTCTCTCTGTCCTTTCTGTGGCGTCTCTCTCTGTCCTTTCTGTGGCGTCTCTCTCTCTCTCTGTGTGTCCTTTCTGTGGCGTCTCTCTCTGTCCTTTCTGTGGCGTCTCTCTCTCTCTCTGTGTGTCCTTTCTGTGGCATCTCTCTTCCCCCCTTCCCCCTTAGTGTCTTTCACCCCCTCCCCTCCCCCTGTAGTGTCTTTCACCCCTTCTCCCTGTAGTCTTTCACACCCTCCTCTCCCCCTGTAGAGTCTTTCCCCCCTTCCCCCTGTAGTGTCTTTTACCCCCCTTCTCCCTATAGTGTCTTTCACCCCCCCTGTAGTGTCTCCCCTCCCCCTGTAGTGTCTTTCACCCCCCCCCTGTAGTGTCTTTCACCCCCTTCCCCCTGTATGTCACACTCACCTTGCTTTCTCTGCTTCCCATCCCGCCGCCGGAACTGCTGCTGCAGCATCCGGCGGCAGCAGGCGAACTTCTTAAAGCGGCGACGGCCGCCGAATTGCTTAAAGTGGCACCGCCACTTTAAGCAATTCGGCGGCCGTCGCCGCTTTAAGAAATTCGCCTGCTGCAGCCGGATGCTGCAGCAGCCGAATTCTTCAATTTTAGTGGCCGAGGCGGCCCCGGGGCAGGCGGCCCACCGGGATTTTTCCCGGTATCCCGGTGGGCCAGTCCGGCCCTGCATGCAGGTACTGTGCAAGAGAAAGAAACGTGTGCAGTTTCCTGCATATGAGAAAATCTATAGATCATGTGATAGCCTAATCATTCTCCCGGAGTATGTAAGAAAAAAGGAAGCAATGATGCACACCTGCTTAGCGCTGATGTGAATTACTCAAAATAATGCATTGGTGCTGTAAAATCTAGGGGCCAAAATTGGTTTGTAATTCTCAGAGTGAATAATATATGCCAGCCTTGCCATCTACACTCTGATTATGAAACTGGCATCTTGTGTACCTTTCAGCCTAGCAGTACCAAACTGCAGTTATGTTCAGGGGAACTAATGACTCATTAGGACTTTCTGAGTTTGAGTTTGTTAAAGCCATTTAAAAACCCCAATTATTTCAACTTGTGAATTGACTGATACAGTTCCCCTTTCCTGCTGAGCTGAGTTTGGCCATCAGAGGAATGTCCCATTGATGCAGTTGTTGTGTTGGTGTTTTGTAGAGAATTATTTGCGCTAAAAAATTATGCAAAGAGCATTGCTTAATGGTATAACTTGCGTAATGTTATGAGCTTAATTAGACTACATCCAAAAAAACACAATTAGGTTTTAGAGAAGTATTTTTTTTAAAAAGGACACCCCAAAGGTATATTGGAAGAAGAAAAAAATTATAAAATGGATGCAAGTTTGTACTTATCCAATCCCAGGCCAGCAGATGGTGAATAATGCCTGAATACATGGCTGAAAGGAGGGGATCTCTCATGATGGGTCCAGTGGCTCTATATGTGGGTCTCGCTCTCTCCTCTCCAAGATGAAATCCCAATTTTAGTTAGGTTTATACTAACCTTTTATTCCTTATAAACCCCATCATTTTTATTTTTCCCCCAGACTTTACAACTGCCAAGATAATTATAGGTTTGAGATGTTGTTTGCCTCTTTTTTCCCTGTACATTTAACTGTTATTCTTCCCTCCTACTTGGTGAAACTTCTTACACATTTAATTGATAACAGTGAATTATGGTGGTAAAAGCAAAAATATGAATTTTTAAAATGCTACTTTATTTTCACATTACATGCTCAATAAAGGTTTTTTTTACAGCACACCTCAATTCACCATTCTATGTGGTTTTTATAGTATCACATTATTATTTGATCTTTTGTTGTCTGTTAGAACACTGCTCCTTCAAGCAAATATTTTTTCATGGCAATCTCTAAGTAGTGCTTCCACTAATGAATGAGAAAGTACCAAAATGAATGGGGTAACCCAAGGAAAGACACAAAAAAAGTGACTGGAACAGGTGTTCCCTCTTACTAAAACAGAACATTTATTAGACAAAGTTAAAAATAGCCAAACAATTGTATGGTGTGTGTGCTTAAGTGACATGAAAGAAGGAAGGAAACAAATTCGTAATGGTTGTGTGTTTTCAAAAATGGGGCTTATCGATTTGCCTCCAAAAAGCAATATGACTGTTACAGTCCCTAAGGTCAGATTTAGAAAATTGGCATAAATAAATGTCTTTTTGGAACTGGCAAGATTTGTAGGATAGAAAAACTCGATCTGTATATATATCATGTGGTCCATTATGTCTTAGGGGTTAAAACAAGATGAAAATACCTATGTTTTATTCATAGCTGTAAAGAATTACAATTATTGTTTCAGTTAATACATACATCAGAGGAGGATGGAAAGGACACTGCATCCATTTGAAGAGTGTTAATTGAAGCTTTTGTTTATTGCATGTTCATATCTTCACATATTGTTAATAGAAGCAATTCCAAAAAAAAAGCCTAGAGTGTGCATGTGGTTACCCTGAAGAGCATAGAAGGATATTAATCTTAGGTTTCATTATATACAGACCAGATAAACATATTAGTTACAATCATCATAATCTATATATTTATATCCCTCTGGCATTCAGAATGTAACGATTCTCAGGTAATTTTATAGCTGAAAGGTTAAATACTATATATTTTTTGCTACAGCACAAAAGATGCAAGTTGATTGTAATTATCCCAACCCTTTGAGTACAATATAAATGAAAAACACCTAGCATATCACTCTTTATACTCTGAAGTAGTTAAGAAAACCAAGTGTTCATTATTCTTATTAATAATGTATATTTCTTAGAGGATTCTAGACATTTATTGTCCTTTAGGTTTTTTTTTAATCATAATTGAACTTTCATTTTACAAATGCTCCATTAATGAGTTTTTTTTATACTGGTTCTATGTACTTCAAGACTTTGCATAAAAAATTGCTGCAGTGTAATCACACTATATAGTATGCTTGTATCTGCATTTAACAAAGAAGTAGCTCAAGTGAGCTATTTTTCACTTAGAATATAGAAGAAGTCACACAATGAACTAAATCAACATCATACATACCATATTTGCTCGATTATAAGACGACCCTGATTATAAGACGACCCCCCAAACTTTGGATATTCCATTAGGAAAAAAACTAAAAGCCTGAATATAAGACTACCCTATAGGAAAAAAGTTCAACTTGTATATATTCACGTGTAAATTGCGTTTTTAATAAAAAATAATGATATGATATGATTGTTTTTATTTCCTTTTATGTGCCAATGCTGCCTCTCTCTTTCCCTTGCCCAGCTTTCTCTCTCTCCCCCTTAGTGTTGTCTCTCTCTCCCCCTCCCTTTGTCTCTCCCTTGCTCCCCTTGTCTCTGTCTCTTCCCCCCCCTCCCTCCCCTTGTCTCTGTCTCTTTCCCCCCTCCCTCCCCTTGTCTGTCTCTCGCCCCCTCATTTCTCTGTCCCCCCCTTCCTCCCCCTCGTTTCTCTGCCCCCCCCCTTCTTACTCTGTCCCTCCCTCCCTCACCTGTTTCTTGTGGGGGCTCCCTCCCTCACCTGTTTCTCCCTGGTGGCTAGTGGGGGCAGCTGGTCCGTCATAATAGACTGCCGTGTCGGGCAGCATGGAGGATGTCTGCACGTATCGTGCAGCTGCCCGATTCTCCATGGTGGCTAGTGGGGCAGCGATGAGCGCAGACTCCCCTGCTGCCGCCCGGCACGATCGCAGGGACTTCTGTGACGAAAGCGGAAGTACCCGGCTTCTTCATAGAAGCCCCGGCTCATCGCGCAGACATCCCCTGCTGTTAGAGAGCTCTGCTGGGGACCTGGATGGCTGTCTTATAATCTGACCTCAATTTGAGGTCAGATTATAAGAAGACCTCGATTATAAGACGAGGGGTAATTTTCTGATTTTTTTTTCTGAAAAAAATCTTATCTTATAATCGAGCAAATACGGTATTACACAACCTGGCATAACATGTGATACCTAGTAACACCTCTAGTACACTTCAAAGGATCTTTGGGATTACCCTAAACTTTCCTCCCTGTCTAAATTACTAAATAATGAGTGATTAGATCATGGAATGTAATAGTTAAACGGTGCAAGTCTTTTTTTTTTTAACCTAAACTACTGTGTAACTATGGTATTTTGTGATTCATTATATTATGTTTCAGTGCATAGCTACTAAAGTTAGTGGAGTACTGAATGTGCCTCATCACTGGAGGCATCAAGGTCGATGGGAGTCATGGTGGATGGCCAAATAATGGGAGCAGAAGTACGATGGGAGTGGGCAGTGCTAAATGAATACAATTCACCAATAATGGGCATTGCTTCTATGGGAAATCTAGCGAGTCTTAAAACTTGACAATGGGATCTTAGGTATGATCACATTCATTAAAGGACTAATTAAAGTGACTGTACACAAGCTCCAGTTTCTGAAGCAAGGTCTGTTAATGTCCATAGAATTAAATTGTCGGTCACAAAGTTAAGTAAATGGTCCCCATGAAAAATGTTGGCTTGTCAGTATTGCCCATCATTTATACGCTATGAAAACAAAATACATCATCCTTAGGCCTCAACATTTTAACTTCCAGACAATATGTTTAATTCATTCTTAAGAAAAAAAACAGAAGACAAAAAATTTTTCCACAGTAAAACTTTTTAAAGCTGCATTTAACTGCAGATGGAACGAAAATGTCTCTAATATTCAGGAATCATACACTAAAGTTTCTAATACATTTTTAAAATAAAATGAGAATGGATGTAATTCAAGGAAAGGTTTTCAGGAGCATTGAAGCAATGAGAAAGAAATAATGCTGTTTCCAAAAGAAAAAGCTGAGCTTTTTATTCTACTTTCCAGCTTGAATCATTTCTCTCTCTTGTTCAATTAACAGACCTACGACATCAATCATTGTTTGTTGTCTTTCTCTGACCCGCTAGATTTTCCAGGTATCCACATGGAATAAACAGCATATTAGATAACCCGGTCAGTTACATAATGACCATTAGTCATATTTAGCTGCATGAACAAATAAAGACACATGATGACAAACCCATAATTATTAGAAATATAAAAAAAATGTACAGAACAATGAGTCAACGTTCTTCATAAGGAATATATAACAGTGGGAATTATCCCAGTTTGTGTGTCCAATTTAATGAATTTATTGAAGACTCAGAAGGACAAGGAAAGTACTGAACTATTAATTAGCTACATGTCATTATTTCTTACGAAGATTATAATATTAATTTGTATAATGTGTTATTTGATATACCTACAGCAGGATTGCATGGTGTGTACCTCAAACCTCGATCATTAGAGAAAGTCTTTGAGTTGCACTCCTCTTAAACTGTGTCCCCCCCCCCCCCCCCATTGTTTATGATGCACATGGATGATATTTTATAAAGAGAGTGAGAAAAACCTTAATCTATCCATACAGTGCATGCAGTCAAAGTAGGGGAAAACAAATGCATGTATTAATATAATAATCATTTTGTAATGCACTCATAAAAATGTGAAAAATATAGTTGTGGTTCGGTCACAAAATGGTGACGTACGGTGAATTGCCAACAAAGGAGCAGAACTTAGACCTAAATAGCTGAGTGGGACATTTTTTTAAACCAGTTTTTTGAAACCTTATCTATCACAATTTACTGTTTAGCGAAGAAAACCCAATATTTCACAGCTGCTCAGTTACCTTTTGATACACTTGGCTTCTTGACTTTGCAAGCTATGCCATTAAGGGAAAAAAAGAGTTAAATACTATTTCTATTGAGATGCATCCCTTCAATTAATCTCTTGCCGCATGTGGACATTCTATGCCATCCTAACACATGTGGTCCAAACGACCATGAGGATGGCATCAAACGTACTTGGTAATTTGAGGCTTACATGCAGCTTCTCGACCATGGAAACCCATTCCATGAAGCTCCCGCTGCACAGTTTTTGTGCTGATATTAATGGCAGTGGAAGTTTGGAACTCTTCAGCTATGGAATCAGCTGTGCACCTCAGCACTCGTGACACCTCTCTGTGACTTTACGTGGTTTTCTGCTTCATGGCTGAGTTGCTGCTGTTCTTAAACACTTCCACTTTCCAATAATACCACTTACAGCTGACCACAGGGATAACATTTCTCAAACTGACTTTTTACAGAGGGCTCATCCTATCACAGTACCACGCTTGAATTCACTGAGCTTTTCAGAAAAAAACATGTTTGTCACAAATGTTTGTAAATGCAGACTGCATGGCCAGGTGCTTCATTTTATACACCAATGATAATGGGATTGAACCACGTGAGCTTAAGTGTGGTGTCCTCATATTTTTTGTCCAAACAGTGTATATATAAACCTTAAACTCTCAATTCTCTGACAAATCTAATTTTGCTTGTGTGCTGTCTTCTGTCTTCTGTCTTAAAGCTGCAAATACTAAAGTATTTCATTGCTATAAACATTAAAGCAATTCATAGCTATAAACATTAAAGTGTTTCTATTTAAAATGTCAACACTTTATGCAATCAGACATAAATTCCTTTTTGCTTACAGTTGTCCTTTAGGTGCAGTAACTGTTGTACATCTCTAGAAAAATATACGTTATATTTTATTTCTCTTTGGTGTAAGTCCCATTAAACAACATGCTCTTTATTACAGATGTTCCAATATACTAACTGGCTTTAATCCAGAATCGTACAAGGTAAACACCCACTATCAGATCTTTCATACAAAACCTTAACCTTTACCTCAGGAAATCTAAAGACACCTATGTTGTCCACTATAAGTGATACACAGTAAGGACATTGACACAAACATGTTACTTCTTGGTGTGACGGTAGACCTTTTTCTGAGACTTTTACATTGCTTGTTATTGTAAAGAATAAAATACAGAAATCCCTTTTAAAGTTGTTACCTACATAATGTTGATTGCATCGTGTTGATAATTTATAACATAAAATGGCTAAATTGATGTTTCTTATAGCCTTTATCTTTAAATTAACTTATATTTTAAAGAAAATGTCAGTCTTTGATCAAATGTTGCCACACTGCAGCTGCATGAGAACAGTATGAAGAGAAATAGGAAAGTTGTCATTAGAAATTGGATTTTTTTCTAACGTATACCCTGGATGGCAGCTGTCATCACTGTTCTGCTGAGTTATCTATCTCTGTTTGGAGGAAAGAACAGTGATAACTAGTTGTTATTGCTAAGCTTTTTTTTTTCTTTTTAGAGAACTGGAGTTGATGTCCAACTGTTGGTTCATTGTGGCCCTGGAAACGTATAGTGCTGCAATGAAGAATATATAATTCATTTTTTGTTTCCCTCCATACATGTAGTCTACGATCGGCAAGAGATAATATAAAAGTTATATGTGTCCAACTAAACATTGGCTCACACATCCATGGTTAAAAGATCTGTGTACTATACAGGCTCCTTTGATATGTAGGTATGTGTACATTAAATGAGCAGTAGTTGTGTGTGATGTTGGAATCTGTATAAATAAGTATCATTTTGAGACACTTTGGTTGTAGATATTTTCCTCCCAGATTACAGCCAAATGCTGGAATGGGTGGTTCATTAGAAGCTGCAAAGTTGATATTTGTAAGTAAATGAAACATATTTAGAGTACAGATATTAAAATTTGGATATATTCATAGTATTTATAATTATTTCATTTTAAAATACAAAAAAAAATCATTTTCAAGTTGGAGCTTTTTTTAAAATCTGTTTACTGATTAACTTGCCAAACTGAAAACTTTTATTTATGCAATACTATGTTTATCTTATCTTGTTACAGAACATTACTAAATGTATTTTCTTATCGCTGCTGCTCACTCCAAGGAATGAACCTACAGAAGTCCAAGATAGTTTATCTTATTTAAAATGAAAGTGGTACACATATTTTCTTTCAGATTTGTTCCTCGGATAGCATGACATATTTTGGATACATTTAATATTGGTAATCATTTCTGATACATCTTCTATCTTTCAATCGTACATGCAATAGTGTTAATAAAATGACATTAAGAAAGTAGAAAATATATGCCTGGCAGTGCCAGATTAAGGCAATGGCTTCAAGGGCTAAGCGCAGGGGCCTCGGTCATATGGGGTGCCTCAACAGGGGGCTGTAGCTCAAAGCCCCTGCAATAAGCGCAGCCCTTTAAAAAATAAATAAAAAAGTCTGGCAGCATAGGTGCTGGCTGAGGAGATCAAAAGATCTCCCGTAACCAGCTCTCTGTAGGCGAGCAGGCAGCATGGATTCTGTAATGCCTAAGCCTCTTGATCTTCCCGCGTAGGACTGATGTCAGAGTGAATTATGCTCCCGAGTTTGATCTCTAATAGTTTCGATAATTTTGCCTCCCATTAGTTACAATGGGGAAGATTCGAACCTGGGTCTCAGGGTTCTACCCTGGCCTGACACATGCATTTAAAAGTCCTAATGCTTTACCTTCTCCTTCCTCTAGAGGCCATCCTACCTTTGTTTGCTTGTATTTCTTCCCCTCTGTTGGTGTCAAGTGGGCTTGTTAACTAGTGCAAAACACCCCTGTTAAATACCTGCAGTTTATTGCAAACAGGGCTTTTGTATTGACAACGCATGGCTGACTGCTGAGTGATTCACTACACCTAAGTTGCCCTCTAAAGGGCTTTCCTGCTTGTTTACTCTTCTCAAGCCTTACCCTTACCTAAGGCCTCGCCCCCATGTTTTACTCTTTCTACCCCCCCACCTCTGCTTTTTTCTACAGTCCCTGCTATAGCTCTTTGTTTATTTTGCAGTTCCTACTAAACCCTTTTCCTATAATGCATTTCCTTTCTAAAGTCCCCTTTAGTCTCTGTTTTAGTTCTTATTCCAATCCTTATTCATTTCTATTTCAATATCTGTTCTCAACCCTGCACAATGTGTAATAACATGCAACCAGACTCCTCATCTACCCCTGCATTGAAAAATCTACATGACCTAGGTTTTGTTTTCTCCAAGTCCAAATTATGTGCCACATTTGTCTCAAAATGAAAGTCGACTTCCAAAGTCGACCTCCTTGAGCTATTCTTAAATTTTTGTGACTAGACCCATCAGAATGTGACAGCAGATATTGCTAATCTCTACCCCCGGAAGGTTATTTCATGAATCCACTACCCTCTCAATACATCCAGGTATTATTTTTAAAACTTTGGCCTATAATTTAAGTCTATGTCCTCTAGTTGTGGTAGACCATTGGCCCCAAACTCCCCAGTCTTACCCTTACATTACAACTCTCCATACTAGCCCCATGACTTGCTGCCATGGTATAGGACAGATTTAGAGAATTATTAAATAAAAACATATTAGTGGCATCAAAAGGACAATCTTGTAGTTTGGCAAGGATGTAGTTAGCAAGGGGGCTGGTAGAGTGGAGGGGTAATGATAGAATAGTTGTTGAACAATGGACAGTCTGAAGGAGGGAGGAGAGGACTATGGGACAGTGAATGGGTCTTTGGGGCAGAATGAAAAATACTAGGCATTAAACTAAACCTTAGCTTCTTATGCCCACCTTCTTGGCACTAAACTAAACCCAAGATGAAAGCTTTACTTTTAACTAGAAATCATTTCAGAGCTCTCCATTTCCCTGTCCATGCTACATCCTGGTCCTTCCACATGTGTTATCTCTCCTCCCCCCATACCAGCTGATGTCCAGTCTCTCCTCCCTCTCCAGGATTTACCTGATGGAACAAAAGGTCATCACTCCCTAGTGACACCTGTTGGTAGGATTAATGCACTTCTTACAATGCTACATAGAACATCAGGTATGAAATGGATGCAACAGTAAATGGAGGGGTCTATCTAAAGGGTGGTACTTCATATCCTTAATATGCACTTAAGTTGTTTCTGTGACGTGAATCACTAATAAATGACTAAGCAAGCCATATCCAATACAATAGGTAATTATATTATATTTACGTTAAAAAAATGTAACTATAAAGTTTACATGGAGAGTTCTCACTCCTAGAAAGCACTTACAATAAAAAGTTATGGGATTAATTTATTAACGTGCAAACTGACAGCAAAGACCAATATTTGTAAATCAGTCTCAATCTCTGTCAGCATTATAATGGGTTCAGCCACATTTTTTTTTTACAGTAGAGGAATTGCAAAATAAATGTATTAGGCAAAGGGGACTCAGATGTTGTAGGCCACAGTTACTCAGAGTTACCACTTTATACCATACCATCCAACTCTCGCCCCTGGCAAATCGGGATGGTGGGGTCAGAGCTTGGGAGGTCAAAGGTCAGTGCTAACCTGCAAGCACAATAAGCACTGTCACTCAAGCTGGAGGCCTTACTGTGCAGGCGCATAATAACAATAGCCAGTCTCCATTGTCGCAGACACCGAGGAATTATTTATTTAGTTCAGGACTGTCCCGCACAAACTGAGACACTTGGGAGCAATGTTATACTGATGCACCTGACACAATACATGTTATACTCCTCCTCTATAGAACTGAAATGGTTAAAAATAATAACAATAAAAAGTCATTGTAGCATATTTATAGGAAATAAGCTCAATCACTTAAAATTCTTATTTTCAGTTTCTACACTTTTTTTTTGCCTGACAATTATCAGAATATAAATCCTTAAAGCCTAAAGTCTATTTTGTTAGATGAAATCTTTTTTTCCTATTAGAGGAGGAACTGATGAATTAGCTGATAAAAAAGCGAGCGTCACTGACCACACACAGAGAATGATAATGAAACGTTTTATCAAATGATTGTGCTTTGTCTTGTTAAACCAAACCAGTTTTGCTCCTTTTTTGGTAGTCCAATTTAGTGTGACACAGATTTAATGATAGTGTTGACTACTGAATGTCGGTTTTCTATCATGCCACTTCCGCTGTCAGGTTGTGTCCCCCCCTGACCCATTCCTTATGCAGGTTTATTATTTGGTAAATGCTTTGTGAAATAAATTGAAAATGAGCTCTTTTGACACTCACCACATAAATAGAAATAGAGTAACCATTATATTTCCTTTCTTGTTCAAACAAGACATTAGGTTTTTAATTCTACTATAAAATGAATGTAGCCACTTCAACAAATGTAGCATTTATGTGTGCCATGTAATTTTGGCAAGAAAAGCTGCATTTGTATAACTATGAGTTCCAGATTATGTCTAGGAAATTATATAGTGTTTTGACTGGAAAGAAACAAACTGGTTGTTAGAAAGAATTAGATATTGTTAAGGCCTATTTCAGTTATTTATGAAAATATTACAAGCAGAGTGTCTGGATATGTTATTTATTGCTCCAGATTGACTATTCTGTTAAAAGTAATGTGGAATATTTGATAGAGAAGGAGGGGCAGCAGCAGAGGCGTCGCTAGGGGGGGGCTACTGGGGCTGAAGCCCCGAATATCATCCCCATAGCCCCGAATGGAGACTCTGGGGCTAAAGCATGCTTTAGCCCCGAGTCGCCAATCCTGTTTTTCCTTCTTCTTACAAGTAGTGGGTAACTGAAGGGGTCGTGATTGCCATGGGACTTGCCGCTTTTGGTTGCCCGGGCGACCCCTGGGACCACCTGTGTGTCACCCAGCATCTTCCCCTGCTTGTACTGTAGTGCACCGGATATGATATGAGTTCATATCCGGCGCGCTGTCTAAGCCCTCACGCAGCCCTGTTTGTTTCTGGCTGCGTGTAGGGCAGAGGTACCTTCGTGGCGTGCCTCCATCGGGCACACAGAGATGAGAATAGTGCGAAGGGGTGCATGCTCCGCCCCCTCGCGCTCTTATACACCGGGACCAGCTGCAGGGATTGGAGGCAGGCGGTGTGCCTGAATCATCCCCCTCCCTGCAAAGAAAAGGTAAAGGAGCAGAGAGGGGGATGGTTCAGGCACCATAACTTGTGAAAGAAAAAATTCTGTTGGTGTGTGTGTGTGTGTAAGGGTATCTCTGTGCGCGTGTGTGTCTGTGCATTAAAGGGTCTGTGTGTAAGGGTGCCTGGGTGTGTGTGTGTCTGTGCATTAAAGGGTCTGTGTGTAAGGGTATCTCTGTGAGTGTGTGTGTGTGTGTAAGGGTGTCTGGGTGTGTGTGTAAGGGTGTCTGGGTGTGTGTGTGTCTGTGCATTAAAGGGTCTGTGTGTAAGGGTATCTCTGCGTGTGTGTGTGTGTAAGGGTGTCTGGGTGTTTGTATAAGGGTGTCTGGGTGTGTGTGTGCATTAAAGGGTCTGTGTGTAAGGGTATCTCTGCGTGTGTGTAAAGGTGTCTGGGTGTGTGTGTAAGGGTCTCTGGGTGTGTGTGTGTAAGGGTCTCTGGGTGTGTGTGTGTGTGTGCATAAAAGGGTCTGTGTACAAGGGTTTCTCTCTGTGTGTGTGTGTAAGGGTGTCTGAGTGTGTGTGTGTAAGGGTATCTGTGTGTGTCTGTGTGTAAGGGTTTCTGTCTGTGTAATGCTATATGTGTGTGTAAAAGGACCTGTGTCTGTAAGGGTATTGTGTGTGTGTGTATAAGAGTGTCTGTATGTGTATAAGAGTGTTTGTCTGTGTGTAAGGACTTCTGTTTGTGACTAAGGGTTTCGTTGAATAAAGGCGCATTTAACTGCCACTCTGCCCCCGTGCAACCTGCCCTGTTACACCCAGCACAAAAAAGCAGGGGGAATGTCTTTCCCAGAAGAGCTCTGCAGCCAGCGGGCACACGAACGCACCTAACCCCCTATAGGCTATACCTGTCATATTTGTTCTTTGTGACCTGAGCTTGGCTCATCCTTGTGGGACCACTTTCAACGTTTCCCTGGAGTTTGTGGTGACTGCTAGTGCTGGGGCCGTGGCCAGACTGCACCAGACCCAGCGAGCCCATACGGTTACTTTAAGGTATTTTTCCTATTTGGATTTTTTACAGCTATTTTAGTGGTCTTTATCTCTGATGTTTTATGTATCTATATATTTTGATGCTCTGTTAGTAATGCATTTTATATTTATGCCAGAGAACATATGTCACTATGTTTTTCGTATTTTTGTGTATATTTTTATTTTTTATGTTTTATTTATTTCAAATGTATTAAATTGTTTTATGCACATTTAAATCATTAGAAATTGTCTATATTTAATTTCAAGACAGCATGCTTGTGTGTGTGTCTGTTGGAGACGTGTGTGAGACATTGTGTGCGTGAGAGAGACAGCATGTGTATTTGTGTGACACGGTGTGTTTGTGTATTTGTCTGTGTGAGACAGCGTGCTTGTTATGTGTCTCTGTGAGAAAGCGTGCTTGTTATGTGTGTTCGTTTGAGACAGCGTGCTTGTTATGTGTCTCTGTGTGAGACAGCGTGCTCGTTAGGCGTGTCTGTGTGAGACAGCGTGCTTGTTATGTGTCTCTGTGTGAGACAGCGTGCTCGTTAGGCGTGTCTGTGTGAGACAGCGTGCTTGTTATGTGTGTCCGTGTGAGACAGAGTGTTTGTTAGGCGTGTCTGTGAGAGACAGCGTGCTTGTTAGGCGTGTCTGTGAAACATGGTGAGTGTGTGTTTGTGAGAGACAGCGTGCTTGTTAGGCGTGTCTGTGAAACATGGTGAGTGTGTGTTTGAGAGAGACAGTGTTTAAGACAGAATGGGTATGAGTGCAGCATGCATTTCTGTGTGAGATGATATGTGTGTGTCTGTGTGTGTAACCTAAGTAATTACAAACCTATGTTTTATTTACTTGAATTTTTTCCCTTTTATTAATATTAAGTTGTATATCTGATATTATATACTTTGTAAATAATGCTGATAAATTCTAAAATCTGTTAAACAATTTGATAAATTACACATACACAGAATGTAATGTTTAGGACGTGTTTATAACCTAATAAAGATATATAACACACACTATAGTATAACAAAAAGTGTCTCTGTCTGTGTGAAACACTGTGGAGTCTATTCACTAAAAGGTGAGTTGGGGTGAGATGAACATTCGATCTCACCATTTTAACTATACATTGTGCAGAGACAAACTCCCCCGCTAAGCAAACTCCCCAGAATTGACAATGCATATTGTTTAGCTAAATTGGTAAGATCAAATATTCATCTATTCATCAACTCATCAGCAACTCGCCTTTTAGTGAATAGACCCCTGTGTGTAAGTCTTCTCATTGACATAATATACAAAAAATTATGCATTCAGTGCGCATTGGAATGATATACAAAATGTATGCATTTACTGATCATTTGCATGATATACAATGTTAAAGCATTTTGGCAAATAAAAAGTTAAAACCCACTTATCTCAGAGTAGAATTAGAAGAGGCCTATGTGATATAGTACTAATGTTACTGAACCCTTGGGAATATCCAGAGCTGGCAGTGGCATTCATAGAAACTTCTGAACCCTTATTACAAACCCCAATCATTTAGATATGTATATTGGTAGAGAGCCTTGCATGTAACGCTATGGTCATTGCATCATAGCATCATAGCTGTTGAGGCTTTGGTAATCAGGAATATTGAAGAAAATAATGAGCACTTCTCTTTTCAGTGAAAAATCAAATAATTTAATAATCAAAGTGGATCCGATAGAAAGGGAAATAGGAACACAGCAACATGTGAAGGAAAAAGCAAATTCACCTTACGCGTTTCGCATGATAGCACACTTAATCATAGGCATATTATTTATATACCAGGTCTTGACAAATTTAACTGAATTTTAGGAGCCAGCAAAAAAATCCAGGAGCCCGAAAATGGCACAATCACACAATCACACAATCACACAAACATTTACATGGAGTCACACACACAGTCAGTCACCAACATACACACACAATCACAGATGGTCAAATACACAGTCAGTCACATACACACACATACATACATTCATACAGTTAGTCACAGAGAGACACACTCATACAGTCAGTCACAGACAGACGCATACAGTCAAGAACAGACACACACACATGCAGTCAGTAACTTTTTTTATACTATAAATCTTTTATATGGATTTATTAGGTTAAACTCTTCTAAATATTACTTTGTACAGACACACACATACATACAGTCAGTAACATACAGAAACACTAATACAGTCAGTAACATACAGACACCCACACACATACAGTCAGTAACATACAGACACACATACAGTCAGTAACATACAGACACACATACAGTCAGTAACATACAGACACACATACAGTCAGTAACATACAGAAACACACGCATACATTCAGTAACATACAGACACACACATATACTCAGTAACATACAGACAAACACACACATACATTTAGTCAAATACAGACACACACATACAGTCAGTAACATACAGACACACATACACATAAAGTCAGTGACAGACACACACACACACAGCTAGTCACACATACAAAGTCAGTCACAAACAGACAGCCACATACACACACAGTCAAGAACACACCTACAGTCAGTCACGCATACACACACACACTTACACCCAAGGTTTTTTTTGCTGTTTAAGATAAAAATAAAAAAGTACATCTATCAATATGTCACCCCACTTGCTGCCATACCTCATTACAGTCTGGTCTGTGCCTCTCACACAGGTACAGACCATCATTGTTTCTAGTCCTGTAGAGCACACCCAACATTCAGAAACTATAGTGTGGTGTGTGTGAGGACATACCAGGACTTAGGTGCACACACCCCTGTATCGTGCTACACTGTATAATACAAAAACAAAAAATGATCTCGGCAGGGAGGGCACCATGTGGGGAAAATAATACCCAGGTGCCAAGTCAAATTTTTTGGTGCCTGGGATTTGTTGCGCGCTGATATATACCCAAATATACTTATTGTTAATTGGCATCACATATATTCATCTGTATACTCGCCTAAGCATTTACTCCACTTCTATTAAATTTGCCTCGGGCTCCAGCCCCAGGTCTTTTGGAGACCTAGCAACGCCCCTGGGCAGCAGTATAGGTTTGCTTCATTGATAGTAGATTAGGAAGCCATTTTGTTCCTATTGCAGGCATCTTGTTTCTGTCTTTTTCTCTTTTGTCTGTTATGTATGGGGCATAAACGTGTTTTTGCTCTGGGCTTCAAGTAACACCAGCAATCCATTGTTGTACAGACAGAGAGACCTTGTAAACAAAGAACCTTGAGGGGAAGGATGTTAGACATACACTATCTTAGAAATGTGTAGGGTGACAAGATAATAGGATTAATACTAAAACTAGATAAACGGGGAAGCCAAGAAGGAAGAGAGTTGTTTGCTTATATTGGGGAGGGAAATAATTAGGGTTGCCCCCACGGCCATTTTTTACTAGTCACATTTGTGACCATAAGAAAATCAATTAACTAATCAAGTAGTGGATCCCAGAGAACCACGCTGACTTTTTAGTTGATTTCTATCTCATGTAACTTCTACACACTGCAAGGCAACATGTAAAAGTTATATGTGGCCAGTAAACAGTGGTTGAGGTGGCAACTTTAATCATACTGGAGTTTAAGGTGTTGGTTTTAGTTTTTCTGCCTCATTTTTAATTGACATAGACTAAGTTGGAAAACATAACATTTGCAAGGGAACGCCCCTTTAGATCTGTTGCAAAGCTTCCTGCAGAAAGTCTCCCTGTACACTTGTAATAAATCACTTTTATACTCTGATCAAACCTATACAGTTATTCACCTACATTATATTATATGTTGCCATCAAGTTACACAGCACTTGGTGCAGAGCACTAGGAATTCAGAGGGTGTGAAACTGCAACCCTGCAACCAACATAGTCATGCAAATCATAGTAATGCATAACAAGGGCTCAATCTGCAGAACTTGATTTCTGGCAATCTTATCACTTGCCCAGAGCATAATGTCTTTAGTGCCACTGTAGGAGCCTTACCTAAATTGGACAAACTCTGCCCATGTTTGACCAAGTTAAGCCAAACTATGGTATGAAATAGAAAACAGGTAAGGAATGTTTTAATCTGTTGCCCTGCCCCTCTGTCACTTTGTGCTTGGTTTGCATGTATGTACTAATGATTTAATGATTTAAGTTCAAATATATTGTTGTCTGGCTATATTTCTCTTGGACCTATCTGGTCCTGGATTCTTGCGATGCTGAAGTGTTCCGATTGTCCAAATGGAATAAGCCCTCCTGATACTTTTTGATTCACACACAACACAGTGTTGATTTGTTTCAGCCAAGCTATGGCCACTTTTGCTTATATCAAATCAGTTTGGGCAAATGTAAAACTGTTTCAGTTATTATATAGCACTATTATTAGTATAAGGGTCTTTAAATTTATGTATTTTGTAAATAAAATGTGAGGATGTATCTCTACAAAGAATTAACTGTATAGGTAAAATGTTCTATTAATGAATTTGTCACATAAAGTAACAAAATCAAAAGTAAAAACAACAACCAACATAATAAATTGTCATCTTTTCATTCACATGATTTGTGGTGGTAGTAGGAGGAGCTTAATTATTCACCCCATTACATAAATACAAATGCTGCTGTTTAGTATATGCCTTGACCCATATAATGTAGTTTATGTGTGACAATGTGGAGCTTTTTGTGTAGAAAGACATTTTAGATGTGGAATGCACCTTACAATCAAGATCGTTATAACTTAATTTACATTGTAATTCCATATTCTTTAAAAAATCATCTGTATAAAAAGCACCCATTAGCAAGCCCCACTTTCACTTGCATCTTCATAAATGTTACCTATTGACTTGAAATCTTGAATAGGGATCACACACGTGATGACATTAAAAGCAGTTGAAATCCACAGACATTTGTGAAAGGGCAAAGGTATCATCTATTTAATGTCAGGGCTGTCTATATATACTGTTAACCCTAAAGAAAGAGTTAGTGATAGGTCACATTAAAAAATGAAAAGCTTCAACATAACCTTTTTTAACGATCTGTAGACCTTCAATGAATTAGTCCTTTTTAAGTGGCTTTCTTCCTAGATCACAAAGAATTCCATTCATTTAGATAAATATTGACTTCTTAATCATGGCATAGAACCTGCCTCACAAAATCATGCCTCACATAGATTATAGCATTAAAGGGCGGACTAGATTCAGATCAGGCAAGTTAGCCGAATATCAGAAATCGACAAAAATCAGCTACTCAATATCCATGAATTCATACCAAATTGACTGTTTTTACTACCCAATATTCGGCAATCACCCTGAACACACTCCAAATCCAGTAAACATAGGCAAAATTTGCCCATTTCAGTTTCCCAGTTTTTAGCTGAAGAATTGATCTTTAAATCCCTCTGAAGTGCACTACAAAATTGTTTTAAGTGCTTTTTTTTCCACATAAACATGTCTACATATATACCCTAGTACCATCTCTGATACAAATATTCATCATTGCAATAAAGTGCAGAAGATGATTTTTAGACATATATGGATATATCAAAAAACTGCTTAAAGTGTCATGCAGCAAAAAACTTCTGCAGCACAGACCAGTGTTTAACCAAAAGGAAATGGATGTTGCACCCATGTACCAAGATGTGTATCTATATCAATAGTCACTGTTATTCACAATTGTGATGGTAGCAGTCTGTGACTTATGGGGATACCAGGGTTAATTGTAATTGAATGTTTAAAACTGATTTTATTTAAGTGTTCTTCATCCCAGTGATGCCATTGATGTTTAATGGTGTTGCTGCCTGTGTGTAATGGCATTATGTTGATGTGTTACTTCTTTGTTGTGGTGTGAACTATGTTATCTCAGGATGCTGTCTGATTATCTTCCTACAAGATGTAATTAAGCTTATGTTACCTTTGTGTAGATTTACCCTGCTCCCACTGTTTCCCTGTTTATAAGTCGGTCTGATTTGTAATAAAGTAGAAGTCTTTCCCAAGCGTTTGCTGTATGTCCATTCCTGTGGCAGAGTCTTCGGATCTGTCAGCATTGAGGTTAATATGTGGCTACCTTTGTAAAGGCTGCACTTGGAGGCAGAGAGGTTGATACCTGCCTCCCTCTCCAGTGGGTAGAGGACTCTGTGATTGCCCTGGTATATAGTCACTGACTTGACCCTGGTCTCAGCAATGTTCCCCTTCAGGACGATACATCTAGAGGAGAAGCTGCTCTAGGGTTCCGTATCATCACAACAGTCACAGACCATCAACTGTAGAATAAGAAGGAATATAAATACATCACATGTGTATATTTGTGTTATGTGTTGATTATGTGGATCAAAGGGGTCGTTTAATCATGACACTGCTGATAGCCAAGCACATAAAGGGAAGCAGACAAACCCATAGTTAACCATGTACCATGTAGTGTACACATACTGGACAGTACCTATTTCAAGCCTGCAATGTGACTTATCATGTACATGATGTCTGCCCCTTATGGTTCTTGCTAGCACACAATTCACCTGCTGCAGGGATCTTGGGAAAACTGGATTCACTGATTGTAACCATGCACCATTTTGCAGGCTCATCCAGGCATTTCTGTATCATTCTTGCTTTGCTTTCTTGTTTATTATGTATGCTTATTCCTGCCTTGACCTATATTCCTGTCTTACCCTGCACTCCTGTCCTGCCATGTATCCTGTTTTGTTTTTCTTTCTGCCTGTCTTTGTTTCATTCCAAGTTTTCTTTGCTTCCCTCTGCTTTGTTAGTTTACTTCTACATAAACTACACCTGTTACTGTTCAAACACTAATAGAGTTGAGCGGACACCTGGATGTTCGGTTTCGGCAGGTTCGGCCGAACTACGAAAAAATGCCCGGTCCGTGCTCGAACTTGACCCCGAACTTGACCCCGAACCCCATTGAAGTCAATGGGGACACAAACTTTTGGCCACTAAAATGCCTCTAAAAAAGTCCTGGAAAGGGCTAGAGGGCTGCAAAAGGAAGTAAAATGTGGGTAAGAGTAGGACAAGTGCCCTGCAAGCAAATGTGGATAGGGAAATAACTTAAAATAACATAAAATACATACAAATTACAAATACAGCTGAGCCATAAAATAGCACTAGATGGAATCTTTGATTTTAGCTTTGGAAGAACATAAATCTAAATCTAAAGCATGGCTGTCAGGAGGATCAACAGAATTATCAATTTGAGAGAGGGTTGGAGTGCAGGGTATTCTCTTTCAGTTTATACTAAGTGACCCATAGGTTGAGGAGGCGGTGACCGTGGTGGTATAGGTAGAAGCGGCGCTGGAGGAGAAGGAGGAGGAGGTAGCCAGAATTTTTCAAAGTGCGCTGTAAGCACAGTATTGGACTGTTCTATTTGACTCTCAGATATGAAGTGCACCGCAAGACGCAAATGTACTATTTAGCACCCAAAACAATTAACATTTTTCAAAGTGCGCTGTAAGCACAGTATTGGACTGTTCTATTTGACTCTCAGATATGAAGTGCACCGCAAGACACAAATGTACTATTTACCACCCAAAACAATTAGAATTTTTCAAAGTGCGCTGTAAGCACAGTATTTGACGGTTCTATTTGACTCTCAGATATGAAGTGCAAATGTAATATTTAACACCAACACATGGCAGTATTTAAAAATGCCTAGATGTTGCCCACTGAGCTAACAGAACAGGATTAAAGTCATGTGCCTGGCACACATGCAGTTGCAAGTGCACTGTACTCTCTGTGGCCCTGGGCTCAGGGCAGGGTACAAATATGTAGTATAGCACCCACTAAAATAATCACTGTAATTTGAATAATCGCTGTAGGATTATGCCCCTCAATATGCCAGTAGTATGCCTCTCAATGTGCCAGGACTTAGCCACCCAATATGCTAGGATTATTATGCCACTCAATATGCCAGGATTTTCTCACCCAATATGCCAGGATTATTATGCAACTCAATATGCCAGGATTTTCCCACACAATATGCCAGGATTATGCCCCTCAATATGCCAGGATTATTATGCCTCTCAATATGCCAGGAGTTAGCCACCCAATATGCCAGGATTATTATTCCACTCAATATGCCAGGATTATGCCCCTCAATATGCTAGGATTATTATGCCACTCAATATGCCAGGATTTAGCCACCCAATATGCCAGTATTATTATGCCACTCAATATGCCAGGATATTCCAACACAATATGCCAGGATTATGCCCATCAATATGCCAGGATTATTATGCCTTTCAATATGCCAGGACTTAGCCACCCAATATCCCAGGATTATTATGCCACACAATATGCCAAGATTTTGCCCCTCATTATGCCAGGATTATGCCACTCAATATGCCAGAATTTTCCCACAAAATATGCCAGGATTATGCCCCTCAATATGACAGGATTATGCCCCTCAATATGCTAGGATTATGCCTCTCAATATGCCAGGATTTAGCCACTCAATATGCCAGGATTGTTATGCCACTCAATATGCCAGGATTTTCCCACACAATATGCCAGGATTATGCGCCTCAATATGCCAGGATTATGCCTCTCAATGTGCCAAGGATTTAGCTACCCTCTTCCTCCCCCCTTCCCCCTTACTTACCTCCTCGCTGCTGCTCTGTCTCCTAGTGCTGCAGGTCCGTGGCTGTGAGGGAAGCGTTGTGCGTTCCCGTCCAGCCAATGCGCATTCAATAACATTTGTTTAAAAAAAAAAGTTTAAACAAACTTCATTGAATCCGCATCGCCTGGAGGGGAGCGCACAACGCTTCCCTCACAGCCATGGACCTGCACCGGGAGACAGAGCAGCAGCGAGGAGGTAAGTAAGGGGGAAGGGGGAGGATTTTTTTTTTCACGGTTCCGGAGCCCCCTGCTAAGTTGCGCCCTAGGCGGCTGCCTAGGTTGCCTTACAGGTGGTGCCGGCCCTGCCGAACCCTGAACTCCAACACAAACATACAATGGAATGTCTGTGTTCGGGGTCCAAAAACCGTAATGTTCGGTACGAACCCGAACAGTGCGGTTCGGGTTCGCTCAACACTAAACACTCACATATTAATGGGCACATTGGCTGTGGTATATTAATGGGCAAATAAGTTGTGGCATGTTAATTTTGAAGCTGGCTGTTACATATTTATGGGCGAACTAATACTGGGATATTAATGGGCAAACTGCATATTTAATATCAAACTGTGGTATATTTTAGTAGGCAAACCAGCTGTTGCATTTGTTAGTGGAGAAGTGACTGAGGTATGCAAACTAACAGTCAGGGCTCGAGTCATGCAGGAATGCGGGGGAACGGCATTCCCGCACTTTTTTCATGGCAGGAACACCGTTCCCTTTGCTCCTGCAAGACCAGGGAAGCTGCCTCATTTTTTTTTTTTCCCGGCAGCCGCATCCACTAGATGCGGTCAGAGAAAAAAAAAAAAAACATTTTCCTGGCATATAGAGGCAAAATCCTGGCATAGAGGGTCAAAATCCTGGCAAATAGAGGGGCAGGGGCAGAGTCCTGTCATATAGAGGGGCAAAATCCTGACATAGAGGGGCAAAATCCTGGCATATAGAGGGGCAAAATCCTGGCATATAGAGGGGGAAAATCCTGACATAGAGTGGCAAAATCCTGGCATATAGAAGGGCAAAATCCTGGAATAGAGGGGCAAAATCCTGGCACATAGAGGGGCAAAATCCTGGCATATAGAGGGTCAAAATCCTGGAATAGAAGGGCAAAATCCTGGCATAGAGGGGCAAAATCCTGGCACATAGAGGGGAAAATCCTGGCATATAGAGGGGCAAAATCCTGGAATAGAGGGGCAAAATCCTGGCATATAGAGGGGAAGAATCCTGGCATAGAGGGGCAAAATCCTGGCATCTAGAGGGGCAGAATCCTGGAATAGAGGGGCAAAATCCTGGCATAGAGGGGCAAAATCCTGACATAGAGGGGTAAAATCCTGGCACATATAGAGGCAAAATCCTGGCATAGAGGGTCAAAATCCTGGCAAATAGAGGGGCAGGGGCAGAGTCCTGTCATATAGAGGGGCAAAATCCTGACATAGAGGGGCAAAATCCTGGCATATAGAGGGGGAAAATCCTGACATAGAGTGGCAAAATCCTGGCATATAGAAGGGCAAAATCCTGGAATAGAGGGGCAAAATCCTGGCACATAGAGGGGCAAAATCCTGGCATATAGAGGGTCAAAATCCTGGAATAGAAGGGCAAAATCCTGGCATAGAGGGGCAAAATCCTGGCACATAGAGGGGAAAATCCTGGCATATAGAGGGGCAAAATCCTGGAATAGAGGGGCAAAATCCTGGCATATAGAGGGGCAGAATCCTGGCATAGAGGGGCAAAATCCTGGCATCTAGAGGGGCAGAATCCTGGAATAGAGGGGCAAAATCCTGGCATAGAGGGGCAAAATCCTGACATAGAGGGGTAAAATCCTGGCACATAGAGGGGCAGAATCCTGGCATAGAGGGGCAAAATCCTGGCATATAGAGGGGCAGAATCCTGGCATATAGAGGGGGAAAATCCTGGCATATAGAGGGGCAAAATCCTGGCATATAGAGGGGGAAAATCCTGACATAGAGTGGCAAAATCCTGGCATATAGAAGGGCAAAATCCTGGAATAGAGGGGCAAAATCCTGGCACATAGAGGGGCAAAATCCTGGCATATAGAGGGTCAAAATCCTGGAATAGAAGTGCAAAATCCTGGCATAGAGGGGCAAAATCCTGGCACATAGAGGGGAAAATCCTGGCATATAGAGGGGCAAAATCCTGGAATAGAGGGGCAAAATCCTGGCATATAGAGGGGCAGAATCCTGGCATAGAGGGGCAAAATCCTGGCATCTAGAGGGGCAGAATCCTGGAATAGAGGGGCAAAATCCTGGCATAGAGGGGCAAAATCCTGACATAGAGGGGTAAAATCCTGGCACATAGAGGGGCAGAATCCTGGCATAGAGGGGCAAAATCCTGGCATATAGAGGGGCAGAATCCTGGAATAGAGGGGCAAAATCCTGGCATAGAGTCGCAAATAGTTCCCACAATTTTTTTCCCAGGACTTGACCCCTGCTAACAGTGGCATATTAATGGGAAAATGTTCAAAAAAGTATGAATGCTAGAAATATATATATATATATATATATATATATATATATATATATATATAGGGAGATGTCTGTTTGTACAGATAGGCTTGTGATATTTGTGTGTGAATAAATATTTATATTTATTTTATAATTTACAATAGATGTATGTGGCTCACCGTCACCTCGCTCCCGTCTGTGGCATACTTATTGGGGCCACATGTGTGGAATAATTAAGGGCTATTGTGTGTGGCATAAAAAACTCACATACATTCTTGTGTATTATCATTTATTATAAAAAAAAAATAGCTTAAAAAATTCTAACTTACAAGAAGATTGATGACTCCAGCCAGAGGCGTCACTAGGGTTGGTGTCACCCGGTGCGGTAACTCATGGTGTCACCCCGTGGATTTCCTCCAATACCATTCCAAACAGATTCCTTAGTAATGCCAGTCAGATGGTCCATTAAATATGCCACATACAGGAGCCCCATAACTATGACACACAAGAGCCCATACATTATGCAACACTAGAGCCCCATACATTATGCCACACCAAAGCCCCCGAATATGCCATTAAATATGCCAGGATTTTGCCCCTCAATATGCCAGGAGTTTGCCCCCCAATATGCCATTTAATATGCCAGTATTTTGCTCTCAATATGCCAGGATTTCCCCCCCCAATATGCCATTTAATATGCCAGGATTTTGCCCCTCAATATGCCATGATTTTGCCCCTCAATATGCCAGGAGTTTGCCCCCCAATAAACCATTTAATATGCCAGGATTTTGCTCTCAATATGCCAGTATTTTGCCCCCCAATATGCCATTTAATATGCCAGGATTTTGCCCCCCAATATGCAATTTAATATACCAGGATTTTGCTCTCAATGTGCCAGGATTTTGCCCCCCAATATGCCAGGATTTTGCCCCCCAATATGCCAGGATTTTGCCCCTCAGTATGCCAGGATTTTGCCCCCCAATATGCCATTTAATATGCCAGGGTTTTGCTCTCAAAAATTGGTTTGGCGCTGCAGGAATACAGCAGCTTATTTAGCTACTGAAGTGCAGCCATGGGATGCTGAAAAGTATTTGCCTTTATGAGACTAATACATTTTCCATAAGTGTTTTGGCTTATTTACAAAATGGTGTAGGTTGTTGTATATATATAGCAAAACCCTTGACTATGACACACAAGAGCCCATACATTATGCAACACTAGAGCCCCATACATTATGCCACACCAAAGCCCCCGAATATGCCATTAAATATGCCAGGATTTTGCCCCTCAATATGCCAGGAGTTTGCCCCCCAATATGCCATTTAATATGCCAGTATTTTGCTCTCAATATGCCAGGATTTCCCCCCCCAATATGCCATTTAATATGCCAGGATTTTGCCCCTCAATATGCCATGATTTTGCCCCTCAATATGCCAGGAGTTTGCCCCCCAATAAACCATTTAATATGCCAGGATTTTGCTCTCAATATGCCAGTATTTTGCCCCCCAATATGCCATTTAATATGCCAGGATTTTGCCCCCCAATATGCAATTTAATATGCCAGGATTTTGCTCTCAATGTGCCAGGATTTTGCCCCCCAATATGCCACGATTTTGCCCCTCAGTATGCCAGGATTTTGCCCCCCAATATGCCATTTAATATGCCAGGGTTTTGCTCTCAAAAATTGGTTTGGCGCTGCAGGAATACAGCAGCTTATTTAGCTACTGAAGTGCAGCCATGGGATGCTGAAAAGTATTTGCCTTTATGAGACTAATACATTTTCCATAAGTGTTTTGGCTTATTTACAAAATGGTGTAGGTTGTTGTATATATATAGCAAAACCCTTGATGTGCTATTTGTTTGTATTTCTACTCGTGTTTTCATAAGTTACTTTAATATATATCCTATAAGTGATACAACATATATTTTTGCAACAAAGATTGTCTACAGTGCTTTTTAGCTTATATTGCCTTATCATTGTGTTACTATGCTTTTTAACCTTCAGTATATCAAGGTCCCTTTTAGTCGTTTGTGGACAAATGGAGATGAAAGGGCACTTACTGGTAACCACATAAAAGGTAGCTTTCTTCAATAGAGTCATGTGGTACGTGCTCAACCTCCATTCTGAAACTACACCACCATCACATCATAGATATGGTTTCTCAGATAGGACTTGTTCATACAAAGATTCCATACATTTAAACAGGACTTTCAGTGATACCACTCTCTGAAAAAAGAACTCCCCTTAGCTGTTTTGATTCCTTAGACACTAAAATGTAAAAATCAGACTGTAATGACGCTGAGGTACATGTAAGCTTGAAGCATAGTAATTGACTCTCTAGAACTTTGCCAGTTCACTTGTCTCTTAGAAGTTGAGTTCCTAAGTTTTAACTGATCACCTGGAACTATATTTATGGAAGCACAAATAACATCAGGGTTATGCAACTGAGAGCAACACTCAAATAATAAAGAAGATATAAGGGTCTACTCAGGCATGGGCATCCGCAGAATTTTTTTTCGGGGGGGGGGGGGCTTACTTTTACCGTCGTCCATGCAGCACTGCGCCTCTTTTTGACAATGTCATGAAGTGGAGGAGCTTAGTCATTATTAGTGAAGCATGCAAATGGTTGATAAATGGTGATACCGCACCATCACTTTGCCAATTGAAATAAGCCACTGTCAGGTACCAATTAACATGCAACAGTCACTTTGCCGTTAACATATGCAACCGTCAGTTTGCCTATTAAAATATGCCACCGTGTGTCCATTAAATCAGGACTTGACAAAGTTAACTGACTTTTAGGAGCCAGCTAAACAATCTAGGAGCCAGACAACAGCACATACACGCAATCACATGCAGTCACACACACACACACACACACACACACACACACACACACAGATACTTACACATATACAGTCAGTCAGTCACACATACACACACATATAGAGTTAGTCAGTCACATACACAGTCAGTCAATCAATCACAGACACATACACACAGCAGTCAGTCATACACACATACAGTCGTCAGTCACACAGTCACATATACACACATACAGTCACACACAGTCACTCATACACATAAACACACACACAATGTCAGCCATACAACTGAACATTTTTTTTATCTTAAGCATTTTTTTAAATCTATCAATGTGTCCCCCCTCCCTGCTTCTATACCTCACTGCAGGAATGGGGGGCATTTTCAGTCCACATTGGTCTGTGCCTCTCACAAATGCATAGACATTTGTTGCTGCCAGCCCTGTACTCAGGCACTACAGCGCGGTGTGCAAGGGGGTGGAGAAGGAAGTGTGTGCATCCAGTGCACACAATCTGCTCCCTCACGCGCAGGACGATTAAAGTTTATTTTTTAAATATCCCAGCGACGAGGGCACCATGCGGGGCTCATGATACCCAGGGGCCAGGTTTGTTTTCCTAGTCGCCATGGTGACCTCGTGTCCATGGTTTGTCGAGCCCTGCATTAAGTGATTATTTTGCCATTAATATGCCACAGCCAATGTGCCCATTAGTATGTCAGTATTTTGTTGCCATTAACACGCCAGTGTTATTTTATTAAGCCACAGCCAATTTGCTCAATAATATCCCGGTATTATTTTGCCCAATAATATGCCAGTATTTTTTTGCCATTAATACACCAGACAATTTGCCCAATGATATGCCAGTATGATTTTGCCATTTAATATGCCAGTATTATGTAGCCAATTAATATGCTAGTATGATTTAGCCATTTAATATCCCAGTATTTTTTTTCCATTAATATGCCCCAGACAATTTGCCATTTAATATGCCAGTATTATTTTTCCATTTAATATGCCAGTATTATTTTGTCATTTAATTTGCCAGTATTATTTAGCCAATTAATATGCCAGTATGATGTAGCCAATTAATATACCAGTATGATGTAGCCAATTAATATACCAGTATGATGTAACCAATTAATATCCAGTATTATTTAGCCAATTAATATGCCAGTAGTATTTAGCCAATTAATATTCCAGTATGATTTAGCCAATTAATATGCCAGTATGATGTAGCCAATTAATATGCCAGTATGATTTATCCAATTAATATGCCAGTATGATGTAGCCAATTAATATGCCAATATGATTTAGCCACTCAATGTGCCAGCATGATTTAGCCATTCAATATGCCAGTATTTTGCTTGTTATATTCCCCCCTCCTCCCCCCTTCCCCAGTACTTACCTCCTGGCTGCTCCGTGTCCCTGGTCGTCTCTTCCGTGCAGTCTTCGTGGAGGTGGGAAACACAGCCACCGGGTATGACGTAACGTCATATCCGGTGTCAATGATTTGTGTTTTTTTTACTTTCTTTTTTTCGGGAGCTGCATCCAGCTGATGCGGACAGTTGGCTGTTGTCCTCACTCATATGGGGAGCGGCGCTTGGGAGGGGGGTGGGGGGCTTCGGAGGGCAACTTTTTCCGAAAAATCCCAGCATATCAGTGAGAGAAAAACACCTGAATTGCATACTACTTAGCAAGCTCTAATGTGCTACTGAATAAGTCTGCAAAGCTGTCGAAAGGGCCTGCTTCTAGACTTCTATGGAGAGGACTTTGGCCCATTTCGCAAGAACATCAACTATTACAAACATAGTCTAACTCATCCCTTTGAAGTTAATGGGAGGACTTCAGTTATAGCCAAAATAGCTGATGTTCTCCCTTATTCGTCTCGAAATGAGTGAAGTGTAATAAAACAAAAATCATTAAAAATAATAAATTAAAAAAATAATCAATGATAATGACTAGACAAATGACTGTCAAATCTGGCTCCACTTTGGGCCAGACCTGTCTATCTTGAGTAGACCCTTAAATAACAACAAGCAAGGTCAGTGGGTAGGAGATACAATGGCCAGCACTTCTGTATAACTATGAGTTTTTTATCCCAAGGGTAACCTTTCAGCACCTATACATGAGTTTTGTTCAAAGAAAATGCCTGTATAGGGGTTGAAACGTTGCCCTCAGTACAGGGCAAAATCCTGGGCGGGTGCATGGGGTGAACCGCGCCTAGGCGCACGGGAGGAGAGGCGCTGAAGCAGGGAGCTCTCTCCCTGCCGTCCTCCTCCTTGTTAAAGCAAGCACAGCGCGAAGGGGTGCAAGCTCCGCCCCCGTCGCGTTCTGTGATTGGCTGCTGCCGGGAGGAGGACGTTCTCTAGAGTATCTGCCAAGACACCACACCATAGAGAACATCCTCCTCCCTGCAGCCAATCACAGAACGCGACGGGGGCGGAGCTTTCCCCCGTTGCTCTGTGCTTGGATTACCAAGGAGGATGATAACAGTTTGGGGGGGGGGGGGGTATTGTTAAAATATAAAATAAAAAAAGAAAGTGTGGAAGTGTATGTGAATATGTATTTGTGTATTTGTGTGTGTCAATGTGTTTAACTATGTTTGTGTTAATGTCTGTGTAAGTGTGTGTGTGTATGTGTATAAGTGTGTATGTGTGTGTCAATGTGTATAACTATGTGTGTGTTACTGTCTGTGTAAGTGTGTGTGAATGTGTATAAGTGTGTATGTGTGTGTCAATGTGTATAACTATGTGTGTGTTACTGTCTGTGTAGGGTTGCCACCTGGCCGGTATTTTACCGGCAGGCCGGTAAAAAACTGGCATCAGGCCAATGTTAAGTCTATGGAGACAGTACCAAGGCCGGTATTTTTTTGAAGAAAAGGTGGCAACCCTATGTCTGTGTAAGTGTATGTGTATAAGTGTGTATGTGTGTGTCAATGTGTATAACTATGTGTGTGTTATTGTCTGTGTAAGTGTGTGTGTATGTGTATAAGTGTGTATGTGTGTGTCAATGTGTATAGCTATGTGTGTGTTACTGTCTAAGTGTATGTGTATAAGTGTGTATGTGTGTGTCAATGTGTATAACTATGTGTGTTACTGTCTGTGTAAGTGTGTGTGAATGTGTATAAGTGTGTATGTGTGTGTCAATGTGTATAACCATGTGTGTGTTACTGTCTGTGTAAGTGTGTGTGTATGTGTATAAGTGTGTATGTGTGTGTCAATGTGTATAACTATGTGTGTGTTATTGTCTGTGTAAGTGTGTGTGTATGTGTATAAGTGTGTATGTGTGTGTCAATGTGTATAACTATGTGTGTGTTACTGTCTGTGTAAGTGTGTGTGTGAATGTGTATGTGTGTGTCAATGTGTATAACTATGTGTGTGTTACTGTCTGTGTAAGTGTGTGTACATGAGTGTCTGTGCAAGTGTATCCTGTGTCTAAGTGTGTAAAGGTGGCTGTGTGTGTATTTATGTATGTGTGACAGTGTGTATAAGGGTGTCTGTGTAAATGTATGTCTGTGAGGGTGACTAAGTGTTTAACTGTGTTTGTGTGACTGTGTGTATTTATGTATGACTGTGTGTATTTATTTGTGACTGTGTATTTATGTGTGACTGTATTTATGTGTCACTGTGTGTATTTATGTGTGACTGTGTGTATTTATGTATGACTGTGTGTATTTATGTGTGGCTGTGTGTAAGTGTGTTGCCCGGGGCCCTCTCTGCGCTCATCAATTTATCACATGGAGGGCACCAGCCCCCAACCAGCTGGCGTCTATTTCCCCCCTCCTGCACTCAGCGTGCGTAGAGGGAAGACTGTGCGGAGGAGACGGCCGTGGACGCGAGAGCTGCAGCAAGGTGAGTACTGGGGAAGGCAGGAGAGGAGATTATGCTTTTATTGGGTAAATTAACTGTGGCATATTGGCTGTAGCCTATTAATTGGCAAACTAGCATAGGTATATAAATTGGAAAACTGTCTGTGACATATCAGTGGGCAAATTGGCTGTTGTATATTAATGGACAAACTGGCTGTGACATATTAATGGGCAAAATAATTGGCATATTACTTGGGAAACTGGTGTATTTTAATGGACGAACTGGAATTTTTATTGGGCAAACTGTAGCATTTTTAATAGGCAAACTGGCTGTTGCTTATGTTAATGGCAAAGTGTACCCTAAGAACACCTCTGCAAATGGGATGCCCATGTTCTACTTTGCTGCCTCTCGGAGCCAGCTCTGCAGATCGGCGCCATGTTTCCCCTTAGACCTCAGTCAGCGATTTCTGCTCTTTCCATACACAGTGATGGTAAGGGGAGAGAGAGACACACATGAGGGTACGGGGAGAGACAGACAGACATGAGGGTACGGGGAGAGACAGACAGACATGAGGGTACGGGGAGAGAGAGAGACACGTGAGTGACTGACTTGGTGGAATATTATTTATCACTCATTGTGTACTTCTTTTCCAATGATGCTCAGCCAGACTAATGAGAGACTTTGGCTGGTTGGGAATCATGGGTAGTATGGTAGTAAAACGGTAGTAAAAACTCATTCTGCCAGCAAGCAAAAAGTCTCCCATGTTGCTGGCTGAGCATCATAGAAATAAATAAAACCACTACACAGTATTATGGCAAAATATATATCTTTATTTAAAATAAACGTTGGTCCTTTACATTAAAATAAAGTTTTCTCCCTCCCCCTCTCCCCAATATTGAAATGGGCATGCCTGGAACAGAAATGTCTAAAGGGGAGGAGTTCATAATATAGCCACGCCCACCCTTGGGCACCAAAGGAAAACCTGCACCCAGGCGCCCGTGACCCTAGGATCGGCCCTGCCTCAGTATAATAAACCCACAGTTTTTATGAGTCTGGGTGAGACTGGGACCATGCACTTTGAACGAGGAGTGCAAAATCCCCATCATTACAAGTGGGTAGGAGATGGCAACAGTAGTCTGTCAACCTGCATTCTTTATACCGTTTAGATAGAGAAGGAGTAGCACCTGTATTAGAGGCTAGGAAACAACTGCAATGATCTAACAATAAGATCTCTCCAGAAGGTTGTTTTTTTTTTTCATAGACTGTAATCAGACACCTGTCTAGCCACAGCTGGGAAGAATTTAGGTAATTCATCAAGGCTATTGGTCCTCAGCTATTATCTCATATTGATGAACTGGTGGAGAACAGGGATAAAAAACAGAATCTTGTTAAAGCCCTGGCAGTTTCTGACAGAGACACTCCTGCATCTGCTGGTAGTTCAGAAGTACCACTCCCTTTAAGAATAAAGCTACATCTATATTAAGCATTTTGCTACAATAATATATTTAAGTAAATGGAACTCAACTACCACACTTTAAACGCTCACACATTACATATGTGCAGGAGACAGGAATGACAATGAAAAACTGATTTCTGATTACATTGTGAATCTTGTATGTAAAATCTAAGGCAATGTTAAGATTGTCGGAGGAGATGAGACTAAAAGTTGACATACGCGATGCTTCTAGGAAACGCAAATTTAGTAACATGTCATTTGAAAGAAAATTTAAAATATTGTTTTACAGATTGTCATAAAAATCACAATATAGATCTCCATCACAAAAACAAAAAAATGTAATATGTGTATAGGTGACAGCTGTTTTGTTGAATCCGGGATAGTTTAGATTAGCATATTCAGCTGTGAAAAAGTAACAAGCAATCAGAAACATTTTTGTCGGTCCATCTGCCAAACAGAATTGCAAACAATTCATTTCTTGGACATCTTCAAATGTTCATTCAATTCAGACGAAAAAAGTGTGAGTAAATGTACGTGACTACAGTAGCTGTTTAGTCTATTGTAATAATGTTAAAATGTGATACTTTTTGCAAAGAACATGATCACAGTTATTATATTTGTGTGATGTGATGTCTATATGTCTGGCCGTACATCTGTCCTTCTTTGTCTGTTAGTCTAACTCTGCAAGGATCCAATCTTGCTCTTTAATACCCCATGCCCACACAGTATATCCTGCTAATATAGCACCAGTTACTTAAAGTCCCATTGCCTTTGCATAGGAGTAGCAGAATCCAAGTTAGGTGACCACTCTATTATGATGGCATGGATCATGACTAGACAAAAGTATAGAAAAGCAGACATTATAAAATGGTTAAAAATTTTAATAACTGAGAGGTGACCAAAGCATTCACTTCATTGTATTGAGCACCCACCTAAGACTCAGGGAGTTAACACATTAATGATGATTCACAAAAATATTACCGTATTTATCGGCGTATAACACGCACTTTTTCTCCCTGAAAATAGGGAGAAAATGGTGTGTGCGTGTTATACGCGGAAAAAAAAAAAATCTACAACTTACCTCGTTCCTGCTCTGTCCCCCGGTGCTCTGAAGCTGCGTGGCTGTGAGGGAAGCGTTGTGAGCTTCCCTTCAGCCGCGCGGTCAATAAAGTCTGTTTTTTTTAAAACAAACTTTATTGACCGCGCGGCTGGAGGGAAGCTCACAACGCTTCCCTCACAGCCACGCAGCTTCAGAGCACCGGGGGACAGAGCAGGAACGAGGTAAGTACTGGGGTCTGGGGAAGGGGGGGGAGGAGGGTGGCATAACGAGCATACTTAGGGGCAATATCCTGGCATTTTGGGGGCAATATCCTGCATAGTAAATGGCATATTGGGGCAATATCTGGCATATTGGGGGCAATATCCTGCATATTAAATGGCATATTGGGGGCAATATCCTACATATAATGGCATATTGGGGGCAATATCTGGCATATTAAAATGGCATATTGGGGGCAATATCCTGCATATTAAATGGCATATTGGGGGCAATATCCTGCATATTAAATGGCATATTGGGGGCAATATCCTGCATATTAAATGGCATATTGGGGGCAATATCCTGCATATTAAATGGCATATTGGGGGCAATATCCTGCATATTAAATGGCATATTGGGGGCAATATCTGGCATATTAAAATGGCATATTGGGGGCAATATCCTGCATATTAAATGGCATATTGGGGGCAATATCCTGGCATATTAAAATGGATTATTGGGCTTCAAAGTTCTTAATTTAAATTCTTAAGTTTTTTTCCCTGAAATTTCCTTCTTAAAATTAGGTGCGTGTTATACGACGGCGCGTGTTATACGCCGATAAATACGGTAGTTATCATCCATCAGTAACCATTTTAATGTGTGTCACAGCAAAAGTCATTATGGTCCTGTGCATTTATAAGAATGAAAGTGCTGGAGCACATTATTTTTCTTATAAAATAATTCTTAAAAAGCCATAAGTGTTCTAACATATTGTACAACACAGGGGAGGGGTGGAAAATGATGGCACAGGGACCAAAAAATTAGTTGCCATTGGTGCCACTTCATCAGTCCACCTGATACCATCAGAGATAGACACACATAGACATGCAAGACTGGTTGGATGACAGATAAGGTGCAGAGACATTTATACTGACAGATTAAGTCCAAAGATTGATATGAAGAGCGGCCAATTGTGTAGAAAGAGCAAAAGCGTTACTAAATAGGGAATTTAAAAGTGAAAAGGGATCCAGACCCAACCCATTGAGAGAGATTAGAGAGCAGCCCAGGGGGGCAAATGCCCTCTTGCCCCCTTTTGTCATCTTTAATCTTGGAACAATATCAGTATTATTAAACCAACTTAATCTTCACATAAACTATATGTGATATACAAGTATCCATACATGGTTTGTGTACATCTACATACTAATTACTGGGGACTCTAAATGTGTCAACTTTACACAGTGATTCTGGTTTAAATCAAAATGACAGCAAATGATCCAAGCCAATAACAATACTCCCAGGGTTTTCATTGACCCCGTTCTTTTTGAGCAGAAAATAAGCCAAATATAATTTTAACTAATATCAAATGGTCCAGTAATGACAATAAATACAATGCTCTTGTTTTAAAGCTCACATGGACAACCCATTTCTTCACTTGTCTTTTTCAATCCCCTTATCCTTGTGTCAGACTTTCCTTTTACTTCATCAATTTTCCTCCTTTGTTACTGCCCTCTTTGCTTACACTAATTTGATTATATGAAGTGCTAGGAAGGGATACTTTACAGTAAGGACAATAAAGATGTGGAATTCACTAGCAAGAGAGGTGGTGTTATCAGCTACAATAGATGCATTTAAAAATGGTCTGGATTTTTTTTTTTTTTTTTAAGAAAGCAGGACATACAGGATTATAAAAATAAAATAAGCATTAATAATAGAGCTTCTTGATCCAAGGAAAACTCTGATTGCCCTTTGAAGTCAAGAAGGAATTTGTCCCCCTAGGTGGCAAAATTCGAAATAGCTTCCTAGGAGGGTTTTGCCTTCTTTTGGATCAAAAGCAGGAATGATAGGTAGAAGGGTTGAACTTGATGGACTTATGTCTTTTTTCAACCTAAATTACTATGTTACTATGAGTGACCTGGGTCATGCCTTGGAGATACTCACTATATTGAGGTAACCCAGTTTATACAAATGTAGGGTTTTCCATGATCTACAAACTATCAGTAGTTGCCAATCATGGGGAAAGATGTTTCATCTATCTATAGAGATGTCCAGGAGATCCCAAGGACCATAGTAGAATGGTGTCAGCAATGGTGTCTTGGGGGTACCAACTATGTGGAGTGGTGACCAATGCGGTACCAAATAGTAGCATGGGTTTAATAGTAGCATGGGTCCAAGACATTTCCATTATTGGCAACACATTTAGTAGAATTTTCTTTGAAGGCAATGCCGTCACTTTTAATGGGATTTCCCAAGTCATATCAAATAGGGGGTTCAGTTCCCTTTTTAGTCTTTATTTACAGAACAGTATTGTGTCTGCATCATGACATTGAGTATTAAACATGTAATCTATGTGATTTATGTGAGTTTTCGAAAAAACAGAAGCACTAATGCTATATTCATTATTTGGGTGGCAGATAGCCTATTTTAGGATTTATTTTATATTTAATCAGTGACCACATAGGCTGAGTAACAGAACATCCCCTTCCATAAACCAACAGCATCATACATTAGCCACTAGCTGACATTGAGAAAGATTCATCCATTATATTGTACTGAAAATCACATTATTATTGGGCATTGTTGTAGCTAAGGCTAGCTCTTCAGCTTTAATTAATCCACAGCTGCCAGGATTTTCAGGAGCTGTCACTGTTCAAAGTTAAATGCTGGATGAAGGTATTGGGATTTGTGGTTTAATAGCTTATTTATATGGCAAAGATGTATGATTTAACAACCCATTCTAGTATACACTACTTTTTTCCATATAGTTTTTATTAATTTAAAAAAAAGAAGGGGGAGATTACAATGCAAAGATTTTTGTTTGTCTTGAAGCATCTTTATACAATAAGTTCTAAAGTAGGTATCGACAATAGAGTAAAATGCAGTTGTTAACATTTTGTAATTTAGAACAAAAACGGGTATGTAACATTTTATATATAATTTAAACAACCTAGTAGAGACGAAGAGTATAGTAATGAAAGTAAGGAAGAAAAGGAAATTATAAATAGTATAGAAGAGAATGGGGTGTGGGGTGGGTGAGGATAAGCGATATTGGTTGATGATAAAACGGCTGTCTTACAAGGTTAGTTTGGTCCAGAGAATGGTAAGTGCCTTGTGGGTGTCTAGGTTTCCAGTAGAAGCATAGTGTAATTCCTCCATCATGATATTGTGAGAACTAAATTTTCTAATTCCTTGGAAGTTGAGATTTGAGTTGATTTCCATTGTCTGTGTTTTGGCTGCAATTAAGACATGGAATAATAATATTTTGTGTGACATTGATATACTGGTCGGGAAGATATTTAGTAGGGTGACTTGTGGGGTATAAGGAACACTAATATTTGTAGAATCTAAAATCTTTGTATATACATTTTTTCCAGAAATTAGTGGCATTCCCACCATACGTGTGCCATTGTGCCTTACTCCGCACTACTTTTTGTAGTTTCAGTGTGCTCAAGGTAACCATCTCTCCATTTTAAAGCCCTTTAAGGACAATATCTTACTATTTGTTTTAATTGGAGTAAAATGATCTGAGCATAATCAACATTATCAATAAATGTGGATATAAAACCACACAATTTCATCTGATTGCAAGCACGTGATCATATTCTTTAGCAGCTGCATTTTTTGTAGTATTTCAGTAAGGTTATTCAATGAAGTCCAGAAGATAATTTACAAAATCATTCTGCTGTCGACGGCACGCTGATCAGAAGGAACTAAGAAATGCTTTTGTTCAAAGCATCTGCGCTAGGATTCAATTGAAAACAGATTCTATCTACAAAGGGCTCTTATTTTAAAAGATACTTTAAAAATAAAGAGAGAAATGCTTAACATCAACATTTACACATGAGAGGATACAGTTGTACCTGAATAGGAAAGATAAAAAAGCCCCATAATGTAAAGACAAGTCTGTAATAGCATATTGAAATACGTGGGGGAAATAAATGCTCTTTCAAAACGTTACCATAAAAGAAGTTATTTAAATTTCCAAAGAGCAATTGAAAGGTTATTTAACTTGAAATGAGATGTAGCGGTAAAGGCGGTTTCGTTTACGTTAGAATAAAGCCCACACAAGCTACCATCGCACAGAACCTAAATTCCATTTAAAAGAATGCCTGCCATTTTAGCAAGGGAACAGCATCGGGTTATGAGCAGAAGACATTTTTTCACATGTTTGCTAATAATGCTCGATGTTGATGAAATATATAGCATAAAAGATATAGCAACATCAGGGCCGACCCACTTTTTTCTTGATGTGCTGTGAGACTGTGGTTTATGACAACCTCTTAATACCCATATAACCCATATAAAAGGGTACAGATCCTTGAGGTACCCCACTGGTAACAAGACCTTGTTCTAATTATACTCCATTGACTACAAACCTGTGTCACTCATCTGCCTAATCCATTTAACAATATTAGAATCCAAAAATGATAGAAAACAGGGAGAGATGGCCTTTCATATTAAATTTTTTTTTTTTTCAATTTAGTCCCTCTTTAATTAAAAATCCTTCACAACTAGCAATACCAGACCCAAAACAGTACTTCATTTAATGTAACGCAAGCCACCACATAGTTTGTTGCTTTGGACATGCCTTGCCACAGCAAATTTTATCTCAAGTTCTGGGCAGGCAATTCCAAAAGAGTTTTTTTTCCAGTCAGACATCCCTTCTTATTTTTAGTTTGAATGATTCTATTTGCTCTTTCCTTTGGGGTAAAAAAAACAATGATGCACATTCACCTTGGCAATTTATGTATTACACAGTTACAAGGTCTGGGGCTAAATTGTCTCGTATTGTAAATTATCACAAAAAATACTCATGTCCATATATGCTAAGAAAGAAATGTACCTTAGATTTATATTTGAACTGGCAATAGTTTTAGAATTTGATATCAAAATCAGTGCTGCAATTATTGTGTTGCTTATAAAAATATGGCTAGTTTATGTTTCCATTTTACATTTAATTATACATTTTCAACTACATATTTTAATGCAAATGTAAGCAATTGATGAAATAAACTTGTCAATGAGTTTATTTTGTAAAATAATATAGAAATAATTTGACTAATACATGAGGTAGAATAGTCTGGTCACAACTTACAATCAACACAACATTTCCAGCAATAGGTGACATTAGGTAAAGAGTACGTTACTGTGTCATGAACAGGGTTTAGGTGGCAAGGTACCCTGAGTGCTTGAGTTCAGGAATTATGGTGCAGGAAATGGAGACAAAGTGCCAGGTGCAGGGGAACCACACTCTCCCTGAAGCTTGTGGCCCCAGGTTTTGTGCAACATTCTAAGACCCTAAAGAAGCAGCTGCTGGATCTAGTATACCAAGGCAGAAACTGGAGAAACCCTGTAAACATCCTGGAGCAGGCATGAAACACAACATGACAGGATAAAAGGGATGTTGCAGACAGAGATAGGAAGATAGACCAAGCAGAGCGTACAGGGCCAAGGAGAAACTGGAGCAGAACAGAAGCAAACTTAAGCTGATCCTGATCCGCCATTCCTAAATTCTGCTTGTTCAACTGAACATGATCAAGATCTGCCTGCCCCAAACTCTGCCTGTTACTACGACCTCGATCCTTCTCTGCCAGCCATGACCACTTCCACCTAACTATTATTTTGCCTGCTCCTTACCTGTACCTCACCTTTGGATTATGTAGCCCTCATGCACTTTCTCATTGTCTTCACACTGTTCCCAATTTCAGTAAGTAAGCCCGGTGTCCTAGTGTATGTGTGTGCGGTCAATCATCTCCTGCATCTTGGACTCCACCTCAATGTAAGAAGACCCTGGCATTATATGAGATTTCCCTCCACTATTTATTTGTGTAGTATAAGTGAGTTATTTGGTCTCAGTAGGGGTTGGGGCTATGGTTCTCTGTCTTTTTTGTTATGCTATTATTTATTAGCCCATGGTGCATAACTTGCTTTGTCAGTTCAATTGTTCTGGGGTTGTGCCATGTGGACTAAGCAAAGCTTTACTGAATGGGGATCCCAAGCACCTCAATGTATCATGAACTGGAAGTGTCCCACCCACAACTTATATTTCACCACATTATTATAATTTTTATTTATTATTTGTAATGGAAAGCTTTTGCACCTTGTTCTGCCATGTTGAAGTATTACTAGGTTTGACAAGCTATTAATTTACTCATAATGCAGTATACACCTGTGATGCTGCCCAGACCTGCAACTTATGTCCACTATGTGCACTCCATGGGCTATACTGTCATGCCCCCATCACCCACCCCCAAACAAAACAAAGGATGCTTCCTAAACGTGCTAGCATTGCTTTCCAGCCCATATGAGTGGAACCAACACCTTAACTCCACCAGAACTATGGCTACTCACATGCTGATTTATGCATAATGTATATATGGCTCTTCTTTTACTTCTTTTACTTCTTGCACTGCACTACCTATGTATATCTATATTATATATATATATTACAACAGATTTGTTGCTTTTGCAGTGCTCAAATGATGACAGAGTCCATTTAAGAGATGTTTTTCACATTTATTTTGTATAACATGCCTGACGAAGAGATCTGATATGACTTGAAAGCTTGCATTCTAAACCCACTCATTTAGCCCTAAAGGTATCAATTTGACCTCACTCGTCTCCTGTGTTTCTAACACAGTACCAGCTCTCACCTTCTATTATAATAGCTTAGTCCTTATGTAACTGTACTACTGATGAGCAACACACATCATAAGCATATTGTATGATGTATAATATTCTACACGCCTTGCTTTGGAAAGCAACACAATGGAGGCAGCTATCTTCCAACCAGTGAACAGAGCACAAGTACTACATGAAATTCCAATGTTACAGTTATTTTTGTTGCCGTCACTTTCTCCCTACTTTAAACAATTGTTATATTTTGCAACAAGATGTAACAAGGAAGTTGAACTTCAAAGGATACATGACTAAGTTCCTGAATGAAATCCTCTGAATAACAAGGAATTAAAAACTAAGAATATTACCATAAATTCTATGTAAAATCAGACTTTAATATAATAGTCTGTCATCTCACAGTGTTTTCCTTCCTCCATATCTGGATAGCTTTCAATGGATTTATCTTCTCAGTCAGAGTCTATTTGGAAGCTCGTATTTATACAATGAAAAGGGGAAAAAAGGCTTTATGATAAAGCCTAGTGAACAAGCTTCTTTAAATAGACTGTGAGCCAATATAAACATGCATAAGCTTTCAGCGTGGCAGCAAGTTTGGCGTCACAAGCAAAACAAGTCGTCCAGACGGCTAATGCTCTGATTCTTTCTTGTTCAATTTGTACATTGATAAATAATGCCTAAACCTGCTGTTTGGAAAAACACCTGCAAAATACATTCGGACAGTGTCAGGAAGTATTATCAGTGGATTAAAGCTAACATGACATGACAAGGCTGATGCAACTTCTGCTGGAACACAAGGAAGACATTGGGAAATAGCTAAGAAAAACTAAGCACATATTCTATATATAAAATACTAGATTAGGAGGTGCAGCAGGTATAATATTTAGATTATTCGATTTAGTAAGGCCTTTGACACTGGCCAACAAAGAAGGCCTATTAATACTCTGCAATATTTTTTATTTGAATTGTAAAATTGTTCAATGGCTTAGGCAAGTGGGTTGTAGTCAATGATGTATATTTAGCACCATTTACATCAGAGTATAACGGTAGGCATGCACTGTAGCAAAGAAGTGGGAAATGCTAACAGGATGCTTGGTTGCACAAGGAGAGGAATTAGCAGTAAAAAGAGCAAAGTATTGTGTGTGGTACCGGAGACCACATCTCAGAAGGATTTAGGTATTTGGGATACAGTATAGGCTTACCGGATAAAAATCAAGAAAGGCAAAAGTCTCGTAACACGGGTAAGCTTAGAAGAAAGACTAGAGACAGGATATGATATAAACATTTATATACATAGAGAGAATCAACACGCTGTTGGGAAATAGAACAGCATATACTGCATAAGATGTATATAATTAGCACTTGAGCTGTAGATGGTGCTGTGCAGTTCAGAGTACTAACATATGCTTTGAAGTTGTTGGTACTCACAGGAAGGAAGTTCTTTGTATGTTCCTTACTCTATGTCTTCCTTTTACCTTTCACCAAGCTGACTACTGTTTTACGTAACTAATATGTTCTAAACGTTTGCTGTTTATCCACACAAGAAAAGCCTGATATGCTTCTTCACAATCTGCTAGTGTCTCTTTTTGATGCGTAACTAACAGGTTATGGACCATAGTGGTTCAGATGTGAAGTTTGCAATAGCAAAGCTCAACAATACCAACTAACAGCTGTGAAAATTCAAGCTTGAAATTCTGTTATCCAAAGATGACTTGTGGCAGGTACTGGATACAAACAGACCCACTGACAACCCTGAAGAATGGGACAAAAAGAACAGGCAAGCAAAAGCAGTATAGTTGGCTTATTTTTGGCACTTTCTACTGTGAGCTCGGTCCGCAAACCGTTTGTTGCTTCTAATCTTGATTTAAAAGCAGTTATAAGACTGTTGGTAAAGGATGATTAACTGATTCGTATAAGAAAAGAAAACACAGCTAAAGGTATGTGGACTGCATTACAAAAACTGCATGAGCATTAAAACTTAAACAGTAAACTATCTGCACAAACTGTATAAGATGAGGCTGGATAAATGCCAGGACATGCGCAAACATGTGAAGGCTATGCTAGAGTTTGTGGATCAGCTACCTGCAATAGGTGAAGAAAGGAAAGACAATCATATAGTAGCATTATTACTATGCAGCTTTCCAGAGTCATATGGGGTCCTTATAAATGCTCTAGAAACTAGACCAGAGCAGGAACTAACACTAGAATATGCTAAAGGAAAGTTATTGGATGAATACAACAGAAGAAAGGAAAAATGCATTTTGAAGAGAATGATAGATCAGAAGTAGCTCTAAAGGTGCATGAAGGCACAAGACAAAGCAAATCAACCAGGGTATGTTTTCAGTGCAAAAAGGCTGGTCACCTGAAAAAGAACTGCTCAATCTGGAAAGCTGAGCAGCAAAGAAAAGAGCCACCCACAAGAGAAAGAGTTAAAAGAGCAACAAAGGAAACTGCAGGTGCATCATAGAGTGGTACCTTTAAAGTAACTCACAATAGCACATCACACGGATGGTACATTGACTCAGGGGCAACAAGTCACATGGCAAGTGATGAATTTACAGAAATTGATTGCAGTGCAAACGACAAAGTCTTCCTAGCAAATGGTGAAAATTTTACAGCGGAAGGTAACGTCAAGGGTTCTTAAATTGCATCACACCGTCATGGGGTAAGCAAAGCATCCTTGTAGAGAATGTTCTGTATGTTCCATGCCTAGAAGGAAGCCTCCTATAAGTGAAAACCCTTGCTAAAAATTGACACAAAGTTCAGTTCCGAGGCATTGAATGCAGAATTCGAAACAGAAAAAAAATCCTAGCAAAAGGAAGGTTGAATGAACATCTGTACAGACTCATCACTGCAAGCAAACAAGCCAAAGCAACAACTCATATGTACACAACAAGTGTACACCTGTGGTACAGAAGATTGGGGCATCGAAACCCAGAAGCCATAAAGGATTTTGCAAAGAGGGGTCTATCAGAACCTATGGCAATTTTGCCTTGCCACACGCTCATGAAGTGCATGTGTTGAATCAAAGCAAAGGCCACACGTACTCCACTTCCACAGACCAGTCAAAGAAAGACCACTCAACCCATGGAACTCATACACAGTGAAGTGTGTGGACCAACGAAAACCCCCATACCCAGCGGGAACAGATATTTACTGACCTTCATTGACGATTATTCCAAATACACAACAAAATATATGCTGAAGCACAAAAGTGAGACATCAGAGAGGCTTAAAGAATTTGTAGCTATGACCAGCAACAAATTACAAAGGGAACCCAGTACAGGACATGTCAGAGTGTTCAGCTGTAAAGCATATGCCCATATTCCAAATGAGAAACGTTCCAAGTTGGAGAACAAAACCACAGAAGGCATTCTGGTGGGCTACAGTGAACAAAGTAAGGGATATAGAATCCTTCACCCAAAGACCAACAAGGTCACAATAAGTCGCAGTGTTTCTTTTGATGAAAGCGAAGCATCAGCAAAAATGATCCTAGAAAGCTGTAAAGAGAATTTGCCCACTGAATGAGCAAGAGACGTTGACCAAAGTGAAGCTGCACAAGAGTCAGAACAAGAAGTGGAACTTACCATACACTCTTAGACATATGTGACTGGACATGTCCAAGGACAGGCTCAGGGACACGCAAGAGAAATATGAGCTTCTGAGATGGTCCGACTGATCACGATTTAGTGTGTGAATAGAAAATGTATTCCAATTGTACATAAAGCTGTATCAAATAGATAACAAAAAAGATACATCTCAGTATTAAATAATTTATTCTTGAATAATAAGTATCAACTGATTACAATATTTTACTAGTTTTTAAATAAATCCGTTGGTGATAGTGAACTCAGACTTTTGGACCATACCGTTTGTGTTTACACACATTTGCATACTTGTAATTATTTCATTAAGAAATATAATATAAAACAATAGGAAGTTAATTGCTGATTAAAAAAAATAAAATGAACAGGTATTTGCTTTCATGCAGACATATACGTTTGTGGCATGATTACATTTTTCTTTTCAGGAATTGATGAGGATATACACCAACAGACTTTGCTTCAAAACATCAAAACTATCAAATATTGATATGCACTACATTAACTACATATTATTACATAACTGATCTGTTGAATAATTACCTTTATACAATGAAATAATTCCAAAACAATGCCATAATCAATCAATCTGTCTCAATAAAATTACAACAAGCAATAAAAGTGCTTTGCAATTTGTTTCAACGTACCAGTGCACATTTGATTGATAACCATCAGTCTAGTTTTGATTGATAATCCTCTGACACTGTAGTGTGATACGGGAACACTGAATTATTATTAGTGCCTGGGTTTTATTACCAGTAGCTGGGAAACATGAGAATTGCATCTGTGTGCAAGACAGCTACAAAGATGGAGCTACATAGATAAATTGACCAAATAAAAAAAAGTAATGTTGACACATTTACGCAACTTTTGCCGCAGGCAAATGACTCAGTCGGCCCTATTATATAAGTCCATATACAAAATACACCACCTGCTATCTTAGCTCTGACCACTCGATGGGACCATGCCAATTTTAATAATATATTTGAGAATTCTTAAGTCGAAATATTTAAGTATATTTGAAAACTGCAGAAATAAATGAATGGCACTAAAAGAGAGGGGAAATGGGAGATCACATAAGTACATAAACAGGATTAAACTGAATCTGTTACTTGTGCATTTCATATTTCATATCTACACTTGATAAACATATTAATGAATTCTCCAATGTCTATTCAGTTGGTTTAATGAGAGGTTTATCTATAATGTAGATATCTTCCAATTCACAAATATTTCTGTCCAGCGGAACTAATCTAGTACCAAGCATGGATCTGAAGTGTTATTTCAAGAGAAGCTGCTTGCTATGATCTGTTTAATTGCATTATGATGTACAGATATAATTGAATCCTTCTTGGTTTCTATTTTAATTAATAGTCAGTTGCAAATATTTTCATCTTGTATTTTATGGGTAAGTGAATCATTTGCACCCTAATTATCTATTTTATACTGCATTAATTAATTCCTAAGAGGTGTCGAGAGTCTCACCTATTTTTCCTCTTACATAACTACGTTAAATGTAACAGTTTGATTGAACATCTGCATCTGTCATTAACTGATACACATGTAGCTGTAGCTGCTATTGCAGTGGAGTAGTGGTAAAACACTGCATTAATTGTGAAATATTTAAATTCTGATATACGCATGCAAAGTACTAAAATATAGATTTTCTTTAAAAAAAAAAAAAAAAACACACTGACGTAGGAGAACAGCTGGGAGTGACATTGTGAAATTAAGACAACAGTGACAAGTCACGGTAGTGCCAGCGTCATTGGCATGCATGTAAACCTAGCTGTGGAACCATAATTACTACTTTTACAATGGTGCAATCTATGCCTCATATGTGTGGCATCGACATATGTCACTGGTGATGTAAAAGGGAAAAGAAAAAAAAACATTCTTTTTCCTTGCAAGATAAGTATTTCATTACTAGCCAAGCACGACAAAGCTGCTGATTAATTTCAGACTGATATATCGCTCCATGATTTGCATTCCTCTACCCCTTATTTCCATGAGCAGGAACCAGTGATGTAAAAAAAAAAAAGATCAGTAAACAAGTAGAGATGAACCCAAGTGATTAAAGTGTACAGCAGCAAAAGGAAAAAAGGACAGCACATTACAAATATATAGTAAAAAAATGTAAAGCACAAATAAGTACATAAGAAAACATTAATTGTGCTAAATAAATAGAAAAGTTCTCAATACACACATGCCAGCTGTCCTGATTCAGGATTGCTATCCCACTACCCTGACATCATTCTCTTGTCCCAGAGGTTTTTGTACTCCCCTGCCCAAACCATAATCCCCAACTATGTTGGAAAACTTATCAATTCTTATATATAAGAAATAACTGGGTCCATGTCTCTCTATTAATTTACAACCTTGAGTGATAACATCAAAGCTCAATATGAAATATAAAGTGTACACTCGATAGTTTTGTGTAAATATACTCCAAATGGAGCAGAAACTGGAGAAGCATGTAGACTGAAATATTGTAAAAGAATAGATGCATTATTGACACACTTAAAACAACAAGAAATTCACTCCAAAACCACTGGAGCGATTTTATGCCAATGGCATCCGGAAAAAAAAAGCAAGTTCCTAAATGTCTTGTGCACTCAAGCTTCAAACACTAGTAGTCCTCCACTATATGCGGCAGGTATAGTCCCACTTGAGGTTACTCCGTAAGTACTGATGGAAGAGTTGCTCAACTGTGGAGAGGCCAGTGATATTACCCTATGTGTTTTGGTGATCTTGGGGTTATTATTGATATGCTTGAGAAAGGACAATACATACAAAATGCGTAGATTTTTAGGAGGATTTTTTTTAAAGTAAGGAAGCAGGCCATTCAATAAGGAGGGTGCAGACCTACAAAAATTCTGAACTTGAATTGAAAAAGGAAAATTAGACCTGAGGACAGGTGATGGTCATGACCAGAGAACCAAGGAAAATGCTGAGTGTGTAACTGGAAATGAAAAATGAAATGCAGTTTGAAGTGATTTGTAACTGAGAAGAACAATGTTTAATTGAATCAAGAAAGACACTGGCAATTAGTGGCAAAGACTGGAAAAAGGCAGCAGTGTTAGTCAAGCAATGGATCAGGAAAACCGACCTGGTTGCAGCATGCATTATGGACTGTAATAGAAAGTACAGGTTTCTAGCCAGTATGTTCTCAAGTTAATGCTCAGGATATGTAAGTCTTAATGCCTTTCCTGTCCTTTCCTTTTGTTTCAAAAAAAGCATAGTTTCTAGATGACTCAGATGCTGCTATAGTCACCAATGACATAAAAATAAATTTTCCTGAAAGTAAAGTACAGGTAAACCCTGTTATAACATTATGCACTTTAATACATTTCTTATTGTAACCTGTTGCTCCAGTGGCTCCTACGCTCCATCAGGGCATCTAATTTCCACATTAAAGTGGATGCTTAGCAAGATCTCAGGACTCACATTGTAATCCTGCACGTATAGTGATATGAGTCCCTGGATACTGGGCCACTTGTTCTAGCAGGGCTTAGCTCTATTGTTTTGTGGGAAGCTGATGGGTGTGCCTTAAAATGTACAGTTTTGTCTTCATCTTTTACAGTTTTGCCTAATAATAATTCACCAAATCATTTGTTAAGCTGTTTGCTGATGATTAAACAGGACACATAGCTAGACACAAAACCATACAATGTGATTGTTTGGGATGCTATTTAGAAAGGATCCTATAATCATATATTTTAAAGATGTGTTTTTCACCAAATACTACAAATACATAAAACGGCAACTAAATTGAATAAATTGCAAGTAAACCATTTAACATTTGCTTACAATTACTAGGTGAGGGGAGGTTATTTTTAACTGATTACATGCTGTCCAATATTTATCAGTGATACAGACACCTCCAAGCTCAGTTTGTCAGGCATAGTGTGGAAATATATCTGTTAAGGATCACTAAAACCAAAGATAAGGATTCATGCTAATGATCAAAGTGTTAGTGTTAGTCAAGGTCTATGAAGGTCCAAAGAACAATATTCACAAAGTCCAGTAAATCAAGAACAATATTAATGCCTATGTCTGGTATATTTTTGCAGGTAAGAATCATAATATACATGGAAACATTTGTTAAACAACAAGCTCTTTGGTTATAAGGAATACGATCTCTGCGCCTGTCCTGTCACAGACTGAGGTAATGTGCTCTCCCGCTAAACTGCAGCTAAAAAGGGCCATTCACTTAACCTGCTCAGTGCCAATAACGTGTTTAGTGAGATGGGGTTATTCTATGTGTTGGGGTTAATCTATGTGTTTATTTCAGGTACTTCGGAACTGTGGGAAAATAGGAATAGGGAGGAAAAAAATGGTAACGTGATGGATGGAAAGCAAAGTGGCTTGAAAAAGTCTAAGAGGAGAGACAGTGTAGAAACAAAGTTTAGAGGGAAAATATACTAGTGGTCCATATTAAAAGCTTTGCTCATGACCCATCAGCACCATAAAAATAATACATCCAAATGTATATTATCATTAGGAACCAATGTGTTCTTGGTTATATTTTATTATAGAATGTAATGTGCTGTTGATTTATGTCTCAAAAAATATTTTTCAAAGTTGGGGCTCTTGATATGGAGTCAAAGTTTGCAAATTGAGCAATTACCAAAAGAAAGTTATTGATGATTATTCCACTTTAGGATGATGCCACATAAATTACAAAAAACCCATTACTTTACCATTTCTAGAAACCCAATTAATTGTGTGTACTTGGTAAGCCAGATAATTTGCATCTCACTGAAAAGGGAAAGAAAAGGCAGAGTGTTCCAGAAAGGAGGAGTTGAAATCCTGTGAATCTCTTTTTGTGTATTAAAGATAACTTGATGGAATATAGGGTCTTAAGAGTTGTTTCTGGTTGTGTGGGTCCTTATTGCTGAAGGTGTTGGTGGTCAGTAAGGATTTTTGAAATATGTTATCCATATTATGGGAAACCAGTGATGCAGGTAAGGAAGTTATTTTTATGAGAAAGTAAAGTGAGTTACGCTTATCCAATGTGGAGGACATGGATTATTGAATTAAGTTTACCATATCTTTATCAGTTGAAAGGTTGATTTTTAAGTGGTAGCCCAGAATTTAGCATCACTCCGAAATTACATGCTTCTGTTGATATTAAAAGTTTAGAGTCTCTGAGTTCAGGGCCATTAGAAGGCCAGTTGGGTAGCCATGTCTTCCTCCCCCGAAGAGCCAGACTTCACTTCTATGAGGTCAACTAATCACCTGTTGGTGAGTGATGTGGGGTCCTTAATATCTGGGGCAAAAGAAAGATAGAGTCACATGTCATCTGCATAGTAATAATAGACAATGGACTCTGATGGTAGCAACAGCATTGCAAATAACGTACATCATTGGGGTATTTTGCATGTTAATTGGAGCATATTAGTAATGACACTCTCCACAATATATCATAGCTGAAAAATGTAAACCAAATCTATGCCATCCATTTGTCATGAATATGGTCCTAGATGGCATGAGATTGCTGATCGCCCAATGTAGGAGTTCAATGTGCGTGATGTGGAGACATAGGGCCTGGTGCTGAATAACCTCACTCTCCCGGAAGCTTGAGGCTCCGGGTTTGTGTAGACAGATTCCAAGGCCCCGTGATAGCACCTGTTGTATCCAGTTATAACCAAGGAAGGAAACAAGGGAACCCTGCAGACATCCTGGAGCCAGCATAGGACATAACCTTGATAGTATAGTGGAATGTTTGCAGGCAAAAGAAAATAAACCAAGGAGAGCAAAGCAAATACAAACAAAGCAGAAAAGAGATGAATGCAATGCAGAGTGCAGGGCTGCAGGAAAAACTTATGAATAAAGCAAGAACTAAAGCATACATGAGGGGGCAGAGCATAAACTATGACTACAGAACTAAGGAGGCATACAGAGGTACATATACAACATAGGACAACATACAGTAAACATGGAGCTAATGGAACACAAAGAATGGAGCGAGGAGCAAAGATCCTTGGATGTTTCATAAGAAGAACCAAGCTGGACATGGGGACAGGAGTGAGGAACCTAGATCCTCAGGTTCTTTAGGGGAAGAGTGAAAGGGAGCATATACATCCAAACATAAGTACAGGAAGTAACATAACACTAGGTGTATGATGAGGATTTTGTTTGCTTATGGCCATAAGATTAAGCTTGCCAACCAGCATCAAGGTACCTCACATTAGGCAAGTTCCTAATGCGAGAACTAATAATAAACTGAAATGAATGACAGAATCTAATGAGAATTACACTGCACAGACACATGCCGATTACCTGTGGCAGCACAGACTGGAAGCTTGGAGAAATAGAACAAACGGATGTGGTTGAATATAAATGCTATATGTTAAAGTTGTTGCAATGATGCCTCGATCGAGGCATCATACAACACCCTTCTCTGTCTCCTCCTGGGCACTAGAGGCAAGTGAGCAACATTACAGTTAGAAAAAATAAATAAATAAATATATAAATAAATAAAAGGAAAAAGCTAACCCTTGATCTACTAATCTTAGTTACAATTAGGGTTAGGGTTACAATTAGGGTTAGGGTTAAAGGTGGGTTATGGTTGGAATTAGGGTTAGTACAAGGGTTAGATTAAAGGGTAGAGTTAGGGTTAGGGTTACATTTAGGGTTAAAGATGGGGTCAAAATGTACTGTAGGAGAAAATGGTTCGGAAAAAACCCCCCACTACTATCGGTTTTTGCCCTAAAAAAACAGAAAACATTGGTATTTCTAAACTAAGGACAAACTATGCAGACTGGATCTTTTTTACAGTTTGTAATTGTGTAAAAAAAATCAGGTCAAAGTTAGAAAAAGTTTTTTGGGCATATTTTCATAATATTTTATATTTCTTCAATAGTAAATGATATCATATGATGAAAATAATAGTACTAAAATAAAGCCCCATTTGTCCTTTAAAAAATGATATATAATTTGTGTAGGTGTGCTGAACATGAAGAAAGAAATCACAGTTAAGCAAACGTATGACACAAATAATGGAATTCTGGTCTTCAAGGCACATCATTTGCAGCGTAGAACTCTGTCACTAAGGGGTTAACAGGGTTCTAAGACCAGATATAACTAAACAAGGTTCAGAGACAGGGTTGAACTTAGGGATTTACAATATAGGGCAGACCCTTTACAGGGCTGCAAGAAACAGGTGCAGGAATACAAAGGCAAGTACAGGATCCAGACTATAGCTAAGCACGGGCAGGTACCAGACTAGAAAGACTTAGTAAGGTATCAGTCTGTGGTTAGAATTGGCATATCTTGGTTTGGGTAGGTGTGGACTAAAGCCAGACTTAGGCAGGTGCTGGTCTTATGGCTAGGCTTAAGTAGGAGCCAGAAAGTTGCTAGGGTAGGAGCCACTCTGGATGCAGTCAAATGCAGGTGAAAGATAAAAGAGGATCAGAATTAAATAATTGCCATTGTCTCATATCACAATCAGATGATTTAAGACCTGAACTAGAGCTGTGGAATCTACTGAAACTTGATTGGAAGGGATAAACGGTTTTACAGCTAGAGAAATGGGCCTTATATAAACAAAACCAAGATCCTGCTTGTAGTTATATTTATCGGACTACCATATTTTGCAAGTTCAGTGAACTGATATGATGACAAGCGCTGAACTGTAAAAGTATCAAATTACTGTTAACCCTCATTATAAGCATAATAGCAAATATCTGCAAAGTGATTGTACCAAAGCCACTAAATTGTATTATCGAAATTAATATGTGACTTTCTTCCGCACATACTGTGCCATGGCATGTTTGTGAAATACTGTATATATTAAAAATGAGATAAAAATGCTATTTGCTTTAATGAATTACTCTTGCTGGAAAGCACAGTTTGGAGTTTTTTAGACTGATGATGCCCACTTCGAAAGCAAGCAAAATGAAATGTACTTTTACGCTTTCTTTTGACATTTTAATAATTATAATTTTCACAAATACAACACGGTTTGGATGTAGAAGATCATAGGTGGTTTACAAATACATAAAATGCGAATTTTTTATTATGCGATTATGGTAGGAAAATAGGTAGGAATATTATCCAGTGTCAGTCCGTAGATCTATACATATGCAGCACAGACTAGTTGCCAAAAGATAATGTTAAATAATGTCTATGGAGATTTGCTACAAACTCCCAGAACCTCAAAGTATCTACCTTACAAAGAAATAAATTAGTATTTTCCATTGTACATCTGGTTTGGTAGTAGAATCAAACCTATGTAATTCAATGTATAATGAGATGTTATTTTCATACTTTTACTTTCATAATTTTGGGTAATATATATATTTTTTAGCAAATTTTTAACTATAGAATAACATAGAAACGCCATTCCTTCTAACCAGGCAGTGCTGAAAAATGTATTTGTCTTTTCTTAACAGCTAAACTCGTTTTGCATGAATTGGAAGCATCTTTGAAGAAGTTAGTTGTGTGGGACTTTTTGAAGTTTGAGAGTGAGGGCGATTGCTGTGCTTCCTGTGAAAGAGGGTTCCAGAGACAGAGGACAAGGAAGGACTCACAGGCATGAATGGGAACAGGTGAAGAGATTACAGGTGAGCCTTTTCTCCATGTGAGGAACCAACTGAATGTTAGCCTACCTCTCGGCTATGCTAATGATGCATGCAGAAAGTTTTAATAAATCATTTTATGGTTGTCCTTTAATGCAATGCGGGCAACGTAAGATTTTTTTCCTGAATAATGCATATTTTCTGTAATATAAGTAACTAGATTTTCAAACTTCCAAGCACATTTCCTATTGGATCATCCTTTGACCTTGGTTTGAAATGATTAGGGTAAAACCATATGGTCTTCTTTTCTAAAACAACACATAGGCTTTTTGCATTTGTAATTTTCAAGACATGGCCCTGTATCAGTTGAATGAGATGTGACGCTCTTTGAATAAATAATTATTTTGAAAGGTTTTTGTATTGGCCTTGATCTATATCCAATATCCATTCATTAGTCTTAATGCCCCCTTTACGCCAATGTATGCACACCCATCGTGACCATATTCCCTAATAAAGTAAACCTTTATTTAGTTTACACAGTGTGACGTCTTTCCATCAGATGTAATGTGTTCTGCTCATATCTATGATAGAGATTCAAGGTAAGATTGAATTAGGAATATATAATACAGCAAACATGTACTTCCTAAAATTGCTAACTGATGTTGCAAAGTTTGTTATTCACAAGCACTAAAAGGCAGGTTTAATCCCAGTTTCTGGTGTAAATAATAATATTATCTACTAATAATCTAGTGGTAATTTGGGTAATTTAATATAGATAAAACCTGTTATAATGCTATGAGTTATAACACTACACGTTATAAACCTGTTCCTGTCATAGTGCTGTGACTTTATGGGCTCCCCATCCGCCCTCTGTTTTTGCATTAAAGCAGAAGTTTAGCGACATCTTATGGATCACATTATGATCCTGCTTACATAGAGATGTGATTCCGGGGGATCCTGAGTCTTGCGCTATGGCTGGGTTTATGTGTCCCTGGATTCTAGCTTGTAGAATCATCTTTAGACAAATATTTTTCATGTCAATCAGCCAATGCCCCTGTTTTGTCTAATTTTACATTTTGCCTTTTAGAAAGGAGATATCTAATGGACAAATAAAGCACAAATTAATATGTGGTAGCAGCTGTTTTGAATATCTCCAATGTGCAGTGATGGACCTTTAAGAAGGTCCACTTGTAACAGTTTTATTATCAAATGTGAACAGTAGATTTAGCACCAACTCATGCTTGATGTAAGTTTACGACTTTTCCTCCTGCCGGGTGCTGCAATGCAGAAGATCCGACATAAGCCTGTCTCCAAAGGCAGTTTGCACAGAAAGCGCCAGCTTACTCCACTCAGAACACACAGAGGATTCAGTGAAGTAGAAAAAATCTTATTTTATTGTAATCCAAACCATGCAGATGTATAAATACATCCTCTCTAACTAAGTAACGGATGCCCTTGTAGCCACCAGTTCTTTGAACACACGTCAAAATAAGGCTGTGTTTTGGGAGCCTGCTCTGAGCTCTTCCAGGGAATATTATCATTGCAATAATACGAATCCTGTGACAAAGCCGATTTTCACGAGGCACCTTTGATTTGATGGTGTTAAATGTGTCTGTGGTGTCTCCTGTTTATGACATCACTTGTCAATATGCAAATGTACTCATGTTTAACGGGAAATGTGTATTTTACGTATCATGACACAGGTGATGTCACAAGCAGGAGACTTTGTTTTCAATTTTGATAACACATTGTGTAGATAATTTTTTCATCATTTTATTTCTATACATTCACGGTTTAAACATGCATGAGAATATTACCTAGACTTAAAAATAATAGGATGTCTATAAATTTAAAGCTCATATGTTCAGATGAGCTTTGATGTTGTCTTCTTCCCACTTTATGTCCATTCATTTGTAGCTTTCCTACTTTATACCCATTGACCTATAGCATACCACCACTTGGGCTGATCCTGTCACTATATCATACCCTCCCAGTCCCAACTTCATCTTCCGGTGTCCCAACTCGCTGGGACATCAGAGGAGAAGGAATTCTATGAATGTGAAGAGTTATGCCCATGTGCAGTTAGGTTGCCATGGTGAATGACTGTACTATTGCACGTGCTCAGTAGAGCTGATATTCCTAGTCCCAAGCTCTGTCCTAGATTGCTGGTGAGGCATGCTGATAGGCATGACATAGTTCATGCTTGGTTTATTTAGTGGATGAAGTCTTCTTATATAACATTGCCTGTTAAAAGAACAATGCCGTAGTTGTTTTGGTTATTCTATTCAACTTAAAGCACGGTGTAAATCATCGTGAAATAGATATTTGGAGGAATATACAATTCAGACTTCATCAATGTAATTCTTCATTACGAATCGCTTGTGTTGTAAATGTATTTACAGCTTACATTACCTACTGAAAGTCATTCACTTTTTTTTTTATGAGCAGTGCTTCTTTAATAACACCTCAGGGTTGGTCTGAGAATAAAAACAGCTCTTTAATGGATCACATCACCAAAGAGCGCATGTGTAAAGGTGGACACAATAACCATAAAGCAAAAGAAACACTTAACTTGTATAGTATTGTATGCCTCATTAAAAAAGTAAAAACTTTCCACTGGTACCATTCAGGAAGATAATTATTTGCCTTTTTACTTTTTTCTGCAGCTATTCACACATTAGTGCAGGCTTACTGTGCAGCTTAATCCCCTTGGAGTTCATGAAGGAAGCAGAGAGATTGGCACTAAGCATATGTGCATGCATGCATGTTGCCTTGGGAGCATGCATGACCACACTTGTACTGCATGCTCTATAGATGCTCAGCACTAAAACTCTTGCTGTTCAAACAAAGCTGTAGTAAAGATCCATTTTGTAACATTTTGTTTGCTTATGGTGTTTCCACTAGCAGCATGCTCATCTCATTGAGTCAATATCTGTTTTAGGGCTGAATTGGGCAGACAATTTCACAATGTGAAAAGGGTGGGATTTTAGATGGCTCTTCACACTTTGACCAAATCTCATCTGTTTCGGGTCATGTGACGTCCCATTCACACAACACCATCATTTTATTACATTTTTTCAAATTGAAATATCTGTCTCAGGGCACCTGGGATTTAAATATGTACTTGACAGTCTTTGAAATTTCAGCATTAGTTTGCACAGTACAGATGTATTAAAAGTCAAATTTGTTTATATGGAACAATATCATCCTATTTTTATTACACACAGTTATTAATTTCTGGTTTAGTTTGTGTCAATCTCATTTGCTGACTCACAGCACTGTGAGAGTCCATTCAGTTTGCAGGATCTCCCAGCAGGACATGCCACAAAAAAATGGAAACAGTTTTGAACAGAAAATTAACACACAAATAAAAAAAACCATTAGGACATCTTTAATGAACCCACCTGCTAACAAGTTGATTGCATCTGAGTGAAATTGTTTTGGTTATGCAAAATTAGACAAATATCATATTCCTTTTACAGTGTTAATTTTATGTGCTCAATGCAATGTAGTATGTCAAATGTGCCAATAAACACTAATACATATGGCACTATGTTCTTTCCATGCGTAGCATTAATAATATTAAACCAACTCTCCTGCAATGCAAGATGCGAGTTAGAGATCAAGAATTTTGACAAGCAAAATATTCAAATATTAATCTTACATAATATATAATATTAGCAAATTAAACACTTAAATTGAATGGTTATTTATGATTACTTTTCACCCCAGCACATACAAAATTGAACCAAGGGTTCACTGCAAATGGGAGTTTACACACACCCAGTAACTCACACAGAATTATTCACTCACACAGTCATTCACACGAAATAGAATACAGTCACACATTCAGTCACTCATTTAGAAACACACTCAGCCAGTCACACATACAGTTACACAGAATTGCACACACACACAAGTATTCACACAAAATTTAAAACAGTCACACGTACAGTCACTAATACAGAATAGCACACACTCACACAGTCACATTCAGCCACTTACACAGAATAGCAAACAGTCACACATATTCACATAGAATAATACATTCATTTATGCAGAATCACATACATACTCACTCACATAGAAACATACATATTATTAAGCACAGCGACACACTCACACCACCAAATCTTTCTTGGTTTGGTTTGTGTGGGAGGTCCCACATTGTCCAGAATGAGTGAGAGGTTGGTTGAGACTTTCCCTCTAACACTGTGTGGTCCTGTGCGCCACTCTGAGTCAGATCACCAGGATGTAAAACCCCACACTCTGAATCACTGGAAAGTACAGGAGCAACATGAGGAGGAAGGTTCTGTGAGGCACAGAAATTAGCCACTCATCTTGTGCTACAGTGCTGGAGATATTAATGTAGCAATAAACATACAATTGGTGTTCATGTCTAAAGCAGTGTGAAGAAAATCCAAAGTCAGCGACACAATCTGTATTTATAACAAACTGATGTAGGGGACGGGAGGAGTAGCAGATTAAGTTAAGCTCTTAGTTATAGGCCTGGTCATCTCCCCAGCCATCTCAGCTCTCTCAACATCAAATTTGAATAGCTTGACAAATCCAGTAACACCTGAAAGATCCACCTAATTGCACCCACCTAAATGGACCTCTGCGCACTTAACTGCCACAGAAACTAATTAACTTATTTCAGTGCATGCCTTGTGATAAATGACAGCACATGAAATATGCTTCTATGTTGTTTCAGTTTCCTGAATTAAAAATATTGACTTTCCTCATTTAAGCGGATACTTGTGTGTCATATGCCATCATATCAAATGCATTGGAAACACCAATACTGATCTACTGACCCAAGTAATATACACAAATTTCCTTATAACTGACCATCGTGCAAACGTACAGGTCAGTTTACAGATTTACAAAAGTGATTTGAAATTGATTGGTTATTTCCCCCCACCTGCCTCTCATTCAGAGGCATGGCAATGGTGTTGGTACAATTATTGCGCTGGAGAAATATTTGTTGGGTATAAGTTGTGGATAATTCAGCTTGCGATCAGGGCCCTCTATTTCATTATCCGTCTTTCTTTACTTCTCTAATGTAGTATGTAGTTCCACTCTATGCTCTGTACCAAACGCTACGTAAATTATGCTATTCAAATAAATTTTCATTTTGTGTAATTGCGGATCCATTAAGTTCATAAGTCATTCAGTACTTTGTGGTCCACATTGCATCAATGCAATTATCAAACAGCAACATTGTGCACTGGACATAAAATTATATTATATTGAACTTCACTGATTTTGTTTTGACTTTTATTGTAGCTAACAACATTCATTTGTATTTTTACCAGCGATGTTGGAGATTGGAGACTGCATTCTGTGTCTCCAGCCCCAAAGTGAGAAATGTGTGCTGTAAAGTCACTAGGGGATGGCACCCAAAAACACAATATTTCCCAAAATATCCCAGTCGCACTCGTTTAGTTAAATATTTCATAAAATAATCTCACATAACAAAAACAAAAGACATATCTGAAATCAACAATACAAAATAAAACATTTTCTCATTTTTTGGTGGGCGTGTCCCTTTAACAGTGCAAAACATTGCCCGATGACATCACTATAGAGACAGGAAATTCCATTCATTTGATATAAAATAAATTAATCCCAATTCTCCCAATAAACATATTAAATGAGTTAATGGAGAACATAGATCTGTCGACTTGGAAAGAAAAAGGAATACATAATATTGAAGATGTATGTGAAAACAACACGATTAAATCGTTCAATGTATTACAGGATCAGTGTGACTTAGCAAGATCTGAAATATTTAAATATCTAAGAATAAAGGGATTTCCTGTTCAGAATTTATATTTAACCCAAGAGCTAAAACCATTAGAATTAGTAATCAGAATGCTAAAACAAAAACACTATACAAAAATGGTATATAATTCTCTACAGGTAATTAAAGAAGTGACACAAAACTTCCCAATTATAGCAATCAAAAAATGGGGAAAGGATTTACAAATGGAAATAGAAGAAGAGGAATGGTGCAAAGCTCTAAAAAAAATTGTATAACGCGATCTACTGTCTTAACCTTAATGAGACACAGTTCAAGTTGGCGAATACATGGTACTTGGTCCCCATAACAATTGGGGGATGTACCCCATTACGCCGGATTCATGCTGGAGGTGTGGACAGCATGGAGGAGATTTCATACATATTTAGTGGGGATGCACAATTCCATTCACTTGAATGGCAACATTCTCATTGGTTCCTGCAGCAAAAAAAAAAGGAAATTACTTTTTCTCAGCTAGTGTGGGCAGTCCTGGTTTCTTGCAAACTGAAGTAATTTCATCTAGCTGTAAGTTTTTTATATATATATTTTAAGCAATACAAAAAGTAAAAAAATGCATTTTAAAGTACTTTAAGCACTTTAACCCCTTCCCAATGCTAGGAAGTTCTATGCTGTCCTATGCCGTCCTGATTTTAGAGTGTCTAAAAGACGCTAGGACGGCATAGAACAGCCTATCTTTAAACAGGGACTTGCAACGGAATCCTACCTGCCAGATGAGCGAGCACAGGCTAAATTTCGCAAGCCAATCACCGATCACCACAGTGTAATCGGTGGCCAGGAACAAAATATAGCTTTTTGGTGCTTTCTTTGTCAGGGATGCAAGCACCATGCGTCACAAAGGGGTTAATATGCATTAACATTCAGAAGAAGCATTTTGGGCACCAGACAGTCCCTTTAAGGCAGTGTATGCTCTTTGGGATGATGTTCTATTATCTTGAAGCAGTTGTATGATGTAGAAGAGAAATAGATTCTATATACAAGAATAACTGCTTTTCAGTTATTCACTGAACAACATTAGTCTACACTTCAGTATAGAAAACACCATATAATAGACGACATCAGTCTAGTAAACACCATATACTTGACAACATTCTATTAAAATCTAATTCTCTTGATATCATTGTATTTATGAAGGATAATGATACATCACATTATTTAATTGTAATCACACTGACATTCAAGGGTCTATCTTTAGGTGATCAAAAGTACAAATTATGGAGAAACTCTGGCCAACCAATTTAGTATGGCTTTCACAAATAAAATAGTGACTAAATAGGGCTGTGATACCTAGCTAAACTGCATATTTGACTGTATTAATACATTAATATTTTAGATCTTCTTCATCCAAAGAGAAATCTGATTGCCATTGAAGTCAAGAAGAATTCAAAATAGCTTACTTTAATTTTTTTTTTTTTTGCCTTCTTTTGGAGCAAAAGCAGTAATGATAGGTAGAAAGTTTGAACTTGATGGACTTACGTCTTTTTTTGCAACCTAAATTATTATGTTACTATGTTACAAAAGTATTTATAAGCACAAATCTACCCACTCATTGCACTTAAAAGACATAAACATTGCAACCTGCTTAATATGCTGCTTGGTATTTCAAAACACACATCTAACCAATCACTGCACTTAACGATATAAAAATTGTAACCTGCTTAACATTTAAGATAAATTTAAGCTAAAGGCAGTTATATTATTAATATATAATTCATAGTAGTCAAAAGGAACATCTTCACTTGGATGACAGGAATACATTGCAGCAGTGCCTTGTTGAAAGTAATGCCTTTAATAAAGCTGTCTGTTATCAGTATTGTTTGTGACTGTCAACTTTTATTCTATTCGATACATCTTGTAGATCAAATTAACATAACATGCATTGATCACAAACATGAGCCCAGAAGAGATGCAATGACAGCACACACCAAATACCTTAGATTCTGACCCTTATTACCACTTCTAGGCCTCAGTTCTGTGGATTCTGGTTTCCCTTATAACCCATGGAGAAAGTGTCAGCATGGCTAGGCTCTGCATAGGATAGAGGCAGTGGTTTTCCACTATGTGCTATTACTGTTAAGATGCTTTAGATGTCCTGAGGGCTGTTGTTCATTTACATAGATTTTTATCTTATTTTATCATTCATTAAACCTCTTCTGGGATCTAAAGGGCACAAAGTATTGAACTTCCCATAGATTTCTTGGACAGAATTCCCAGTGGTCATAGTGTGTCTTTTGCACATTTTAATAATAGGAGTGGAATATACAAAATATCTTCTAAAACTGTTGGTGCTTTCACTTGGGAAAGGAATTTAATCCTTCGGATGTTAAGCTCTCATCAGCTTTTTCCCTAGCTTATTATTTACCAGCGTATATTATGCTCTTATAGTTATTCTCTTATAGGTCAAGATACATTGACCAAATAATGAGGGATATCCCATAATATAGGGATTGTCACAATGTCAAGCAATAGAGAATGAGATACTATAACTATATGCTTTTTGCTTATCATTTTAAAAAACACTAATTTGCACTGCTCAAAAATAGCACTGGTAATATCTGTCAAGCCCAGGGGCTCACTAATACCTCTCACAAGGGGTCCCCACATCTGAGGCCAACTCCAGGCCCAGGATTCATGTAAGGTTCGGGGGGCATGTCCTCACCCCCAACAGATGAGTCCTGTCCAATGAGGCTGGGTAAGAGGGTGGAGTTGCAGCCACTCCCTCTCTCTATGCTCATTGATGGAGGGGGTGGCTATCAGGTGCTGAGGGGAGGAGTCCCTGGTTGACAGCTCTTTAAATCCTTTGCACACCCTCCAGGTAATGATTGCTTGTTAAGCTGTGGTATCTGTTTTCTGTCCCTTTTACTCCTGTGTTATATTGCTGAGGTTATTCCTGAACTCCTGGCTTCTGACCTGTGGCTTCCCCTACCTGCTTTCCCCCTATATTTTGGCTTGTCTCTCTCACTTTCGACCCTGACCCTCTGGCCTGTTTTTGACCTCACTGCCGTAGCTATCCACCATGCGCTATATTGCCAACCCAAACCTGACAATTTCATTGTAGTAATGACATACACCAATAATCCGCATTAGTATCACAGCTTGCTGGTAAGTGTGCATTGCTCACTCCACTCAACACATGGTCTCCCTTGTTCTCTAAGTATAATTATTGCACAAATAAAAGTGTGGAGAGATAACTTACATTAGTCTGTAAATCTACATCTAAAAATATTTTTTAAATTAGCACATAATTTAAAAATCATTATTTGGATGAGATGCTTGGGGAAGTAGCAAATGTGCGTAGTGTGAGCACATAGTGAGCAAACGGGGATATGCTTGGTACCAAGGAGCTCCAGAGACGTAGAATGTGATGCTGCCAGACTTTGATTAGTAGAGTTGAGCGGACACCTGGATGTTCGGGTTCGGCGGTTTCGGCCGAACTTCGAAAAAAAGTCCGGGTTCAGGCTCAAACTTGACCCTGAATTTGACCCCGAACCCCATTGAAGTCAATGGTGACCCGAACTTTTGGGCATTAAAATGCCTCTAAAAAAATCCTGGAAAGGGCTAGAGGGCTGCAAAAGGAATAAAATGGGGGTAAGAATAGGACAAGTGCCCTGCAAACAAATGTGGATAGGGAAATAACTTAAAATAACATAAAATACATAAAAAATAAAAATACAGCTGAGCCATAAAATATAATATAATCTAAAGCATGGCTGCCAGGAGGATCAACAGAATTATCCATTTGAGAGAGGGTTGGAGTGCAGGGTATTCTCTTTCATTGTTCAAACTGAGCTCAACTCCTGATGCATGGAGAAAAGGCCTTCACAAGCCTCTGCTATTGTGTACATAGTTTATACTAAGTGACCCATAGGTTGAGGAGGCGGTGACCGTGGCGGTGTAGGTGGAAGCGGCGGTGGAGGAGGTAGCCAATGCTGTTTTTTATTTGTTTGTTTGTTTGTTTTTTTAAATTGGGGTAGCCCCCAAAATATTGGGACATATAAAAGAAGAAAACAAATAATAAATGCACTTGAGTATAACAATGGTTGGGTGAGGCCGGTATAAATGTCTATTCTGCACAAGGTACAGACAAGTCTGGTGGGATCCATGCCTGGTTCATTTTAATAAACGTGAGCTTGTCCACATTGGCTTTGGACAGGCGGCTGCGCTTGTCTGTGATAACGCACCTGCCGTGCTAAACACACGTTCAGACAATACACTGGCTGCAGGGCAGGCCAGCACCTCATAGGCATAAAGGGCAAGCTCAGGCCATGTGCCCAATTTGGAGACCCAGAAGTTTAATGGGGCAGACCCATCAGTCAGTACGTGTAGGCGTGTGCACACGTACTGTTCCACCATGTTGCTGAAATGCAGCCTCCTGCTAAGACGTTCCAAATCAGATGGTGGTGCTGGTTGTTGTGGCGTGCTGACAAAACTTTTCCAAATTTCGGCCATGCTAACCCTGCCTTCTGAGCTGCTGGCGGTGCCCCAGCTGCGTTGCAACCTCTTCCTCTGCCTTCGCCTTGTGCTTCCATTGAGCCCCTGGTGTCAGTTGCGAATGCCCTCAGCAGCGCGTCTACCAGCGTGCGCTTGTAGTCGCGCATATTCTGATCAGACTCCAGTAAGGGAATTAAGGATGGCACATTGTCCTTGTAACGGGGATCCAGCAGGGTGGCCACCCAGTAATCAGCACAAGTTAGAATGTGGGCAACTCAGCAGTCGGTGCGCAGGCACTGCAGCATGTAATCGCTCATGTGTGCCAAGCTCCCCAGAGGCAAGGACAAGCTGTCCTCTGTGGGAGGTGTATCGTCTGTGTCCTCAGTATCCCGCCAGCCATGCTCCAGTGATGCCCACGAGCTGCGTTGGGTGCCACCCTGCTGTGAACACGGTTCCTCCTCTACCTCATCATCATCCTCATCATCCTCCAGAACTGTGCCCTGGCTGGACAATTGTGTACCTGGCCTATGCTGGTGCAGGAACCCACCCTCCAAGCCACTTATGAAAGACTGGCCTGATAACCGTGGAAATGACCCCTCTTACTCCTCCTCTTCTTCCTGTGCACACATCCTCTTCCATCATCGCCCGAAGCGTTTTTTCAAGGAGACATAGAAGCGGGATAGTAAGGTTGAGAACGGCGTCATCGGCACTGGCCATGTTGGTGGAGTACTCGCATGGAGGCCCACTCATTGGTGGTGAAGTGGTGCTGTTCCGCAGAGTGACTGACCCGTGCGTGCTGGAGCTAATACTCCACTATCGCCTGCTGCTGTTCGCATAGTCTCTCCAGCATGTGCATGGTGGAGTTCCAACTTGTGGGCACGTCGCATATGAGGCGATGAGCGGGAAGGCCTAAGTTACGCTGCAGCGCAGACAGGCGAGCAGCAGCAGGGTGATAACGCCGAAAGCGCGCACAGACGGCCCGTACTTTCTGCAGCAGCTCCGATATATCCGGGTAGTTTTTCAGGAATTTTTGCACCACCAAATTCAGCACATGCGCCAGGCAAGGGATGTGCGTCAAACCGGCTAGGCCCAGAGCAGCTATGAGATTTCGCCCATTATCGCACACCACCAAGGCTCAGTGGCAACAACCACTCATCGGTCTGTTGTTCCAATGCTGTCCACAGCTCCTGCACGCTGTGGGGTTTTTCCCCCAAACATATGAGTTTAAAAAGAGCCTGCTGTCGTTTCCCTCTGGCTGTGCTGAAGTTGGTGGTGAAGGTGTTACGCTGACCAGATGAGGAGGTGGTAGAGGAGGAGGAAGCGGAGGAGGAAGCGGAGGAGGAAGCGGAGTAGGAGGAGGCAACAGGAGGCAAAGAGAAATGCCCTGCAATCCTCGGTGGTGGAAGGACATGCGCCAAACTGCTATCCGCCTCAGGCCCAGCCGCCACTACATTTTCCCAGTGTGCAGTTAGGGAGATATAGCGTCCTTATAGAACTCCTTGGAGCTGGCTTTGGTGTGCTCGGTCCCTGCACCCTGGTTCCTCTTATGCTGTGCTGGTGCCTCTGTGCGACCACCGCCTCTTCCTCCAAACTGGACACTTCACTCGCATGACCTTGATTCCATGTGAGGTCTAGGATCTCATCATCCTCCACATCATCTTCCACCCACTCCTCAACCCTGACCTCCTTACCGGTCTGCACACTGCCGAAAGCCACAGCAGTTGGCACCTGTGTTTCGTCATCATCAGAGACATGCTGCGCTGGTCCTCGCATGTCCACATCCTGACACATAAGTGGTTGTGCATCAGTGCAATCAATCTCTTCCACTTCTGGGGCAGGGCTAGGTGGATGGCCCATGGAAACCCCGCCAGCAGAGTCATAAAAAAGCATAAGAGACTGCTGCATGACTTGTGGCTCAGACTGCTTGTCTGATTTGCAAGGGGGTAAGGTGAAAGACAGATGGCCATGGGCTGCAGGTGCCAACTCTGAGTTTTCAGAAGGGTCCGGGTGGGAGACAATGTGAAGGAACTGGAGGCACTGTCAGCCACCCAATCTACTATCGCCTGTACTTGTTCTGGCCTCACCATTCTAAGAGCGGCATTCTTGCCTACCAAATAACGCTGAAGGTTCTGTCGATTACTCGCAGAAAGGTGTTTCACTTGTGCGTGTACCTGGCACAGATCGACCACGTCCTCTCCTTGCAACAGGAGCTCCACCAACACCAGCAGCACCACGACCAGGGCCACGTCCCTTATTTGATGCTCTCCTCATTCTTTGCGTTCACCCACCAAAGTAACAGATGGTTTATGTCAGGCGACAATGTAACCGCCAATAGTCAACAATTTTTATTTGTATTTTTTTGTTTTGTTTATTGGACTGCAAGAAATGCACCGCAGGCCGCAAATGTACTATTTAGCACCCAAAACAATTCGAATTTTTAAAAGTGAGCTGTAAGCACAGTATTTGACGGTTCTATTTGACTGTCAGATATGAAGTATAAGAACACAAATGTACTATTTAACACCCAAAACTATTAGAATTTTTCAAAGTGCGCTGTAAGCACAGTATTTGACGGTTCTATTTGACTCTCAGATATGAAGTGCACCGCAGGACGCAAATGTACTATTTAGCACAAAAAAGTGTGATTTTTTAAAACAACAACGTAACAGTAGTATTTAAGGGTTTTATAAGTCTGCAAGAAATGCAATACGCAAATGTACTATTAAGCACCCAAAAAATTGCAGTATTTAAAAATGCCTAGATGTTGCCCACTGACTTACCAGAACAGGATTAAAGTCATGTGCCTGGCACACATGCAGTTGCAAGTGCACTGCACTCTCTGTGGCACTGGGCTCAGGGCAGGGTACAAATATGTAGTATAGCACACACTAAAATAATCGCTGTAATTTGAATAATCACTGTAGTTTGCAGATTCAACACCAGAATTCTTTCCTAATCTGTCCCTCACAGCTGCAGCATCCTCTCCCTACACTAATAAGAGCTCATGTGATGTGCGGCACTACGTGACTCCAGCTTATAAATAGAGGCTGGGTCACATGCTGCACTGGCCAATCACAGCCATGCCATTAGTAAGCATGGCTGTGATGGCTTCTAAGGGCAAACAAGTCAAACGCTTGTTGATTGGCTGCCCTGCAGCCTTTCAAAACGCGCCATTAAATCGCTGAACATACAGTGAAATGTCCGTGTTCGGTTCTGGGGTCCAAAAAACGTAATGTTTGGTACGAACCCGAACTTTGTGGTTCGGGTTCGCTCAACTCTACTCATGTGTTGTTCTCTGTAGTTTTCTCTCTGGGCATGTTCGCGTAGACAAGCCAGTGGAAATATATAGGATTCTGATGCGGCCTCAAAACAGGGATACGTGCAGACCCAGGAGCAGTGGCGTCCCGAGGGAGGTGCGGGGGGTGCGGACCGCATCGGGTGACACCTCCAGCGGGGGTGACACCCTTGCTGCCGGCATCCCCCCGCACCGCGCTGCCTAACTTTTTTTTTTTCCTGGCAGCCTCATCCTCTGGATTTGGCCGCCAGAAAAAAAAAAAAAATCACCGCGACCGGATGTGACGTTACGACTGTGTTTCCCTCCTCTGTGCAGGAGGGAACACTACACGGAGACGTCCGGCGGGGGACACGGAGCAGCAGCCAGGAGGTAAGTGATGGGGAAGGGGGGAGGAATAACGAGCAGGGTAATGGCACAATATTACTGGGCTCTGAGTGGCACAATATTACTGGGCTCTGAGTGGCACAATTTTACTGGCACATGAATGGCACAATAATACTGGGCTCTGACTGGCACAATATTACTGGGCTCTGAGTGGCACAATATTACTGGGCTCTGAGTGGCACAATATTCCTGGCATCGGACTGGCAAAATATTCCTGGGCTCTGACTGGCACAATATTTACTGGGCTTCGACTGGCACAATATTCCTGGTATCTGACTGGCACAATATTCCTGGGCTCTGACTGGCACAATATTACTGGACTCTGACTGGCACAATATTCCTAGTATCTGACTGGCACGATATTCCTGGGCTCTGACTGGCACAATATTCCTGGTATCTGACTGGCACAATATTCCTGGTATCTGACTGGCACAATATTCCTGGTATCTGACTGGCACAATATTACTGGTATCTGACTGGCACAATATTACTGGGCTCTGACTGACACAATATTCCTGGGCTCTGACTGGCACAATATTCCTGGTATCTGACTGGCACAATATTCCTGGGCTCTGAATGGCACAATATTCCTGGGCTCTGACTGGCACAATATTCCTGGTATCTGACTGGCACAATCTTCCTGGGCTCTGAATGGCACAATATTCCTTATATCTGACTGGCACAATATTCCTGGTATCTGACTGGCACAATATTCTTGGGCTCTGACTGGCACAATATTCCTTATATCTGACTGGCACAATATTCCTTATATCTGACTGGCACAATATTACTGGGCTCTGACTGGCACAATATTACTGGGCTCTGACTGGCACAATATTTCTGGGCTCTGTCTGGCATAATATTTCTGGGCTCTGTCTGGCATAATATTCCTGGGCTCTGAATGGCACAATATTCCTGGGCTCTGACTGGCACAATATTCCTGGTATCTGACTGGCACAATATTCCTGGGCTCTGAATGCACAATATTACTGGGCTCTGACTGGAACAATATTCCTGGTTTCTGACTGGCACAATATTCCTGGGCTCTGACTGGCACAATATTACTGGGCTCTGACTGGCACAATATTCCTCATATTTGACTGGCACAATATTACTGGGCTCTGACTGGCACAATATTACTGGGCTCTGACTGGCATAATATTCCTGGGCTCTGACTGGCACAATATTACCGGGCTCTGACTGGCACAATATTCCTGGTATCTGACTGGCACAATATTTCTGGGCTCTGGCTGGCACAATATTACTGGTATCTGACTGGCACAATATTACTGGCCTCTGACTGGCACAATATTCCTGGTATCTGACTGGCACAATATTTCTGGGCTCTGACTGGCACAATATTACTGGTATCTGAATCACACAATATTACTGGCATTTGAATGGCACAATAATACTGGCATCTTAATGGCACAAATATATTGGCATCTGGCACAATAATACTGGAATATTAATGGGAAAATTGGCTGTGGCTTAATAATGACAAAATGATACTGGCATATAATTGGGCAAATTGGCTGTTATAGAGAGAGAGAGAGATGTCTGTATGTATAGATATGTATTGTTTTAGACTTGTACAATTGTCACCTCGTGGGGCTCCTGTGTGTTGTATAATTATTGGCGGCCCCATGTGTGCATAATTATGGGGCGCTTATGTGTGGCATATTTCTTGGACCCCATGTGTGGCATAATTAAGGGACTCTTTTTTTGTGGCATAATTAAGGGACTCTTTTGTGTGGCATAATTATGGGGCACCTATGTGTGAGTGGCATAATTATGGGGATTCTTTTGTGTGGCATAATTATGGGGCACCTGTGTGTGTGTGTGGCATAATTAATTTGACAGAGGTGAGGCATAAATAGTGGGGCTCTGGTGTGGCATAATTTATGGGGCTCTGGTGTGGCACAATTTATGGGGCTCCGGTGTGTGGCATAGTTATGGGGCTCCTGTGTGTGGCATAGTTAATAGGCCATCTAACTGGCATTACTAAGGAATCTGTTTGGCATTGTATTGGAGGAAATCCAGGGGGGTGACACCATGAGTTTCCGCACCAGGTGACACCAACCCTAGTGACGCCCCTGCCCAGGAGCACTGGGAGTAGAAACAGGGAAGTGATTTCTCTGTTTAGTCTTAAACTCCAATATATTCTGCTTTTTGGTGTGATGGATATTAATAAATATACTTCAATGAATATTATACGGCTTAAACTCATTTTACTCTTGGGAAAAAGGTATCTGCAAATGGATTGAACTTATTAACCACTATACTAATGGATGAAATTGTGAAGTTACTGCGGACTCCATTTTTTACATTTATTTTGACATAAAAGCAATCAAAAGAAGATTAACAATTGATTGAATGATCTGTCATATATATATATATATATATATATATATATATATATCTTTGTGCATTGGTTTAAGTGTAGAGAGAAGCCAGAGTGACTCTCGGTAAACTAGTTTATCATCATAACTACAACTATGTACAGAGGAATAACTGTACTACATAAACATAAACATAATTTGCCAAGTTTGCTACAATCTGACTGAAACCAATCATGTGCACGTGCAAACAGGATAAACCATACCCACAGTCTGTCAGCTTTGTAAAGCATGGTGTGGGTAACAAAACTGAATCCTTTTATTCTATCTCGAAATGCAATTAGCTTTTTGATGAAACATAGCATAATCCAACAATTGCTCCCCGAGGAACAACAGAATTATATGAAAATACCCTGTTAAGTTGATTAATTATTCAAACTAACTGAACTTATTAAGTGCTGGGGCAAGCGAACTAAAGTTTTGGGCTGTGTAATAAAATTTAACTATTTATTTCCTGGCTAGAAATGTAAGCAGCCCTTTCAAAAAAGTGGGTATGTGCTGTTCAGACCTTGAATCTAATTTGAACTGCTAAAATTTAAATTAGTCCTTTTGAAACCTACTAAGGCCTTAAAATAAAGTTTCTAGTGTCACAATTGCTTTTGGATGACTAACTGTATTATAAGAATACATTATATGAATAAATATTGCTTAGCCAATTACTGACACAAATTGACTGAACTTAGCATATACTGGAGTAACCTGGTATAGACCATATGCATTTACTCCTAGTCACTTAAAATCTGGGCTGTGTAATAAAATTAAACTATGTGCCCCTTGGCTTGAAACGTAAAGAGCCTTTTGTAAAATTATAGATTAGACTTTGTAGGTTTAGACTTTTAAAAAAAGTATAGGTCATTTTCAAACATATTACAATCCAAAGAAAAAAAATGGTTATCAGCATGATTGCTTTTGAGTGAATATCCATATTTTTTGAATATACCTTGCTAAGCTAAATTCCAATGCTAAGTGACTGAACCTATTATATGCTGGGGGTAATCAGCTGTAAGCTGCATGCATGAACTTCTATTCTTCTAAAAGTCAGTACTGTTACAAAATATAATCACTTTAAATTGTTTGGAAATGTCCCTGTAACCCTTCCCAGTTTGATGTGTGGTACCAATTGCATCTCTAAGATCATTGCTGATGTTTTTCCTCTTTGGAATTGTGTTAACACATGCCTGAATGCTCGAGACCAGCAAACTGCTAAAAATTCGGCTTTTATAGAGGTGGTCACACTTGCTGATGATCGATGTCTACATCCGCCCTCTCTCTTTATGGGACCCTGCTTTTTTTTTCTAAAATGGAGGTCTGACCCCCTTAATTATAGGACTTATTTATCTTATCTTAGATTCATTTGGCACAGGGAAAGTTAATAATAGCGGTAGACCTTAATAATATTTCTGATATAAATGTATTAATATATAAAAGAAATTAAGTACGGGTAAATTAATACAATCAAGATTTTGTGATTCAGTATTGTTTGAAGAACATTGAACCCCAACACAAAGGATTACTTTTTCGGCATCACAATCTTCCTATTCATGTGTAGATTATTTTTTAGTTAAAAAAGAACGTTGTGAAAAACCCTATTAGTACTAATAACTTGCCTGCAATCGAGTCTGACCATGCATCAGTAAATGTTTTGATTAAATCTAGTTATGGAAACAAAGTATTCTCTTATTGGAGACTCAAAGAATTTTTACTAAAAAATAAAGTAAACAAAGAATTGTTTCAGAGAGACATTCTAAAGTGTTTAAAGGAAAACCAAAGTTATATTTCCCTGTCCATGAGCTGGTGTGCACTTAAGGCTGTGATAGTGGTAAAACTTATAAAAATCACTTCAATAGAAAAAAAAAATACAACAACTGTTGGTAAAATTATCAAATCTTGAGAATCTGAACAAAAAGTAATCCCCAAGAGAAAATGATAGCAAAAATTTAAATGGTAAAAATAAGTTAAAAGTTAGTAGAGTAACTTATAGAGGACAAATATGAATGTGTTCAGGTTAAAAAAAACATGTCAGAGGAAATAAAGCAGACAAACTTTTGACAGACAAATTAATGAAACAAAAGGAAAAAAATATACCAAATAATATAATGATAGTAATGAATGAAGATCAGGAGCCACACAAATAGCAAACCACTTCTTCGAATTCCAACTCAAGTGGCATTTGACAGAGAGGAATGGTACTGCAATCAGCTGTACTAGTCAGGAAGTTCTATGCCCTTTTACAAGCATTTGGGCACTTCAGATTAGGACAGCATAAATATCCTACCATCAGTTGAAAAAAAAGAAATCTTTAAACCTTCTCCTACAATCTATCTACAGTGACTGCAGTGGATGGTACCAGTCATATCAATAACAGGCCAGAGCTTTTACCTGATTCTCCTCATAATCCTATTTCATGAATGTAGAGCAGGAGTCAATAATGTTTAGTATCCCCAGTGTGTGATATCTGTCTGCACAATGATGAGGAACCTTTAAGAAATAATAATATTCTACAATTTACAATATATGTTCAAAAGAATCACTTTATGTTTCTTTTTTCAAGATTTCTGAAGTACTTTGTAACAAAACATAAAAGAGTACCTTATTTCCAATCAATTAAATATCAAACAATGGGTCATTTATATTATTCAGGTTATTTTTCCTTTAGCCTGACCAGACATTTTAATTAGAAGCCTACATTTATAAAACATAGCTCTTCCACATGAGAGATTGAATGCAAAGAGAAAAATACACTTCACCCTGGCATTCCCTCACTGTTCCTCTTGAACTACAACATGAAGTAATCAAATAATTTGTTTCTCAATAAATTGAATTTTACTGAAATGCATTTTTGTTTCCATTACTTTGTTGATATGAAACATTGCACTTACTTTAGTACTAAAATAATTAGGTTTCATTTTTCTTATTTGCTGGTATCGGTGATTTTGTTTTAAATTATATTTTATATTTTTATTAGGCTTTTTAAAGGTTTGTTGATTAACTGTCAATAGCTAAACAACACCTAATGCAGCCAATTCCAAAACATGAACAACCTGATATATAAAGTTAAACTTTATATTTCTGCTAATTGCTTTAAATGTATCATATTTGCTAATAAATATTCCAGTGTTCATTAATGGCCACGATTTTTTTTTTCATATGTCAACATTGTAGCAAAGCTTTTTTTGCATACAAATACTATGTTATTTAAATTATCAAATTGCTGTTCTTTTATTTCATAGTATATGTTTGGCAACTAAGCCTATGTGTTCATCTCGTCATATTACCTAATGATTTTGATATTGACACTGGGGGCTCATGTAGTTTTTTTCTAACAATTATGTGCCATTTAATAGCTTTAAATATACAGTGGCAACATGGAGAAAAATACACAACGCCCAAAACAAAACCTCCCATAGATGTCAAGAGAAATCTTGATACTGGGAGTCCACTTCTCAGCCAGGAGGACCGAGACACATAGGAGCCTGCTCTCACCCAGTTTATTTCAACATGAAAAGATTGATAATACTCGGGGCAGTTGGCTTAATGCCATGGGTACCTTTCCATGTGGCCATAAGATTTGCAAAACGTGTAAACATGTCACTAAGAAAAGAAATAATTATTTCCAATGTCAATGGCAATAGTTTCTCCACTAGGGAATACACTAACTGTAATACCACATATGTGGTTTGTGTTATCACCTGCACTAAATGCAAACAGCAGTACGTGGTACGTAAATTAATAAAGAAGTCCCACATAACACCATACATTATAAAGAAGCAAAAAAACAAAAAAAAATAAAGAAATAACTGATGTCTACACTTTATTCAAAAATCTGTATGCACAAAGTGTGAATAATGCATAAAGTAGATCATGAAAATAAATGGTCCTCCAAGATATAAGTGGGGAGAATACATGCCGACATAAAAATAGAAAAAAGGATAAAAACAGAAAAAATCCACTGAACATCGCCAAGCTAGAGAGCAATATTAAACATACATATATACAAAAAATAAATACTGAATCGCCATAGTAACAGTAATCACCACAATGATAGATTATCTACTGTTATAAAAATTAGACAATAATCTTTAGCTGTAAGCGCGATGTCCAACTATGGCAGGCTTCAGAACAGAGGAATCTGTAAGAAATAAAAAAAATAAAAAAAAGAGAAAAGTTATTAAAAATATATACACAGCTGGAGGGGGCAAATAAGCACAAAAAAGTACTAAAAACTAGATGGATAGATGCGGTACCAAATATACAGCCAAAATGAATTGTAATAGAAAAATCCAAAACAAGTGACAACCCAATTAAAGTCACAATATATATAAAATGATGTAATTACAGGAATACTGATAGGTCCCGCTCCTCATTTAACCCCAGGGGGTGTAATTTCTGCAGAGTATAAATCTAATGTAACTCCCTCCGTTTGAGCAGGATAGACCCGTCCATCCCTTCCACATGGGTGGTAATTTTCTGGAGGATTTTTGATTCTTAGTGTGAATAGCACTTTTATGTCCTCGTAGTCTCACCCACATAGATATACAACAAAGGTATGCTGGCAGTTGAGATACTCATTGAGGGAAAATGAAATACCCCTCCTCGGGTATCTGAAATAAGGTGACACAATCACACTGTTGCAATTCATGCATCACCCACATTTGTGCATCCCTACAGGCGGTGTAAGCCAATTGATGGTTAAATCAGCAGGAGCCACCTCAGAGCCCTTTTTATTATCAGTAAGCAGATCACGTAGGTTGCGTTACCTTTTATATGCCATGAGGGGTAGCTGTTGGAATGATCCCCCAACTTTTTTATCTGCTTGCAAAACAAACCAGTATTTGTTAAGAATCCGCCTTCCCTGACTTGATTTTGTAGAATAGGCGGTTATGCACGGAATCCTGTCGGTCGGATTCTTCTGCTGTTGAGTGGTGAGCAGTTCTTGTCGGGATTTCGGTTTATCCCGTTTGGCACAACTCACAAGGGTCATGGGGTCATAACTTCTGGTGTTGTAAGACTGGTGTTACTTCTGTAAGTAATTGGGTCTCCCTTGAGAACACATCAAGTTGGCCTCTTGCACTTTGTAGCCCTCCTGTCACATTTGCACGTGTTGTTCTATTTTGTATTATGTAAGTGTCATGCTCATGGATATTATTTGACTACTGTGTCTGTAAGTAGATCTTGACATTATATTTTTATGTGTGGATATATCTATTGTCCATTTGTAATGTTTTGTATTTTTCTATTTTTTCATATGGCACTTTATTAATATTGCTATAGTTGTACTGTGTCCTCCTCCTATGCCACTTTTTACTTCATAATATCCCATTGCTGCTAATTTGTTCCACAGTAAACATGCTCTATTTATGGGACCAATTTTGCTTGTAACCTGATATATTGGGGCTGTTACAACAACAACAGGCATTTATATCTCCCAGTGGGACTCAAAGGTGGATACTTATTTATGTATAAATATACTTTATAGCTAATAAACTGGACATTAAAACGTTAATGGGAAAAAAGGTGTGAATTAGCTAAAAGCTTGAGCGAAAAATGTCAACAAGCCTATCTTAAAGGAGAGTATTCACTTTATGGGAAGCCAGTGGGGACAGAGGAAAATAGGCAGACCTCGGTACAGTGTGTTATAGTAATCCAGATGAGATGTCACAAATGCATGGAATAGAAGGCAATATCCTCTGGTGGGACTAGGTGATAAATCCTTTACCCTTAAATTCTCTTCTAGTTCTATTACAAACATATTCCAATAAATAAAGTGTTCTCATGGCCTAGAAAGCAGATTGCCAACTGAGCTACACAGAGAAACAAAGGTGAACAACTGTTCCCTGATTTTTTAGTGAATTTATGAAAGATCACAAAACTTGTCCCTTTATCACAATACTTTCTTTTCCTGCTAAAAGATGCTGTGCCCCAGGTACAACAACTTGATGTCCACTAACATTCTTCAACTGCCTGAAAGATAACTTACATACACCATCAGTATATTTTGCCTTCCTCACTGTAGTTCACACCCACTATTCTATATCTACTGACAACACATATGCCCAACAACACTTCACATTCCTATTCAGCCTTGCTTCCCACTCCCACTCTCTGTCTCTCACACCTTCCCCAGTGCAATAGTTTAGTTTTTCTGTCCCACTCTATGACACCTCATTATAACACCCCAACAACTCTCCCACTCTATAACACCCCAGATAATTTCTTCTCTCTCTGGTACACTTTTCCTCTCAATCCCCACCCCAGTTTTTTTCTTTCTACATTTTGAGTTCAGCTTCCACTTCATACTGCCAGACCCTCCCCCCCCCTTGCCATAATGAAATCACTTTATCCCAATAAAATTTCACTTATAGTTCATTCATACCTGCGAGACTCTCGTGAAATCACTTCTGCATACTACTCATCTTGCTAGTACACCCATTAATTAACATTTGGCCAAATCCACTTAGCTCCAACAAATATTGTTACTACCGCCACATTCCCCTTTGACCTTTTCACTCACACTTTGTATCTCCTGTCCCCCACTCCCTCTATATTGTAAGCTTGTAAAGAGGGATCTCTACCTCATGTATTAGACTGTACCCGTTTGTCTATCATAGTGTGGAGTTCCCCTCTATGCTTTGTACCAAGCTCTAGGAAGGTTGTCGGTGCTGTATCAATTAATGATAATGTAATGCAATTAATACCTTCAGTCCAACATGCTTTGCCTCTACTCCTAGTTAAGCTTCCCTCTCACTTACTCTTTATGGAATTCAGCACTCTTTCTGTAACTCACTCCCTGTTAGAAGTAGTCACCAGCATTGCTCATGATGGGCAATCACTGGACTTTGTGACAGACAATTAAATGATGTACTATGAACCTTCATCGACTTTGCAACAGAAACTTGTGTCCATGGACAGACACTTTGCCTAATTACTATTGCCTGTCTTATATTTGTTCTTCTCTTCCTCTCTCCCAGTTCATTTCTCTTCTCTTTATGCATGCCATCAGGCAGTAATTTATTTTACACACATGAATTCCACATACAACAAATTATAAATTATAATTATAAATTATTTTTTAGGCAAGTAGGCTGCAAATCCTGCCACATCACTCATGAGAAATTAGTTGCATTCTTTCTGACAGTGTATGACTGCTATATACTATCAGCCAAAGCTACATGTAACCAAAAAGTAAATGGAATGTCTTAAGTAAAAAAAAAAAAAAAACAGATATAGTGGCAATTTTACATGCAAGGGGTGCCAAATTATATCAATGCACTGGCCTTTTTTAAAACTACTGTTAGAAAATATTATTTTTTTCCCTGTCATTTCTTCATAACATATTTGAAATTTTCAGTTTTACATGAGCAAAGTTATAAATTGGATCGTTTGAGGTTCCAAATGCCAATTTCAATAATTATGTGAAGTCTTTTGAGTGACATTTGTGATTATGCTATTTTAAAGCCTTCAATTTGAAAAGTTTGCTTTATATTTTCGGCACTCTTCATATTTAAGCAAAATTATAAAAGCTTTTCAAGGATTATTCACACTTTATACAAATGTATTTCCTTTATGTTCTTCCAGAGCCACTAATGAAATGCCATTTTTCAGGATTGTATATTTTGTATACCTGAATACATTTAGTACAGAATGTACTGTACACTAATATGTTAGCATAACAAACAATATCAAATATTTGTCATGAAAGTTATGAACCATTTGACCACTAGAGTGGAAGTGAATTGCTCATTTGTTTATCCTACACCAAACTTTTTTAAGTATACATTTTTTTCTTACTACAAAACAGACATGGGTGATGTTAAACTGTGTAGTCTTAAAGGACATACAATTAAGTTATGTTTTATTGAAATATTGCATCAAGTGCAGACATTTTAAATAGAAATGCTTTGATGAAAGAATAGAAATAAAGTAGCTTATTGAGCCATCCTTGCTCTATACGGCTTTATCAGAGGGTAGACATGCTGGGTCATATGGATCAATTTCCCAAGTTTCCAAACAACATGTGATAGCTATACAGAAAACTTTGCAGAGCAAATAAGACTTAAAACAGTACTTTGTGTTCTTTCATTACAGCATTTCTATGAAAGATGCCTACACTTGAAATGATTTTTCATTTAAACAGTAGTTTATTTTGTCTTGACAGTTGTCATTGAATTTCATGAATACCCTGAGATCCACTCCATCCACTTATGTTACATAAGAACTATTTCAGCCATGTTCCATTTAAAAATGGAGGGGGGGGGGGGGGCATTTCAACTCAAGGTAGAACTAGAAATAAGAAAACGGAAGAGTAGATATGTGGTGGGAAATACCGTATTTGCTTGAATATAAGACAAGGTTTTTTCAGAGCAAATGCTCTGAAAAGGACCCCTCGTCTTATATTCAAGGTCGTCTTATAATCTGACCTCAAATCGATCCATTTTTTTAATATCGTAATTTGTATTAAATATTAAAAAGCAATTTACTTGTGAATATATACAAGTTAAACTTTTTTCCTATAGGGTAGTCTTATATTCAGGCTTTTACTTTTTTTCCTAAAGGAATATCCAAAGTTTGGGGGGGTCGTCTTATAATCAGGGTCGTCTTATATTCGAGCAAATGGACTCAATGGAAGTAAACACTAAAGAGATGGAGAATTGATGAGGTTGTTTATTGTTATTAATTATTTATAGACTTATATCAGAAATTAGATCCTGAAGATCCCAAATGGGAAGAAAAAAATATTGGAAACTGCACACACATGTTTAACTGTTATTTGTAGTACTTAAGAGTAAGATGGAAATTGAGGACATTTGAAGGATAATAATCAAGATAAAAACTATATGATTGATGAAGGTATTCACACAATGTATGACAGATTTGTACTCTGTATTGTTATATGTTAAATGTTATTATATGGATTAAAACCAAGATAAAGAACTATAAGCAATAAACAAAAGAACCATTTCAGTATCTAGTTGGCCTTATTTTTTGTTTTACTGTAAAATGAACTAATGTTTTGGGTGTTTTCCTAAAATTTTTATTATTTGCAATTTTAGTGTCATCACTTTTTTTGCCATATGATGACATTATTATATTCGGAAGAGTGAATGGAACCTAAACATAATGTTACCTTAATGAACACAACATCAAATACTGAATAGTAGCTATTTTGCTTCCGTTTTTAAGTGACATAACATAGCTTTCTTGCAATCTAATGTGTCCCTCATAGTGTTGAGCAAACCCGAACCGAACTGTTTGGGTTCGTACAGGACATTACGGTGTCCGTGCCACGAACCCGGACATTTCACTTTATGTCCGTGTTGGAGTTTGAGGTTCGTTTATAAACCAAAAGTCTTTAAAACGAAAATCATTTGGTTTATAGACTTGCGGTTTATAGAATAGCCAATAGCATTACATGTACCGTATTTGCTCGATTATAAGACGACCCTGATTATAAGACGACCCCCCAAACTTTGGATATTCCTTTAGGAAAAAAACTAAAAGCCTGAATATAAGACTACCCTATAGGAAAAAAGTTAAACTTGTATATATTCACATGTAAATTGCTTTTTTAATAAAATATTATATTAAAAAAATGCATTTCTTGTGTTTATTTCCTTTTATGTGCCAATGCTGCTTCTCTCTTTCCCTTGCCCCCAGCTTTGTCTCACTCCCCACTACCCCCTCGCCTGTCTCTTCCCCCCCACATGTTTCTCTCTGCCCCCCTCCCTCCCTTTGTTGCTCTGTCCCCCCTTCCTCTGTCTCTCCCCCCCTTCCTTCTCCCCCCCCCCTTCCTGCTCTGTCCCCCCTGTATCTCTGCCCCCCTCCCTCCCTCCCCCTGTCTCTCTGCCACCCTCCCTTCCCCTTACCTCGATCCCTGGTGGCTAGTGGAGGCAGCCGGGGGTTGTCTGCACGATACTTGCAGACATGCTCCATGCTGCCCGACACGGCAGTCTATTATGACGGACAGCTGGTCCGTCATAATAGTCTGCCGTGTCGGGCAGCATGGAGGATGTCTGCACGTATCGTGCAGACATCCCCCAGCTGCCCGATTCTCCCTGGTGCCTAGTGGGGCAGCAGAGGATGTCTGCGCAATGAGCGCAGACCTCCCCTGCTGCCGCCCGGCACGCTCGCCGGGACTTCTGTGACGAAAGCGGAAGTACCCGGCTTCTTCACAGAAGCCCCGGCAGTCGTGCCGGGCGGAAGCAGGGGAGTCTGCGCTCATCGCGCAGACTTCCCCTGCTGTCAGAGAGGGGGATCCAGGTCCCCTGCAGCTCTGCTGGGGACCTGGATCCATGTCTTATAATCTGACCTCAATTTGAGGTCAGATTATAAGAAGACCTCGATTATAAGACGAGGGGGATTTTTCAGAGCATTTGCTCTGAAAAAAACCTTGTCTTATAATCGAAAAAATACGGTATTCTATAAGCCGAAAGTCTATAAAGCGAAAGATTCGGTTTATAGACTTTCGGTTTATAGAATACATGTAATGCTATTGGCTATTCTATAAACCGAAATAGAGTCCCCATTCATACGAATAGGTCAATTGTTTCCGAAGTTTGGTCGAACCTCTCGAACCCGAACATCCAGGTGTCCGCTCAACTCTAGTCCCTCACAATTATTCAGATTTGGGACCAATGGGACTGAGGCACTAGAGGAAAATACATACTTTGCATGCATAATCCGATCATGCACATAAACAGTTTGATTAATCAATGCAATTGGTCAATCCATTGTTGTCAATTTGCATTTAAGAGCACTTTGCATGTGCAGCCGGCAGGGCCACTTTAACCAATAGACAAAGTGCCCCACACCTCACCCATGTCTCACACGGAGATAGTCATGCGTGGAGCAGCCGGCTGTGGCATTTTAATGGACAAACTGTGGCATATTTTATTGGGCAAACTGGCTGTTGCATATGTTAATGGAAAACTTATTGTGGCATGTTAATTGGTACATGACTGTGGCTCATTTCAATTGGCAAAGTGATGCTGTGGCATCTTCTGCAAAATAAAATGTACAATGGGGAAAAGTGACACTGTGGAATGTTCTGGGAGGCATTGTAGCTTATATCAGGGGTTTCCAACTTTTTTTCTGAAGTGTCACATGATAGTATATGTATACATGTGTGGGGGCACATTATTTTTGTATTTACAACAATGGTGCGGAGTAATGTAATACCATTCGAAAATGTTTGGTTATTTAGCAATATCACAAAAACAGTTTAGATCAAGTTTATACAAACAAAACTACAAATTTATGGGGCAGATGAGCATATGAATATGGATAGTTAAGAAAATAGGGCTGCACATTGCTGTCAGATAAGCCTCGCTTGGCTAAAGAACAGCATTTTGGATACCGTCTGTGTTATATACTTATGAAGCCAAAGCTCCCAATACCTTCGCAGAGGAGTCAGTTCTACAATGTTTGCATCAGAGCACAGATTGATTTGTTGCTATACTTACCTTATAAATATCCCTTTTCCAGAATTCCTCTCAGATACTGATCCTCCCACACTGACATCTTCATGAATATATAGATATTTATTGGGATAACCAATGCCCATGTGAGTGCCATCAGAATCAAATATGTGCATTAGGAGTCCCCATGCACTCATCACATGCACATCCCACATTACCATGATGTCACCATGAACCATATCATTGGCTTCACACATTGTCAGGGAAGCACTGGACAAGTGCTGAGTAGGACAAGACATATGATCAGAATTTAAAAAACTGAACCTGTGGATGTAGCATGTTCAATTATGTAAAATCTTTATAGAATTGAACATGCAAAAAACATGAGCATGCTTAGTGCAGCAAACTCCACCATTAAAATTAATTTGCTGCATCTTTATGTCATGATGTGCAAACCGAAGAACACAATACAAGGAAGCAGGAAAAGCTTTCACTAGTTCCTAACAGAAATTTTTTTGGGATAGTAATATCCTGTAAATGTAGGGTATTGAATAACATTACCACTTCCAATGTTTTTAAGCTACATGATGTTTGAAAGGGAAGAAATTCAAATAGGTGTCCTCAATTAGAGTCTGGTCACAAGAAGCAGTGAAAACCAAAACTAGATATTACCTAGAACTTTCTTGTAGCTGATCAAACCTACTTCTTCTTGTATATTTCTCAGTCTTTACATCAGACATTATATTAGTTTTGTGAGATCCCTATGACGTGTTTACTGGGGACGCTGTGTTTGGGTTGCTCAGAGGGCATGGATGCCGTCACCTCTGACACTCTTCAGTGAATCCCTAATCTCTTGCACTCTCAGCAGGGGCATCTTCCGTGTCCTCCATTCATGCACTTGATCTCCAATCCCTGTGTGCCTCATCATGTGGTTGCTTTATTTGCCTTCATCCTCTGTGCCACTGTATTTCCCCTTTTTTCATGTGTTCTGGACACCAAGGAGTCTGGCTTCACCCCTTGGTGTCATCATTAATGTGGTGTTTTACTGCGTGGAAGGAGACATTTTTAAATGTGTGGATGCGTGTTAATTTGAGGCAAGGTCTCTGTATCTCAAACAAAATTAAGGTTAACCCTAGATGGCTCACTATATGTTAAAATCTTTAAATGCAAACAATGGGCTATCAGGTTCCCAGCTAAGAACTTAACGTCTTTCATATGCTTCATTTAGTGTTACTGTAGCATTTTTGTTCAGGATATGACAAAAATTGCATAAATTATTTTCTGCTGGATCACATCAATATGTAGAACCTAAGTCACCAGTGATTTGGACCAGTAATAAGGGAACATACAAATAAACGTTGGGCTTTTTAAAAAAAAAAATATGCATACTTGCCCCCCCAGGTCTGTTATGTTAAATGCTAAAATATTAAAAGATGTGTTGCTGACAATCAATCTATATATATATTTGATTGGTGGAATTCTGAATTAATATACAAATTAGACCAGCTCACTGATTTGTCAAAATTATTAGCTAGCAAACCAACCAACTTCATTAATGCTATCACTGATTACAATGTACATCACAGCCCACCCATATGATAGCCTACTAATTTTTGTAAAATTTGGCAAAATGTACTTTTTTTTCATGGACGCATGTACAAAGCAGTTATCTGTGTACCATACACAACCTACATTCGACGCTATCGATACAAATGCTTTACTGGTTATAAAGTCTAACATATACTGTAATGTTGTGAAACTGGCAAAAAACAGATAACACTACAAGTTCAGATACACCGGAGCAGAAGGTGAGAAAAGCCTTGTTAGTTCAATTTACAGATTGTACTCTGATTTTAACTTATCTAATTTGCGTACATACATTCTGGACAGTGGCTGTTTTAACATTTCTGAGGTCTTTTCTCATTTTATTTACCAACACATATCATATACTGTTTTTATCACCATAAAATGGGCTTTCTTAAAGGGACACTACCACTTACATAAGATGTAACTAGATAACCTGGCCATTTAAAAACAAACACATATATAAATCATATGTCACTGTTTTTTTTTATATGATTGAATTAATTGCATACAAAAGCAAAAATAAAATTAGGTTTTTATCTCCTGGCTCCATTGTGTGAATATCTCACACGATGAAACATCATCCAAAATCTTCCAGCCAGTCTCACTTTACAACTGTGGCCAAAGCCTGCATGATGGTATCATAACGTGCTCCTCTGCTCTTACTGGCTCCTGTGTATTATAGTCTGCAGGACTAGGTGGCTGTGTTCCAACACAAAGAGAGGAGATTAACCTGATCAAACATGATCATAACTCTGCCTCCTTGTGATGTAATAGTTATATTACCCTCCCATTCAATGCAAACCTATCATCAGAATTCTGACTTATAGACTACATTCTGTGTGCCCAGCTCCAGAGTGAGACATTTGTGCTGTAAAGTCACTAGGAGGTGGCACCCAAAAACACTATATTTCTCAAATTTGCGTGCCCTGTCATACTTATTTAGTTACATATTTTAACTAAACTAATTATTATTAAATACAGTCACATAAGAAAAACAAAAGACATATCTGAATTCAACAATACAAAATTTAAAAAAACACCTTTTCATTTTTTGGTGGGTGTCCATTTAAGATACCATTGTTTTCATCATATCATATAATGTACTATAACAAAATCATTAAATATTATGAAAAAAGAAAACACTTTTTCTAAATTTGAACTGAATATTTGCAAATAGTAAAAAAGACTCCATCTCAATAGTTTAACATTTTGCCCTGAGTTCAGAAATGTTCATGTTTTTCTGTTGTTTTTGCAAGTTATAGGGCAACAACGAAAAGTAGCGTTTTTTTGTTTCATAACCATTTTCTCATACAGTGACCATAAACCTTAATCTAACCCTAATTCAAATCCTAACCCACCTGTAACCCTAAGTGGAACTCTAACCCTAATCTTAAACCTAGATCTAAGGTTGTTAGCTCGAGGATTAGTCTTGTCTTGTTTTTTGTAACAATGCAATGATTTCTGATCACTTCCGTTGCTCTTGCTGGATACAGGGTAGCGCAGCATTTGAGGAGCATGCTGCCCTCCAATAAGGCACCCGAGATAACACGTGTGGTGATCACGGTGCCCTGGGGGGATACATTTTGGTGTTGCATGATGCCTCAATGCCAAGGCATCATAGTAACAAGTGCAAAGCATAGGCATGTCAATTGTCACAAAGTGCTTATATTCGCGTGACATGTGACACGTCAATTGTCACATATGGGTTAATGCATGATTGTATTGCTGCCGTCATTTATGTTGTGAAGATCCAAGCAGTGAATCTTCACCTGTCTGATTTTATCATGGTGTTTTTCCAACAATAATGAATTTGCCTTCCCCAGAAATACATGATAAGTTTTTTTAGTGGCATCACGTTTTAATATATATTGACACGCAGTGTGAGGCAAGTCTATTTGTATAACATCACTTTGTAGCCCAGTAACTTACTTGCTCAGAACATTCCATGTGTCTCAAAGCCACCTCCACACAGGGAATTCTGTAGCAATGCAATCTATAAATGGTTTAGACATTCTTACCCCTGCTCCACCACGGAGTTCAACATTAATCATTTTCCTGGTAGAAATCTTCCAGTTTCAGTCTGATGAGTCAGGGGCTCGTCATCGTCTATACGTGCAAGTTTGTATGAGCTATGCAAAAGTAATAGGTTTCCATCTCTTGCAGCTGTGTGATATGCTAATGACTAGAGAAAGGAGGGGTTCAAATTACTGTGGCATCTTGGAATAGCTGAGGAATTATACAATGTAAAGGAACAGAAACTATGAAAAAGCACTATAAAAAAAATGACAAAAAATATAACAAATGTACATTGTCCTTTGTCACAGGTTATCCTTTATTTCAGCTCTGTAATGTGTCAGATTATTTGTTTTGTTGTGTTTTAAATAGTATATTACAATATATAGTTTGAGGCTTCATCGTTATAATTCATTCTGACATTTCAGAAAATAAGAAGCAAATTATACTCCCTTCAACATGACCCCTGTCAGTCAGGTGTAACTTATTTGTGACGTGAGACTTCCTCAAATCAGGGAGGCGATGCATGATTTGAAGTCAGGAAGGCATGATTACCCCAGGCCCCTCCTGCAATAGAAGAAGAGTATAAAAGACACAGCATGGCAGAGAGTCGACAAAAGCTGGTGTACAGGGAGAACAAATAAAGCCAGATTAACACTAATTACAGTGAAGACACAAAGAGAGTGACAGAAAAAGGGAAACCAGCACACTTAGAAGAAGAAAGAAAATAGTGAACTACAATCTACAGATACTAACGTAAGTATTGTTCTTTCTTTCTTTCATACAGCTGCATGTTACTTTAACAGCTCCCAGAAGCTCTCCGTGGTGCTGAAATCAATTTGATATACTTCTGCATTATACAGTGTTACAGTTCTATACTGTATGTGGTTTTTATTGGTTATGTAACTTATCATTACACATTAATTGGGGCTCAGTTAGAATTGAGGAAACAAAATTCAGTTTCTAATTTGTTTATGGTGTGAAAGGATCTTTGCTGAAATTGATGCAAATCTGTTGCCAACAATCTTGATACTGTGTTGCTTGTAAACATTTTTGTATATTTAAACATTAAGGTAAAAAAAAAAAATGTTGTTACATCTTTTTTAATTGTATTTATTCCAACTCATTTTAAGAAGTTTAGTTAGGATTTGGGTACATGTTTAATTGTTTGGAGTTTTGAAATGGGGAAACATTTATATATATTTATGTAAGCTTTGTTCTTAATGCTTCCACACAAACTAGAAGCATAAGTGACAGGGTTTTTTAGCATAAAAAATCTTAAATTCATTGCATACTCCTAATACAAAAAGTTCTAATGCCAAATGCTTACAAGCAATTGTTGCCACATGTATTGTGATTTCAAGCACATCTTTTAACCTTTTGAGTACCACACAAAAAAACACAAACTACAAAGGTTAATATGAGTTTTAATTATTTATAGCTTTTCTTTATTTCATCAAGTAGTGATGAAGTACTACCTGTCATTTAATATGTCGTTGTTCATTCTTGTTTTACAGATGCAAGGAAGTATGAGATTGTGGATGTCTGCACTGACTGTATGTCTGTCTTTGCTGATCTGTTTGGGAACGTTTGCAGAAGCTTATCCTTCAAAACCAGACAATCCAGGGGACGATGCACCGGCAGAAGACATGGCCAAATACTATTCTGCACTGAGGCACTATATCAACCTTATAACAAGACAAAGGTAGGAAAAAAGTCCACTCAGTTTTGAAACTGTGGCAGAATTTTATGAACCAAATCAATATAACCGACCTCATATTTTTCACTGTATAAAGATTCTTAAAGTAAATTTTTCTGTACATTTAAACTATGCTGTTGCTGTATCTATGAATTTATGCGTGTTTTTTTTTTGTTTTTTTTGAGAGCACTATTCATGGGTCTACACACTTTCAGAAAACTGCAGTGCACAGCACAGAGTACAATAAGTGGAGGAGGTATATTAGGAATTAGATTACTGACCTACAGAGCTTGCAATCTTCGCAAGACTCAGTACAATGATTTGTATGGAAAGGCAATATATTATGTTTTATATAATGAAATTGATTGGGCAAAATAAGATTATTCAACATTTATTTACAAATTCCATATATTTTAACAGTGTGGGTGTTTTATTATAATTGAAAGCAGAGGATTTTATTTTAGCCTTAATTACTTAAACATGTTTTATTAAAGAACGTATAAGTTCATTGCTTGTTCTGTAGCTAAGATATATATACTTATAAAAGTTAATTTCCTCGGATTTAAAATCATAATTTTTAAAAACTTCCCCAAATTGGTTTAGCCATTTATTGCAGACAGGGAACTGCGCTAGTTCTATCAAGACTCAGCGAAGTGTTCAGAATTCCAAGCTGATTAGTGGCGAGTGATGAACCACGGATATATTTTCAGCGGAATACATTGTGACACAGCTCTCACAAAACACTGTTATGAATTGATTAAATAATACAGAGGCAAATGGCATACACTGGAAAATCAGAATTGCCTGTAAGCACCATGCATGGGGAGAAATAATCTCTAGCTTTAAACTAAGCCCTTTTCAAATCTACAGGGAACCCATCATAGAGAGAAACACGCTGACAGAACAGCCCAGTGGAAACTAATCGTTCCCTAGGGAGTTTAACTCCTTAGTAAATATATTCAGGAGACAGACAAGAAGTATCTGTTGCGATGATGCTTTACAAACTAGGGTCAACTCCAAATCCAAAAGCAGGATTAACACTTTGATGACCTGAGGGAGGAGAAACATAGAGGGTTAAAGTAATTAATGATAGGGGAAAACACAAGCTCCAAATGTCCTTGTTATTTTTTACATATAAAGCAAACATACATCCCAGGTTGGCATAAATTAAAATTCTTCTTAGTTATTGATCTTGACACTGTGGCTTATATCAACCAGATGATGTGTTAAAGGAGAGAGTCCTTTACATTTTGGTCTAGTGTCCACTCAAAGACATCACTACCAGTAACTCAAATATAAGTACATCTCAAAAGAAACAGTACTAAACAGGGCTATTACTTGAACAATAATACAGTAAATATGTTTGTAGCTGGTGATTAGGAGGGTTCTACCTTCCTTGTCTTGAATCGGACGTATATGTCATTAGTATGTGGTTATGGGTTGTTGATTTTAAAAAAAATGCACATAAACTGTGCTGCTGACTTACATTGAGAATATGACTATTGATAAGCTCTGAAAGAACAGTTTGTCACTGATTGGTAATTGGTTGATTGTATAAATAATAGACATGTCAAGGCATGTCTTTTTAAAGCTATATATTTCTCAGTCTCATTATCCCACAAAAGCAGTAATTTACATACTTAATTGACACTTTAACTTTTAAATGGCACCAGGAAAGTACTGCAGCTGGGATAATATAGCCACAGATATGCAATTTGTAGATTTGACAATCTACGGTATATAACTGTAATTAGCCTTTGTATATTTGCTATAAGAAACAATACGTTTGGGGTAAAGTGATTGTTTTGTGCTTTTTTTGTGCAACAAATCACTAAGCTTTACCCTCAAATGTGTGAATTGTCCTTAATTACGACATATTAGTAAAATGTGTATGTCAGTGTGTCGTTTGTGTGTGTGTGTATTTGCATATTCATAATTAAGTATTAGGTACACTTAAAAAACAAACTTCCTTGTATATTTCTTTTACTAAAATGAATGGAGAGACATAGCGGAAGGAATGATAAAATACAACTGATAATATATTATGAATACTGGTTTACACCACAGAAAAACTATTTGTTTGCGCTGTACTCTAAGTATGACAATGTTAAGTAAATGACATCCATTAAAAAGGTCCTCTGTATCAAATGAATGTCTAAAACCATACTGTTATATTGGAAAGGGAATTAACAAGAGGAAAAATGGAGAAATGTCCCATCTGATTATTGCAAAGACCTCAAGTTGAGTTGGTCTAATGCTGCTTAGGATTATTTATTAAGACACCTTGTTCAGTAATGGCAAATAGTGTCTATATTGGTATATACATATATATTAGCTCAGAGTATGTGAAATAATGGATAGAAAAGCCGTATTTAAATACGATTTTAGACACCTATATTAAAACATCCTGTCCTAAACACACACACACACACACACATATATATATATAGTCCAAAATATTGAGTCATGATAGATTTTATAATTTATAGCACATGCCATTCTGTCTGGTATTAAAATGGTTATATCTGCTCTGAGCATGTAATCAAGAGTCACTTAAGAAAGCTGTATGATGCCTTTTTATGTGTGTTTGTGTTGCTGATAAGCTCTTCTATTTTACATTGCTTTAAATTGTTCAGTAATGGCAAATAGTGTCTATATTGATATATATATATATAGCTATATTAGGGCAGCATAAGTAAGATGTGAAATACTGGACACCAGTGAACTGAACTATTCAAAGAAAAAACGGCAGGTGCTAAACAATCTATCATGACTCAAAACTTTGGACAAAAACAAGAGAGTAATATATGGGTTGACCCATATGTTTAGTAAACAACACTAGAGAAATATGTTTATGATAAAGTGGAATATTAGAAAAGAGTATATGCTGAAGGAGAGTAGTGTGGAATAAGTTTTATTTTAGAAAAATATAGGTGGAGGCATAGAAGAGCCTTTCAGCAGAGGTAAACCCGTAAATATAGGAACTGCTTTAATATATATGAAATCAGACAGACCACAGTCTGAATTCCTTTTCTGCTGGAAAATTCAATATTCCACATCTTAGAAATTAAACATTATTACACATACCATTATAGGAGACTCCAAGATTTGTGTTTGGCTTTGTAAAATGTCAAATATTCTGTACTTGACATTTCATAATGAACAATAATATTTAGTTGTTTAAGCATGTAAACCTCATTATTGATTGGCAAGCTGTGCTTATGATGTATCCTATCTGTTGGATAAGACACAATTAATGATTTCATTACCATACTGATTTCTCATGGTTTTACATAATTAGTATATGTAGTTTACATGCATTGAAGGCTTATGTTTTATATGGGATCGATTGTAAGGCTTGTATGTCTTATTTTACAACATCCATCAGGTTTTATATAGTATAATAAAAAAACACTATAATAATGACCAGCAATCAGTAGAGTCCGATTATTCCAAGCTCTAGTTTGTTATCATTTCACCAAGAATGCACAATAGACATTGCAATGTCATGGTTTGTTTGTGTTGTGTATTATTTAAAAAAATATTATTCTCTTGAGGATTCCTTAGCTTTTATACTTAATGTGTAATGAAAATATTTGACATACAAGTTAATTCTTGTGTTAGAGCTTCTTGAGGTGTAAACGTGGACACAATATTAACTTTAGAGATAATCACCAATCGTGAAGTAGAAATACAACAAATATAAAGACAATGATATTCAGGTTTTGTATACTGTCACTCACTTTTTCAAAGAAGCCTACAATTCATCCAAAAGTAATCTCTGTCAAGATTCACCTAGCTTTTACAGTCCCCACCCAGAGCATTATTACTGCCACCACCTTCTCTTCCCGCCTTTTCACTCACCTTGTATGTCTCCTGACTTCCCACTACACTCCCTCCAGATTGTAAGATTGTGTGCAGGACTCTCTATCTCATGTATCGGTCTGTCCGTTTGTCTAATGCCGTCTGTAGTTCCATTTCCTCTGTACCTTACATTTTTGGCACTTTGCATTTGTAGTAACCTAATACTGTCTTAGCATTTAGTGGAGGGCTGGGAAGGGGGGCAAGGGGGCAAATGCTCCCAGGGCTGGTCTCTAACCTGACTCAGTAGGCTAGGGTTGGACCATTTTTCACTTTTAAATGCCCCAGTGTGCCAGACATGTTATCCAGTTTTCTTGCTTGTCTATCAATCACTGTTCTTTACCTGTCAGTATTTTTGCATTGCTGGTCTATCTGTGTCTATCTCTGATGATAACAGATGGACTGATGAAGTTACACTATGGGTCACTAAATTGTTTTCTGCCCCCCCTGGCCAAAGTTGCCAGCCATTCCCTGCTTATCATTGTCTGCTGGAGGAAATGAATGAAGGTCTATTAACTAAGACAGCCTGAAATTAATATATATGCAATCATATAGAGACTTTTCATCAGTAGAGTGCCAGAGGTTTGTTCACTGCCCTAAGGTTGTAACAAAAGGTTATCCAATGCACTGGTAGGCAAGGTAGTCTTCATCTGACTGACAATAAACCTTGTGAAATTGTAGGAAATAATGAATTATAACATTACCAGAGAGGTGTATGCTGCAATACATTGCTTAACCACCTGGCACTAAAAAGGTAGAGTTTTAAAGGACTAATACAGTAGAATATTATAGGACCTTAGGAAATGTATCTGTGAGATTTCAGAGGCACTAAGTTCTAATAAATAAGAAAGCTTTATTTCAAGTGGGTCTCTCTAGTTACTGTGTTCAGAACATTTACCCTCTACATGCTACAGAAGTGTACATTGCATAGTCCACTCTGAAAAGATTAAACCTTATAGGTTTTGTCAAATAAACCAGAACCTAGGGAGATTTATTTTTCTAAAATGAATACTTTACAGCAAATCATACATATGTAGACCTCTCACTTTCCATAAAAACACTTATATTATTATTTCAAAGGGACATACATTGTAAAGATAGGATTATTTTACATGGCTTGCAGACTATAGACATTTTTTCAGCCTAAAACAGTAGTAGATTAAAACATTACATGCTTTTTCAGAACGATTTAATCATTTTTCTGTGTGTTAAAGGTCAGTTGCCCTTTTATCTACCTGTATCATGGTTTATCATAGTTTAACCAGCTCCTATAGGAGAATTTCACATAACCTCAGGGCTTAGTGGTATTTCCCACAGTGCATTATATTTCATTTATTTCTATGTGTTGCTTTCCAATGTAATACACAGTATCCTAAATATGTAATACCTGTTGCTTCAGCATATAATAATTGGTTTATTGAAGTACTATTTTGTATAAAATCCTATCATTTCCTCTTGTGCTTGATACACTACCCCCAGTTCTGTCAAAATGATGAAGTTCTCACTAATGGAAAATGTCATATCTCTGTTTAATAGATATGGAAAGAGATCAAGCCCAGAGGCAATGCTCTCAGACGTTTGGTGGAGAGAAAGTACAGAAAACATCCCCCGATCTCGGTAAGGATTGGTTCATCTTATAATATAATTCAACACAAAATGGTTTCTTATGATATGTGCCTTTGAACATTTATTTCCATGATTGTAGTGATTGTAGACGTAGTCTGTGGTTTTTACATATAACTGTGTAATACCCTAAACATTATAGATAGCAGATTTTCCTCACTACATTACTTAAGTGGGATGCGATTTAATAATTATATAATACAGATGAAAAATTGTCATATGCTATGAACATGTTGTACATTGACGACTACGCCACATGACTATTTCAGAGCCATATAAGTTCTTCTTCCTCTGGACCATATATATCCCACTTTCAAAAGTGCCATATGTCTCTTAGTTTTTACCATTTCACATATCTTCCAGATTCCACAAATCCACCTTTGCACAAGTTTCCAGAGTCTCATATACCCCACATTTGTATCCAGTGGTACCATATAGCCCCTACTTTCCTCAGTGTAATCTATTCTCTCAATGTCCATGCTTAAATATATATTTCTTATTCCCCCACTTTCCACTGTGCCATGTATACACTCACCTTTCATTCCATTTTGCCATATAGTCTACAATTTCAACAATGCCATATATGCCCCCCTTTTCCACAGTCTCACCTCCTCCTATAATTAACCTATAGGGATCCGGCTCTCCCTCACTGAATGAGCATATCCTGTGTGACACTGATGACATCGTGCAGGATGTGTGGTAATTTCCTGTTTAACTCACTGCATCAGTCTCAGAAAGTGCTCCACTAGGCACTGAGGTAGAGCTGACAAAGGATAATTTGTAATGGATGATCTCTGTTCTGTGGGGGGCAATGGCTGCAGCCTTGCAATAAGGATGCAACCACTATAGATATGTCACTGTTGAGATCAGTATGTACAGTATATACTGTATATGTAGGTTAGCTTATGCTTTAATAGTCTTGATTAAGAAAGGACAGTATTTAAAGCATACATCTTCCATATATCACTTGTTTGTAGTTGCCTGTGTAGTTTTAAGATTAGTTATTTTGTACCAGTTTTAACTAATAATTATGGAGGAATTTAAAGAGGAGGACATATACATGTCCATCACCGCGTTGCAAGATGATTTACAGAGATAGGCAAATACGCAACTGTGTTGTTTCCGTGTGAATCAATGAAACATCAAATTTTACTCACTGATACGAGCAAACAAGGAAACAATTGTTTTAAAGACCCTTTAATAGAGTTGAGGCATATTATCAGCTAGTATATGAAGCATATGGTAGCCTGGTCTACAGATGTTTCATAAGGTCACACAATTTCATTACACTCATTTGCTATTGTTATTTGAGTGTATGAAGGGGAGAAGACATGCAAAGTCAGTTTGGCATTGGTTTTACTGATGAAACAGCCCTGAGCAAATCTAGGCATATGACACTTATAGTAATGTAATATTACTTCCATCTTCTTTTTGACTTTCATCATACTAATATTAATCATTAAATTTTTTTTTTAAAAAACCGAACTTGAGCTAATTTGCCCTTTGCACCATGACCAGTATGAAAGGCATGGAAATGCTTGGCTAGTGATAATGAGATTTTTGACTGCAGGTATGCACGACAGTGGTCCTGTATCAAAGAGGAGGATGCTAGCGGCTAACATGATTGTGTGATGGACCTAAGTCTGCTTACACAAGAACAGATGCTGCTATTACTTTAGATGCATTTTCATGAAGCTGTAAACAGAGATAACAAACTTATATCAAACCGGCAGAGGAAGTACATTCAAAGGATAATATGTTTTCCTAAAGTGCATTCAGCGTGCAGAGATGATTTGCTTCTGAAGTGTAAAATTCTTTCATAGTGCCCTGGAAAAAAAAGTCAATAAGCTTTTTGCAGCTAAAGCAAGAAAATAAATATGAAAACACAGGGTTTATTTTCACATTGGAAATAGTTATTTTTCAAACACTAGAGGGTAAGCAGCAAGCAAAATCACAGCCATAATACTGTAGTCCATGCAGAGAACAGACATAGTAATTCAGAAAATAAAAGACAACCCACATTAACAAAAAATAGGCAAATTTTATTTCAGATACTGACTTTCAGGTTGTTGGTGTGTGGCAATAATGCCAACCACATCTCCAGCTAGTGAGGAGATTATAGTAATCATCCCCCCCCCCCCCCCCCCCCCCAGGTATTGGCTGTGTGCTGCCACTCGCATAGACCAATGAAAAACAGGGATGTTGTTGGACTAGGGATGTATTGGATGTATTTTGTGCATCATTCAAATTACGCACAGTGCACCATTCAAATTACACTTTTAATGAGTAGTTTAATATTGACACTTACTCAATAAAGAAATGGCTACAAGACCACAAATGCTACTTGCCTCAATATAAATATTGCCCAGTAGCCAGCACCAGTATATATCACACTCCCATTACTGGACATTACTACACCTGTGATTTGGTGAAGCCCGGGACATCTCTGTTTGGAGAGATTTATTCATTAGAACCAGTATATACTTACCCAATATTAAACAGCAATAATAAAAATACAACATTTTATGTGAATGAAAATTAGCACAGTATAATCACATTTATACTTCCAATCCATAAACTGCAACTCATGTATCAGTAAGACAGTCCCTTAAGATGTAGTTATCTACTAACATTCTCTCACAGAACATTTCTTCCTGGGGTGATGTTCAGTCATACAACACAAACTCATTACATGTAACACATGTTCACACCCTTCCCCCTGCACAGACACTGTGTTCATTATAACCTTAGGTCCTTTTTATGGTCCTACTCAATCACCATGGTAACGTCGATGAGTAGCATTTAAGGTTATCCATAACTGTACTTTTACATTCAGAGTAGTTTTGTCTCATACAGTAGTATGAGATAGTGTACGAGTACAGTCTAGATATTTTGCATTCATTGCTATTTCTTGAAAGCAGCTTACCTGTATGCAGCACTAGTTTAATTTGTACTAGAAAACTAAAGACACCCTTTCACCTAAGATAGAAGTAACCCCGGTAACCATCTAAAGAGATGCCTGTTTTGCTCTTTATAAGGAAGTAACACTTTTATTACTCTCTAGCCTGATCTGATCAATGGAAAGGTGGAGCCCAGCAGACTGTCACTGTGCATAGTGCTCTTAGCTCAGGGCACAGCATGGCAGTAGTGTTTCCACCCTGCGGGCCAGTAGAAAAATGACTTTAGGCCAATGTTAAATCCATGGAGGCAATATCTTGGCTGGTATTTTGTTCAGGAAAAGGTGGCAGATCGTACATGGCAGATTTGGATCTCATATGCAGATAGTGCTTCTCGGAAAGGAAAAGGGGAGGGGTGAAAACACTACACTCATTCTAAAATAAGAAGACAGAGAAATGAAGGATACACTGAGAAACATTTATAGATGTAATATTGTACACTGTATACAATAAATGTGAGTTTATTTTTCTTATTAGCAATGCTTAATCAGCTAACTGAGAAATTCATAACAGTTGACCCTTTCTGGTACATAGCAGTAAAGAAATTATAGCTGTGCTTGTGTTCCAATGAAAGCAAGCCTCCCAATTGTACCGACAGTGGAGTCACGATCAGGCACAATCAGGCAGTCACGATTTTCATTCTCTAGTGTCAAGTCACTGGAGAATGAATACAATGCATGCGTAGTCGTCTGTGGTCCTTTGGGAGATATGGAATGCTGGTTTCTCTCCGGCAGAGAGAAGGGATTGATGGGGCTTAGTGGCCCATGGTGCAACCAACCATACAGAGATTGATAGACAAGACCAGTGGATAGATAGAAAGTGAATGCACTTGAGCATTTAAATTGATAAGTGGTGTAGCCTCAGTCCTCAGTAACTGAGCCAGTTAGCAAGCAGGCATGGGGCACATGCCCTCTGGACCTCACTTCCTTGGTCTCCAACCAATTGCAGGCATGTACGTTCAATATTACAGGTGGTATTAAGCTACCACATTGATTTGAACTGAGACTAGCCGTTGGGTGGAGAAAGCACTAAAAACAATTAATAGGATTACTATGAGAAATATTCATGCTTTCTCATGCAAACCAAAAATGATGTGCAGCACATTAATATTGATATTGGATGTATAACGTATCCTTGATGACTGAAGTGTCCATTTATTGGTGTGGTTTGACTTAATTTCACGTTTGACAGGCTTTTTTCTTGATGGGTTATGAAGAAGAATTCTGAGAAAATATAGATCAAAACCAAATATTGTGACATTTTTGTAGGATTAGCATTCTTATTAACCGCAAAGGCAGACTCACAAATCTAGCCATACTCATTTTGGATCCAATATTCAAAGCCAGTTGTAATACACTATGCACCCACTTCTGGTATAGTTTCAAGGAAAAATTATGATGAGTGGCATTAAGCGAGCGTAAGGTATTTGCTTCGTCCTCGTCATTTACTCAAACTGGGATTGGGAACAGCAATGTGGCTTCATACCTCACACTGTGGTCTGATTGGTGCATTGTATGATGTGATTAATTGCTCTAAATGAGGAGTTCCCGTGTATTCTCACTACCTATTCTTCATAACACTGTGAGCATTCCAGAAAGGTAAACAGATTAAAAAATTGGTTAACCAGAAGTTTAGAATAGAAAACTTAATACTGCAGTAACAGGATATGACACATAATGGTTGTATCTGCTGATTTATTGTTACGTAAAAGAGAGCCAAGTATGCCTTAGATAACGTTCCCAATTACTTAATAGTTTATGCATACCATACAGATGAAGACACAAGAAATATCATGCTTTCAGTTAGAAACAATTACTTATACATACTTCATATGTGAACATGCATGTGCAGAAAGGAGAAGAGCTTCATTATCTTTAAGATATAGGAGCTTGTATTTCTTTCTTTGTGGTAGAATGGTAAAATAAGTTATTGGCCTGGATTAAATGCCATTAAGTCTTTTTAAAGACTAATTCATTTTACTGTTTGTTATTCCAAATGTCAGTCAATCAGATGCCTCCTAAAGAAATTTGATATCCCAGCACAGTGATTTTCACTGCTCCTGCAACTGAGCAACTTAGAGGTGGAGGGTATTTTTTAAAATTAGTTTTACTGAATTTAGGAGGGCCGGGGGCATTAAGGGCAGCCTACAGCCCTTTGGTTATTAGGGTGGGCTGGGTGCTCTTTGAGCAGCCAAAGCCCCATGTATTTAAGGGGAAACAATGAGCACTTGGGACAGCTCCCAGTCCCATTTATTACTTGTGGTGGCTAGGGGCACTTGGCAAGCCTCTGGCTCCATGAATTAAAAAGAGGGGCCTGGGGCACTTAGCACAACCCCTATCCAATTTATTAAAAGGTGGACCAGAGGCACTTGGCCAGCCTCAGGCCCCATACTTTACAGAGGGGCCAGGTGCATAATGCCCATTTTCCAGCCCAATTTATAATTAGGGTACCAGGGGCTCCAGTATTTTTAGAAGCCACATTCTGTGCAAATATTGGCTGTGTTAAGCAATGGATACACAGTTTAGTTTTATATTTTTTGCCTGTGAGTGCTTATTGCTGCTCATTGAATCGTATTTTGTAATTATCATGAGTTTCATTGTGTGTATAGTTTTTTTAAATGGGTAAGTTAATGATTTTACTGCACCTGTTAACTCTATTAGTGGTGGCCATTCAATCGCAAATGTCCCCTTTTTGTTAGCACACATTTTAGCTTAACAGACAGATTTGAATCCAGGCCGTTGTCACTGGTTAAATTCTTGGATTCATTCAAAGTACATGTGATTATGTATTGGTAAAATGGTTCAATATTTTTTACAACTTGGCTCCTTTGGCCTTACATTTGAAATTCCCTTTTCAGTTCCCTGCATTTCTCTCTTTCTCACCTTCTCTCTTTTTCAAAGCCCATTGTTCCTCAGGAAAAACCGAATTGCAGGGAATTGACAAGGAAAATTCAAATTTAAGGCCAAAGTCTCCTAGATGGAAAATTATTATCAGCTGAAAAGGAGAATCTTTCCAGTTTGGCTACTTTGACCTTATGTTTGAAATTTCCTTGTCAATCCCCTCTTTTATAAATAAAGTCCAGGATCTCCACATATGTCTCCATCTCTTTTTCCTGTACATTTTTAAGTTAATTTCTCTCTAGTCTTCCCCCTTTTCTGTCTCTATCTGTCTTTTCTTTCTACATATACCTTTCACAGTGTCTTTCCCTTTATTCCACCCCTCCCAGTGTCCTTTTCCCTCATTTTCCTCTTCACTATCTTTTCCACCCTCCTATCTCTATTTACCCTCATTTTTCTACTGCTCTTTTTTTGTCTCCATTTCCCGTAATATATTAATAGCTAATATTTGACTGTCCAGTTCTTGCAGATTACATTTCCCAGCTGAATGGCTATCCATCCATTTATTTAGACTGCTTTCCTATATTCTCTCAGCTAAGAATCAAAGAGCTGTATTTTAAATATCAGCAATATCGCTCCCATTAATCTCTCTTTCAATCTCCAAAGTCCATGATTTCAGGAATTTCCCATTTGCTGGTTTGGGAGGCGGCAGCATTGGTGGTGCAGTGTGGGAAATCTGCTGACAGAATTGGCTAATGTTTCTCTCAATATCCTGCATAGTGTCAGAAAGCCAGGATATTTCACCCAGAGCTGTGATCGAGGGATCAGAAGAGGGCAGGAAGGGGAGTCTGTATCAGCAGACACACAGACTTCTCACCTGTCTAATGACATCTTGACGGCAAAGGGAAATCCTTTATCTCATTTCCACCAGCACCTGGTAGATCCAGTGGCCATTCAGGCACTGGAATGGAGTTACAGGACTAAGTGCAGATTGCTCAATAGGGGATACTTAGAGCAATGCTGGTGAAAAAGTGGCACAAACAGCAGCAACGGTCCAATTAATTTCAATCTTTTAAGAATTTGGGTCCAGAATTGAGCTTGATAAATAAGTCCCAAATTGGTTATGCCAAATTACAGGAGTTTGTCATGACGCTTTTATGGTCTTTTATGGTGACCATAGGAGTTTGTCATGTACTTTTATGGTCATAAAGAAAAAAACATTGTTATGCTGCAGGGGAACGAATGGGTCAAAAGGTTAAATGGACAGTCTAGTAACTTTAGTTTAAGATGAAGATTACAGTATATTTTTCCAGTGTGATTTGATGCAGGCATTCTGCATAAATCACAATTTTAATATTTGACTCAAGCCCTCCCCCAGTTATTACTCTGCATGTATATTTCAGGTGCTGCAGCACTGATTATATAGACACTGAGGATATAAAGTTTTGTTTCATTTAGTTGCTTCCTGTGCTTCTTGAATTGAATACACTGGGTGGACTCTGAGTGACCTTGCTCTTGTACACAGTAGGATCTCTTAACATTGCAACACTAGAGAGACAGGAAATTCCATTCATTTGAATGGCATTATGCTCACTGGTTCCTGCAGCAAAAAAAAAAAAAAAAAAGTAAAATGACTTTTACTCAGCTAGTGTGGGCAGTCCTGGTTTCTTACAAACTGCTGTAATTTCACAATTTCATCTAGCTGCAGGTGTTTTACATTTTAAGCAATCCAAAATGTAAAATATGCATTTTAAAGTACTTTGATAGCACATTAATATGCATTGATATTTGGAAGATGCATTTAAGTTACACTCATATCCAAATGTAGATGAAAATATTGTAATGACTTTCAATTTGAAATCAGGTGAGGTTGTTTGCCTCATTGCTGTCACATATTGAAATAAGCATGCTTCCTTGGTCCAAAACCATACCAGTTTTCCATTTAGTAGAGTATGGCCTACTCAATTATTTAGAACCTTTTCTTCTAGGCTTTTAGATTATGTCCACCATAGCCTTTCTAATAGATTTCACAATGTGAAGTTTGTACAGATGAAATATAATGTTTGTAATTCCACTGTATGTATTTTATGTTATTTTCTCAGTGCCAGGGATGATATAGTTTTACAGAGTAAAGGTCTTGCCAACTTTGGGTGTACTTTAAAAAGTAATCCTATTATACTGGAAACAAAATGTATCTGATTTTATCTTATAACTGAAATTGCCCATCTCTTTGATTCATGTTGTTTTCAGTTTCTGGACTTTATAGCTCCATAATGCCTTGTTGTGGTGATGAAAATCTTTTTACAAGCGAGACCTTTAGATTAAATTCTAGAACAAAGGTGAAATTATATTTTCTTTCTAGTACCTTTATTTTTTTGGGTAGGGGAATTTAAAAAGAGAGGGTGAAAGGAGTTATATGTGTAGCAAAACCCTAGTTGCTGATTGGCTCTACACCCAAATCCTTTTCAAAATAATATTTCTATATTTTCTTTTTTATTATTTATATATATATATATATATATATATATATATATATATATATATATATATATATATATATATGTTGGGGAGAACATGTTTTTAAGCACTTATAAAACTTCATTACGCTTCTTTACAATCTTGAAATGTTTAGCATTCTGTTGTTTTGTGTTACCCATAATCTTTAACTACCTCTCATTCCTAACATACATTATTTGACTGATCAGTATCCATCAAGCTTTCCTTACCACTTTTCAATTATCTAAAACTATTATCAGAACTTCCTTAAAATTCCTCAACAAATATTGTTTTATTGTACCTACGGCACTTAATCACCTATAATTAGTAGTAGGTATCTGTTAATACTTAATAACCTTGACCTGTATCCTCTTTTGCCGCCAATTTATTCACTCAAATATATATTTGTTTTTTCTCAGTAAGTTCTTTTTAGGTCTTTGCTACATTTATGATAGACTGTTCATTCAAAGAGATGGTATTTATCGTTCTATTCAGTTGTCTTAGTCATTGATCTTCAGCCTTGGCTCAAACACTCGGATGTATCATCTCCATCACAATAAATGATAACAATTTATGGTGCCTCTCATCTACCATTTATTAGCCCAGTTGATTTAAGTATCTGCACTTGTTTTTCAATAATAATGAGGATTTTTAATGCTTTGCCAAAATGGTAAATTCTGCCCTATTTCTATCTAGCTAGCGTATGGGTCAAGATAATGTCCCCCTTTATTAGTTATATTTGTTCTTTCCTTTGACCTATTTAGCCTGGTATTTAAACAAGAATAACCAGATACTCTGCTTGGAGCATTCACAAGCCCACCCCCACCGCCGGAGACATCAGATGCCCCCCAGTGGGGGAATTCGCAACATGTTGGAAAGCACTGATCTTGCCTTCTTTTTGTTCACAGAGAATTGAGAGAAAACATTTTATTTTGATAATACAGTGTGTTTGATCTATTTATTATATATTTCTGTAAAGCATTATTTCTACAGAGCTTCACTACAGACAGGAGTTACAAACAAGTTAGCTTACAGGGAAGTATGACATGAAATATTTATTTTTGCATGTAATAGATTTTTACACTATCATTTTTTTCACCTGAACAAGTTCCACAACGAATAAGATTTTCTATGAAATGCCATAAACATTTGACATAACCTCTCTCTTTAAGTTCCTTTGGAATCATTTCAACATGACATAGATAAACAAGTGCAGACATATACATTAAAGACTGATCATTTCAGTCTCTTCAAGATTATATAGTTCTTCTCATTTATGCTTAAATTAACTTATCACAGGCAGTTTCCAGTTGTATTGTTGTTACTTCTATAATAGTTGGTAGACATGTGCATTCGTTTTCGGACGAATGCATTTTCGGACGAAAATAGCATTTTCGTCCATTCGTCCGAAAAACGAATAACGAAAATTTTAACTAACAAAATCCGAATGAACGAATGGTTAATAAACGAAAATCATTCGTTCATTCGTCCATTCGTCCATTCGTGCTATTGGCATTCTAAACCGAAATAGAGTCGGTTTACAATACCAATAGCATTGTACTACATTCCATAAACCGACATGAATGACTTTCGGTTTATGGAATGCATGTAATGCTATTAGCTTCCTATAAACCGAAATTGAGTTCCCATTCATACGAATAGGTCAATTGACCTATTCGTATGAATGGGGACTCTTTCGGTTTATAGAAAGCCAATAGCAGCATGTATTCTATAAGCCGAAAGTCTTTAAAACAAACGACGTTCGGTTTATAGAATACATGTAATGCTATTGCTGTTCTATAAGCCGAAAGACATTCGGCTTATAGAACAGCAATAGCATTACATGCATTCTATAAACCGAACGTCGTTCGTTTTAAAGACTTTCGGCTTATAGAATACTATTGGCATTCTATAAACCTAACTAGAGTCCCTCCTCATTCATAAGAATTTCTTATGAATGTGGACTCGACTCTAGTTCGGTTTATAGAAAGCCAATAGTATTCTATAAGCCGAAAGTCTTTAAAACGAACGACGTTCGGTTTATAGAATACATGTAATGCTATTGCTAAACTATAAACCGAACGACTTTCGGTTTATAGAATAGCCATAGGATTACATGTAGTACATAAGCCGAAAGTCTATAAACCGAAAGTCGTTCGGTTTATAGGCTGTCGGCATTTAACTATACAGAGACAGAGTCTCCATTCATAAAATTATGAATGGAGACTTTGTCTCCGTGTAGTAAAATGCCGAAAGTCTATAAACCGAACGATCGGTTTATAGACTTTCGGCTTATGTAATACATGTAATCCTATGGCTATTCTATAAACCGAAAGTTCGGTTTATAGAATAGCAATAGGAATACATGTATTCCATAAGCCGACAGCCTATAAACCGAACGTTCGGTTTATAGGCTGTGGGCATTTTACTACACGGAGACAAAGTCTCCATTCATAATTTTATGAATGGAGACTCTGTCTCTGTATAGTTAAATGCCGGCTTTTAACTATACGGAGACAAAGTCTCCATTTATAATTTTATGAATGGAGACTCTGTCTCCGTATAGTTAAATGCCCACAGCCTATAAACCGAACGTTCGGTTTATAGGCTGTGGGCATTTAACTATACGGAGACAAAGTCTCCATTCATAATTTTATGAATGGAGACTCTGTCTCTGTATAGTTAAATGCCGGCTTTTAACTATACGGAGACAAAGTCTCCATTTATAATTTTATGAATGGAGACTCTGTCTCCGTATAGTTAAATGCCCACAGCCTATAAACCGAACGTTCGGTTTATAGGCTGTGGGCATTTAACTATACGGAGACAAAGTCTCCATTCATAATTTTATGAATGGAGACTCTGTCTCCGTATAGTTAAATGCTATTGTATTCTATAAACCGACTCTATTTCGGCTTATAGAATGCAATAGTACTACGAATGGACGAATGAACGAATGATTTTCCTTTATTAACCATTCGTTCATCCGGCTTTAGTTAGCTTAGCATTTTCGTTCTTCGTTTTTCGGGCGAATGGGCGAAAATGCAATTTTCGGACGAAAATGCATTCGTCCGAAAACGAATGCACATGTCTAGTATATATTCACATGTAAATTGCTTTTTAAATAAAAAATTATGATATAAAAAAATCTTGTTTTTATTTCCTTTTATGTGACAATGCTGCCTCTCTCTTTCCCTTGCCCCCAGATTTGTCGCTCTCCCCCCCTTAGTGTTGTCTCTCTCTCACCCTCCCTTTGGCTCCCCCCTCGCTCCCCTTGTGTCTGTCTCTTCCCCCCTTCCCTCCCCTTGTTTCTCTCTGCCCCCCCCCCCTTGTTATTCTGTCCCCCCCTCACCTGTTTCTTGCTCCCTGGTGGCTAGTGGGGGCAGCCGGGGGATGTATGCACTATACATAATAGACGGAAGTGTCGGGCAGCATGGAGGTTGTCTGCACGATTCGTGCAGACATCCCCCAGCTGCCCGATTCTCCCTGGTGGCTAGCGAGGGAGCGGAGGATGTCTGCGCGATGAGCGAGACCTCTCCTGCTGCCGCCCGGCATGACCGCCGGGACTTCTATGATGAAGCTGGGTACTTCCGGCTTCCTCATAAAAGTCCTGGCTGTCGTTCCGGGCGGCAGCAGGGGAGGTCTCGCTCATCGCGCAGACATCCACCGCTGCCTCGCTAGCCACCAGGGAGAATCGGGCAGCTGGGGGATGTCTGCACGAATCGTGCAGACAACCTCCATGCTGCCCGACACTTCCGTCTATTATGTATAGTGCATACATCCCCCGGCTGCCCCCACTAGCCACCAGGGAGCAAGAAACAGGTGAGGGGGGGACAGAATAACAAGGGGGGGGCAGAGAGAAACAAGGGGAGGGAAGGGGGGAAGAGACAGACACAAGGGGAGCGAGGGGGGAGCCAAAGGGAGGGTGAGAGAGAGACAACACTAAGGGGGGGAGAGCGACAAATCTGGGGGCAAGGGAAAGAGAGAGGCAGCTTTGTCACATAAAAGGAAATAAAAACAAGATTTTATTTATATCATAATTTTTTATTAAAAAAGCAATTTACATGTGAATATATACTAGACATGTGCATTCGTTTTCGGACGAATGCATTTTCGTCCGAAAATTGCATTTTCGTCCATTCGCCCGAAAAACGAAGAACGAAAATGCTAAGCTAACTAAATCGAATGAACGAATAGTTAATAAAGGAAAATCATTCGTTCATTCGTCCATTCGTAGTACTATTGCATTCTATAAGCCGAAATAGAGTCGGTTTATAGAATACAATAGCATTTAACTATACGGAGACAGAGTCTCCATTCATAAATTTATGAATGGAGACAAACGTATAGTTAAAAGCCGACAGCCTATAAACCGAACGTTCGGTTTATAGGCTGTGGGCATTTAACTATACGGAGACAGAGTCTCCATTCATAAAATTATAAATGGAGACTTTGTCTCCGTATAGTTAAAAGCCGGTGTTCTGACAAATTTCTGGAGCAAATTCTCCTGCGCAATCGCAGGAGAATTTGCTCACTGCGCATGCGCATAAAGTTACAGCTGATAACTCAGCTGTAACTTTGTGACCACCGTGCATGAGACAGCTGCGCAACCCACCTCCCGCCCCCTCACACCCGCCGCACACCCCTTCTTACCAGATCATCGACCACAGCGATACACAGCGCATGCGCACGCCTATCCAGCCGTTTGGGAATGCGCGCGTCCGTTGTTGTGTTCTTAAGGTGGTAAGTAACACGGGGCGTCGGGACATAAGGGGGCAAGCATCCTGGTGAGGGCTGCCTCATCTTGATGGGATTTGTGATCCTCCTGCTGTATTATTGATGCAGCAGGAGGATCACAAATCCCATCAAGATGAGGCAGCCCTCACCAAGATGCTTGCCCCCTTATGTCCCGACGCCCCATGTTACTTACCACCTTAAGAACACAACAACGGACGCGCACATTCCCAAACGGCTGGATAGGCGTGCAAATGCGCTGTGTATCGCTGTGGTCGATGATCTGGTAAGAAGGGGTGTGCAGGGGGTGTGAGGGGGCGGGAGGTGGGTTGCGCAGCTGGCGCATGCGCGGTGGTCACAAAGTTACAGCTGAGTTATCAGCTGTAACTTTATGCGCATGCGCAGTGAGCAAATTCTCCTTCGATTGCGCAGGAGAATTTGCTCCAGAAATTTGTCAGAACACCGGCATTTAACTATACGGAGACAGAGTCTCCATTCATAAAATTATAAATGGAGACTTTGTCTCCGTATAGTTAAAAGCCGGCATTTAACTATACGGAGACAGAGTCTCCATTCATAAAATTATGAATGGAGACTTTGTCTCCGTGTAGTAAAATGCCCACAGCCTATAAACCGAACGTTCGGTTTATAGGCTGTCGGCTTATGGAATACATGTATTCCTATTGCTATTCTATAAACCGAACGTTCGGTTTATAGAATAGCCATAGGATTACATGTATTATATAAGCCGAAAGTCTATAAACGGATCGTTCGGTTTATAGGCTTTCGGCATTTTACTACACGGAGACAGTCTCCATTCATAATTTTATGAATGGAGACTCTGTCTCTGTATAGTTAAATGCCGACAGCCTATAAACCGAACGACTTTCGGTTTATAGACTTTCGGCTTATATAATACATGTAATCCTATGGCTATTCTATAAACCGAAAGTCGTTCGGTTTATAGAATAGCAATAGGAATACATGTATTCCATAAGCCGACAGCCTATAAACCGAACGTTCGGTTTATAGGCTGTCGGCATTTTACTACACGGAGACAGAGTCTCCATTCATAAAATTATGAATGGAGACTTTGTCTCCGTGTAGTAAAATGCCCACAGCCTATAAACCGAACGTTCGGTTTATAGGCTGTCGGCATTTTACTACACGGAGACAAAGTCTCCATTCATAATTTTATGAATGGAGACTCTGTCTCTGTATAGTTAAATGCCGACAGCCTATAAACCGAACGACTTTCGGTTTATAGACTTTCGGCTTATGTAATACATGTAAACCTATGGCTATTCTATAAACCGAAAGTCGTTCGGTTTATAGAATAGCAATAGGATTACATGTATTCCATAAGCCGAAAGTCTATAAACCGAAAGTCGTTCGGTTTATAGACTTTCGGCTTATAGAATACAAGTAATACTATTGCCTTTCTATGAACCGAACGAGAGCCCCATTCATAAGAATTTCTTATGAATGGGGCTCTCGTTCGGTTTATAGAAAGCCAATAGTATTACATTGTATTCTATAAAACGAACGAAAAAAATTAACGAAACGAAAATAATGAACGAATTTCGTCTGAAACGAATGCACTAATGAACGAAATTCGTTTTAGACGAAATAAATAACATTTTCGTCCGAATGGACGAAAACGAAACGAAAATTTTAGTTTTGCACATGTCTAATAGTTGGTGTGTTTGTAAATTTGGATTTTTTTAATTCTAAAAGTAAATATTTCTTAATACAGTGGAGGTGTTCCTTTTTAATTTTATCATATGACATTTATGTTCATTTACTTACACTGATTCTTACATACATGGAGTTTATTGCAACTGAGTCGCAAATTGTAAGCTAAAGCAGCTGAAAATGTTCTCTAAGTCGACTATTTATTCTACGTTTTGCAGCTTGGTTGTGAATTCACCAGACTGTTGAGTGTTTAGACTGTGACTGTTTGTGCTGTGACTATAGGGTATAAGATCCCTGCCTCTAGTAATCATTTAGGAAGGTGATAGGTCAGTTTTAATCTAAAATAAGGTCTAATTTCTGGTTAACTCTTTCTGCACTGTGCTTTTATGACATATACATGGTCAGTTCACTAAAGAGTGAGTCGGGGTCAATTGTCAATTTGAACAAACCCACATTAATTCATTTTTCTACACTGCATGTAAATAAACATTAGTACCAATTGACTAACTTTGATAACATATTCTAGTAACGCATTCTACCTCATAAAATTGCATGGAGAAATCCATTGACTTGTACTTGGAATTATGTTGAAAATAACGCTCATTGATGAAATGTTTATCAGTTTAAAAATGTTAACCTTGCAAACTTCTGCATAGCTTTAAGATGCCATTAAGTCATCAAAGGCAACAATAGTTAATGCAACCTTTACTTTATAGTTTGTACTTCTTTGAGTATTAGAAGTTTTGAAATGTAAGTGCTTGAAAGCATAATTATAATAAGTGCAGTTTTCAAGAAATTCTAAATAGCATCTACTAACATTTTGCAAAACGTTACTTTTTAATTTTGTATCCTGTGAATTGAATAATATGTATTTGTTGCTAGTTTCCTTTTTTATTTTAAAGTTGCAGTACTAGCTATAATGCAAAATGCAACACTTGTATTATTATATACATGGTTTGGCTACTAAAGAAATTTATACTAGAAATGTTGAGAATAAAAACTGATCTCCCTGCTGTGATGGCAGAATTGCAAGCAAATATCTAAATTAATAGACTTTGAGATACAAATTACACATTTCCCATGTAAGGTAGTTCATTTATATATGTAGCCGCATATGATGTCATAAAACTTTCGTTTTTGAGAGAGGCGGAGCTTCCACCGAAGATGGCTGCTTGATCCCAACTGAGCCAACTTTAGCTAACATCTGACTATTGGGGCCACAACCCGACTTATTATTTATTAAAACTGCTAGCAATCTCTGCTGACTACAACCAAATGGCTGACAACATGTGTAGACCTCCCCCCCAGAGTCACAAGTTTGGAAATAGCGATGGAAGATTTAGACAACAGGTCTCGCTGCAATAACGTCCGAATCAGGGGACTTACAGAAACTGTGGAAATCGAAGCACTGCCGGCAGCCCTACAGCAAAAGTTCCAGGAAGTAATGCCAGATGTCTCCCTGGACAAATTCCTTCTGGATAGACCCAAGTTAACACGCAGAGAGGGTAACCCCTCCCGACCTTCATTCCCCTAGCAGCTATCCGGGATCACTGGGCTGAACCCAACCAGAGCACTACCCCCAACTTACCTGTCACCAAATGGCCACCTAAAATACAGACCATGCCCAGAACACATGGAGGTCTGATCTATAGCGATCTATATTAATTCTTGGGGCAGGTATAAACAGACACTAAGGTCAAATTAGAGTAAAGGGTCCATACAGACGCCAAGAGGCACCCACCAAAAAATGTTTTTATTGTTGATATTGTTTTAGTTATATGTACACAGCTGACTGCACCCAACTGGTGTAAGTCTTTTGGTAATGAACCCATAACATACTGGCATGCAGTTACTCTCTCCTCAGCAGATACTGGCCACTGTGTAAGTTCAGTAAAACCCAACTTACATACTGTTGCGATTTAGAGTGTATATTCTATAAATTTTAAACACCCCCTTCCTTTTTGACCTGAGGGGAGCACAACTCCCCATACCTTTCAATTTAGCACCCAGACCCTTATTTGCCTCCGCCCCTCGTTGAGCTCATATTGATGGCGTTGCCAAGGCAAGGCAGTTGATTCATCCAGACTCTACAAATTAAGGATCATGTCTCTAATCCTAACCCTTCTGTCACTGAATGCCCATGGGCTCAATTCCCCGCAAAAATGTAGGTCCCTTCTCCGCCACCTGAAAACAATGGGCGCAGATATTGCAATGGTCCAGGAGACCCACTTCTTCTCTACCAAACCACCAACAATTAGACTACGTCCACTTCCTACGTGGACCCTGTGGGGCAGTTTCTTTTCCTATCTGGGAGCATGGGTACATACCCCATCACCCTTCTGAAAAGCGGGCTTTTGGTCTGACCTCTCCTCATTCTTAAGCTCCCACTCCATGGTCAACCTAATTATAGGGGAGACGTCAATGCCACAATCTCGCCTAGTTTGGATCGATCACACCCTCTCTTGCGTTCCCAGGCCAACCCCTCAGACAAACACCTGTTACAATTCATAACCACACATAATCTGTTGGATATTTGGAGATTGCAACATCCATCTGCCAGGTATTACACCATTTTTCGCATCCCCATCTCAGTTACTCCAGGATTGACATGTTCTGTGTAACTCAACGTTGTCTTCCACTTGTAACCGACTCAGAGATACATACTGTTTCCTGGTCAGATCATGCAGATATCACGATACGAATAACCCTTCCCACACTACACAGGACATCCTTGTGGAAACTGAATGACTCAATCTAACACAATCCACAGATAGTAGACACTCTGAAGGCACACATCGTGGAATATTTCACCATTAATACCAATTCTTTCACGGACCCGGCCATCCTTTGGGTTGCCCACAAAACTGTTGTCAGAGGTCATCTCATTGCCATAAGAGCCAAAGTTAAAAAAGACAAAGGGACTTCAGCACTCCAACTTCAGACACAACTCCTAGCCCTAGAAGCCCAGAATAAAGCTAACCCCTCCAAAACCATCACAGACCACATCATGGGGGTCAGAAAGGAAATCAATAGACTCAACCTAGCTGACACGGCCAAATCTCTCAAATACACAAGAAGAACATACTATGAGAAATCTAACAAAACGGACAAACTGCTCGGTTCAATGATGAAAACCCAAGCAGCAGACTCCAGTTTGATCCCGAGCATTAAAACCATTTCCGGCATAATAACCACCTGCCCCCAAGACATTGCCAAGGAGTTCAGCGACTATTACACGTTACGGTACAATCACTCACCTGACACCAACCTACTCAATTCTTCCCATGCACAGGCAATCTTGGCATATTTGGAAGGCCTAGACATGCCCAAACTTTCAGACACTGATAGTAACACACTGGATGGACCAATCCAAGCAGAAGAAATATCAGAAGCCATAAAATCGCTCAAACCTAATAGAGCTCCCCTAATTACAGACCAGTCTCCCTTCCTAACATAGATGATAAAATTTTTACTAAAATCCTCGCCAACAGACTGAACCAGATATTGACTAAACTTATACACCCTGACCAGGTTGGGTTTCTCCCACACCGCCAAGCCCTAGATAACACAAGGCGATGCACAGAACTTATGTGGGTAGCAACACAGACCCAAACGCCCTCTCTGTTTCTCTCTCTGGATGCAGAGAAGGCATTTGATCGCCTGAACTGGTCATTCCTAAGATTAACCCTCAAACACTTGAATTTCTCACAAGGATCCCAAAACTGTTTAGTATACACTATATCACACTCCCTCCTCTATCATCAACATTCCAAGAGCCACCCGGTTCGCTTCCTCAACCATAAAGGTACTAGGCAGGGCTGCCCTCTTTCGCCTCTCCTGTTCACCCTTTCCCTAGAACCCATACTCCATGCTATCTGCAAAAACACAGACATTACTGGTCTGAACATAAACCATGAGCAATACAAGGTCGCAGCCTATGCGGATGACATTCTTTTCTTACTTACCAATCCACACATTTCACTACCTAACCTGTTCCGGGAACTGTCCATCTACCAGGATCTTGCCGGACTGAAAATTAACACCGACAAATCGGAAGCCCTCCCCACTCTTAAGACAGATAAAAACAGATCTACATAAGTGGCTACCTCTCTCTATCTCATGGTTGGGTAGACATACTGCCCAGGCTACTCGATCTCTTCCAGGCATTGCCGATTCCACTCAACAAATCAGACCTCACGACCCTACAAAAACAAATAGACACGTTCATCTGGCAACCTAAAAGACCAAGAGTCAATAAGATCACAATGCATAAACACAGACTCTCAGGGGGACTGGGTCTTCCAGAGATAGCCAAATACTACACAGCTGCCCAGCTAGCCCAGATCTCGGCCTGGCATGTACCAGTATCCAGTATCAGATGGGTAGACCTGGAACATGACCTTTTCCTACCCAATGTCCTATCTCAATATATCTGAATGCCCAGATCTGACTGATCTCTCCTCCGAACCAAATGCCCCATGATCATTAACTCCCTCTGTATCTGGGACAGCAACGGTACCAAACATTCCCATACTACTGACCACTCATCCCCATTTACAGGAACCAAAGCTTCCCCCCAGGGATGACCCCTTCTCTTTTCCAAACGTTTCGGAAAAAAACATTTCCGACCAGGGGGGTCTAGAGTACATGACCTGCACCAGCATGGCCCTCCCAAATCCTTTTTAGACCTAGCACCCATCTTACACCTCTGCCCATCAAATATGTTCCGTCATACCCTCTTTACACAAGACATGGGGTCCATGGAGATCATGCTTCCCCAAGTGAATACTCCATGGGCACATCTTGTGGAAGGTAAACTGTATCCCCCATTCAGATACCCTAAAACATACCAAACCACATAGCAATAGGTCCAGTGCCATTCGATACTGGCAAAGACTCCCCACTTGTCGGCACCTCCCCCCCAACTCCATTTCAGGATAGAGGCACAAGTCATCTGTTTATAATTACTCTCCTGGATCATGAGGTATGAGGTGATACGGAGGAACAGGTCCCCTCCCCACTCACCCCTTTTTATTGATTGTTCTGTAAAGTTATTGTGAGCATCTCTGAATTGATGGTTTAACTTTGAAGTACAAATTTGGATAATCTTTGCAGATTGTACCCTGTAATGTTGACATCTTCACAGATCAATTTCATTCAATTAAGTACTATCGACTGCATAGGATGATTTAGTTTTGTCATCAGATGCCGTCTGAATGCACCAGCAATGTTTTATTTTTTCTGGTCTGTTAAAAACTGTAAAATCCAAAAATTTAAAAAAAAAAAAATAATTTAGTTTTTTTTTTTTTTTAAACACAACTGGGTAATCCCTAAATCTTGCACTGCTAGGGATGGCATGAGGACTGGTTTGGAACTAACGTCATAAACCAAAGACAGTCCAACCACAATTTATACATTTACATGTAACTATGAATATATTTTAATTTATACAAATAATGCAAGATAGATACCTTAAATGTAAGCAGGACAAGAGAAATCTCACCATTAAATTAAAAAAAGAAACAAGCTAATAATAGAATTGATGTAATAAGGTACAAGGAGAAATTATATAGGGCCCAGAAAGAGATTGGCCAAGAATGTAATAACTACTACAGTTCTCTGTACAATATGCCAATAGGATTAACCCTGAGCAAGTGGATCATTTTTGTGAAAACTTGAATATTCCTGAAATTACAGAAGAGCAGAGAATGGCTCTTAAGAGACCAATTGAGGAACAATAATTATAGAAGAAGAAGATTTTAAAAAGCAGAAAGTACCAGGAGCTAACTTGTTTAGAGGATATTTCTATTAAGTACTCTATTAAGCATACTGCAACACCTTTTATTGAGATTGGTAAAATAGTCTAGGGGAATTTTTGGAAATGAATATTCTGCCCATCCCACAGCAGAATAAATACTCATCCTTGGTCACAAATTATCAACCCAGACACTAACGCCTAGATATTTGCATCCATTCTGGCAGGCAGGATGAAATAGATTATTAATAAGATTATAACCAATGATCACATTGGATTAGTTAGTAGTTGGAATTCAGATAACAATATTAGAAGAATCATTGAAATTTTAGATCTAACCAAAAAAAGAAGAAAAACTATAATTACTACAACAGCTGATGCAGAGAAAGTGTTTAACCAGGCAAATTGGGTATTTACCAACTGCCAGGACAATAAATCAGAACATACGGAAACTGAGCAACAGCACCAGGCAAGGTTGTCCTCTTTCCCCATTACTTTATATACTTACCATAGAGATGTTGACATTAAAGATAAGAACTAATAAGAATAAGAGGATATCCCATTGCTCAGGAGGAAAATCAGCATGTATACTGACAATATCCTTTTGACTTTAAAGGACAATATGGATGAATATTCGGCGGTGTCCAACTATGAACTGAATATAGAAAAGTTGATAATCATGGCCGTAAACATCAAAGAAGATTTTAAAAAACAAATTGACTAAAATGTTTAGTGATTGGACAAAAAAGACCACCCAATGTAGAGAATAAAGGGAGAATCAATCTTTGGTCTTTATTAAAGAAGAGAAACCATTTAATTAAAAGTTGGAAAAGTATGACATTGTCTTGGATGGGCAGAATAAATGCCTTGAAAGCTTATGTCCTTCCGAAGTGGCTTTATGTCTTCAGACATTTCTCACTGCAGATACCGGATAGCTGGCTGACTGACTCAGTCAAGCTTTTCTCGATTTGTTTGGCAGGGCAAAACAACACAGATAAGTAGAAGTATGACGATAATGACCAAAAAAGGGGACCTAGGGATGCCATTGATTAAGCAATACCATTAAGTAAATATAATAGGACATGTTTATATGATGCAATTACCTGAAGTTGATCAGGAATGTTGGTTTAAAATAGAAAAACAAAATATACAAGGTTAAGGTTTAACTTTAATTAGTTGGTGTTGTTCGAATGAGAGGATGTACATATCATTTGATATGTTGGTAATATACTGAATAATTTGATGAAGGTGTGGTCACTGGTTAAAAAAAATAGGGTTTCAGATTATAAAAGCATTATAGTTGAAAGGTGTGGAATTTAATATCCAAGCCTTCTATCTGATTAATTGGAAGCAAGCCAGAATATATAGAATAAGGGATGTTGGATGGATGCTAATAATCTTTTCCCAGTTGGTCCAGGAACTCAGTTGGATGAGCAGAGACATTTTCCCATACATGAGAGCTAGATTTTTTTTTGTATATGTTGTGGCCAAATGATTTTTCAAGTAATGACTAAAGCGTATTCTTTATTAAGAATATGCTAATATGAATGGAATTTTGGACAAAAAATTGTTAAAAATATCAATATCATATGTAGAGTGCATGCAGTCAGTAAAAAGGGTATAACAGTTCTATGCATTGTATTAACATCATAGAGAATCAGTTCAAGTGTTCACATTTTTGGTATCTCGACCCAACCAGAACTGCAAAATTCTCACCTAATAACTCAAATAAATGTTGGCTATGCAACAGACATAAAGGGGACTATATCTGGTGGAGTGTGAGGAGGCGGATACCTTGTTGAATATTGTTTTGGATAAACTGCGGAACATAGACAAAGTCTGAATAGATAACAGGCCAGAGATACATACACTATTACATCTGAAATGGCCTAAGCTGACTAAGGGAGAAGAATAAATGACTGTACACTTTTTGTGTTGCATTTAATCTTCTGATCGCTAGGATATAATTAGTTGATTTAATGCTTAGCTTTGATTGGATTCAACTAAAAAGTCATTTTCTTTATAATGTAGAATGTAAAATGGTCTGGGTGGATAAATTCCAACACTTATAAAAGATTAGGATTGTGTTGTGTAGGTTTCTTCCGCTATAGATTCAATCCCCCCAATGAAATTTATGTGAAGGTGTGGCACTCTCCTGCGATTGTACAGATAGAAGGATGTAATTAATACTTAAGTTCAAGGGTATTATTTTTTGTGAATGTGTTTTAAATGAAGAAAAAAAGAGATACGAATTTCAATAAAGAATGATTTATTTTTAAAAAAGGAATGTTTTTCAGGTTAATAATGTTATCTTAGTACAAGTTCTTCTGTGCTCTAATTTGATTCTGAAATGATTCAGATTCCCAATCAGCAGAGGATTCAAAAAAGCCAAATTCCGGGAACAGTGAAAGAATCAGGGCAGCCAATTATACCATTTAAGTTTACTGCACTTCTGTAATGTACTCCTGCTGCATTCTGGCAAACGCACTAACCAGCATTGTGAAGAATTAACTCCCAGGAGCCAGGGAGAAATGGCTCCTAAAATCTCTGCTAGCTCCTAACTTTTTTGATGTTTTACATAGCACTGTATGGATGTATGATTTCTATGGCTTCTACATATAAGTAACCTGGCTTCTGAATTGATCTCTGGAGCTCATAAAATCTACAAACATGTCTCAAACCCTGATTCACCCCTCAAAGTGTGTGGAAGTTTTCCTTGTGTACCTTTTGATCTACGTCCAAATCTATAACAATTATAGGTATCTTAAATAACTAACCTCCCACTAACTAACCTAGCTTCAGTTAGCCCAGGTAAATACATTATTATCAACTGAATCTTTTTTAGGTAGCCAGTATAGGTGACTTTACATACTGAAAAACAACACTATAGGGGGTTCTGGCTGAGAACAACACTGTTAACAGCAGGGTCTCTCTTACTGTTTAGGGTTGTGTATCTGTGTAATTTCTTAAGCTCAAGTCAGTCCTTTAGTCTAATGAGGATTTCTATTGATTATGCATGTTACATGCCTGCTGGGTTACTAGGCTGATATGCCAAAGAATGTAATAAACAGTTATAAAAATATATTTACACAATTGACAACTTTGTGGCAAGCAGACCCGGGATGTATGACCTTGCAGGATTGAGCTCCAGGCTACTCACTAGAGATAGTGTGAGTCTGGAGCTTATTTCCTTTCATTTAGACTTTGTTTGTCTGTTAGACACAGTGTAAATGCAATGTTGAATGTACACAGTGCCATGCACTGTGTATATGAAGCATTAATGCCAGGACATCCTGAATTTGATGGCACAGAACACCAAAAAATTGTAATTTCCTGGCAAATGTGGGACTGTTCTCAACTATGTATTTGAGAGATATTGTTCCAACTCACCTATTAATGCCTGATTTTTACAGTTCACTTTTAGTGAATAGCATTAAGAGTAGCTCAAGTATTCACACCGATTCACTCGTCTGCTGGCCCCATGGGTGCTCATGTGAGGAGACTTGTATAATGTGACATGTTGGTGAGACTTGAGGATTGCTTGATTGAGTTTATGGCTCCACGTATGTAAGTCCCAGAATTTCACCTGGTTTGTAAGAGAGGGTGGATAGGCTATACGTCCCTTTAAAAATTGAGAAACCCAAAGACCACACTAATATTTAGAATTAATTTTATCAGTGTTTGAGATGTAAAGCATGCTCATTTTCAATAGGGAATTATTTATGTGTGATTACAATATGTTAATGCATATTTCATGCCTTGCCTACATTTATTTTATTCACATTTTATTTTACATACAACTATATTTGACTACATTCCTCTCTCCCTTTTCCTCTTTATAGCTCATCCTTTCCCATTGCTTCTCCTATCACTTTTCCATATCCGTGTTCTCTCCCTCGTCGTCTTTTGCTGCTCTGCAAAGGCTCCTCCCCTTACTCTTTCTGGAGCTTAGAAACATGCTGTTTCATCTCCTTCCACCTCTCCTGATTTATCTGCTCTCACATCATTCAGGTAATACAATGTGTTATTTTGTTCTCTTTTTTCCCCATCTCACATTCACATTCACATTCACGTTATGTCAGGAACAATGTTAACATATGTGTGTGTAAAAAACTTTATATAGAACTGGTAGGGAGCAGTAGGCTTCACCACTAGCTTATAAGTCAATTTTGAAACCATTTTGTAAAATCCAGTTTTTCAACCATTCCGAGTCTGGTAATGTTGATCTAACAGACTATTTTTTGCTATTTAAAATATAATAAACTTCATCTCCTGGTCACCATGTGAACAACATCAAACTTTGAGGATTTTTCATGCAAAGCAGGTGATCTCCTCATAAACCTTTTATTCATTAACCAATAGTATGCTATGTAGTGATAAAACAATATCAGCACCATAGACACTGAGAATCTCCAATGCTATTCTGGAATATTTGCTTGCAGACATTTCTGGCATATGGTTAATACTTTATGTGTCGAAAGTGCCATATTAACTCTAAACTGTGAGCGTGTTTATCAATCTGTTTCAAAAGTAAAGTAAAGCCCCTTTATATGAAATGCACACGTAATTAATATAATTAATTTCATTTAATTTTGTGAAAAACCCAAGGTTCCCCACCCAGAATGAGTGCACTCACTTTGTCAGAGAAGCCCCTTGCACTGTACATAGCTAATATAATACAAGTATAGTAGGCTTATTTTACATAAACTCTTACTTTAAAAGCCACGGTGGTGCTGTTATAATAACACACTAGCCATACAAGAGCCATACATATATAGCCATACAATAAAAAGGCATTGTGTGGAAGGACACTAAAAGACTCTCTGAACGATTGTAGGTAATGGCCATTTTATGTTCTAATAAATCTGCTAAATTTTTCATGCCGGTCAATGTGTACCATTTCATGTAGTGCCTGTTATCCCTTACCATGTAGACAGGCCCGGACTGGCCATCGGGCACACCGGGCAAATGCCCGGTGGGCCACGGTGGCCATGGGCCGAGGCCGGCAGGGGAGGTCCCAGGATCCCCCCTGCCGGTCTATGCAGGGCCGGCACTATCCGAGCGCCGGCCCCGCTGTTTGACATGAAGGGCCGGTGAGGACATCAAAGATCTCCCTCACCGGCCCACATGCCTTCAAATGCGGCCGCCGGCGGGGAGAGAGGGAGGGAGAGGACCCGGCGGAGCTTTAACTTGCAGCTCCACCTTCCTCTCGCTTCCTCCTCTCGCGAGATCCGGAGCATTGCCATGGCAACGACCGGATCTCGCGAGAGTGAACTCTAGCCCACAGGCTAGAGTTCACTCTCCACGAGGACCACCAGGGAACCCCGCCTCCCAGTCTAAAGGTAAGAAGGGAGTGATGGGTGTGAGAGTGATGGGTGTAAGAGTGCTGTGTGTGATGGGTGTGAGAATGCTGTGTGTGATGGGTGTGAGTGCTGTGTGTGAGAGTGATGGGTGTAAGAGTGCTGTGTGTGATGGGTGTGAGAGTGCTGTGTGTGATGGGTGTGAGAGTGCTGTGTGTGATGGGTGTGAGAGTGCTGGGTGTGATGGGTGTGAGAGTGATGGGTGTGAGAGTGATGGGTGTTATTTTATTTGTTTATTTACCCCCCCCCCCCCCTACACACACACACACACACACACAATCCATTCTAACATTTATACAGCACTCTCACACCCATACCACACAGCACTCACACACAGCACTCTCACACCTATCACACACAGCACTCTCACACCCATCACACACAGCACTCTCACACCCATCACACACAGCACTCTCACACCCATCACACACAGCACTCTCACACCCATCACACACAGCACTCTTACACCCATCACACACAGCACTCTTACACCCATCACACACAGCACTCTTACACCCATCACACACAGCACTCTCACACCCATCACACACAGCACTCACACCCATCACACACAGCACTCTCACACCCATCACACACACATAGCACTCGCACACACAGCATTCTCACACACAGCACTCTCACACACAACATTCTCACACACAGCACTCTCACACACATCATAGACAGCACTCTTGCACTCTCACACACAGCACTCTCACACCCATCACACACAGCACTCTCACACACAGCACTCTCACACACAGCACTCTCACACACAGCACTCTCACACACAGCACTCTCACACACAGCACTCTCACACACAACATTCTCACACACAGCACTCTCACACACATCATAGACAGCACTCTTGCACTCTCACACACAGCACTCTCACACACATCATACACAGCACTCTTGCACTCTCACACACAGCACTCTCACACACATCATACACAGCACTCACACACACATCATACACAGCACTCACACACACCGCCCCCCTCATCACACCGCCCCCCTCATCACACCGCACCCCTCAAACACACACAGAACCCCCCAACACACTGCACAACAGACGTACACAATACTTCCATATATATATATATATACACACACACACTGCACCCCTCACACACATACTGCACCCCTAAACACATTACATTCCAGACACACACTAGATCCCTTACCCAACTCTGGATCATCTACACACATACACACGCTAGATCCCTATATACACTCTGAAACCGTTATAAACACACACACTCACTAGATCTCCTATACACATTCTGGGTCCTTCAAACACACACTAGACTCATATATATATATATGTATATATACACACACTAGATTCCTTGTCAGCAAACACATACTACACCCCTAAACACACACTACATCTATATATATACACACACACACACACACTATAGCCTGTATTCACACACTTGCTATATCCCCTATACACACATTCTCTACAGCCCCTAGCCACATATACATCACATTACACCACAAACACAACACAACTAAAACCGACCTTATTACACAATACCACACCACAATCAGCTCACTCTACACACACGCAAACCCACAAGCAGGCTCCAAACAGATGCTCAATACTCTTTCCTGCCATTTTTGTCTCCTGGTATCCATTTATAGAGACACCAGAGACAAGTTGCAAGGAAACACAGTGCAAGCATGTTATTACATTTGCTTGCACTGTGCAGAACAAATACAGGGTTTTTTCTCATGCTAGAGCTCTTCAGCAGAGCTCTGCGCATGGTCTGCCCTGGAAGAGCATTGAACCAACATGCTCACTTTGAGAGGGAGCGTGTTTGTCATTGTTGATGACAAAACACACCTCCTCTGCCCCGCCCCCTTCTTAGTGGGCCGCTGTGATCAAAAAATGCCCGGGCCGAATTTTTCTCCCAGTCCGGCCCTGCATGTAGACTTGTACCTGGTGAGGGATGGGCAAGGTATCTGTTCCCTCACAAAGCTGCTGGGGAAGAAAAATGTAGGAAAACATAAGGTGACCTTCATCTCTGCCATGAACTCCCATATACCATATCAGTACACGTGTGCTAGTTCCATGTCTGAATAACAGCCTCCAGTCTATCCTGGCTTGAAAAGATTAGTTACCTTGAATCCCAAATAAAACATAGAAAATCAACTTAAAATTTAGCTGAGAATTTAGCATCTATGTAGATAGAAACATCTTTATATCTTGTGCTACTATGTTTACTATATGACCAGATTCATAAAGGAAATAATGTTGGTGTCTTAATATATTGGCTTTAGGAGGATGTCTTATTTTGTTCTATATGTAACAACTTTGTGCTACTGACACAAAAAACTGTCAAAAACTAACATACTCCACCAATAAGTAATTATATAGAAAGAGTCATAGAAAAGTATAATCACATAGCCACAAGCAAGACTTTAGTTTGAGACACAATTGATCATTAATTGACTTGTGAGAATTTTGTTAAAGCATACAGATGAGAAGCTAGCATTCATCAGATATGATGGTAATGTTTTTTTTTTTTTTACAATATTAACATCACAAAATAATAGACATGTGCATTCGTTTTCGGACGAATGCATTATCGTCCGAAAATAGCATTTTTGTCCATTCATCCGAAAAACCAATAACGAAAATGCTAAACTTACGAAAGCCGAATGAACGAATGGTTAATAAACGAAAATCATTCGTCCATTCGTGCTATTGGCATTCTATAAACCGAAATAGAGTCGGTTTATAGAATACCAATAGCATTACATACATCCCATAAACCAACATAATGAACGACTTTCGGTTTATGGAATGCATGTAATGCTATGGCTATTCCATAAACCGAACTAGAGTCCCCATTCATAAGAATTTCTTATGAATTGGGACTCTAGTTCGGTATATAGAAAGCCAATAGTATTACATGTATTCTATAAGCCAAAAGTCTATAAACCGAACGACGTTCGGTTTATAGACTTTCGGTTTATAGAATACATGTAATGCTATTGCATATAGTTTATAGAAAGCCAATAGCATTACATGTATTCCATAAGCCGAAAGTCTTAAAAGACTTTCAGTTTATGGAATGTGTAGGTCAATTGATTCGTATGAACGAATAAAACGAAACAAAAATAATGAACGAATTTCGTCTGAAACGAATGCAGTAATGAACGAAATTAGTTTTAGACCAAATAAATAACATTTTCGTCCGAATGGACGAAAACGAAATGAAAATTTTAGTTTTGCACATGTCTACAAAATAAATTGTACTTAGATTGCTTACACCTACAGTAGATTTCTGAAGTTTTTACTTATGCAATTTTTTAACAGATGAAAAAAACATAACAAACTATGCATCCTCACTGCAAGAAGATTTGGACAAATTGGGTAATTGGGCAGATAAATGGCAAATGTGATTCAATGTAGACAAGTGTAAAATTATGCATTTTGGGTACAATAATAAAAATGTGACATATAGCTTAAATTTTTATTTCTTTGGGGAAATCTACTAATGAAAAAGATTTGGGAGTAGTTGTAGACAATAGGCATAGCAGTAGTTAGCACAGTGTCAGCTGGCAGCTGCAAAGGCCAATAAGATTTTGGGGTGTATTAAAAGGGGTATTGACTCATGGGAGGCAGATATTATTATGCCTCTTTATAGGTCCATGGTAAGACCTCACCTTGAATATGCGGTTCAATTCTGGGCGCCTTTAAAAAAAGACATTATGGAACTAGAGAAAGTGCAGAGGAGGGCAACAAAACTAATCAGGGGAATGGAAAGTTTTAGTAATGAAGAAAGGCTGGACAAGAAAAATTTGGACACGCTATAGAAACAACGGCTTAGATGGGATATGATAATGTTATATCAATACGTACAGGGCCCATACAAAGTGCTTTCTAAAGACCGGTTCATTAACAGAACATTACAAAGGACAAGAGGTCACCCGCTAAGACTTGAAGAAAGGAGATTTAGTTTACGACAGCGAAAGTCGTTCTGGCAAATACGTTAGATGTCTTTAAAAGCGGTCTGGATACTTTTTTAATGAGCCAGAGCATAGAGGGCTATGCATTTTAGTATAGGCATTAATATTTATTTAGTGCTTGTTGATCCATAAAGAAATCTGATTGCCATTTGGAGTCAAGAAGGATTTTTTTCCCCCACTAAAAGCAGAATTCAAAAAAGGTTTTTTTTATTTGAAAACATGGGATAGGAAAAGGGTTGAACGTGATTGACGCAAGGATTTTTTTAACCTAAACTACTTTGTAACTTTGTAACTACTACTGTGAGGTTCAAGGATAAGGAGCGTAGCGCTGGGTGGCGGGTAGGGAGATGGAGTGACCAAACAGGTAAATCCAGGAGTGACACAACAAAAGGGTTAAGGCAAAAGAGTAGTCAGTCCAATCCAAAAGGTCAAGGCCGGCAGAAAAGTTGCAAAAAGCGGGTTAGCAAGTCCAGGTAGGGTTACAGCAATAAGGAAAGTCCAGGGGATAAAGCCAAAGTCAGTACACAGGAAGGACTTCAATATATATATCAGGTAAATGTGAAGGAATGGGACTGAGAACAGACACCACAGTTCAACAAGCAAGCAATGATTAAGGTGAGTGTTTTTTTTTTATAGGGCTGCTGATCAAGGACCTCTCCCCTTTACACCTGGGGACCGCCCCTGCACCATGTTGTGAATAGGGAGAAAGGATGCAGCCTCTTCTCCCTATTTTCACTTCCCCCTTGCTAGCAAGCAATCGCTCAACGTTACTCGGGAGTAAGCTCCGCCACCTAAACCTCTTGGAAGTAGTTGCATTCACCGTGATCGTACACGCTTCTTCCCCCTTTATCTCGCTATCTCTCTCTCCCTCCCCAAATGTCTCTCTCTTCCACCAATGTCTCTCTCCCTCCCCCTTAACTCCCCACGTCTCCCTTCCTTTCCAAATCTCTCTCCCCATGTTTTTCTTTTTCCCCTGTGTCTACCTTCCTCCCCCCCAAACAATGCAATATACCCCTTACACCCAGAGAGGAGAAAACAATGCAATATGCCCCTTACACCCAGAGGGGAGAAAACAATGCAATATGCCCCTTACACCAAGAGGGGAGAAAACAATGCAATATGCCCCTTACACCCAGAGAGGAGAAAACAATGCAATATGCCCCTTACACCAAGAGGGGAGAAAACAATGCAATATGCCTCTTACATCCAGAGGGGAGAAAACAATGCAATATCCCCCTTATACCCAGAGGGGAGAAAAAAATGCAATATGCTCCATACACCCAGAGCGGAGAAAAAAATGCAATATGCCCCTTACACCCAGAGGGGAGAAAACCGTGCAATATACCCCTTATACCTGAAGGAAGTGGCAGGAAATAGTGATTTCTTTGAACTTCTTTATTAAAAATGAAAATGGTCCCCACCAGGTTAAACATTTCTGATGGCAGGTTCTTTTTAAAAGCTGTTGCTGTTTTAATTTGAGAACTCATGATCCTTGTATAATAGTGTGCAGTCTTTCATATGAGACAAGATGAGGGAAGATGTATTGTGCAATGTTATGTATAATTACAGGTTACTCATTGTCATAGAGATCAGCTTTAATCAAGGTTCCATATTTCATATCATATGCTAGTTGCTTTACCACAAAAGCTTCTGTGTATCACCTATACTCCAAGCAATGTATATGTTGATGCTTATTCCATTCATATCACAGTATTAAAATTCAGCAATTAATTATTTATTTATTTAATATGTGATTGTCACATGCGTAAATAATAATATATTGAGTACAGTATCATAGTATGGTGTGTCTTCAATGATTATTTGTAATTGGGTGCGCATTTTTACAATATAGATTATGCTAAACACACTTTTTACCTTTATTTAAAGGGCCTCTTGTGGCTATTCGTTAAAAAAACTAAACTGACAGGTGAACTGCGAAAATCAGTCATTAATAGCTGGAATATCAAGTTGGGGAATAAACCCAGCTGTACTATTAAAGTCTGATTTCGTTTTTTGAATACCTCCCTCTATCATGCGTGACAAAGTCCTGTTTTAACATACTCCTAATTTCATCTATACATTTTATAGCCGAGCGGCAAGCCAAAGTTAGGAGTTATATTAAAATAAGTCTAGGATCTACTCAGTAAAGAGAGAATTGCAGGGAATTGAGACAGGAATTTAAACCTTAGGGCCAAAGTAGTTCAGCTGCATTGGAGACTTTTTCCAACTTGGCTACATTGGCCTGAAGTTTAAAATTCCCATCTCAGTTAACTGCAATTACCTTCAATTCTCTCTCTTTATTAAGTATACCCTTTAGTGTACCTGTTCTCAGGGCTGGCGCTACCGTAAGGCAGCACAGGCGGCTGCCTTAGGGCGCCCCAATGGTTGGTGGGATAATCGCCCGCTCCCCCAGGCCCGTTTACTTACCTCCATGCTGCTGTTCAGGTCCGTGGCTGAGAGGGAAGATTGTGCGCTCCCCTCCAGCCGCGCGGATCAATAAATAAACACACTTTATTGATCCGCGCGACTGGAGGGGAGTGCACAACGCTTACCTCTCAGTCCCGGACCTGCACCGGGAGACAGCAGCAAGGAGGTAAGTACTGGGGTCTGGGGAAGGGGGGAGGAGGGTGGGAAAATCCTAGCATATTGAGGGGGCAAAATCCGGGCATATTGAGTGGCACAATCCTGGAATATTGGAGGGGCAAAATCCCAGCATATTGAGTGGCACAATCCTGGGATACTGAGTGGCACAGTCCTGGCATATTGGAGGGGCAAAATCCGGGCATATTGAGTGGCACAATCCGGACATATTGGAGGGGCAAAATCCAAGCATATTGAGTGGCACAATCCTGGCATATTTGGTGGCCAAAATCCCAGCATATTGAGTGGCACAATCCTGGGATATTGTGTGGCACAATCCGGGCATATTGGAGGGGCAAACTCCGGGCATATTGAGTGGCCCAATCCGGGCCTATTGGAGGGGCACAATCCTGGGATATTGAGTGGCACAATCCGGGCCTATTGGAGGGGCAAAATCCTGGCATATTAAGGGTTAAAATCCTGGCATATTAAGGGTTAAAATCCTGGCATATTGGAGGGGCAAAATCCTGGCATATTAAATGGCATATTGGAGGGGCAAGATAATGGAATATTAAATGGCATATTGAGGGGCAACATCCTGGCATATTGAGGGGGGAAATCCTGGCATATTGAGGGGCAAAATCCTGGCATATTAAATGGCATATTGGAGGGGCAAAATCCTGGGATATTAAATGGCATATTGAGGGGCAACATCCTGGCATATTGAGTGGCAAAATCCTGGCATATTAAATGGCATATTGGAGGGGCAACATCCTGGGATATTAAATGGCATATTGAGGGGCAACATCCTGGCATATTGAGTGCCAAAATACTGGCATATTAAATGGCATATTGAGGGGCAAAATACTGGCATATTAAATGGCATATTGAGGGGCAAAATCCTGGCATGTTAAATGGCATATTAGAGGGGCAAAATCCTGGCATATTGAGGGGCAAAATTCTGGCATATTGAGGGGTAAAATATTGGCATATTAAATGGCAAAAGAATGGCATATTGAGGGTAAAATTCTGGCATATTAAATGGCATATTGAGGAGAAAAATACTGCCATATTAAGTGGCTAAATACTGGCATATTGAGTGGCAAAATAGTGTGTCTCAGGTTATGTGTGAATTGGTGTAACTGTGTGTGTGTAAGTGGTAAGGGTGTGTTTAAGTGTGTCACTTTCTGTGTAAGGGTGTGTGTGTAAGTGTGTCACTGTATCTGTGTAATGGTGTGTGTGTGTGTGTCACTGTATCTGTGTAAGGATGTGTGTGTGTGTGTCACTGTATCTGTGTAATGGTGTGTGTGTCACTGTATCTGTGTAATGGTGTGTGTTTCACTGTATCTGTGTAATGGTGTGTGTGTGTGTGTGTCACTGTATCTGTGTAAGGGTGTGTGTGTAAGTGTGTCACTGTGTCTGTGTAAGGGTGTGTGTAAGTTTGTCACTGTGTCTGTGTAAGGGTGTGTAAGTGTGTCTGTGTAAGGGTGTGTCTGTGTGTGACTGCAAGGGTGTCTTTGTGTTTAAGGGTTTCAATGTGTGACACATTTAGAGCATGCAAGTTGAATATTTAGATGTATTTATGTTCTACACTATACAAAATCCTTGCACCGGCCCTGCCTGTTCTATTGCAGCTGCTGCACCAGTCGCAAGGAAGTGTATGGCACAATTGCATGCCCTCCCCCTAACTGTCCTTATTCAGGACCTCAAACCCTCATTGGGACACTGGAGAATGAATACTGAGATATGTACATGCAGGGTAGCACCATCATTTTGAAGTTAGGGGGCATGCAATTGGTCTTGGAATGCACCATTAGGCACTAGAAAATGTTTAGATATAATTAGTAGTATGTTCTATAACAGGGGTGGTCAAACTTGCTTGATGTAAGCTCCACATACAATAAACTTCAGATGTTTGAGTGCCTGCAAGATATGAACAAATATTACACGTGTTTTTATTGTTACAAACACATTTTGTTAGAAAAATGTTACATAAATATTAAGAAAAACATACACATAATATTCACATATGTTGTTGTTTAAACTGTTAATTTGTATTAGATTCAATAATCACAAAATACACAAATATACAGAATTTTTGTTGCCAAATCCCGATTGTTTATTGTTTTAATTATATTGAGCGAATGTAATATGATAATAAACTTCATTCACAATATTTTCCCAGACACTTCGAAAATGAAAAGAAACATTAAGATCCAACACATGCAATGCAACCAAACTCTACCATGTCCAGTATCACAGTATCACCCCACTAGTGTCGCAGCCAACAAAACAGTCACAAACATCGCCATCTCATGATCTCAAGCCATGTCCACTAAAACGAACATTGTGAGCACAACTGTGATGTATGATTACTAATTCTCAAGCACCATTCCTCTATAATCCTTGCTAATCCATATTTTTTTTTAATCCCTATTTACTATTTATTCACCATGAATGTTAAACTTAAGTTTTAATTCAGTTTACTCTTCGTTTACCAGTAAACAATTATAAAGCTTGGTATTTTTTTTTTTTTTTTACCTTTTTACATGAATTGCCACACATTATATGTCAACGAGACACTAGTGTCTCACAATCCATGGTTTGGTCAGCCTTGTTCTATAAGGGCCCACTTATAGCTGTTCAAACAACATTTTAGTACATCATATTCAAATTGTCTGTTATTTAAAATGAGTGATCACCTTTCTTCTTGAATATGTACACAACTTTGCATTTAGAATATCGTGAATTTGTTTTGCCAGCATAGTAATTGTTTATTTTCTCTGTGTGACAGGTTTGAAGATCCTCCCATGTGGTGATGAAAATGGAAGCTCATCTTCAGTCTTTTCCAAGTTTTTGATCCATGTTTTATTGCTAAATGACAAATCAGACTTTATCAATCCTCAAAAACACACTCGATGCATGCAGACATTTGCTACATTCTGTAGAGTTGTTTAATTTCTTCATTAAACCTGTATATATAAAAAACATTTACAGTTGAGATACATAATTTGTGACTTAAAAAGTGCAATTTGGAAATGATAAAACTATAGGTTCTTGCTTGGCTAGGAAGTTTAACTGCTTCCCCACCGGAAGGATTTATAGCCCCACACATGATAAGGGGTCAAAATGTTAAAATCATTGTACAAATATTGTTCCTTACAAATCTCTTCATGTTGCGTCTTCAGTCAGACCTTTCGTTTACGTGTATCGTTTGTGTGAGAAAAGTAAGATACTATTTGTTTGTTATCTTTACTATATGGAACACAGTTTAGCAGAATAAAGTCCTTTAAAATTGTTTTCAAACCCAGCCTTCCAAAATAAAGTATTATTTATTTCATTAAAGATTGATGACATTTGGTATCAGATTTTAAGCACGTTTCCAGGTAATCTATAATTATTTGTAGAAATCATTTAATAACTGAAATCTCCCAAGGAAACTTCCATTTGCATTGTATTTTCTGTGGTCTCTTTTATATTGCTGTCATTCATGACATATTGAATACACCTAGCACATTTGATTACAAATAATCTGCTCAAGGCTCTAGAACCAATCTAGAATATGTTTGTCTATTTAAGCATGTGTTTTCACACACAAAAACATTATTTGTGACATGCAAGGTTTGACACCTGATAGCAAGACATTTTGGTCAAACCTCTTTTCAAAGATTTGCTACCTTTTCTTGCCATGCTATTGCCTCAGTAAACTTAACTTTGGTTTTTATCCAAGTTTTTTTAGCAGTCATGACTCAGTGGCATGACTCTTAGCCATTATCGTTTCTTATTATTCTATGTTATTCCTATGGATTTTGCCAACAGATGAAGAAGATGGAGTGGAGAGCTCTAGGCCTACGGCCTGCCAAGATTCCAATTGACAGTATTTGGAAGTTACTGCAGCTATGGTCTGACATGTTGGGTAAATGAGTACTGTGTCTTAAACAAAAGGGTGATATGCTATTGTCTCCTACAATAATTCCCATAATGAAGTGGAAATGGGTTAACCTTTGCCAATTTTTTGGTCAATTTCTATTTATTTAGCTGATTTATCATAATACACAGCTCTTAATATAATAAAACGGGGTTTTAATTAAATAACAATAATTACTTGAATTCAGTATTGTTAAAATTGTGCATATTTATTTCTTTATAAAATGAAACATATACTCAAATAATAAATGATATTTAACAATCAAAAAAATTCATGTAAATACAGGAAGATGCTAAATTACTGTTCAAGCTAAAATTAGCAATGCATATCAAACATTGTACCAAGCACTAACTTATAGATATCCATCAATGGTATTATGACAAGGAGACCCAGTCTAAACATCATTTACACTGTCTCAACAACCATTACATCATTAATTATGGTGAATTAACAACCAAAAGACAGGAGTTGGGCCTAACTAGCTAGACTATTAATTCACCACAGTTTATAGTTTAGTAAATAGAGTTAAAATACAAATATAATTTACAATGCTACATATAGTTAATGACATACTGCACAATACGAGCCCCATTTCAAGCATTTAGAGGCATATTGCATAGACAATTACAACATAATATGGTAATATGATTGTACAGGTGCAAAATTGGACCAGTAAAGAGTAACTTACATTATCATGCCACTTACTGACTACTCAACTTTAGTCACTTTAGAAATGATAAATGGGCAATATCATATACCTAAGCATAGAGGATATCATCAGTGGTGTATATTTGTTTTGAACTGCCCTAGGTAGACAAAATTCAGGTACCCCCCTACCCACACGCACAACATGCCTCATAACCCACATCACCCCATTACATGACCCCATCACATACCTCTATCACCCCCATTACATGCCCTCATCACCCATTACATGCCTCAATCACCACATCACATGTCCCCCATCACCCCATTACATGCCTCCATCACCCCCATTACAGGCCTCCATCACCCCCATTACATCCCTCCATCACCTCAATTACATAACTTCATCACCCGATTTACATCCCTCCACCACCCCCATTACATGCCCCCTCACCCCAGGACTTACCCTGAATCCTGGTGGCTAGTGGCAGGCAGCATGTTGTCCTACCATGCTGCCTGTTCAGCTCCCTGCAGTGAGTGTAGATGGGTCACGTGACCTAGCTCGTGTCTGACGTCAGAGCGCCAGGTCACATGACCTGTCATCACTTCCCCTCCCCCCAAGTGGCGTCGCAATCAGGCTAATATTTCTGCGGTGGGTGGAGGGTGCTGGTCCAGTGTTGGGGGGCACTTTTTTCGTCCCACCCCTAGAAAATTTGCCACCCTAGGCATCTGCCTAGGATGCCTTGTGGTAAATACTGCACTGGATATCATTAACGACAAGGATAGGTATAAATTATACATTAATGAGTTCTAAAACATTATTTAAACAGACAAAGGGACAAAATATCAACTTATAAAGCACAGATACATGACTTGTAATTTTGTAATGGAAATCTACCATTGGTGAGTCTATTCTGTTTCTTTTAGGACTGAAAATAGAACTGCATAGAAAGCCCAAAAAGGCAGCATAGAATGGATCAAGCTTAGATATGCAGCCTAAAAATCTGGCTTGTACATTAGTCCATGCTCCCTTGGGGCCAAATACGTATCAAATTCTTCAAATCATAGCAACGTAGGAACAAACTCTTTACCAGCCCACTCAATTTCCTTTTGCGAAGAGGTACTAATGATTGTTTTGTAGTGTCTCCTCTTGCATCAGAAGGTAACATTTTATCATTAAGACACTGGATATGAAACTGTAAATACATCAAGATATTAAGTTATACATCATCAAATATTCCCAAATTCATCAATTCATGAACTGGTGTCTTTCTTATGTTGGCAACAATAAGATAAGATCAAATCTTTTTGTAGAGTGTCATGTTAGACTTTTATGATTTTATACCATATTCTTTTATAACACAAAATAATAAAATTTAAAGCATTTATTTTAAATTCAACATTTTGCCAATCTGATTGTGTGTAATAAATAAGCAACAAGAATTGGGTTTGAATTTTTTGTCTTGTTTGTTATTTTACTTAGTTATGTTTTTTAAAATGTGTTATACCAGGAAGAATCCGATTACGTGTTCCCTGTCATTTGTCAAGGGTAGTATATCAGTGTTACACATTTGAACAAATAAAAAAAATGCATATTGTCACAAGTCCCTTATAGAATATACACATTAAACACATTCATGTACATTATAAGGTCTATTCAATAAATAGAGAATTGCAGGGAAATGAGAAGGTAATTTCAAACTTTAATTCAAAGAAAATTTTTCCAATGCAGCTGAATGCAGCTACATTTCTCTTAAGTTTAAAATTCCTGTCTCAGTCCCCTGCTATTCTCTCTTTATTGAGTAGACTCTAATGAATGAGGAACATTTAATCTCACCATATTAACTATACATTGTGCAGGTATAAACCTGGTGAGCAAACTGACCAGGATTGTCCCTGCACAATGTATAGCTAAACTGGTGAGATTAAATGTTCCTCTCAGTTCAACTCATCTGCAAAACATCTTTTAGTGAATAGAACTCTAAGTGGTATCAAATATTGATGTTAGATCTAATGAAGCAGACATTTCAGGGATTTCAGACTAGGTGACATTGATATTCCACATTTCAGGAGTTCTGAAAGTCATCTCAACCCACTCCCTTTTTGTAACGTGGAATTGGAAGAAAAGTGAAGGGCCGAACATGTGTTTGTTAGTTTTGTGCAGAGAGAAAGTGAGGATACTGGCTAGGTATCATTGGATCAGGGAAAGTAAATAAGCTAGACAAGCAGGGTAAAGGTTGGTCCTGGAGGTGAGGGTCAGATAGTTTAGCACTTATAACTGCATAGGGCAAAGCATTATAATGAAATAACGTCAGAAATGTTGGGGCCCCTTTCTTGATAGAAAGGAGTTGCTTCATTTAAAGTTTGGCCTAAAAACAGTAAGTCTGCCATCACGCCAAGGTATAAAAATCAAATAAAGGATCCAGCACTGCAGTGGAGAGTTTTATTCAAAACATAGGCAACGTTTCAACCCTGGTGGGGTTTTTTCAAGCCTGAATAATAAATTCAAGCCTGTAATAAAACTCTCCACTGCAATTGAGTGCTGGATCCTTTACTTGATTTTTATGCACTGTTGGCTTGGGTGGCGCCCCAGGACCTCGGCACCTCCACACACCTTGAGTGCAGATACGGATCTATCTTTATTTATTATCACGCCAAGGTAGACTCTTGGAGCAAGACCCTAACCTTACTTTTCCCATGGTTCCCAGAAAACACTGTGGTCTCCTGACGAAGCAGGGAATTGTAAGACAATGGCAAAATTGAAGCCAAATTAGCAGTTTTGTAATAACAGGTTAACTGGCGTCTTAGGCAAGATTTATCAATGCTATTAACATTCTATTATTTCTTATAAAACATTTCTTGATCCATTCCAAAGAAATCAGTCAGTCATTTATAATTTCATCATATAATATTATTTTATACACTTAAACAATATGTCACCCACAATAAAAAGGTCTGAAGTAGGTAACAATAACAACCAAACTGTTTGCAGAGTAAAATTATAACATGTCTGAAGAACTGCAGCTCAGTGAGAAACATTGAACGTTTAAGTTGTTAAAATCTGTAATCAGTTGCTTGAAGTTCAGTTTGCTGGAAAGTGTAGGATCGATGGTAAGAGGTACAAGGCTGTAGAAACAATTACCACTCATTGTTTAATGCAGATAGTTTTTTTAGCAGAGATAGTTTATAAAATGCTCTCTCTCCTTCATCCACAGAAGGCGGAAGGGTAGTGAAAATTCTGAGTGCAATACAAACCTCTCTCAAATAATTCCTTCAAACTGAGCTTGTTTATTGAATTCAGCAAACATGGCATCATAAACATTGCAAAAGTGCTGAATATCACTTACAGGTGAACATGTAAGTTCTTCATCTTTTAAAATAGGAGTATATAAACTGCACACATTTCCACAGAATGAAACCAATAGTTCAGCTCACTAGTGATGGAATCTAGTGCTAGAAAATCAGATATTGACCTTAAATGCTTCTTTGGATTCTGTCTCTTCACTGACCAATTCAGTTTCATGCTTCTTCTGCCTTTGCAGGTTCTCTGTATCTTCAGTACCTTTTGTATTTCCATATCATCTGGCACATGCTTAGCTTTAGAAAGTAGAGCTAGCCAACTTTTGCAGAGTAGTTGCATTTCCCTAGGAAGAGACTTAATATGTTATGCTCCAATTTCCACTGAAATAGATTGGCTAGGAAGTTCTTTATTTATCTCTTCGAAACATTGGAGAACTTTCACCCAGAAATTTGCACAGATGATTGCTTTGAATGTTGAGAAATAGTCTTTAAGGCCTACCGCTTCTGAATGAGCTTCACTTGAACGTTTTCTGGGTAATACTATTTTCTCCAAGGCTTCCATAATCATAGGAATTTTTGAGCAGCAAAACAAACAGCTCCTATCCTGGCATTCCATCTGGTGTGACTTAGGTCATGAAGTGAAACCCCAATGTATTCCACCTCTCTGGATTTTGCTAAAAAAGTGTGTACAGATGATTCACATATCAATATTCAAGATGTGGAAAGCACACTGACCAAATATAGCTTTTGGATATTTTTCATATATGTGAGTGCTGACACCTTTATTGTTTCCAGGCATATTGGCCCCCATTATCAAAATGGCGACCTATAATTTAATGAACTTGTATTGAATAGCCCAGTCTTCTGCCCTCGTTCTCTGTAAACAGTCTAGTCCCCAAACTCACTTTGGTGCAAGATGAAGATTACTCATTGTATAGTGACCAGGCTTTTTTTTCCAGTGTGATTTAATCACATTTTTTATATATTACTGAAGCCCTTCCCCAGTGATAACTCTGCATGTACACTAGAGTGTGGCAGCACTGACTGTTTTGTTTCATTTAGTCACTTTGTGTGCTGGTGGAATAGAAAGCAGTGTGTGGAATTTAGTAACCTGCAGGGTGTTATCTGTGCTGCTTCCTGTCTGCCAGTACTTACCCTCCATTCCTCCTATGATTACATGAAACTAATCTGACTGCCAGCTACAGACAGTTTGAAATAAAAACTGGCAGACAAACGGCAACCGATTCATAGCCAAGGATGGGGGCTTATTTTTAAAGGGCAAATTCATATGTAACACTGCTAATGAGGATCCAAGACAGGTGAATAACTTGGAACAGCTGAGGAGCAGAGGAGTGACCAGAAGTGTCCTGCAGAGCCTGGACAGGTAATCATCAGAATCAGAACAGAGACTCCTGTGGTACAATGGTTAGGAACAGGTTCTAGTAGCCAGCAGGACCTTACATACATTTTGCTCTGTCTGTTAAACATCCGGTGTTGCGTCACAAATTACATATCAAAAATAAATGGCCTTTCCCTTTCATTTATATGGTATTCAGAACATGTTTGAACTACAGCGTGCAGGCAGTTGTTTTCCTTTCTCTTGGCTTTCTCTTGCCTTATCTAAATGTTCTTGTAGTAATGGACCATAGTGTGCTATTAATTCATATACACCAGTGAAATTCCTATTGTGCTCGTCTCCAACTTCCCCTAAATGCCAGATTTCCTGATGCCAAAAACAAAGTTACATCCAGAAGGCTTTTTGATCAATAAGAAAAATGTTTGTTTCCATTTCCATTTTTTTTTTGTGATTCAGAAACCACACTATGCCCTGCAATAGACATTTGAAGTTTTCTCCAACTCCAGTTATTATCTTTGGTATTTTCATGTTCTGGAAGTCTATTGTCAGGTAAATTGCACTTGTTTTTTTGAGTGCTCAAATCCTTCTTTCTTACAAACAAAGCTACTCACCTTGACACAATCAGATGTAAATGCTAAACAGGTCAAGCAGTACACACATTCTTAGTAGTGCACCTGAGCAAAGCCCGAATGTGACTCCAGAGTTTGAGTCAGTCTGTACCACAGTTGGTTCAATAATGAATCCTTCTTTTTCAGCCTTTCCTCTTCTTGCTCTTGTTCTCTCTTTTCTTTCCTTTTCTGCGACCCAGACTTGTATTGATACATTGTGATGTATTTATGATGGACTAAACCATTTTTGCATCAAAGGATAGAGAACTCATAAATCTTTTTGATCCAAATAAAAAAAAGTACAGAACAACTGCCAAATGCCAACCCTCTGGGAGAAAGAGGAGAAACCAAAAGCCTGGCTTAATTGGGAGAGAGAAATAGGTAGAGGGACACAAATGGAGCAAAGATACGATTCCGTGACTGAGGTCCAGAAATCAATTCACTGCTTAAACATAATAGAATTACATTATAAAATTCTCCACCAGTGGCACTTTGTCCCCAAGATTTTAAATAAAATGAACTCACCTACCACAAGCCTATGCTGGAGGTGTAATCGGGAACAGGGTAACACAAGACACATATGACTGTATAGTCCTTAGATCACTATGGGAGAAAGTTTTTGAAGTATTATCGTCGGTATTGAAACATTTAATAGTGGAAGGCCTTTTGATTGCCCTGTTGCACTTTAACCTCACAAAATTCTCATTTAAGGAAAGATACCTTATTATTCAAATATTGATGGCCACAAAGATCTTAATATCAAGAAGCTGGTTACAGAGGGAGCCTCCCGTCTGGACCCAGATTCAGACGCAAGTGATTTATCAATATAATATGGAAAAGGGTATCTCCTATCAGTTGGATAACAATGCTAAATTTGAGCATAAATGGCTTCCCTGGAGCAAATGGTTGACACTGGCGAGTAGTAATAATGAATCAAGATAGACGCATATAGTGAGAAGGGATAATGAGAATAACAAAGAAGAACTATAAAAAAAAAGGTTCCTGAAGGGATAAAAAGAAGTACTGGGATTCTGGGAGTGCCAATGGAAAAGAAATACTGGCCAAGTTGGCCAACTCTCTCCCCCATATTGATTTAAATAGGTTAAATAACCTGACCCGGCAAACAGCACAGCTCAATGGTGCCTTGTTATTTCTTTAGTCTAGTTGTGTCTTATTATCATTTTGTCTACTTGGTTTTATTTAATATTCCCATTTGTTCAACTGTTACATACGACTTGAATACTTATATGGATAAATCAAATGGGAAAGAGATAACAAAATTACTTCTTTGGGTGTAATAATAATATCTTAAATGCATTTAATGTTATTACATGTTAAATATCTTTTTAAACCTTTATAATAATAAAAATAAAAATGTAAAAAAATAAATAATGATTTTTTTTTTTTCAGCTTTTCCTCTTCTTGCTCTTGTTCTCTCTTTCTTTCCTTTTTCTGCGACCCAGACTTGTGTTGATACATTTGATGTATTCATGATGGACTAAACCATACTTGTATCAAAGGAAAAAACTACAGAGTTTATGTTTCTGCTTCCTAAATATCACAGTCCTCACTTTCAAAATATAAAGACCAATGCAACAATGTATTCATATTCAGTGCTGTTTGTGCTTCTTATTTATTGAAGATTTATGGTCAGTGTGCAAGTACTGTTGTGGCTTAAAGAGAGGGTAAAACCTATTTTTTCTTTTAATGAGGCAGAAGTACACTACCAGCAAAGATATGTCACAGAGCTCAGCATATCACGTGACAACAGAGAGAGACAGTGCAATGACCATCATTTGATTGACATGTGCCCATCAGTTGGAGGAGATGATCTTCTCCTCCCAATTTTGAGGCGTATGTTTGGCGACTAAATGTCGCACATGTTTCAGCCCTACAAGGTTGCAGAGAACCATTTCCGGAGTCTGAAACTCACTGTTTGATTTTCAGAAGAAGTCAAAATTGCTTATTTTTTCAAATAAGAAGCATTTTTAATCTCACATAACTTGTCTTCAGTGTGATTAAGACATCATAGAGAATGTTTAGTACCTCTTTAATTGACACAGCATCTAAGAAGACTATGCAGAGGATGATGAGTGAGATATGGAAGATGTGAGTACACTATTATGCACCAATCACTTTTCACAATTTACTTTGAACATAAATTATTTTGTGCCCACTTACAACTCTGTTGTCCACTGTTCACGGTGTATGTTTAATTTGCTGTAAGAGACTATGTAAATGAACAGTCAGTTGTTCATATAACCATCAGAAATATTTCACAAATCCCAAGGTCTTTACATCATTCAAAACAATCTTATACTTGGGAATCAATGGAAATATTGGGAATGGTGATGCAAGGTCTACCATGTAACATTATCAGAAGTAAAAATGTATACCAGAGTCCCAAGAAACTAATAAAATAATAAATAACAATGGTTATTCAACCCTTGCTGAATACGAATATTCCATCTCTCCTCCATAGATATTCTGATACAGAGTGAAAGGTAAACAGAAACATCTCCAAAGACAGAGTAGCAGATCTTTCAGGGTATGTCAGAATGCTTTCCAACCCTACTGGGGTCTCTCATTCCTAAGCACATAGGCATATGGTTATACCTACTTTGATGCCAAGACATGTGCATCTTTTGCAGTGAATCTTGTCAACAAGGATGATGTAACCATTAATTTAATTATTAGGTAATAGCCCTGCCTCACAATCAATACAACAAGATTTGCTGATTTATCCAATAAGTAATACCATCCCTCTGTTTACTGGACTCATGACAAATGGTAATATTGTTTTGCAATCACTAACCCTGTTTGGAACTATTTAGTGATTAATGTCTCAATTGTGAAACCATCACTGACACTAATTTCTAAACTGCTAATAATTATATCACTGACAATCAATCCCAGAGAACATTACATTAGTCAATTTGGAAAGCAGAAAACACCCATTTAACTTTGACTGAACATGGTTCCAAAAAAGATGAAGCCTGGTATAGCTAAATATGTTTGTACATTATTTACACATAGTCAATTGGATTATATCTGAAGATCTGTGTTAAAAGCAATCCCCATGGAAACCAATAGAATGTTCTGATTGTTCCATATTTGGAATTGACTACCACAGAACCTTATACATTTGTAAAAAAAAACAAAAAAAAACCTCAATTGAATCAATAATTAGAGATGTGGCATGTTTAGGACACTATATGACTATTCACAGTGTTATTCATGTATTATAATAAATATGATTTTGTTTAAATAGATTATCGTCATTTACATTGTACACATTTTTGCTAGCTAAACCTCTATCCTGGAGAGCCAATTCAGACTAATGTATTTTATTTGTCTGCTAAAGTATTGTGTTTATTTCTCTTGTGTAAATTGTATGTGCACATGATTTATTTACTTCATTTATGTAAAATGTTGCTAGTAACTGTTTTGCTATATTTATGTTGTTTGTAATAAAGAATATTTTATTGATCAGGGTGAGCATTGATATTCTGTTCCTTGAAGATTTTTCATGTAAAACGAATCAGTATTAACCAACATTTTAATGTGGAGGTATTTAATAAGCTTAGTTTGGGGATCCAGTTGTTATTAAATAAATGAGGTGACACAATAGTGCCTATGAAATTTTGGATGGTATTGCAATTTTTCCCAAATAGTTTTTTCTGTATTCAGCAACCATATTGCAGAACCAGGACCCAGGGCTTACCCCAGCACCCAGGACATGCCGCATCACCCATATTGTAGAGGCAGTACATACCCCAGCACCCACATTGCACATCCAGGACATGCCCCTTCACCCACATTGGAGAGCCAGGACTTACCCCAGCACATGCCCCATGACCCATCATCCACACTGAAGATGCAGGACTTACCCCAGTCAGCCCCCACAGCTGATGTCCAGTAGCATGGTGTCTGTGCTCTGTCCAGTCTCACAGACATCCTACAACACTGCCTCCTGTGCTCCCCAAGTGGCCTGAAGTCTGAGTGCTGGCAGGACACATATTCCCCAGCACTCTGACCTCTGTGCACCTGAGCCTCTGTGCACCTGAGCACAGAAACCATTCAGTATTTCTGTAGTTACTGAGACAATGACATGCACTAAAAGCCTATGAAACATTTTGGCATAATCAACAATAAAGGGTAAACCCAACACTGTATTCATCGCCTATGGTGGCACTTTCCTGCAGGGGTGGCTAAAAACACCCCTTTAAAAAAAAAAAGCATGCAACAGAGGCCCATCTTTTGATATCCCCAGTGTGTGCATGTCCTTTTTTTCAGTAGCTACAGAAATACTGCAGTTCATAATGTGCAAGCCTTTGAGAACCAGAGGATGACATCACCCATACTTAATATGATACATTAAAAGAAAAAAAACGGATAAACTCTTAAGTAACTTTTTAAGTTGATTGCTGTGCTCCTAACACAGTCTCTTGAAAGCTCCTGCACTGGTAAAGTTGCAGCTAACTCCAGCTCTCCACACCTCTCACCTGAAGACCACACATATTCAGAAAAGGTGATTCGATAAGAAGTGATAAGTTCCACGTATTTATAGCACCACAAGCCTCATTGTCTGTATGATTACCGTGCACATTTCTTGATACATTTATTATGTTGCTAGCAAATGCCATAAATGTTTCATTTAGAATCTCATCCCTTCTCCTATAGCTAATTTGTGTTAGTGAAATAGAAACAAACTCATCCAAGTGCTTTACCTTGTGAATGAACATGTGTAATAATATGGTTTGCACAGAGTCATAGCTAGGTCCTTTTGCAACTAAGGCAAGAATCCAAAATTGTGCCCACCTCTAAATATATATATATATATATATATATATATATATATATATATATATATATATATATGTGTGTGTGTGTGTGTAATGATCATCACACTGACAGTGGTAAAATATTCTCCATTACATAGTGAGCCAGGCACTGTACAGTAATACTCCCATTATTAAATAGTGAGCTAGATTCTGTCGGTAGTACAATATAACTCCCATCATTAAATAGTGAGCCACGCATTGAAGGAGGTATAGCATAACCCAGTTTGTCCATTGAAATATGCTAGAGCAAGGCATGTATTAAAATATGCAACAGTCAGTTTTCCCATTAAAATATGCCACATCCAGGTGCTCATTTAAATATGCTACAGTTCATTTGCCCATTAAAATATGTCAAAGCCCATTTGCAAATTAAAACATAGAAGTCAGACTGCCCATTAAAATATGCCACAATCAAGTGCCCATTAAAATATTCCACAACTAGTATGCCCATTAAAATAGGCCCATCAGTTTGACCATAAAAATATACCACAAACTGGAGCCCAATAAAATATGCCACATTCAGGAGCCAAATGGAATATTCCACTTTCATGAGAAAAATAGTAATAGTGTTCCTGTGAGTTTCAACTGATGGAATCTTGGGGACTACCTTAAAGGGCCCCAGCACTTTTGTGCATCACCTGGTTTCCATCACCCGTTAGTGTGAAGCCTGAGGGTGGGACAGCAGGTGGTTTGGGAGAATGCTAGGCCTGGTGAGATAGATTTTGCTGTGTTTAATCAGACACTGTACAACCTGCCATTAAAGCTGATCACTGTATAGCAGAGTCTCAGGATCCTCTTTTAAAGCAGGAAGATGTAACCAAGGATGAGAAACAAGTGAATGGTAGCCCCCTTGGGGAAAGTCGGTTACATAGTTATAATGCTATAACGTAAAAAAGTACTAAAAATAAACCAAATTCCTTAAATTATTTGAGCACATGAAAGAGTTCAGTATGAAACAACATGGATGTCGTTATTTCATATGTTAACACAATGGTTTGTTGAAATGTGTCTGTCTAGTCTGCCATTACAGATGAAGTTATGTCTGGATACTGGATTCAAAATTCTGTTCTGCTACAGCTCAGATAACTTGCTCATTCAATCATCATAGCACTTCAACACTCACATTAGTTTCTATAATAATGATTCAAATAACTTTCTGGGAACATGGATGGGCTACTGAGTGAAAATGGTATGCTTGTGGCATTACAGATGTTTGAAGAAATGTACACAACAGTCATACATACAACAAGGCTTGTTGTGTTATAAATAAATGGAATATATCACTTCTTATCTAACCATTTTTGCTGAATATGTGTGTTAGTGTGTAACACCTCTTCAGACATGTGTGATAGTTGAGAAGTATGTATGCTTCATTGAGAGGGGGTGGAGTGATATTTATGTATATATTTATAATAACGTGTGGAACTCATTAACCGTTGCATTACCAGAAGGATTGTAGGCAGCACATACAGTACAATGTTATACATTAAACATACAGTATGCACAAATAAAGCATACCATGCCTAACTTTTGTTCATTTTACATAGAACTCTGTGGATATAGAAATACCAGTTTGCTGACTCCTAGAAATAAATAGATTGGCTCCTGAATTTGTCTGCCTGGCTTCTTAATTATATAAATATTTGTTAAAGCTTGAAGCTGCCTGCTGCCAGGATACATGTATCCCGAGTATCAGGCAGCAGCCTCCCACACAGGCCTTAGGTAAACTCCTAGTTTGCCTATTGGTAGCGCCGACCCTGTAACCAAGTTTATCCCAGCACAATGCATAGTTACATCTGTGAGAGGAATTGTTCATCTCAATTCATCTGCACTTCAGTTTTATTAACTAGCTCCCTAAAGTGTTGGAACTGTGTTTAAGTGTTAAGTCCAAGTGATTCTATGCTTCCAAAATTGGTTTATTGAATTCATTGATCATACATGGTCTATGGTATTGATTAATTAATAACAATATTATTACTATTATTTGTATTATTAGTGTAAGAACCAGTTTCAGTGATGGTCATCAGTCAAATATTAAATAAATGGGAGGTAATTAAGTTTTGGGCCACCATTTTTTACCATTCCTTAAAACCAGGCACCTCATTTGTGGTTTGGTTTTGTCTTATGCATAGATTAAACTTATTCCATACATGCTTAGCAGCAATGCTCTAGTAAATCTACTTTGCTGCATAGATTTAGCCATTGTTTATCATTTCCTGATGTGTGTGATAATCTGAATTAGAAAACGTAGGGGCTGTTAAGACACCAGATATCAAAAAATAATTCAGGAACTTGGTGTGAGAATCAGCTTGATGATATCTCACAATACGTTAAAGGAATATTAATGAGACTTAATGCTACTTAAGCAGGTTATGAAACAATTAATTATTGTCGAGGATGATCATATACAACAATAAAAAAAAAACTATTTGGGTTGACTGACTGAAAACAAGCAGTTTGGACTTTATCGTTCAATCCCCACACTCTAGCCTCCTATTCATAATCTAATACACACTGTCACTTACATAAAACCAATTAAACTTCTGAACTTATTTCCACATAATGTGGCTATAGACCCACTTCTATTGAAGAAACACAATTTATAAAAGCTTTTGTGACAAATTGTACAATTAGCGGAAAGCACTTGCGGGGCCAGGCATATCTTTTGAAGGTACTGGAAGAAATATAAGAGAAACAAAATCTTTGTGAGTAACATAGGCTGATATAATTCAGACCGGTCAAACAGGAATACATAAAGGCACAAATGTAATTTATGTTGATTATTTCTTTCAAAATTAAAACTATCATCTGTAAAACAGAAATGAGCACTCTCCATTATTTTCATAGAGTAAATTGTGTTCTATGTGTTAGACCATCCAAGCATGTCCTTGCATACCCACGTAGTGATTGTTCTGGGCCCAGCGTTCAGCATCTTCCACTAGCAGTGTGAGCCTGGTTATAAGAATATCAGTGCCTGTCTCATCTCCATGTCAAGGGAATGGGGCAGAAGTTAGATGCTGGAGAAGGTGCTGAGTCTCCCTTAAAATATACAGGTGTGACAGAATGGGAAAGTTCGCTGTCAGGCTCTCCTTTGATACAGATTAATTTTAGGGGGTGCAGATTAGTTTAGGTCTTGTTTAGTGTTAGTATTAGGGTAAGTATTAGGGGTTGAAAGTGGGGATTGGTGTTAGCATTAGGGTCCATATTGGTGATCGGGGTTTGGGGTTAGTATTAGGGTTAGTTTGAGATGTAAGGTTCGGGTTTGGGGTTAGGGTTTGGGGTTATGGGTACTTTTTTGGTAAGAAGGGGTTATTTTATATGGGGAGTTATTATTTTACGCTGACAGTTCAGTGCGAAACAACTGCGATGAACTGTCAGAGCAATAACTGCCACGGGGAAACGGCCACGAGCAAGTGACCTAGACCTGCGTTTGTGAAAACTCAGTTATTTGGTTCCTCAGTTCCTCCCTTTCCTTTTACACCCCTGCTTATCCTCCTGACTCTGGTGCTCACCAGGGATAGGCACGGATCAAGGGTGTGGTGGACATTTTCAAAAGCACAGACTTTAGTGAAGGACAGCAAGGTACATTTAATATTAAAAAAATCAACAAACATTTCCTTTATTTAAAACAAACTACAGTAATCAATTAAAATTGATAATATTAGGGACATGAACAAATGCATGTTATTCAAAATTTTTATTTTAGAATTTTTTGTAAATAAAATACAGATATATGATAAAGTGAATAGGAGATGTAAATGCATAGAAAAACAAACCAAAAAAATAAGTATCATTTTATATAAAGATATAAAAGGCTATTCACTAAACTTTGAGGTTGCCCAGACCTCCAAATCCAACACCCTTGAGCTATTCACTAAAGAAAATTTGGCATCCAACGTGACAACCACTAGACACCCCTAGCCAAAGTCAAATTCAACCTTTCATTTCTTTATAGAACAAATTAAAAATTGGTATTCAAAAACATTTTCAGGAGGTCAAGATGGGAGGTTGAATTTGAATTAGCTGCAAAAATCATTGCTTTTAATTCACCTACCCTAGCTCCCTAGCCATAACCAGGAGCCAAATGGCTCACAGCCCCCATACTATGTCCATCAGGGGCCAGGGCTACTTGCCTTGACCCCCATATAGTAAAATTGACATCCCCTGATACAGGAGCTGGATAAATGCCCCCAAACCTTCCCAAATAAAATAATTTCCACTGCCTCGGGTCTGGTGGCTGAGCAAATGCTCATAGACACCCATTAAAAATAAATGAGCCCCCAGAGCCATCAATAAATTTAAGATAAAATAATTCCCTACCTACCTTTACCTTGCCCAGGTAGGGTGGACGAGTCACCTGTCGAAGGCATTGCGGATCATCTCTGGACTTCAGGGACAGGTAATACTTATTCCCTGCTCCCAGGCCTGGTTATAATAGCAGGGTCTTTAGGGCTAACTTCCCTGGCACCCCATGTGTATAATGGAGGACTAGGAGCATGTTTGTCATGGTTACTTGTGTATTATGGGGACTGATAACCAATTTGCTGGTTCCCAGTCCTATTTATTATTAGGGGACCATTTTACACTGGCTCCCGGTAATTTCAATTAGAGCAGGTGTATATTTCTTGTTTATGAGGCCAGTGGCAGTCCTCTGGAGGGGGCTATACTTTTTTTTTTATAAATCTTTTACTGTGCAGTGTCTACTTTTTTATTATGAGAGATTAGACCCCAGAGATAGCAAAATTAATAGTTATACTATAGTTTATGTACAAATCAACTTTTAGGCGTGGAAGTAACATGTTTGACGGTTTCCTTTACTATAAAACATTATTTTGTTAATATCTATTTTAATACAGCTATACAAAGAGGTTGACATGCACATATTTTAGGCACTGCTTAATGTTAACAGTGCGTCACAGATGACGGCAGCGATGCTGTTCAAATGATCCACTTGGTTCCCAAAATATGTATCAGTTCAGCTCATGTGATGAAGTTCATTTTTCCACATGTTTGGTGTGGTTTTTAACTGGAAATATATTTCTGACTACACAGTATGACGATTTCCATAAACTTTGAAGCTTATACACTGAAAAGCAATAGCAGCAGACCCATGAGCACATCCATGTGCATTAAGAATGTAAAATACTTCTGGCCGGGGTAGATAAGCCAGTCAATTTAAGCAATTTATTTCAACCAGTTACATAAGTAGAAGACATTTCAAATGTAGATTCAAATTAACCTCACCGTGTTAAATTCACAGATTATATTCCTTATACTGAACTAATTTCTCTGTCATCATAATAATGGATTTCTTATCTTTTTTATTATTATTATTTAAACACAACACATAATAGCCCAGGCTGTTGAAGCTGGAATTTTGTTGTGAATAAAAAAAGAATAGATATCACTTTTAATTGATCTGTTTACCAGTGCTGGCAGAATTCATTCTTTGTTGTAAAGAAATGTTGAATATTAATGGACAAAACAGTATCTGCAAGATGAGAATTCAGACAGCTTTTCTGTTCAAAATGCTGTTCATTCTTTAAATTCTAAAAACAAAGAAATACACAGTAATCTAGGCAGAATGTTGTTGTGGTTACAGGAATTCATCTGCTTTAGCAAGCTCACTTTTACTCCTACACTATCCACAACTGAAAAAAGTGTAGATAAGTGGAACTGGTCACTGGAGTCCAAAATGGAGGGAAACTGTCTTAAGAAGGACTCTTTCACCTAGACATTGCTGAGACTGTGAATGTAGAAAATAATATATTGATCTCTACATAGCATTAGCAGAATTGCATGTTTATGACACCACCTGTGGCCTAATATACAACTGAACTTCTTTTTAATGGGAAAGATGTAATTTACATAGTTGTAATTTGGGCCACTAGAACAAGAACATAACTTTCTCTTAATTTCTGCATTTACTTGAAATTTTACAAACACAATGTACATTATTTTACCAGTAAAATGTAGATCATTCTTTTATTCTCTCCATACACATGATATGAGTGGTTAGGGATACTTTAAGAGGTCTCTTTTTGTACCTGTTTCATATGCCTATGATTAAGCGCTAACCACAGCGTGAAACGCGTAAGGCTGGTTTGTAGGTCTGCGCTGTATGTTTTGGTTGCACAAGACAGAAAAAAAATATCCTTCTGCTCGAATTAATCGATGTATGCTATGCCATTTTCATTAGTATTGCCTGCCTTGGGAGCAGTGTTGGCTTTTCCATTTTCATTGATTATTTCTAATTTATTCTGAGGTGTGGACTAATCTGGATTTTCTGAGCACCCTTGAAATCGGACTGGTACAACCCAGGTGAGCTATCTCTGTGTTAACAGTGGTCATTATTGTGGACTTGTCCTATATGGAGGCCAACTTTTGGGATACAGTGGGGCCGAGCTGCAGACTTAGTTTATCATTTCATTTGGATCTATACAATTTATGGTGTATAGTAAGACAAATAATGATACTATCACGATACTGTTCACGTGTTAACTGTTTACTGTGTTCAGAATCACCATTTCCTTTTTAATCCAGGGATATTCCCTTATTGTATTATATATGATACACTAGAGCAAATTACATCACAGCTATCAGAAGAAAGAAAACTTAAGGAAGTAAAGAACTATTTGTAAAAGGTCAGTCTTGTGGTCTTTGTAGATGATATAAATCAGATGGCATCACCCATTTCTGGAAAAGTTTCATGCTATAAAGGGGAAAATGAATCAGAATCACAGGACAACTGGCCAAGACGGACATATACATTTCAAAGTAAAATAATTTATTACAGGCTAGTGATAGAAACAATAACACAGGAAACAGTGTTTGTGGAAGATTAATGGTTGTTTATAAATCCTTTTGTGGTAAAAGAATAGAAGATAGTCTCATAGAAGGCAAAGCCATGAAATCTTCAAGACATCGAATGGCAGCATAACCCTTAAGACAGAAAGGTAATTGGATACAGGCATAACGTCACCTTTCACCTTCTGAAAACATTTGGTTCTATCTACCACAGATGTTCATAAGTTGTTTCTAATTTTGATTAAAACTTTAATTCACATTCTTACTAGTCGTGATGCTGGGACACTGCAGAGGGGATACAGGAAAGCATTATGTTTATTTATGGTAGTTTTTACGTATAAGAGCTCTAAACAGATCTTTAGTTCTTCTAGTGCTATTTTCAACCTTAATACTTTTATATTTACAATAAAATAAAAATATAATCATTTAATTAATTGAACACTCAGACTTGTACCTACGAATGAGTTCTCCCCTTAGTATTGTGTTAGCATCCACTATCTATTATTTATAATGAGCTTGATCTCTTGTTATTGTCTGATTTTTCCATAATTACATTTCTCTCTCATTGTCTTTATAATCAGTCTAGCACATGAACACTAATGACCTTTGTGGCCATAATCTAAAGACTCAAGAGCTTTGTTAATTTTTCCTTAGATCATTTCGAACTGCACCTGGATCTAGCTGGTTCCTATATTACACTATAGGAATCTTGATGTTTCTTTATTGGTTCAGATTATAGTCATTTAATCTTATTCTGTTGCTTTGTGTCATTTATGATCTAGTATTGTTGCTCCTTTTCTTTGAGCTCATTGCTATTTTCTATTTATTTTTCCTGCCTTGAGTTATATTATTATATGTGTTTTATCCTGAAGATGCTATCCCTGTATTCCGTTCTGTTCTGCCTCATTTCCTTTTTTGCTATCACTCTACTTGGTCTATCTGCCTGTCCTAGCCTGCAAAATCTTGCTTTCCTGTCAAAGTTATGTTTCATGCCTGCTCCAGGATATCTGCAGGGTTTCTCCAGTCCTGCTATCTATACTGGATCCAGCAGCTGGTCACACAGGGCCCCGGTATGTAGCTGCATAACCTGAAGCCTTAAGCTACCAGGGAAATGCAGCTACCCAGCACTGGGCTCTGTGTCTCCATATCTGTATTATAGCTCCTGTACTCAGGTGCTCAGGTTCCCATACCATCCAGGACCCCACTCACGACAGCTTGTTCCTGACTGTGCATCTTAACCCTGCTGTTCCTGTGTATGAACCTTGGCTTGTTCCTGACTCTGCATACTATTCTGTTGTATTACCATATAAGTGCCTGCCTATTTGCATATAATGTACTGTTTATCTACCATTATCCACTTCTGCTACTGCTGTTACCATCCTGGTATCCTGTAATTAATAGAGGTGTAACTAAGGATACTCAATGGATGCTGGTGCATGCTGATGGGTCCAGTCGTGTCTCTCTACTACTGTAGAAAGAGACCTAGGTTTTTGCATGCCATCATCAGAGTGGACCTAGCATGTGAAAATATAGGTCTCTCACTGCAGTGAGAGATTGTTAGCAACAATCACCTGAAGGGAAGCATCATTAAAAAGTAAATGCTGCTTTATCCTCATACTAAGGATAATAATAATTTTTCACTTGTGCTACTGGGCTATAAGCACAATTGAAAAAAAAAACGGAAGTTTAGTGACTACTTAAGTGAAATCACATACAAGTTCATGTCATGGGAGGGGGAGGGTTGAATGTTGGTGCATTAAGCTTGTCAAAGGCTCAAATAAAATAAATGTGTAAAATGAAGCCGGCCAAATGGGTATGAGCTTGCTGCAAATGCAAAATCAGTTGTAGATCGGCACACCAAAAATAGATTTTTCTATTAAAAAAATAAAAGGTTAAATAAGAAACAAAGGTACAGCTCTCCAGGGAAAAGCCCATCAGAGATCCCACAGTAATACAAATAGAGGAAAAAGTAGGAGGTGCACACAAAAAATTACCTGAATGTACAAAAATAATTATATTCAAAATAAATACAAGATAAAAGTATATGCATGAATACGCACAGAATAAGGCAACAACAGCAAAAAACTGAGCGACAAATGGTAAATAGCGACAGGGGAGATGAACAAGTGAAGCTACACCCAATGTTTCGATAGTAGTGCCTTTGTCAAGCATGATGTAAGGTATGTCAGAAATACATTGATTTATATATACCTGTAGATAATTGCAAATAAAGAACACCTCAGTCAAATGATTAGCAATATGCGCATTAATGACTGCTGCCATGTTAGCGCACGACATGTCAGGACATTGTGGAGCTACACCATCCTTTTCCCTGCTTGCACATCGCTGAGGTTGTTGGCTCCTCCATCTGGTTGCAGCTTGCTGTCCTAATTGGGAGGAGGCTTAATTGCACTTCCTCCAACACATTGAAAAGTTTTTGGTAGCAGTATACATAGATGGAAAAGAGAGAGATCCTATTCAACTCCCATATGTAGAAAGAGAATCCTGTTGGAGTTGAATAGGATCCCTCTCTTTTCCATCTACGTGTGCTATTTGGGACAGGAGGAGTTCTTGGAGAGGTGGTCCATTAAAGGAGAGCTTTGTGTGCTGACTATATAGGAGGTGAGATTATATTCTCACCCTGTTGAGAGTGTACCTTGATGTGGCGTGTGAGCTTAATTGTGTTTGGGTCAATTCATATAACCAAAACCTCTCATTTCTGTTATGTTCATACAATAGTTGCCAACTTTATTAGGTTGAAAGTTTTTAAAGTTTCTTTTCTCGACTAATAACAATACGGTTTTGACAAAGATGACCTTTGTTTTGTTTTTTATAGTTCTACACATTTTTTTTTTTATTATTATCTCTAGTGGCTCCTGAAAAGTGGTAAGTAAAATAACATCACTACAGCTCTGGTTTATAAAGTCTGCAAATCACCACACAGTTTGCTTACTATGTCATTACTGTCTTCAGCTGTCACCTTTTTTGTGATCTGCTTTTCAAAGCAACTTATAATTAGTAGTGACAGATCTACACAAAAGACAAATGTGTTGCATCATTTCATCCACTCACAGGCATTTCTGATTGAATTAAGCAACGCAGAGTCACACAGCTTTCTCAAACAGTGATAATTAAAACTAGATAATAATCTTTAGTATCTTATAATAATGGACAAATGTAACCTTAACGACAAAGCTAATGTCTACACTGAAAAAGGAGTTCAGTTTGTGACAACGAATTATTTTTTACTTCATTTAATACAGAAAAAAGAATACTTTAGGGGCACATCAAAATGACTTAGGCATCACATAAATTAAAAATATAAAATAGTATTACTCATAGGTATAGAAAAGAAAAACACACTGAATTAAGGAACAAAGAATGCATAGACAAGGTGAAGGCTAGCAAGATATTAGAATTATAAAGGCAAGGATTATCTCTCAGTGGTGTCCATGATGGTGATTTAATGGGTTCAATTCAATGGTATTGATTATAATAGACTGCGATATAAATGTTTAGTTTAATACCAGTGTTAAATGATAATTCCCATCATTGAATGTTACATTTACATTCAAATGTATTCATCCAGCACCAACAATTTACTCATGACTTGGTTCAGAGCATGAAAAGCGAATTACAGACTATGTTAGTCAAACAGAGGCAGACTGATGGACAGTCCTTCTCGCAAGCTTTCAAGGAGTGGAAGACAGGAGACACATAAAGTGAGTGGGTGAAAAAACAGAAAGAAGCTGGTGGCAGTAATAGGGATGGATAGTGACAGCTAAGTATGTTTTAATAGGATTAATTGTAAGCTTCTTTAAAGAGGTGAGTTTTAAGGGACTTTTTCAACAGTGGGGGAGACAGAGTGCGGGAAACAGCTGGATACTGTGTAAAAGTGGGTTCCAGAAATAGGGGCCAGCTCAGGTAAAGTCTCACAGCTGTGAATGTGAAGATGTGATGAGGTTGGAGGACAACTTTTGTTCATGTGAGGAAAATAGTGATCACAAATAGTAGAATCTCTTGATAAGAGAGGCAATGTAAGGAGGGGCTGAGGAGTGGAGGGCTTTGTGGGTTATTATTTCAAATCTCATCTTATAAGAGGCAGGAAGTCAGTGAAGGGTTTAACAAAGTGCAACCGTAGACAAATATAATAAGTACAGTGTCCATTTTAGAACATTTGTACCCTTCAAACACAGTCATCTCTTCTTCCAAAACTCTCTCATCCTCTCTCCATCAATTCCTCTCACCTCCGAACCACTGTACGCCATCCTCCCTCTAACTCCATCCTCCAAAACTCTCTTATCCATTCCCTCTCTTCAAAACCTCCATATTTCTACCAATGCAGTAGCACAACAGCAAATTAGATCTTTTTCTAGGTTTCAAAAGTTATAACATCACTGTAGTGTCTAATCACCTCAAAACTTAGTTAACTCACAACTCCAAAATGGAACCATGCAGACAGCTAAAATTAGTTGTGTTGACCTATAGATTCCAGCATGAATAAGATGTGCAACGTTCGTGATTTCAGAGTTAATTCAAACTTTTTTCCTGCCTCTATCATCTCATAGAAGGCAATATTTGGAACTAATCTCGTTTGGCCTTAAGTTTGACATTTATATCTCAATTTCCTACAATTCTCTCTTTATTAAGTATACCCTTTTGCTTTTTGCTTGATTAAAACACTTTAAATGACCATTTTTAAGGCTAATTTGCTATCCTGAAGTTTTGGTAGGGACACTGGCTTTATAACCAACTCTCTCCCACAGTTTTATCCAGCATCTTTTTGTTTCTCTCCCATGGCTCCCCCCCCCCCCCCCCCACACACTTTTCAATTTCTTCTCCTCTTCTTAGTTGTTAATTCCTTTTTCTATTCACAGGGGGCCCTGAACTAGGCCTACCTGGTACTTTCAGTTTTGGCACACTTCAGACCAAATGTAACCTCCTTCTCTACATTCCTACCCATTTACCCCTACCACAATAGACTATGCTGAAGATTTAATTTACAATCCTTGGGAAAACTTACCTTTGTAAAACAGTGGCTGTTTTTTTAAAGGGTTAATATCAAGTTAATATAAAAAAAAAAAAATAAAAAGGACCCAATAGAATTGAATTATGGGAAACACACGTGAGACTAATAATGATATTTTGCATCAAAATTTTATAGTCATGCTTTAAGCAACATATATTTCTGAAGAGATTTGGGGCACTTGAAACCCAACTTTATAATTGAGAACATTGCAGTCGGGTTCATTGTTCATTGCTTCATTGTTTGCTTTCACCACAGGCAACCTTTCCATGTAATAAAAAAAATACTTCTAATTTAAAATATTTTTGTAGAACCTCAGAAAATGCTATTTTCCTCTTTTAATAAATCTTGTTCATAGACGGCTACAGTTCTGCAACGATCTATGAAAATACAACAAAGTAACCAACTGTATGTAGTAGAATTTCCTAATTTAATCTGTCAGCCTATAAGTTTACCTTGTCCAGTCAAATTAAACTATACATTTTATCATGAGGCCTGTCAATGTGTATATTATTTTCTACGGAGAATGATTAAATAGGGTTTGTCATTTTCTAAACTGTGAATGCATTCATATTTTACTACAGAATTTTGATGTGATAAAAAAATTTGTCTGACTCTATCTGCAGTGATTTTATTATAAAATTGTATATTGACCAAGATGTCATGTCATAAAATGATGTTGTACCAGATGAACATGTATTTCAATATTATGCTCTTCAGCATCTGTCAAGTAATTAATCCACTGAACAATATTGCTGATCAAACAAGACACTTAAACGTCAGCTCAATATAGACCAATCTGTCCTGAAATGGGCCTGATCAGTAAAAGTAGCCAAATTTCTAACATATACTTAATATAGTCAATTTTGGTTTAGGGATTTTGGTACTGGGAATTTTTTGGATTCGCCCTACTCAATTTGGGCAAAAATCATCCAAAATTTACCCAAAAACGTTTAAAACAGACAAATTCTGGCCATTAGTTCAACGGCTGTGGTGTCTCTTTGGCACTATAAGAGCACCTTAGTAACTGGCCAGGTCGAACTTATAATAAAGGTGTGTATTATAAATGTGTTTTTAACTATATTGTATATTTGTGGCTTGGAATATGTATATCTGCACTGTGTAATGGGAGATACCCTCCATTTATATTATCTATTGTGTTGGGAGCAGGAGGGGATATATAAGCATATTATTAGCACCGTTTGTATTTGTGGAGTTTGTGTTTATATGTTTATATGTGTTTTTTATGTATTTATTTGCATTATTTCATATATTAAAAAGGAGAAATATACAATCTATACACTGGCTACATGATTTTTACTAAATAAAGTCTAATCTTTATTAATTTTTTTTTAGCCCAATAGGTTACATTATACTGGCATCTTGTCCACAGCAGTTTGAGTGACAAATGTCCACTGAGGGCTATTGTTTCCACAAAGCAAGGGCAGACAAACAAATCATGCTGCGTGAACATCATGGGAGGGTTAGTCAACTGTAACTGGGATGTCAGTAACTGGATGTTAGTTGTGAACTACAGTTCCCCTAATTCTAAGACAACCAAAAGGCTGTAGTAATGCTAGAGCGCCCTCTTGGTTCTCTGACTGAATTGTAGCAGTTTAGGGTTCATTTCCAGGTCCCACTGCTAGCTTGCATAGCCATGTGCTAGGCTCCCTTGTGTTGCTACATGTTTATGTATTCCCTGTGCTCCATTCTTATTGACCCTATAATGACAGTGTCTTCTATCCTAATGGGGTATTTGTGTGCAGTCACCTGATGCCCCTTGATGCCAGTCCAGACCCCTGGCAACACAGATCTAGAAAACCTGTTGTTTCTTTAGTCAGTCGATCATTCTCTCACAAACACACATAAAGAAGGCCAGAGAATCATGTTTTTATACTACCTCATTGGATGTCAATAGAAGATGGCAGCAATGAATGGTGATCATGAACAAGTAGAAATAAACAAGGTGAAATCTAAAAAACTAAAGGAATGGGGAAGCAATAATATACAAAAACATTTGTTGCTAAAGCTAGGCTTCTTGGAGAACCAATCTGTGTGAAAGTTTAAAAAGGGAAAATGCACTTGTACAAAACAGGATCTACTCACTTAGGACCTATTTTAAGTGACGATTCTCACTGGATGCTAAAGGGTGACTGTAGCAAAAAATTATGTTTGTTTTATTGAACAATTTCAGCAAATGCGTATCAAGATGGTGTGTGTAGTCCAGCGATGAAATGTAAGCGCTTACAAACATCCCCCCTCCAATAAATTAAAACCCCCTAACAGTTACCCCAAACCCCCATACTGACCCCGCGAACCCTAACAATAACCCCCTTGAACCCAAACATTGATACCCCTAATACTAACCCTACCTCCGAACCCTAATACTAACACTAACCCCCCGAACCCTAATATTAACACTAACTCCCCCAAACCCTAATGCTAACAATACCCCACGAGCCCTAATACTAACACTAACCCCCCTGAACCCTTATACTAACACTGCACCCCAAACCCTAATACTAACCCCCCGAACCTTAATTCTAATACCTAACTCCTAATAATACATTTCCTTGTGCAATCCCACTGTCCCGCAAAGAAAGGTCCAGCGATGACCTCTGGTGCGATGAACTGGCCATCGCGCCAGAGGTCACGGTGAAGCGGCTGCGTTAAAGCAGCAGCGATGACCATTCCAGCTTTTACCATATCTGTGCTTCTGTGTTACTCTTCCCTCATGTCCAGTAGTAGACCCAACATTGTCAAACTTGGACCATTTACTGGAATTTGTGATGGACAGTTTGATGACCTTATATGGAACCTTATCAATCTTGACAAATACACAGGTGTCATTTTATGACCACTTTGCCAATTCCCATTCATGTCCCCCCTTATCCCTTAGCATTATCTTTGTTTTTGTCTCAGAACTAAAATTGTGATGTCCAGTTTTCACATGACTACTTTGATCAGACCATTGTGCCTGCAACAGGTCATATTTGCAAGCAGCTATGTTTGCAATCCATCCTGTGTATATTTAGCCAAAAAATAGGATCAATGTACATGTTCAAGTTGCATTGCTCGCACCTTAATTTGATATCTTGTCATTATATGGCAGATCATTTACTAAATGTCCCTCATGAGAAATAAATTCACTCTATGAATAACCATAAACTCCTTTTGCATATATTATTCCTGCAACTCTAATTCCATATAGTCCACATGTGCCTTGTATTTTCAACAAGCCATTGATTTAGATAATTAATGCTGTATTTTGTATGTTTATTTATTTTTTATTTCATTTTTTATCTCGACTGTCAAAACAGCAAGCGCCATTGAACACTTGTTGAGAATAGATTCCCATTTAAACTTAAACTCATCCGTTTCAAAATCCTTGGCTGGAAATGTATAACTGTTCATTCCTTTAGGGATTAAGCTCGTTTTTCCCTAGTACTACAGAACCAAGTGTGCATGTAATAAACATTTTAGAAACTTCTTAAAATGTCTAAGCAATTTAACATTTTCACCGCAATTCAGTGAATCTAAAAATACAGCTTGTTGTAAAATTCTTCTATTTCAGACAAGACTCCTGTTTTACAAACTAATAAAATAGCCAACAAGTTATGGTTTGTAGTACATTTTCTGTGTTTTACAGACCAAATAGCCATATTGTGGTGCTTTGCCAACATGGAGTTCAAATCATTGAACACAGGAGAAAATAACAAATATAAACTATTCAAAAGTTTGGGGTTACATAGCAATCTCCTTGAGCAAATTTTGTTTAATAAAATAAAATCAAATAGATCAGAAATACAGAGTAAACATTGTTATAATTGGAAATGACTATTGTGGATGGAAACAGCTGATTATAAATGGAATATCTACATAGGCGTTCAGAGGCCCATTATCAGTAGCCATCACTCCTGTGTTCCAATGGTACCTTTTGTTAGCTAATCCAAGTTTATCGTGTTCAGTCAATATCTGGACTGTATTTCCTATACATTATGCAAATCATTTGATGTATGTTTTCATGGAAAACAAGGAAATTCTTAATTGACAACAACATTTTGAACGTTAGTGTATCTGTTTTACATCATAGGAACATCTTTAAGTTTGATTTTAGTTTTAAGCAATATAATGTCATAATTAATATATTTTTTCACATTACTGTGATGTGTTATAACACTTCTTAACATTATTAACATTAAATCTATCTATCTAAACCTTAAAACGTATATATATATATATATTATTTAAAAAACTTGGGCACTTGGGGACTGAGCAAATGGCTGAAAGGGTCAATACTACCTAGCTTATATTCTGTATGTTATACATGTCAGTGGTGTATCTTGATTTTGTGCTGCCCTAGGCAGACAAAATCCGGGCACCCCCCTACCCAAGCTGTACACCCACGTTACGCACCTAAGACATGCCCCATCATTCAGACTCACATCAAGCTCATACTCCCATCACACACACACTCCCATCACACTCAGTCACACACTCCGACTCCCATCACACTCCGTCACACACACTGTCTCCCATCACACACACTCTGACTCCCATCACACTCAGTCACACACACTGTCTCCCATCACACACACACTCTGACTCCCATCACACTCAGTCACACACACTGTCTCCCATCACACATACTCTTACTCCCATCACACTCAGTCACACACTCCTACTCCCATCACACTCTGTCACCCACACTGTCTCCCTTCACACACACTCTGACTCCCATCACACTCAGTCACACACACTGTCTCCCATCACACACACACTCTGACTCCCATCACACTCAGTCACACACACTGTCTCCCATCACACACACACTGTCTCCCATCACACTCAGCCACACACACTGTCTCCCATCACACACACACTGTCTCCCATCACACTGTCTCCCATCACACACACTCTGACTCCCATCACACTCAGCCACACACACTGTCTCCCATCACACACACTCTGACTCCCATCACACTCAGTCACACACACTGTCTCCCATCACACACACTCTTACTCCCATCACACTCAGTCACACACTCCTACTCCCATCACACTCTGTCACCCACACTGTCTCCCTTCACACACACTCTGACTCCCATCACACTCAGTCACACACACTGTCTCCCATCACACACACACTCTGACTCCCATCACACTCAGTCACACACACTGTCTCCCATCACACACACACTGTCTCCCATCACACTCAGCCACACACACTGTCTCCCATCACACACACACTGTCTCCCATCACACTGTCTCCCATCACACACACTCTGACTCCCATCACACTCAGCCACACACACTGTCTCCCATCACACACACTCTGACTCCCATCACACTCAGCCACACACACTGTCTCCCATCACACACACTCTGACTCCCATCACACTCAGCCACACACACTGTCTCCCATCACACACACTCTGACTCCCATCACACTCAGTCTCTCACACACACACACTCTCCCATCAGCACTTACCTTTCCCTGGCAGGCAGGCAGCATGGTCCCTCCATGCTGCCTGTTCGGCTTCCCGGCGATTGTGCCGACAGGCCACTTGACCGGGCGCGCGTATGACGTCAGCGCGCCCGTCACGTGACTGTCGGCACTTCCGTGTCGGCACTCTGCACGGGGAGCCGAACAGGCAGCACGGAGGTTTCTCCGTGCTGCCTGTTCGGCTCCCCGTGCAGCCTGGCAGGCAGAGCGATGGTGAGGGGGGATCTTCCGATCCCCTCTCACCTCCGTCTCTGCCTGCAAGCGCGGTCTATTTTTTTTTTTAAAGAGCCGCGTTTTTTTTTTTTTTTACATTTTTTTTTTTTTTTCACATTTTTTTTCTTTTCAGTGCTGGGGGGCGCTGCCGCCCCCCAAAATTTGCCGCCCTAGGCATCCGCCTAGGATGCCTCGCGGTGAATACAGCACTGATACATGTGTTTAATGCATCTGAAATGCACTTATTTTTAATTAAAAAAACAATTTACAATTCTCCAGTAGTTTTACATTTAAAATACTTTTACAAGGGCCTCTAAGTCAGGTGACATCCAATAAGGAGGGCGTGAAGAACTTGACCACTATGAACAATATATACACATGTTTATTATTTGAGCCAGCAACGAGCTTAGCGCACTAACAACTTACTTTTCCCTGCTTTCACATTCTTGAGGTTGTTGGCTCCTCAGTCTGGATTCAGCTTCCTGCCCAGGGGTTAATTGAGAGGAGGCTTAAGCGCACCTCCTCCAACCATATAGTGGGTGATGTTTGTTCTCACCCTTTTGAGAATGGGCCTTGACGTGGGGGGTAACTATGCTTTGGCCTATTATGTTTATGCTAATGTTGGCAACTTTTTTTTAGGGTGAGTTGTGCAGACATTTTTTGTATACACTGTACAACTAATTTACAGGATTTGCAGCATGCTCACACCTGTTTGGTAGTCTTCATTTGACATATGTATATGATTTGAGCCTGTGACAAGCTTAATGCACCAACATTCTTCTTTTCCCTGCTTGCACTTTCAAGCGAAGATTATTTCTCCTGAGGAAATGCGTTGAGATTTCAGCTTTTTCGGAGTTCTTGTCCCTGATTACCCTATCCTGGTGGCAGCAGGAACTGAGTTGGACTGACTTTATTTTACGCAAGTTGCACTTTTTTGTGCATTTGTTTTTTGTACATGTATTCAGTTTTTAAATTGCTATTTTATTGTGAAATACTGCGCAATTGGTCTTTTATATATATTTTTTAGACTGTGAAAATAAACCAGAAGAATGTATATCAATTTGATGAGCCTGATATCCTCCCAAGTTTGTGAGTGTGACAACTAAATAATAACAGTTGACACTTTGTTTGTACTATATTACAGTATTATTTTACGATATTCACTTGTGGTAGTGTTGCCTTCTGTATCATTACATAAGACTAAGTAGGAAACTGGTTCACATAACTCTCCAGGTTAAGATGACTTTTTATTAAGCCAGGCTGGGTAAAAGTTTGATTTAACCTGAAACATTACATTTGAATGATATCATAAACACCCTAAGATAGCATCATGGTAGCAAGGTCTTAACAGACAATTAAACTTTTTTTTTAATCCCTTAAAGAAGGGGTCCTCAAACTATGGCCTGCGGGCCAAACGCGCGCCAAATGCGGCCCGCCGAGAACATTAATCCGGCCCGCAGGGGGTGCTGCCGGCACCCCCCGCTGTTTACCTTTTTTTTTTTCTTTTCTTGCAGCCGCAACCGATGCGGCTGCAGGAAAACGAAAAGAAAGAAAAAAATCAGCGCGACCGGATGTGACGTTCCGTCACATCCGGATCCGGTAACTATGTTTCCCTCCTCCGTTCAGGGAGGAGGGAACACTGCTCGAGACGTCCGGCCGGGGACACAGCAGCTGGAGGTAAGTGATGGGGAAGCGGGGGAGGAGGGAGGATCTGGCTGGCACAATATTCCTGGGCTCTGACTGGAATAATATTACTGGGCTCTGACTGGCACAATATTCCTGGGCATCTGACTGGCACAATATTACTGGGCTCTGACTGGCACAATATTCCTGGCCATCTGACTGGCACAATATTCCTGGGCTCTGACTGGCACAATATTCCTGGGCTCTGACTGGCACAATATTCCTGGGCATCTGACTGGCACAATATTCCTGGGCTCTGACTGGGACAATATTACTGTGCTCTGACTGGCACAATATGCCTGGGCATCTGACTGGCACAATATTACTGGGCTCTGACTGGCATAATATTACTGGGCTCTGACTGGCACAATATTCCTGGGCAGCTGACTGGCACAATATTCCTGGGCAGCTGACTGGCACAATATTCCTGGGCTCTGACTGGCACAATATTCCTGGGCTCTGACTGGAATAATATTACTGGGCTCTGACTGGCACAATATTCCTGGGCTCTGACTGGCATAATATTACTGGGCTCTGACTGGCACAATATTCCTGGGCTCTGACTGGAATAATATTACTGGGCTCTGACTGGCATAATATTACTGGGCATCTGACTGGCACAATATTACTGGGCTCTGACTGGCACAATATTCCTGGGCATCTGACTGGCACAATATTCCTGGGCTCTGACTGGCACAATATTCCTGGGCTCTGACTGGCACAATATTCCTGGGCTCTGACTGGCACAATATTCCTGGGCATCTGACTGGCACAATATTCCTGGGCTCTGACTGGGACAATATTACTGGGCTCTGACTGGCACAATATTCCTGGGCATCTGACTGGCACAATATTACTGGGCTCTGACTGGCATAATATTACTGGGCTCTGACTGGCACAATATTCCTGGGCAGCTGACTGGCACAATATTCCTGGGCTCTGACTGGAATAATATTACTGGGCTCTGACTGGCACAATATTCCTGGGCTCTGACTGGCATAATATTACTGGGCTCTGACTGGCACAATATTCCTGGGCTCTGACTGGAATAATATTACTGGGCTCTGACTGGCACAATATTACTGGGCTCTGACTGGCACAATATTCCTGGGTTCTGACTGGAATAATATTACTGGGCTCTGACTGGCACAATATTCCTGTGCATCTGACTGGCACAATATTCCTGGGCTCTGACTGGCACAATATTACTGGGCTCTGACTGGCACAATATTTCTGGGCTCTGACTGGAATAATATTACTGGGCTCTGACTGGCACAATATTCCTGTGCATCTGACTGGCACAATATTCCTGGGCTCTGACTGGCACAATATTCCTGGGCATCTGACTGGCACAATATTACTGGGCTCTGACTGGCATAATATTACTGGGCTCTGACTGGCACAATATTCCTGGGCAGCTGACTGGCACAATATTCCTGGGCTCTGACTGGAATAATATTACTGGGCTCTGACTGGCACAATATTACTGGGCTCTGACTGGCATAATATTACTGGGCTCTGACTGGCACAATATTCCTGGGCATCTGAATGGCATATTATTCCTGGGCATCTGAATGGCATATTATTCCTGGGCATATGAATGGAATATTATTCCTGGGCATCTGAATGGCATAATATTCCTGGGCATCTGAATGGCATAATATTCCTGGGCATCTGACTGGCATAATATTCCTGGGCATCTGAATGGCATAATATTCCTGGGCATCTGACTGGCATAATATCCCTGGGCATCTGACTGGCATAATATTACTGGGCTCTGACTGGCACAATATTCCTGGGCAGCTGACTGGCACAATATTCCTGGGCTCTGACTGGCACAATATTCCTGGGCTCTGACTGGAATAATATTACTGGGCTCTGACTGGCACAATATTCCTGGGCTCTGACTGGCATAATATTACTGGGCTCTGACTGGCACAATATTCCTGGGCTCTGACTGGAATAATATTACTGGGCTCTGACTGGCACAATATTACTGGGCTCTGACTGGCACAATATTCCTGGGTTCTGACTGGAATAATATTACTGGGCTCTGACTGGCACAATATTCCTGTGCATCTGACTGGCACAATATTCCTGGGCTCTGACTGGCACAATATTACTGGGCTCTGACTGGCACAATATTCCTGGGCTCTGACTGGAATAATATTACTGGGCTCTGACTGGCACAATATTCCTGTGCATCTGACTGGCACAATATTCCTGGGCTCTGACTGGCATAATATTCCTGGGCTCTGACTGGCATAATATTACTGGGCTCTGACTGGCACAATATTCCTGGGCTCTGAATGGAACAATATTACTGGGCTCTGACTGGCACAATATTCCTGGGCATCTGACTGGCACAATATTCCTGGGCTCTGACTGGCATAATATTACTGGGCTCTGACTGGCACAATATTTCTGGGCATCTGAATGGCATATTATTCCTGGGCATCTGAATGGCATATTATTCCTGGGCATATGAATGGAATATTATTCCTGGGCATCTGAATGGCATAATATTCCTGGGCATCTGACTGGCATAATATTCCTGGGCATCTGAATGGCATAATATTCCTGGGCATCTGAATGGCATAATATTCCTGGGCATCTGACTGGCATAATATCCCTGGGCATCTGACTGGCATAATATTACTGGGCATCTGACTGGCACAATATTAATGGGCTCTGACTGGCATAATATTACTGGGCTCTGACTGGCACAATATTCCTGGGCTCTGACTGGAATAATATTACTGGGCTCTAACTGGCACAATATTCCTGGGCTCTGACTGGAATAATATTACTGGGCTCTGACTGGCACAATATTCCTGGGCATCTGACTGGCACAATATTCCTGGGCTCTGACTGGCATAATATTCCTGGGCTCTGACTGGCATAATATTACTGGGCTCTGACTGGCACAATATTCCTGGGCTCTGACTGGAACAATATTACTGGGCTCTGACTGGCACAATATTCCTGGGCATCTGACTGGCACAATATTCCTGGGCTCTGACTGGCATAATATTACTGGGCTCTGACTGGCACAATATTCCGGGGCATCTGACTGGCATAATATTCCTGGGCTCTGACTGGCATAATATTCCTGGGCATCTGAATGGCATATTATTCCTGGGCATCTGAATGGCATATTATTGCTGGGCTCTGACTGGCACAATATTCCGGGGCATCTGACTGGCATAATATTCCTGGGCTCTGACTGGCATAATATTCCTGGGCATCTGAATGGCATATTATTCCTGGGCATCTGAATGGCATATTATTGCTGGGCATATGAATGGAATATTATTCCTGGGCATCTGAATGGAATAATATTCCTGGGCATCTGAATGGCATAATATTACTGGGCATCTGACTGGCATAATATTCCTGGGCTCTGACTGGCATAATATTCCTGGGCATCTGAATGGCATAATATCCCCGGGCATCTGACTGGCATAATATCCCTGGGCATCTGACTGGCATAATATCTCTGGGCATCTGACTGGCATAATATTACTGGGCATCTGACTGGCATAATATCCCTGGGCATCTGACTGGCATAATATCCCTGGGCATCTGACTGGCACACTATTCCCATTTAAATACTAGTAAGTTTGTTGATTTAACTGTACTTCATTTTAAATATTGTATTTGTTCCCGATTTGTTTCTTCACTGCAAAATAAGATATATGCAGTGTGCATAGGAATTTGTTCATAGTTTTTGTTTTTACTATTGACCGGCCCTCCAACGGTCTGAGGGACAGTGAACTGGCCCCCTGTTTAAAAAGTTTGAGGACCCCTGCCTTAAAGGAAGCAAAAAAACATGTCCTGCAAGGATCTACTCTATGCTGTATATCATGGCTAGCGCACAGAGAGACCCTCGTTTTTGCATGGAATCCGGAGAGTTCAAGAAACAAGTAATTTGAAAATTCTATGAACATTGTCAATTGTCATTGACTTTATTTATATCTTGTGTTTGGATGCATTATTTTCTGTGTTAGATTGATTTTTGCATAATAGAATGAGTTGTACTGATGATACACGATTTGATTTCACAAATTATATATCATTATTGGAACGTAAAGTGAAGTCTTTACAAGTCTCCACCATTTTTGTCCTAGTTAAGTTATTCAGATGTGAGAGTGGCACCCTCTACTGGATAAGCCAGAGAATGTTCTAAGCTTTATTAGGTGCAACACAAAGTTTCTACACATTATATTAACATTTATTTATACATATTTATAAAACCTAAATCTCATTGAGCATTTCTACACATATAAATTTGAGATTGCCCTACTTACTATTTCCACAAACTGCTTGTACAGTTCTTCTCTATGGAGTAAAAGGACAGACAACAAACTGAGAGGTTTGTAAAACATACAGCACACACAATTTCAGTCAAATAATCAATTCTAAAGATTTTTGAGAAAACATATGGGAGTATCCTAATTGAGCAACTTTAAAACATTCGACAAAGCAAATGAGCAATAACCGAGGTTCATCAAATGGTCTATAAACTTATGCATCTCTTACAACTGTCTTCATACAGACTGGAAACAATGTATTCCTTCTTGTTCGAATTGGTCACAGAAAATAATGGTTAGAGTACAATACTCATATTATTTATTAATAAACTTGGCACGATATCCACAAACTCCGGAAACACTTTTGTTGTTTCTATTTAAATATATTTTATTTTTCTTTCAAAACACATGCTACCAGAGTAGACAGATTAGTAAACCACGACTTGACAATTATCTACACCAGATTAATCACCTAATTAGAATTATCCTTTATATATCAATTAACCGATACATAGATACAAACATGAATACAAACATAAATATCCATCAATAAAAGATTATAGAGCAGCTGACCAATATATTTCTCCGTTTATACCAGCCTTGCCAACAAGCAATAGAATCACTTCTGAATGATGTTCCATAGAAGCCAATTTTTATCTCACTATTGCTGCACTTGGGTCAAAAAGTGTAACATACATAATAAAACGTGTTATATAAGCAGCTATATTTATAAAAGAGTGTCATGTACCACTTACTTACTCCCATCTTTCCGGGGTCAGTAACCAATAAAATGGCCATGCAGCATCATATGCGCATGAGTGAACAATGGCAGTGACAGATCTCAGTGTAACTCTGCTCAGTGATTGGTTACACCCTCCAAGGATATCTCTGATTTCCAACAAAGACCTCCTACTACCTCTCAAAGACCTGGTGACTGGTTGTACAAGAAGATTTCAAGTGTATAATTCAGGCCCTGCATTGTGGATCCTAAACTTTGACCACTAGACCATTACACTCCCTTGGTTATACTGGATACAGCAGTTGCTACCTCAGGACCCTGGTACGTGGCATACATATTTATATGTATAAACCATGGGCCTCAAGCCTTCAGGGGAGTGTGGCTACCCTACACCAGGCCCTGTGTCTCCACCATAACTCCGGAATAAGAGCAATTAAGCAACTTATAATGTGTAGCAACCAATATAGGGCAACTGCTTTTTTTTACCCCTTTAGAAAAAATATTTATTACATTAAAACATAGTAAGGTATTTAAAAAGTATCAAATTCCTAGCATCTAGGCTTATCATTATTCCATCAATGTACAAAATATACTGTTGCAGGTACAAATGTAGTAATTACATGACTGATTATATATCAATAACCGTGCAAGGTACGTGATCAAAAACTTTCCATATCATTTTGCTAAGTACATACTATAATTGCAAAATATAATAAGCATCAAATTCGTGCTGCAGCATTAGTGAGAAATAGTAGACAAAAGTGGGGCTGAAAGGTAGAATACGAATGACATTTATGTACGTGCCCCAAATGAGTATAACAAGCAAGGCCTCTACATTAGCATACCACTTGTTGAAATGTTAAACAAGCACTATCAAGCAGGCAGGTACAATGTCACTGTCTTGCATTTCTAAACAACATTTAAAAAAGTGATATCTTAAACTAAAACTATGTGTTAACAAATGTTGATTCTTATAGCTAAGTACACAGAAAGTTTTGTTGAAAAAACTATTGTTCCTTTGGAAGCCATATCTGCATTATACATTATTACAATTCAATGTGTTCCCCTTTTGCTACCGGAACAACCTTAACCCCTTAATAACTAATGGTGTTTTGATTCCCAAACATGTGATTTAGGTAAATGTCACTGGTTACATTTAGGTTGTCAGACTGGGACCACTGAAAGTCCTCTACTGCGGAATCAACACTGGCGCATAGTACATATATTAAGAAGTCTGAGTAGAGAAGATGAGATTTGAAACTGTATTTATTTATTCTGTTTATTCCGTAATTTACAATTACTGTCATAATATTTGTAAAAATGGAATAGAAACTGGCCAACATAATTATTCAGATATTCAGCATACAGCCGTGGATGATAGAAACAAGGGGGACTGCAATATTTATATCAGCTTGAACCAATGGTAGACATGCACAACATTACATGCAGTGCCCCTTGTCACACAGCGGATGATGCCCCTATATACTGTGTATATCAAAAAAATATATTTTGGTTACTTACTAAATTATATATTATTCATTGGCCCGCAACTGGGCTTTAAATATAGAATATAGTTTAACCAAATATCAGTGATGCTTATTATGGGGTGTATCCGATCGATATTAAACTACTAAAAGCAGTATGTATATTAGTTAGTAATGGCGCTGCAGTGTGAGTGTAATCTACAGTTAAGCATTTCTTATCATTGCTGATTAGACTCCGTGCTTACTCTACATGATGTCTCCTGCACTCAGGGCCTGATTAAGAGCATCATGGGCCTGGTGCTGAAGATTGTGATGGGCCATTTTATGTAAATATATCAAATGAAAACACAAAGTAATTATTTTAACAAAAATGAAATAATTTAATTGCCATTAAAGTGCCATCACAGAAATCTAACCTGCCTTTGGCTTTACCTATTGGCTAGTTAAGTGAGTTGTGGCGGAGCAGCTATCGGAGTGGCGCGATATGAGATAATGTCAAATCCCAGCTCTCCTCTTATTGGACGCCCTCCACAAGTTTCCAGAACCCAGTGCTGGTGTGCATGTAGATTTTAAAGAAGGCAGCTGCACAGGCCTAACACTAAGGAAGTCTGGCAAATCACAGGCTTCCATATGGATACTGCGTTGCCCTGCACCCATAGTTGAAAGGGCGCATCTGCAGCTCAACGGAAGTCTGGCAAATCAAATGGCAGAAAATTCAATTCATTAATTTTAGGACTATTTTTTAACAAGCAGTCAAACATTCAGGGGGAATTAATGTAATATAAATGTGTATAAAAGTATAATCATCCTGTAATTGCACCCATATTTTCTCCTTAGCGCAATGCTACATGTCTGCAGCTATTCCCAGAGGCTGCTTCGGATCCCCCCCTTCCCCCTCCCCCCGCGCGCATACGATCACCGCGAATGTGTGTATGCGCGTTACACACATAGGCAGTGAAAGCTGATCACTGCCTATGTGTGTGAAGTGTTGCAATGATCGAGGCATCATGCAACACCTTCTGTGCCCCCCTGGTGCCCTCTTGCCCAGAGGAGAGCGACGGAAGAGAGAAAAAAAAAATCTCTTCCATTGCTCTGAAACCGTTGCTTGACTTCCCCTAGAGGCAGTTAAGAATATTACAGTTTGAAAGAAAAAATAAATAAAATAAATAAATGGAAAAAGCTAACCCTAGATCTACTAAATCTAGATCTAGGGTCATAATTAGGGTTATAATTCAGGTTACAGGGTGGTTCGGGTGAGTACAAGGGTTATTTTAAGGGGTGGGGGTAGATTAAGGGTTAGGGTAAATTTAGGGTTGGGGTAAATTTAGGCTTGGGGTAAAAAGGACACTGTAAAAGAAAATGGTTAGAAAACACTAATATTGTTTATTGCCCTATTAGTTGAAATAAAACAAAGGCAAACATGGAAACATTGGTATTTCTAAACTCAGGACAAATATTATAAATATATAGACGGGGTCTTTTTTACCATTTGTAATTGTTTAAAAAAAATCAGATCAGAGTTAGAAAAAGTGTTTTTTATGGCATATTTTCATCATATTTTCTATTTTTTTTTAATAGTAAATTATATCATTTGATGAAAATAATAGTATCAAATTAAAGCCCTATCCATCCTTTAAAAAATGATATATAATTTGTGTGGGTGGACTGAACACAAAGAAAGAAATTCACAGTTCAGAAAACATATGACAAAAATAATGGAATTCTGGTCTTCAAGGCACATCAAATGCAGCAGAGCACGCGGTCACTAAGGGGTTAAGGCACAGGCTGATGATCTAAGAGACCGATTTAGAGAGAGAGGCTATGGCAGTGGTAGTATCACAAGAGGTTACAAAAGAGAGAGGAACTCTTGTTTGACGACAATAAACAGAAAAAGGAAACTCAGGAGGGAGTACGGTTTATTTCTACTTTCAGTGAACAATGGACAGATGTTAGAAAAATACTTGATAAACATTGGACGATTTTGCAGCTTGACTCAGGAGTAGCTACCTGCCCTTGACCTTGACTCAGGAGTAGCCCAATTCATAAGGGCAAATCCCCAAATGGATAGCTCCCAATCTTAAAGATATTCTTGTAAGGAGCCATTTTGAAAGATCTAGAGAACAGCAGAATTGTGCTGAAACAAGAGTGTAGGCAAGAGGGCTGCTACCCGTGTCGCCACTGCAAGGCATGCAGGGTTATCTGTGGATTTAGCGAGTGTCAAAATTTTAAAGGGGAAAAGTTTCGAGTAAGGCTCCACATAACGTGTAACACAGAGGGAGTAGTCTATGCCCTTCAATGCCCTTGTGACAAATTTTATGTGGGGAAAACAATCCGGAGATCAAAGGATAGGGTTTTGGAACATATGGCTGACATTCATAAGAAAAATGAAGATAGCCCTATAGCGCTTCCCTTTATGACAGCACATGAAAGTAAGGTGTTGGAATTGAGAGCCTGGGGTTTGGAGAAAGTACATCTGGAATTTGAAGGTGGTGATCTGGACAGGAAACTATTACAGACGGGATGAAGATGGATAGTTAACTTACATGCATTGTTCCCTGAAGGGATGAATGAAGAGATCAAATATGGTTGTTTTTTGACAGTTTAGTGAGGTTACTATTATGAGATAATTTCAGGCTATATTTCACACCTCCTTCCTCCTAAAAAGATTTGGGGAGGTTTTGGTAAAGCATTATATGGCACTAGAACAAGAGTGCTTACTAGCTGAACTGGTGTCGGGGTTCTACACTGACCTTCTGACTTAAGCATTTAAAAGTCATTATATATGTGCTTATATACCTCCTTCCTTCTGTAGAGGCCTCTCTACCTTACTTTGATTGTATTTCTTCCTCTCTGTTTGGTGTCAGGTGGGCTCATTACCTTTTGTACACACCCATGTTAAATAGCTGCAGTTTTTTGCAAACAGGGCTTTTCCATTGAAGTTGGATGCCTGACTGCTGAGAGCTGCTGCTTCTGTTCCTGATCCTCTGCTTAAAGCTCATTTGATTTGTGACCCTGTCCAGGAACTGTGAATCTGAACCTGGGTGGCTCAATCAGCTCAGTGGATGTCCTCACCCTAGGGTGTACCTTCTTCTTAGCTACCCTTCTCAGTCCTCACCCTCTCTAGAGTGTTCCTTCTGCTTAATCTACCCTGCTCAGTCCTCACCCTCTCTAGGGTGTTCCACCAGCTTAGCTACCTATCTTAGACCTCACCCCCTCTCGAGTGTTCCTGTTTAGCTTCTTACCTCAGGCCTCAACTTTACCTCAGGCCTCACCTCTTGTTTTACTCTCTCAATCCCTACATCTGCTTTGTGTACAGTCCCTGTTATAGCTCTTTGTTTATACTGCAGTTCCTACTCAAACCCTTTTCCTATTCTGCAGTTCTTTGCTAGAGTTCCCTTTTGTCTCTCCTTCAGTCTATATGCCAATCTCTATCTCTTTGTTTCTTTCTCTGTTCTCATCCTGCACAATAATTTTTTTTTTTTTTTTTAAAGCTTTATTGTATCTTAAATAAATTTACAAACATCAAGTAATAAATAAGCTCTTATACACATACATAGACATACAAATTGCACTCTGCCAACTTGGGGGACAAGGAAAGGAAAGGGGATCTGATTTATATACTAATTGTTTCGGTGGTATGGTGATTTTGTTTAATTCTCGTGCATGAGGGTGACATTACTAATATTGGTCTAATTTTTTTATCCATTTATCCCAAATTTTGTAATTCTTATTTAGTTTATACCGACTAAGTTCTCTCTCAGTGCTCAACTGTTTCTTCAGTTGGTTTCTGACTGCTTCCCAGGATAGGTTTCCCGGTTGTTTCCAGTTTCTAGCTAATACCATTTTCATGGCTATAGAGCTGTGTACAATCAGCATTGTATTTTTTTTAGAAATTACTGGCCAGTTTGTATGTAATAAGGCAGATTCTGGATTTCTAGGTAGTCTTATCCCAGTGAGTGTGTCTAGCATATCAAAAACATTATTCCATATATCTCTCACGCCTTTGCATCCCCACCATATATGCAGAAACGTACCCTGGGTGTGATTACATCTCCAACATATAGAGGAGGTGGTCGGGTACATCTTTGCCAGTCTGGAGGGGACAAAATACCACCTGTTGATCAACTTAAAATGCGTTTCTGCTAATGTCAAACAATGAATGAACTTTGTTACCTTATAAAAGGCGTTACACCAATTGTTATGATCTATGGTGCAGTTGAGTTCCTTTTCCCATCTTTTTGTTTGAGGAAATTCCCTAGGAGTCTCTATTGTTCTAACTAGATCTATTGTTTTGGATAGGATTCCCTTTTGCTTTTGAGAACTAAACAAGGATATGACCCTTTCCGAGACCTCTGTTTTGGAAGATATCAAATGTTTATGTACGTATGATTTTATCCTTAGGTAACGGAACGTCTTAGTGCTAGGTAGATCGAACTGTGAAACCAACTGTGGAAATAATTTTAGTTTGCCGTCTTCTAATATTTGGTCTAATCGTGTTAAACCTTTATTTATCCAATTTTCCAATTTCATATCTTCCATATTATCTTCTAGGTTGCTTAGGTCAATATTGCTTGGGATTTTATTTTGGAAATCGCATTTCTTTCTGATATCTTCCCAGACCTCCAATATATGAGCTAGTATCAGGCAAGGCGGGTCTGATTTTTGTTTTTTATTGTTTGAGTTAGTCTGCCATAATAGGGAGGATCTTTTTTTAGTTTTTATGGATTGAATTTCTAATTTGTACCAACCTTCTGTCTGAGATGTTTCCAATTGTGATCTATATGCGTGGGCCAGCATACTTGCATAATAGTTATTTTTGATTATTGGAAAGCTCAGACCTCCCTTCGTTGTTTTCTGGGACAATGTTTTCTGATTTATGCGTGGAGTCTTCCCTCTCCATATAAAAAGGGAAAAACTTGCCTGAACTAGTTTTAGCCACTCTTCTGGTATCTTTATGGGTATCATCTGGAAGATGTAGTTCCACTTAGGGACTATATAGGAATTGACAACATGTATTCTGCCCCACCACGAGATGTTTGTTTGCCTCCAATCTCTTAATAACATGTTGGTTTCCTGTAGTAACTTCATAAAATTAACTTCCATTATTCTAGCAATTTCACTGGTAATTAAGATTCCCAGATAGTTTATCCTCTCCGTTTCCCATATATAATTATATTTACTGGCTATTGCAGTTCTACTATTTTGGCTCATGTTTAAACCCATGAGGACTGTCTTATTTGTATTCATCTTGTAATTGGATACTTTGCTATACTCATTGAATTCATTTGTAAGTTCTTCGATGGACCTTTCTGGGTTAGTCACAGTAATTAGTATATCATCGGCATATAGGCTGATTTTTAATCCTTGGTCTATAGTAGGAAAGCCTTTGATATCTTGATTATTTCTTATATTAATAGCTAATGGTTCAATAGCTAAAACATACAGGAGTGGAGATAGCGGGCATCCCTGTCTTGTTCCGTTTCCCAGCTGAAACCAGCCCGCACATATATCAGGCCCGATTGTTCTGGCTGATGGATCTCTATAAAGTGACATTATCGCGTCGTATATCCAACCCCTAAAGCCAAAGGCTTTCAGTACCTGTCCCAGAAAACTCCATCTTACTCTATCAAATGCTTTTTCAGCGTCAACCGCCATTATTAGAGTTGGGATCTTCCCGCGGTTGGCTATGTCTATGATGTCCACAATCCTTCTAGTATTTGAACCTGCTGATCTGCCTGGGATGAAGCCTATCTGATCTTTATGAATTATAAGATCTATCACCTGTTTTATTCTTTCTGCTAATATTGATGAGAACAGTTTTGTGTCAACATTAATTAACGATATAGGTCTATAGTTAGTGACATCTGTAGGTTTTTTACCTGGCTTCAAAATTGGGAGGATATTTGCCCGGAGCATCTCAGCTGGGAAGCGGCCCTGCTGTACTATGTTATTATATGTCTCAGTCAGATGTGGTGAAATTATTTTATTAAAGATTTTATAAAATTGGTTACTGAAACCATCTGGCCCTGGAGTTTTGTACTTCGTTAATCTATATATGGCACTTTCTACCTCTATCTTATTTATAGGTATATTTAACTGTTCTTTATGTATCTCAGAAATTGTTGATATATTTGTTTCTGTCAGGTATTGATCAATACTGGAGTTACTGGGGCTCTCTGGTGTCAAGTTGTATAAGCTTTCATAATATTTATTGAACTGTTCTCCTATTTTATCCGGTGTCATATATGAATTGATCTCATCACTGATTTTTAAAATCCGGTTATTAGCTCTCTTTTTTCTAAGTTTTTGAGTAAGCATTTTATCTGTTCTGTTTCCTCTCCTATAGAACCTAAGCTGTAATTTATCTAAGTTTTTAACTGATTTCTCAAATAACCGTTGATTAATTGCCTCTTGGATCAATTTGAGCTTCTCAGTTTTGTCTTGGGAGGGGTCTAATTTGTTTTCTCTAGCAAGTTTGTTCAGATCTAAATATAGAAATGATAAATCCATTCTCTCTTCTTTTCTTTGAATCGCATACAACTTTATTAAATACCCCCTCATGACTGATTTAAATGTACACCAATTATTTTCTGGCGAAGTATCTTTTGGGTTATTTTCTATAAAAAAGCGTTCTGTTTCTATTTTCAGATATTCTTGATTCGTCTTTTTGTTTAGTAAAGAATCTTTTATTCTACAGGTGGACCTTTTCTTACCCTGGTCTTTTTCTTTTATAATCATTGTTACTATATTATGATCTGCCCATGTGTTATTCAGGATATCAGTATGGTTGATTCTATTTATTAAATTTGCATTACCCCATATCATGTCAATGCGAGAATAAGACATATGTACCCTTGAAAAATGGGTAAAGTCCCTTTCATTTGGATGGAAAATTCTCCACACATCGTACAGGGCGAAATTATTAATACTGTTACTAAGTGCTTTAGCTGTTTTAACTACTGTTTTGTTGATAGTCAGGCCTTTTGGAAGTTTTTTGTCTATCTCAGGGTTCAGCACCGCATTAAAATCTCCGGCTACTACACAGGATCCTATTTTTATTTGCTCCATTTTTTCTAGGATTTGATTTAGGAGACCCACGGGTGCTACATTCGGTAAGTACAAGTTGACCAATGTGAATTTTTCTTTATTAATATCGCATATAATAATCATAAATCTTCCTTCAGGATCCAGGATCTGTGTGATAATCTCAACCTTTATGGAATCCGAGAAAATTATGGCTACTCCACATTTCTTTTTAGTTGTGTGTGACGCATGGATAATTGTCGGGAATCTTTTCCCACCCCAAGAGACTTTGTCTTTTTTGAGCCAGTGGGTCTCCTGCAGAAATCCTATATCCACCTTCTCTCTCTTTAAGAAATCATAAATATATGATCTCTTATGGATAGAGTTGGCACCCTGCACGTTAACTGAGCTAACCTTAATCATTAAACCATCTTTTCTTCCTATGTCTCCCATTTCCTTTTTTCCCCATTATTGGCAAAAACAGACGTTTACATACTACACATTGACACAACAATACAAAACATTTCTTATTAATAAGAGTTAGGAAAAAAAAAAAACATTTTGGGGGATACTCTTGTTCCCATGTTGAGAGTCTCCCTGTCGTAATGAGCCCTTGCTCATACGGTACCTGTGTCTCATTAGAGGCACAAAGAGGAGGGGTGTCGTACCCGTGTTGCAGCTGTATTAGCTTTAATAATTTGCAGAAGACCAGGAGTGGGGAGGGAGAGAAAAAAAAAACACTTATCTTCATACTGTGCCTACCTCAATCTATTATTACACTTAATTACTGTTTATGAAATAGTTTCTATCTGGCAGTATACAATATTTATCTCCCCCTTAAAGTGAACTTATCTTTATCTTTGTGTTATTAAAAAAAAAAAATTCTATCTTCATACTGTGCCTACCTCAATCTATTATTACACTTACTTACTGATTATGAAACAATTTCTATCTGACAATATACAATATTTATCTCCCTCTTAGAGTGAACTTATCTTTATCTATGTGTTTATTCTAATTTAGACAAAGAGGTTTTCCCCCTTTTTCTCCTTTTTTTTTCTTTTTCTTTCCCTTTTTCTCCAAATTCCCATAATATTTTTCTTATCAATATCATTAATTCCTAATATTTCGTTTCATTTCTTTCTCTTTCTTCTTTTCCATTAGGACCTTCTATGTGATATCCATCTTATATATAGGGTGAACTTGTCTGTGCTTATACCTTTAAATAACTGTAACAGTGTTATTAATACCCAGTGCCATTAGTTTACAATTAATTCTATATTGTGTTCTGCTGTTTATCCTTATTAGATTTTCTTATATTTATATTTGTGGAGTAGACCTTATCTTTGTCTGACAATATAAAGTGTTCATCTCCCCCTTAGAGTGAACTTATCCATATCTGTGTGTTGATCAAGATATTAAGGAAATAATTAAAATTAGAATTAGTCTTTCGGGTTCTATGTCTGAATTGGGCAGAACCCCCCCCCCCCCAAAAAAAAAGGTCCCGCTGCTTCGAGTTTTGCAATGTTCCAGGTTTTTAAAACCCTTTATCGTCTAAGCCATTTTCAGTCCCTTAATCCAGTTTTCAACTTCTTCGTGGTGGGAGAAAACTTCCTGCGTGCCATTTCTCCAGATTATGAATTTTGATGGGAATCCCCACCTATATTTAATGTCATTTTGACGGAGTCTCTCTCTCACTTGTGCAAACGATTTTCTCCACATTCGGGTCTGATAAGACAGATCTGGAAAGATGCTGATATCCTTGAATTTTGGATCAGTTACTTCTTTTCCCCGTTTGGTTCTCATCAACTGTTCTTTAAACTCGAATGAGTGAAAATTTACAATGACATCCTGTGGAAATTCAGTCACAAGTCCTTTGGGTTTTCTTACCCGATGCATTCTTTCAAACATAGGATTTTGGGAGTCTGGCTCCAGTCCCAAGGTTTTAAAATAATCTAGTAGGAATGTCTTCAATTCATCCTGTTCAACCTTCTCTGGAATATTGCGAAATCATAGGTTAGACCTACGGGACCTATCCTCTAGGTCTCTCATTTTTAGTTCCATAAAGTCCATCCTGTTCCTGAGATTTTCATTTTCTTTGGTCAAAAAACATTGTTTTGAGGCTATGTTATTTATTTTAGACTCCAGTGTATTAACCTTTCCGGAGAGCTCCTTCAGTTCCTCTTTTATTGTCTCAGCACTTTTACCTATTTCTCTCTTAATAATTTCTATCTGAGTATCTAATTGCTGCATTAGAAATTCTTGTGTTATAGTTCTTTCTGCACTGCTTATTAAGTGGGCTTCTGATGACTCACCTGATTGATTTGAGTCATTAAGGTTGGGCTTAGTTTTTTCCTTGTTTAGAACAGGTGAGAAGAAGTCAGAAGTGCGTTTGTGTAATTTGTCATCTCTCTTCTCTTTTCTGTCCTTGGTCAGTACCTTTTTAGTTGCCATTTTTTCTTTTTGTTTCTCTTCCTCCCCCCCTTCCTTCCCCTCTCTCTCCCTTCTTTCCCTTGGTATTACAACCAGCTCTCCCTGCCCAATATTTACAGCACAGATATAGGAGAAAAAAAAAAGTGGCAAGAGCACAGACAAAAAACAAAAAAAAAACAAAAAAAAAAACAGTTGTTATGGGTTTTAAGATTGTGTTTTCCTCTTTCCTGAGGTTGTGGCAATTGTGTGCTATGTCACATAAATTTGTGAACAGTTCAGCTATGCAACCACTCGTTTTGTTAGCTTGTCTTGCTTACTTATTACTGTGACCCGCTATTGATGTATTAAACAAAAAAAAAAAAGAAAGAGTCACTTATCTTTGATATAATTATCTGTGCTTTAGCAGCCAGAGGAAAAGTACTGGAGGGCTCTCCTGTTGTTTTCAGGCGAGAAATCTCATATATGTTAGGTCCGCATATGCTTCTCTTGCTGCATCTCAATACACACACGGTCGTCTCCAGTTCCCACTCGTAGGCAGCGGCAAACTTATGGGGTTAGTAGTATGCTGGATTCCATCTAGGTTCTCAGTCTCTGCTCGATCTCGGTTTCCGCTCAGCTCCCGACACGCTCAGCTCCCGACACGAGACATCAGCCCCTCCTCCTCAGACGTTCCACGTTCACGCGCTACGTCATCACACTCCCCCTTCCTGCACAATAAATAACATGCAACCAGACACCTCAACTATCCCTGCACCTCATCTTCCTGCTGTTTGCTGACAGTAATGGAGTTTGTCATGGCCTTCTACTGCTGTCCAAGATAGCAAAATACTGGAATATATAGGCACCATAAAAATTATGCACCTCCAAAAGACCAGAACACCCACCTCCTAGAAAACTCCACAATTTCTTCAATGCAGGCACACAAAAAAAGAAATAAAAATGTATTTAATGAATATTTATTTCAGGAAATGAATAAAGTGCAAAAATGTAAATATTGCATGGCAGGTAAGAGACAAAGTACACCGTATGCCTCACGCGTTTCACACTTAGAGGCACTTAATCATAAACCTCCTACCTGCCATGCAATTTTTATATTTGTGCACTTTAATACTTTTGCTGAAAAAAATTATCATTAAATAATTTTTCATCCTAGGAGCGCCTCTCTTTTTCACATCGCTGGTGTAAAGAGTTAGACTCATTACTATTCAAGCTTATGCAGAAGACACCACGAGTCCTTCTCCCAGTATGCCCTAAAATGGCATTGTTATTTATATCCCCCGACCTGAACATTGCAAATAAACATCTGATTAGGGGGCAGACAAACATTATGGCAAACACCTTATGAAAAAGGGATGAAGTAAATAAATTACAAATGCAGCTGCAAAGGTGAGTCATATCAGATTGAATGCCACTTAGCAATAAGTGTCAACTGTAAGGAGTCTGCCAATTAGTAGTTTCATATGTTCCAAAGATGAAAAATAGTTGATGCCAAAATTGCAATTGTATCACTTACAAAAACTTGAATTTTTGCTACTGTGTCAAAGGGAACATTTTTTAAGAAACAGATGTAGACTTTGAGAGGCACTAAAACCTCCATGTTATCTTTTAATACCACAGAAGGTAACAAAGTGATTTGTGGGGGAGATGGTTCTTCGTGACCTGGCAGTTTTAATGTGCAGCATCTGTGAAGTCGAACACACCTCCAGCCAGGACAAGATGTTTGTCTCCTCCCCAGTGATTGGCTGTGTGGGGCATGGTTGATGCATGCACACAATGATAGAGAGTGATGGTTATCGGAACATCTCCCTCTGCAGCCACGAGATGAAAGTGCAATAGTCTAGGGAACTATGGGAAAATAGCTTTTTAAAACATGCACAACTAGTACACGATTCAAATTACCCTTTTAATGAGGTGAAAGTAGTCCTCTGCTCATTCAAACAAATACTTTGGGTTAACTCCCTTTTTAACAGAGTACTTTCCAAATACTCCAAAATTATCTTGAGCTTCACAACTGGAATTATTGGCATGGCTGCCATTTGCAAACTGTTTCTATCAACACACAAAGATCCATTAACTGGTTTAAGGAGCACAACACCAAAACATTTTTTTTTTTGCAACTATTTTCACAAACTGTGCATGCTTTTGCAACAAATTTGGCTGCAAATACTGCCATCAGAATTGTTTACAAATTGCAGCATAATATTGTTTTTGTATTGTTTTGGTATTGTTTTGGTATTGATGTATAATAGAATTAGTTTCCCAAAAACATCATAGAATTGTTGCCAGATAGCATTTAATAAGAGCATTAATTTGAGTGTGTGTATACATCATGTTTGAAACTAGTGACTCTGACTTTATTACTAACCCAATAGAAGAGATGAAATAGTGTTATACCACATACATGATCTATGTTTATGGGCCAACACAAATATTAGATCTTCATGTCCTACCATGCATGGTTTATACATTCACTGAAACTTAATAAACAATATCCACTTACAGTGTAATGATCATTGTCCTTGTGATCACTATTGCCTACCAGGGGGGAAAAAATGATGCCTCTGATTTTACTAATGAAAGAAGATGTAACACTGTCATCTAGTGGATGAATTAAAATACAGCTGCACTTTAAAACATTACATGTGCTTTAGTGCAAAAATAAGTTCTGCTTTGATAATAAATATTACAATACAGATATTTTTTAAATAAGTATTTGCCAAAAATGCATGCCATATTTCTTTGCTGTAAGCTTTAGCTGCTAATAGATTACTAATGTGTCACAATAATTAATTTCTATGAAAATGGTCAAGTTGTTCTGACTCTAGAGGTTACACTGCCTGTGGTCATCCATTATGGCATTCCAGTAGTTGATTTATGTCACCATGTATTTTAATTATTATTATTTTTTATTTTTTATTTCAACTGAGTGTTCTCGCTCTGGTTATCAGTATTACTCTTTGTATCATTTTTTTATTGGTGAATTGGATCCTTCTTCAATGTTTCCTAAATTAATATGCATTCAGAGCTAATGCTAATGTGATAGGCCACCATATCCACCAACTTCATTTGTGATTTGAAATGTTCTCATCCATGAGAGCTGAGACACAGGTGTGTATGTGGTGCCTCCTTTGACCTCTTTGGTTTTGAGGGTGTTTTTGAGGCCTCTGTGTAGTTATTTTTGCTTGTGTTGTTTGTTTAGAAATCTATGATTTATGCGAATATTAGTCACATGTGAATTAGCTCTTCTTACTGAATTATTAGGCTCTCAGCTATAGTATCTCATAACTGGCTTATGTTATTACAGCAAATTATTTACAGGACAATTATACAATCACTCAGTAGTGATTACACAGAGAGCAAACTGAATATTTACAAACCATGTCTAGAATGTTAATGTATTGTTACAATTTGTTGATTAAAAAACCTGCCAAGTTGCCAGGGAAACTCCTTGTAAAATGAACAAAAAGATAGCAACATCCCTATGGTAGCAGACATGGTTAGGTTAAAAACACAAATTGTTCCATCAAGAAAAAATATACACCAGGCAAATCATGCAGGAGCACATGTTTGATTCCTTGCAGGATCAACTCAGACCTTCACACATGTGAGGTTGATAAAAAAGACTACATTAAAGGAAAACCACCATCAAAACATCAAGTTCTGTTTAATTGAAAGTTTGCATCAAATGTAGTCATTTTCAATGGAAATGCTTGAATGAATGAATACAAATAAAATACCCTTTTGGGCCCTCCATTGGGGGCAGACATGTTGTTTAGAATCTTGGGTCAAATGGGCCAGATGAACGAAGATCTGACCTACTTGGCCCAAAATAGCTGCAGTCTAATAGTACTAAAGATGTCTAGATGGCTTCATAAGGTACCTTTTTTGTAGTTTTCATTAAAGCATTTCTAATTATAATGTGTATACTTGATGCAATCTTTTAATTAAGCATCAGTTAACGTTTTTAGACAGTTGTCCTTTAAGTTAGGCAATAATAATATCTATAATCAAATTTGTTTTAGTCCAAGAGCAAGTGCAAAACTTGTTTGAGTCCCCTCCGGGGAGAAAACCTCCATATAATACTCTTGTTATTATTGTTTTATGTAGACATGTCCACAGATGTTGTTAAATATAGCTGAAAGCAAGCTGCAGCTAAGATCTTTTTTTCATTGTGTAAAGTGTATATAGATTATTTCAACACTGTAGAGCTTTGATGTCCTTCTGGCAGGATTTTTTGTGCTGCCCAATCCATGCTGGATAGCCCATAGGTTCCATATTATTACCTTATTAAATTAATAAAATGTGTCCCCCTACCGATCAATGGTATGTGGTGCTTCACATTACAAGGCTGAACAAAACTGCTGTAAAGTATTAAAATGTATTATGTGTTTTTTCTGATGTGTCACTCTAGCCAGGTGTGGAAGCATTGGTTTATATATGTATATTTTTTTTTTAATTTCTTTTTATTTATTTTTTTTGTTCTTTATTAAGTATATAAATACAAAGGTAAAAAAGATTGGTTCGAGCACTCACCGGTTTGAGACAAAAGGAACATCCATGAAGTGATGGTGGAAAAAAATGTGATTTATTTGGTAAAAATGCAGGAAAACATGGAGACGTGGGACATGGAGAGGCAGACAGGACGCCTTACGCGTTTCGTGCCTGAATGGCACTTAATCATAGGCTAAAGTGCTGACAAATGTGGCTAGTTTAAATACAAAATTGAACCAATCGTGTGAAAGGTCAGCAGTGATTAAGATTGACACAACACAGCATGTTGGAAGAAAAAAACATATTATGAAAGAAAAGTGACAGATCTTTGCAGTATATAATAAGATATATGGTGTAATTCATAAAAACTCTAAAACTAGGTGGCGAAGTGGTAGTGAATAGACAGTATAAATATGCAAAACATTATTTTGTTTAAGTATATGAGTAAGAATACACAATAAAATATTAAAGACAAATATATGTAATCAGACAATATAAATCTAAACTGAGAAAATAGTCCGCAGTTGAAAAAATGCAGGAAGGTGCTACAGGATAAGAAAAAAAACTACCTTAAAATAACAATGAGAAAAGAATAAAGTTGGGGATAAAAGAATTATTTTGTATGATTTAGTGTAAATAATTTATTAATAAAAATAAGAATGGACAAGAAGGATGATAACATATAATGAATTGCTAGCAATTTTTGTTGAGGTAGCATCGTCCTGCATTCGTTACTTTGCAGAAAAAGTACAAATTCAAATTAAGTAGAAATGCTGGAAGTCTTGTAGAAGATCTGAAAAGCAAGACGACAAATCAGAATAAAAGGACTTAATATATGATGAATTATGTAGGCAAGAGGACAAGGGGAACAGAGGAGTGTGTGGGAGAAAAAGGGGGTGTATGGTATTAGAGAGGCAACAGTGACATTAATTTTGGAAGAAGCAGGAGATGTCAAATTCTGCATTCATGCCCAAAGGTTGTCTGGTGCCTATGTGAAAAATCCAATATACCTCTTGACGACATAGGCGTTTGTGTGTGTCTCCTCCTCTTTGTCCCTTAGAAATAACATCTATAACTGAGACTTTAAAATGTTGCAGGACATTGGATTTGCAGGTTGTAAAATGTCGTGCTACCGTGGTGTTGGATTTGTTATCAATGTCGTTAAGGTGCTCCCTAATGCGGCACTTTAAGGGTCTGCTAGTTCTACCGACATACTGTTTTTTGCAATTAGTACATGATAGAATGTAGATAACATTATAACATATAAATACAAACAAACATGCATAAAAAGAAGAAAAAAGAGAGAAAAAATGGACTGTACACACATCATGTAGACATTTCATACATCACAAACAAGTCAAGAGATATTCAATGATATATATTAATACAGGAATCTCCTAAAAGGAAGAGAAAGAGAAAGAAAACAGGAGAACTCGTCTCTGTTTCTTAAAATATATATGTTTGCTTTCCGATGCGGAGACTCGCAAGTAATCACAATTACCAGTGGGGTTTTGGGGGGGGAGGTGGTATCCTATCCTCAACGCACAGGGGCTATATGTCTCCTCTCTTACATTTCAATTCCCAATCAGAACAGATCTCCTCCCACAAAGCCCTCTTGGATCCATAGAAGACCCGTTCAGCGCTTGCCTGGAATTGTATCTGCACACAAATTTCTCCCCAAGAAGGGATATTTGTACTTTTTCACGCCCTCGTTAAACATAGTTTATTTCCAGAAATATGTTTATCAATAGATGTTTTTGTTGGGTTTTTATGTCAGGGAACCCAACGTGAAATAGGAAGGTTTGGGCCGGCAGAGATGTATTTCTCCCTACTATTATTTGTATAATATTCGTCATTTGATTTTTGATTGGTGCCAAAAGTGGGCACTGCCACCAAATATGTATTTGTGAACCAATCTCCGAGTGGCATCGCCAGCAGATATTATCACTATTGGTATTATATTTTGCCAAACATACAGGAACCATATACCATCGATAAAGAAGTTTACAGTACTGTTCCTGTAGTTTGACACAGTGAACTGCCTTTCTAGTAGTCATAGTCAGCCATGCTGAAACCCAAGATTGGTTAGGTAGACTAATTTCTAAATCTCTTTCCCATAACTTTATTGGTCTTACTTTCCCATCAGTTAGATAGTCTTGCAATAGTTTTTTTAATTTAGAGAATAGCTTCTTAGAGGTTGTAGAGATAAAGAACTCATCCCAGCGATCAGATTCTGCTGGTGGATTTAAGAGTAAAAAGTGTCTAATTCTGGTGTAACTAAATAACTCCAAGTCCGATATGTTGTATATTCTCTGAAAATTAGAAAATGAGTATATGTTATTATCTAAGTAGAGGTCTCCTAGGGTTTTTATCCGTTTGTGTATCCAGGTTTTCAGGTCTATATTGTCTATATACCACTGTACGGTCTCAATAGGAGAGGCCATAGATACGGAAATGCGAAGGTTAAACCTTCTTCTCATTGTATGTAGGGATGTAGTAAGATTGCCAACTATTAGACCCAAAGGTTTCATTTTACACAATTGTTTGTGAGTCACCCAGAGAAGTAGAAACGGATCTAATTGTTTGGTTTTATGCTTCTCGATGGTTAACCATGCTGGATTCCTAGGTTTATTAATTTTCCAAGCTATTATATGGGACAGTTGAGCAATATCATGTAGTTGGAATGGGTCCGGGTAGCCCAGGCCTCCTTTCTCTATTTCTCTCATAAGGATTTGTCTTGATATTCTGGGTTTTCCATCCGCCCATACATATGAAGCGAATAGGAGTTCCAGGTCCCTGAGAAAGGTTCGTGGAACTATAAGTGGTATGGCCCTAAGGAGATACAATAATTTCGGTACCACATAGGATTTTAAGATAGCTATCCTACCCATCCAGGATAACTCGAGGTCTTTCCATCGTGAGAGTAATGTTCTTAATTGGTTTATTAATCTCAAATAGTTCAAGTTCACGATTTGTTCCAGTTTTGGGCAGAAAACGACTCCCAGATAGTCAATGCTATTGGGGGAGTCCCCTCTGTATCCCATAGTTTCAAGCACCTCTAATTGGGGACTATCTAGATATAAGGGTATAATCTGGGTCTTGGATATGTTAATTTAATAATTTGAGTAGTGGCCAAATAGTTGTATCTCCTTCATCAGAGCGGGGATAGATTCCATTGGAGTAACTAGAGAAAGTAGAACATCATCAGCATAGAGAGTAATAGTATGAGACTGAGAGCCAATCACTACACCCTTTATTCTTAAGTTTTTCTAACCATTACAGCAAAAGGTTCCATGGCCATTGCATAGAGCAAGGGAGCCAGAGGGCACCTCTGTCTTGTGCCATTATGAATCAGGAAGGGGTCTGATGTCAGAGAGGGACCTTTAATCCTAGCAGATGGAGAGGCATACAATGCCCTTGAGAAATGTAGGAAGGGTCCAGAGAGGCCAAACGCCCGCATTGTCGCAAAGAGAAACTGCCAGCTGACTCTATCAAATGCTTTTTCAGCGTCTAATGCCAGATGAATTGTTTCTAAGATATTAAGTACTTTGAGGGTGTTGGCCTCTGTAGATCCTCCCGGCATAAAGCCCACATGATCTTGATGAATTATGTCTAAAATAACCGGTTTCAGTCTCTGAGCCAAAATCGCAGAATAAATCTTGATATCAAGATTGATCAGTGAAATTGGCCTATAGTTAACGTCTGCCTCTATTGTTTTATACATCCTTTGGAGTATCTGAGAAATCACTGGGTTCAGGATTTTATAGAATATGGCTGAAAAGCCATCTGGGCATGGAGCTTTTCCCTCCTTCAGGTCACCAATCCCATTAGAGACTTCTATTTTTGAAAATGGTTGATTCAGTGTGTTCAATTTCTCAGGGGGGATCTGGGGGAGCCCCAGCCCATCGAGAAACTCCACCAAGTCCTGTGGTGTGGACTGATACTCTTCCAGATTATATAGATTATATAGATTTTTTTTATCCTGGACGCTTGGGAAAGGAACTTAAGTTTCCTGGTTAAATCTTTGCCCACTCTACTATTACTACTATACCACCGTTGTTTTAATCTAAGAATCGCAGCATCTGTTTTTTCCCTCGGTTTTAGCTTGATGGAGTTCCTCAGGACCTCAAGCTCCACCAGGCCCCCCGGGGTTGGGTTGATTTTATGTGCTCTCTCTAACTAGGCAGGGGAGATGTATAGGTCACGTAGGTCTTTACCTGATGTTTTCTTTTTCCATGATCCCTGTTTGATAAGATGACCTCTCAAATAGCTCTTCATAGCGCACCACAGGGTGAACTCTGATGTTTCCCCGTTATCGTTGTTCTCCAGATAGAGTTTAGCCTGTTCTACCAATTCTATCTTATTTCTCTCTGAAGGCATCAGTGACTCATTTAACTTCCAGGCTCCTCTTATCTTATATTGGGGGGCATCTTTTAGATTCAAGTATAGAGGAGCGTGATCCGAGCAAGAGATGTTGCCCAGTTTCGAGCTAGAGCATCTCTCGAGGTTGGGCCCCAACATCAAGAAGTAGTCTATGCGGGAATATGATGCATGGGGGGATGAATAAAAGGAGAAATCTTGCTCCTCAGGGTGGTGAGTTTTCCATACATCATAATAACCATTTCTATGGATATTATCGGAAAATCGGAGCGCTCTTATCTTCAAACGAGTTTCACCCTTACTGGGCCTTGTAGTTTTCCTATCTATATTAATATCAGAGATGCAATTTAAATCTCCTCCCACTACACAAATCCCCTTTCTGACCATTTCAACTGTCTCCAAATTGGCATTTAGAAAACTTATCGTCCTATCCGACGGCGCATATAGATTACATATAGTATACTCCGCATCGTTTATTCGACACATCAACACTAGACTTCTTCCCTCCTGGTCTATTATATGGTGAATATATTCAAATTTAACCTTACCGGAGATAATAATCGCTACCCCCTTTTTTTTTTTCCCTGAAGGGAAGAAGTGTAGATATGTGGGAATCTATGAAACTTCCAATGTGTTTCTTGAATAAGTGCTACGTCTATAGAATCAGTTGTCAAAGTATCATATAGACATGACCTTTTGTATGGAGAGTTAAGCCCCTGGGCGTTGAGGGTAACAAATCTAATGGACATGGAAAATCCATATCCCCCCCTGTTCCCATATTCCCCCCCTTACCCCACCGGTCCCCACATAAATCTCTTGAGACACAAACTTACATACATATACATAAGAAACAACCAGCCCTCCGTCAGGGCAATCCAGTCGAAACATGACTAAAGTGCACTGAGAAAGAGCTATACCCCGAACCATCGGGGTTAAGGGGGTAGGGCACAGCTGCAGCTCGTAATTTTACTTATAACAACTGGGAGCAAGCGGAAAAGGAGAAAAAAAAAAGGAAAACCACATTAAGGGAAGGGCATCAGAGTGGGTCTCGGAGCATATTATCTATTAATCAGTGAAATTGGAACCACTTTAGTGAAAAATGTATGATTCATAAATATCTTCGCTGTCATCCCATGATACAGTATCATATAGCCATATGTGAACCATAGTGTATCTTTATGTGTGTATATAAATATTTATGAACGGTGTACCAACTATCATCCCGTGACAGAGTAACATATAACCATATATGGGCCATAGTGTATATTTATGTGTGTATGTAAATATTTATGTACGATGTACCAAAAGGAGACTCTAAATTATTTAATACATTCTGCTATTTCAAGCCATCAATATAGTGTACCATCCAAACAATAAAGTGCTTACATAACCAAAGTGGGTAACAATTAACTAACCATTTGTGAAGTGTATTATTCTATATTCAATGATTTACTTACATAGCCAAGGTAAATGGTTAATATAATGAGTCTATCAATTATGTATTATTTACATCTTAATATAGGGCCCTTTCCCTACTGATATCCAAATGTGCAATAACCTAGAGGGCTAATAGAAAACAAAAAATGAATATAACCCTCTTCTTTTTATTATTTTGTGTGTTCCAAAAATCTCACACCATTATAGTCTCAATATCTACGGAAACAAAAAGCATACCAGTATGAGGATCATTCCTCGGAATTTTCCTCTTTCCCTTTCCCCTCCTTCTCCCTCCCTCCCCGCCCGTTCCTACCCAAGCATTGGTTTATAAATGGTTACTATTTATGACTTTTTTTTAAAACTCTTTTGAACAGTGTAACATTTGGGCTTTGAATTATCTCTGGAAACTCCAGATCAAAGAAAGATTAAAAATTGGGATAGTATTCCAAAATGGCGGTCTCCATAATTGGCAATGGTTAATGGCAAATTCACCACAGCTTGGTCAGGTGAAAACAATGGGAGGTTTTTACTAGTCGCAGGTTTGTTGAGGTGAGATGAATATTTCATCTACCGACGTAGCCATGCTTTGGTGAGTTTGTCTAGCAGGATAAAGTTCCCAAGTTTGTCCCTGCACAAAGTATAGTTAATCCAGTGAAATATAATGATCAACTCACCTTTTAGGAAATTGCTCCCAATATGATTTTTAAACTGATTTCTGTAAACATTTTAGATGCCAGTGTAACTTTAAGATTATTTTTAATATCATTGTGTCTTATATCAAAGATGGCTGCAGTTTAATTATTATATCTGTTGATAGATAGGCATTGACACCTTACTGTATGATAATCCTCTTTCCTTTAGTCATTAGCTTCTAAGATTTCTTTTTTTTACATTTGTAAACCCTATCTCTAGAATGCTGATATGCACAGTGCTTGTTTTTTGTAAACACGCATACATCTGTGTGCAAAAAGCTTGTTTCTTTTTCCCCTGTTCATTGTATTATGTCTTTTGCCATTTGCAACTCTTGTTCTGTGGAATGCTTATTCCACTTTATAATAATACTGAGCCTCAGCTGCACTAAACAATTAATTGCAGTACCTTTTGAAGAGGAGAGGTATTGTGTAGCTTTAAACTGGGGAATTGTGTGTTTATCAAAGTTTAAATCCCTACCAATCTGCTTAAGGATTAGAAAAATAAAATCAGTCAATTAATGCAAGATGCTACACAATAATTTGAGGCATTTCCCATAATACTCTCAGCTAAAAGTTTGGCACATAATTGTGGGAAATGTAATCAGGGCCAGAGTGAGAATAAAAAGCAACCCTGGAAATGATATGATACCAGCACCATGTATAGCATCATCCTGACCGGGGCCTTAACCCCTTCGCGACCTTATGACGAGTTAACTCGTCATGCAGTCTAGCCAGCGGTGCGCACCCGAGGCAAAGCTCCTGGACCTGATCAGTGGATTTCCGGGCATGTAACATAGTAACATAGTAACATAGTAATTTAGGTTTAAAAAAGACACAAGTCCATCAAGTTCAACCCTTCTACCTATCATTTCAGCGTTTTGATCCAAAAGAAGGCAAAAAAAAACCCCTAAGGAAGCTATTTTGAATTTTGCCTCCTAGGGGGAAAAATTCCTTCTTGACTCCAAAAGGGCAATCAGATTTCTCCTTGGATCAAAAAGCTCTATTATTAATGCTTATTCTATTATTAATACCCCTGTATGTTCTGCTTTTCTAAAAAAAACATCCAGACCATTTTTAAATGCATCTATTGTGGTTGATAGCACTACCTCTCTTGGCAGTGAGTTCCATAATTTTATTGTCCTTACCGTAAAGAATCCCTTCCTTTGCTGCCTATGAAATCTTTGCTCTTCCAGTCTCACGGGGTGACCTCTTGTTCTTTGTACATTTCTGTTAATGAACAGGTCCCTGGAGAGCTCCTTTTATTGGCCCTGCACATATTTATATAATGTTATCATATCCCCTCTAAGACGCCTTTTTTCTAAAGTAAATAAATGCAATTTTTTAAGTCTCTCTTCATAACTAAGACCCTCCAATCCCCCTATTAATTTTGTAGCTCTCCTTTGCACTTTTTCTTGTTCCTTAATATCCTTTTTAAGGACTGGTGCCCAGAATTGTACTGCATATTCAAGGTGAGGTCTTACCATTGATTTGTAAAGAGGCAAGATGATGTCCTCCTCCCGTGAATCTATACCTCGTTTTATACATGCCAATATCTTATTGGCCCTTGCAGCTGCTGACTGGCATTCGGCACTGTTGCCAAGTTTGTTATCTACAATGATTCCTAAATCCTTTTCGTTAGTAGTTTTTCCCAGGGAAATACCATTTAACGTATATGTTGCTTTGTTATTATTTTTCCCATAATGCATAACTTTACATTTATCTATATTGAACCTCATTTTCCACTTTCTTGCCCAGTCCCCCACTCTGTCCAAATCTTCCTGTAAAGAAAAAACATCAAGATTAGTCTTTATTACCTTACCTAATTTTGTGTCATCAGCAAACACTGAGACATGGCTCTCAGCACAAAGTGGGAGATCATTAATGAACATATTAAAAAGAAGAGGTCCCAAAACAGACCCCTGAGGTATTCCGCTCAATACCCTGGTCTAATTTGAGGCTTTTCCATTAACAACAACCCTCTGTGTTCTATCTTTTAGCCAATTTTCAATCCATATGCATACATTTGCCCCCAATCCTATTTCTCTCAATTTGTAGAGTAACCTTTTGTGTGGAACTGTATCAAATGCTTTAGCAAAATCCAAATAGATCACATCAACTGCCACACCTAGATCTATATTTTTACTGAGCTCTTCATAGAATGTTATTAAGTTTGTTTGACAAGACCTGTCTTTCACAAAACCGTGTTGACTTTTACTAATTATATTCTGATTCAAGACGTATTCTTGAGTGTACACCTTTAGCAATCCTTCAAATAATTTCCCCACTACAGATGCCATCTCACTGGCCTATAATTACCAGGCAGAGATTTTGATCCCTTTTTAAATATTGGAATGACATCCGCCTTTCGCCATTCTGTTGGCTCTATACCCGAACTGAAAGAATCCCTAAAGATCATAAATATTGGTCTGGCCAGAATTATGCTTAACTCTCTAAGGACCCTTGGGTGTATACCATCTGGCCCTGGGGCCTTGCCTATCTTAACAGAGTTTAATTGCTAAAACACTTTTTCCTGTGTCAGCCAATCCCATGTGATCGCGGTGATTGAGTGATCACCACGATAACATGCAAATTAGATGCAAAGTCACTTTATGGCCCTCATTTAGTTTTTTTTTTACAAATTTTTTTATTTTTGCAATTTATAAAGTTTTTTTTAATAAATAACGGTAATTTTAATATATTTATTTAATAAAATTTAACCCCTGCATGCCTGTTGCGTGGTTTTTATGGATCTGACATCGCACTCTTTTTTTCTGTCTTTTTTGTTTAGGGTGGTTTGGGAACCAATATTTTTCTTTTTTATTAGTTAGTTAATTAGGGGGGATAAGTGGGTTAGTGTTGCACTAGTTGTGTAGCTTATTATTGGGAAAATAATGGGGAAAAACTTTTTTTTTTCGCCAAAATTTCCTCTTTTATATGTATTGTTTAATAATAAAATGTAAATAATTTTTATGTATAGGGTATCAAAAGAAAGCTCTAACTTTCCTTTAAAAAACAACATATAACTTGTATGGGTGCGATAAATGAGAGAGAGGAAAATTATGTTTCAAAAACCGCATATTAAAAATTAAAAAATGCTCTGGTCCTTGGCCTTGGAAAATCCCTGGTCCTTAAAGGGTTAAAAAGCATTCATACAGTGAGCTACTGTGCAGGCAGACTTACCATGACATAAAATGCCCTACTGAGGGTAGACACCAAAATGGATTGGAGTTGGGCATTTAGCTCACAAATCATCGAAATGCGGTGACTCAATATCCCTGAATTTGTGTCCAATGGGCTGTTCAGAAGCCAAAGCAGCGAAGGCTTTCAGATCAGGACATTTTCACCATGAAAACTATCGATTTTCAGTTAACCAATGTATGCCGATCACTCCTGAACACTCTTAGAATTCGGGGGAACATATGCGGAATTCGTCCATTTCAATTCTCCTGATTTTAGGTGGAAATTTTTTTTTGATATTGTGATATTTTCAGATGGACTAGCAACCAGGGGTTCCATTGCTACTACCAAGAGGCTTCATCGACTCATCATCATCTGATGAGGAGAAATAGGTGTTGGGTAACAGATCAGATCCTCCTCCTCCTCACCAGCCTGACTTTCAATCAACTATGCTGATGGAGGGAGATTAGGTGGGGTAGTTGCCTCTGGAGCAATGGCAGGCCAGGACTGGCCATCGGGTGGGCCGAGCCATCCGGGCCAACACTTTAATAAAGTGTCATTCACTTTTGAAAGACAGCCATCTCGTTATTCGTAGTCCTGGGGGGCCAGCATTACTTACCTCATCATGCTCTGCCTAGAGGGTGAGCTGAGTGGCGCAATCGCACAAGAGGCCGCGTGATCTAGAGGCTCTCTGTCTGATGCAGCGGTTTGTCTCAGGAGAGGCAAGATGGAGTGAGAGCCAAGACTGAGCGCCCTCAGCAAAGGTAGGCAGGGGCAGCAAACTCCCAAGGGGGCCACTTCAAATGTCCAAGGAGGTCACTTCAAACTCCCAAGGGGGCCACTTCAAAGGTCCAAGGAGGCCACTTCAATGGTCCAAGGGGGCCACATCAAAGGCCCAAGAGGTACAGTCTCAGGGGCTGCAATAAAGGCCTAAGTACATGCATTAAATGATCCTGTGATAAATTCCGTTGTAATATACACAAAAAGAAACAACTTTTTAGGGAATTAACCATACTGAAGGACATGCTAAAATGGGAACTCTATGTGGGTATATCGCTTACTATGGAGGAGTGGACTCATGGATTACTCTTGGTGAGACAAAATATACACTCTATAACTATGACAGAATTACAATATAAACTTACTTACCAATGGTATTTGGTTCCCTCACGTTTCAATACAATTTCTCTCTCTAATTCATATATATGTTGGAGTTGCTTGTCCGAAAAACGTCATGTTTGTCACATATGGTGGCACTGTCCCAGACTTTCCTCTTTTAAACCTCATTTTAAAACACTTCTATATCATGTGTTTAAAATCAAGCACAACCTTTCTCCTGAGAGGTTCCTATTTCATTAAAATTTCCCATTGTTAAATAGAACACAGAAGGTATTGATTTCTCATCTGTATGTGGCTAGGAAAGATTTGTATTGCTAGAAAGTGGAAAACAACCGATGATATTTGTTGGAAGGAAGTACTCAATCAGATTAAGTTCCAGCAGAAGATGGAGCTGGGATTTTTTAATACAAATGATCGATATGCGCATATATGTATTTGAGAGCCATGAATATGGATCTACAAGATCTTCTCAGTTCTCCTATGAGAGTTTGTGTGTCAGATGCGCCTGACCCTGCAGTTTACGAGAGTGTGCGTGTAATGAATGCGGTGATTGCTGTCTGCTTGGTTGTTATTCCTTTTTTCTTTGTTTTGCATAAATAAGTTGTCAGTCTCTTGGATCTAGCCAAGAAAAATGGCAACAAATATGTTTATATTGTTTAAATTGATAGTACTAAGTCTTACTTTCACTTTCTTTGGTATATATGATAATGCATGTACATACTTATGAAGATCAATATTTTTGAAAAAAGCTTAATAAATAAGAAAAAAAAGAAAGCGAACCAGTGGCTGTGCAGACCTAGATATTTCCACATTAGAAATGTGTATTTACTCTTGGGCAGCTGAAGTCCTAGTCAGAACACAAAGGTGGTAAGGCAGGGGATCTTCTGTTCTCCTCACTGTCATGCCTCCCACTCAAGCTACTCGAGCCACTGCTGCCACTGTAAAGGACTCTATCAGGCCATGACAGAAACTCCTGAGTGGGCAAAGTAGAAGAGGGGCTAGCCTATGCAGGCCCAAAAGGTCCCCTGCTGTCACTGAGAGTGGCCTGAAAAGGAACCACTTCTATGTATGTGACCAACATGAAATTGTGAAAAGTGTCTTCCTGTGAGGGCCTCAAGGTACCCCCAGTTAAAACAGGCGCAGATGCAGCAGTCACCACACGAGCATCAGCAGGCCTTGCCAGTGAAAATTCGGCAGGCCTTATTATTGCTGGTTGCCCCCTCCTGGACAGATGGGGAAGACCGTTTCCCTTGCCATGGGACCCAGGGTTCGGTTGATCTGGCTTGCGAGAATGTCTCATGTCAGGCAGTCTGATAGACCACCATTTGCTCAGTAGGTGGATTTGACTTTGCGAAACGAATACAAAAAGACTATGAGCTATAAGATCCTTGTCAGTAATGATGACAAAATACATATAGATATTTTCTGATATAATTACTTTTTCTATAATAAATGTAGTAACTACTACTTTTTCTGTAATAAATGCTGTGCTACATGGATGTGATTTTGTTTTGATTATATTCAGCTATATATCTGTGGATCAATATGTTACACTGAAGACTGAATTATTAAAAATGCTTTGTCTGTGAGAATCATGCATTGGATACTGATAACTTTTTGCATTCATTTAAAATGCCTTACATAGAAGGCATGCAGCACAATCCAAACTAGAAACAAACATAGTTGTAGTATGTAATAAAATATTATGATATCTGATTATTTACTAAGCTATTAATTAGAAAGATTGCAATTGGAAGATATATCAAGACACACCATATGCCACACACCTCAGAATGAGTCCCCAAGTGCACATAGGCCTATACAAGCTGTATATTTTTTTTATTGAGGCCAATGTAAAGTCCATAGAAGTAATAGCATGACGTGTATTTCTTTTTTTTAAAGTTGGTAGACCTAAATGCACAGCACTTGTAGCATGCACAGATAACCCACCCCACCCTAAGAGCATGCACACACTCACAGACAAAATGGGGATTATTTATAAAAGCTAGTGGAGCAATCCCCATTGAAACCAATGGAATGTTCCTGCTGATTTGACTACTTTGCACCAGAACTGAGTTTTATAAATAAACCCCACTGATGCTACCCTTCTCTGCCAGCAACAAGTGATATTAACACTGGGATTCCTGCAAGACAAGTGTCCTCTAAATCCCCTCCAAAAGCAACAAATAGACATGGCCCTGACACTATGAGGGCCATAGTGAGGACACCAACAAGCCTTACTTCCTTGCGAGATAGAGCTATCCCTGGAATGTGTGAGTTTATAGAGCATGTTGCTGTCACACATGATTTGCATTTTGATGTTTGAACACATTTCCTACAACCTAATTTATTACCTTACTGAATATTTATACAATTACAACCACAGAGAAGAATCCGGAAGGAGTTCGAATGGTGGATCCGTCAAGGCATGAAGGACGAGAGGAAGGTTCCATGGAGTCTGAAATGAACGGGCTGGAGGACAAATTTTCAGGACAGCCTTGAAAAAACGGATAATCAAAGGGTCCAATGCCCAATGAACCAACTTAAGGGAAGACACTTAAACACGCAGGGAGTTCAATCCCAAGCCATGATCCAGGCTGGCTTGCAGAAAAGCCAGGACATCAGGTAAGGAAGGAGACAACGGGTCAGACACTCTATCCTTGGCCCAAACCAGGAAGGCAGACCAAACCCGATAATACGTGGCCAAGGTGTCAGGCTTCCTAGCCCCTAACAGAGTTGATACGACTGCTTCTGATAAGCCTTGTAGCCTGAGTGACTGCTGCTCAAGCGCCACGCCGCCAGTTGAAGAGAGCGTGGACAAGGATGTAAGACCGGACCCTGAGATAGAAGATCCACGTCCGGTGGCAGCATCCAGGGGGCCTGTGTGGACATCCGCTTCACCAGTGGGAACCAAGGTCTCCTGGGCCACCATAGGAGGATTGCCTGCACCTCCGCTCCTTCCATCCGGATCTTCTTAAGGACCCGGGGAATGAGGGGGAGAGGTGGAAAAACAGACAGAAACACCTTCGGCCAGGGGAGGGATAGGGCATCGACTCCCTCAGCCAGGGGATGAGGAATCCTGGAGAAAAATGAGGGACTTGTTTATTGGAGGCAGAAGACATCAGATCCATCGCTGGACGACCCCATTGTCGGCAATGATGGTTGAACACTTGAGACGACAGTTTCCATTCCGCTGAGCTGACATTTGTGCGGCTTAGGTAATCTTCAACAGAGTTCTCCTTCCCTGGGAGGTAAACTGCTGATGTTCCACTTGTTCCTGGGCCCAGAGGGCCAGGCTCCTAGTACCTCCTTGATAGTTGATGTAGGCAACCGCACATCTGTTGTCTGTCTGTATCTTTACCCAATGGCCCCGAACAGAAGGTTGAAAAGCCATTAAGGCTCTGTAGATTGCTCTCATCTCTAAGACGTTCGCATGGAAATTTTGGTCTTATGGAATCCATTCACCCTGAGCATAGAGGCCTTCCAAATGAGCCCCCCAACCGTGAGCACTCGCATTCGTCGTAATCACCTAGTGGGAAACATCTGTCAGGGCAAATCATCTCCTGAGGTGATGGACGTTCAACCACCAGGCTAGATGCTGACTGGTCTCTTCGGGCAGGAAAACCGACTTGTCCAGAAGGGATTGAGAAACAGGAAGGTGAGGCAGAAAGAGGGATTGAAGGAAACGAGTGTGCCACTGGGCCCAAAAAACCAGGCCTATAGTCAAGACCAGCACCCCCAGCAGAGACATGAGCATCCGGGAAGACTGATATTTCAGATGGTAGAAAGCAGACGTGACTGGCGGTCCAGTGATAGAGAACCCGTAGCTGTGGCAGTGTTGAACTCTGCGCCCAGGAAGACCAGGGACTGGGATGGATGGAGCTGGCTTTTCATGAAATTGATCTTCCATCCCAAATTTTTCAGGAACAACAGGGCCCTGTCCCTGTGAGTGGCCAGAATGCCGGGAGAGGATGCCACGATGAGGAAGTCGTCCAGGTAATGAAAAATAGTTAGGTCTTGCTTGCGAAGTTCTGCTATGCAAACCACCAGAACCTTTGAGAACGTTCGGGGAGCCGTGCTGAGACCAAATGGGAGTGCCCGGAACTGAAAATGGGCCTCTCCAACTGCAAAACGTAGGAACCGTTGGTGGTGTACCCTGATGGGTATATGAAAATACTCCTCCTGAAGGTCGATGGAGATCATCCAATCGCCGGGGAATATAATTGCACTATGGATCGGAGGGACTCCATCCTGAACTTCTTGACCTCCAAGGATCTGTTCAGAATAGAGAGGTCGAGGACCGGTCTCCAGTCTCCAGAGGACTTTGGAACGAAAAACAGGGGTGAATAGTTCCCTTTGAAATGAGTCCACCGGCACGATAAAGTCTTCCTGAAGAAGTGACCGTAGAAAATCTGAAAGGGTTTTCCTTTTGCTTGAGACTGAAATTCCAGACCGTAGCCTAGTTGAACAATGTCTTGGACCCAGGAGTCTGAAGAAAAACCTGCCCAGACCGCTGCAAAAGCGAGAAGGCGAGCCCCAACTGGAGCAGCCTGGACAGAAAGACCTTCAGGACTGAAACTTTCTCTGAAATGAAGAGGCGTGGCGGGAACGTTTCTCCACGACGAGGATCTAGCAACCTCCTTAGCCGGTCTGTATTGTCTGGAATCACAAAAGGAAGAACGCAAGTTGTGACGATCATTCCAAACAGATCTGGGAAGGCGTCTTCTTTCTTGAGGCAAGAAAACTTTGGTCCCCTCAGAAGCCTTACGAATGGCGTCCTCCAGGACCTTAGCGAACAATAACTTTCCTTCAAACGGAATGGACACCAGGGAATTTTTAGAAGCATTATCGGCATGCCCGGGAGACTGTGGTCATGGCTACCGCGGGCTGACAAATAGCACCTGCTGCCACATAGGATCTGGTAAACGAGGCTTCAATCCGACATTCCATAGGAACGGTTTGAACCGTCCAGTGGCAGAATAGACCGTCGAACAACCCGAATTACAGAGGCATCCACAACTGGAGGAGATGTCCAGAGACAAGCATCCTCTGCAGCAATTGGGTATAACTTAGCAATTCTCTGTCCGGTTGAGACTTTACGATCCGGAGCCCTCCACTCAGCTGCAATTAATTCCTTGATCGAATCATGAACCGGGAAAGATGGACGTATTCTATGGAGATTAGAGAATTATTTGTCCCCTGCTGCAGCCACAGGACGATGCTCCGCAATACCTAGGGTAGTTCTAACCATACAAATAAGGTGGTCAATAAGGGAGGAGTCCAGGACAACCCCCGTATCACCTTCTTCTTCCGCTGAGGAGTAATGACTCTCAACTCCCATAGGATCTGGGTAGTCCATAAATAAATCCTCCTCCTGGGAACCGTTCTGAGGCGGAAACAACCTACTCATCTGTTCCTTCAAGTCTTTCTCCACATGGCGATGGATCCGGAGGTACCACAGCATGGGACAAACAATCTCCGCAGAGATTTTTTCCCTCCAGAGGAGTGGCATCACAGGCCAGGCAACAGGGCTGTTTCTCCTTTCTATTTCCTGGGAGTGTCTGGCTCTGGCCTAGGACTGGATAAAAAAAACAGCGAAATAGAAAAAATCCCCAGGAAAGCACTCTAATAAAAAATAAAAATAAAATCAAAAACAGAGTTACATAGACTGACGTGAATGCGACCTCTTAGATGAGGATGACATTTCAGATAAAAAGAAAAGGCAAGCTGAGAAAAATAAAATAACAACTCAGATAAGAAAACATGAATATAAGAGCAAGAAGAAGGGGTAAAAAATAGACTGATTACATACCTGAGTCTGGTGAATGAAAAACCTAGCAAAGCTGGTTCAAAAAGCAAAGGATTCCAGGGAGACTGCCAGGAAGCACCAAAGCCCCAAAAGCGGAAATAAAACGAGGTGGGGTAACCCCCAGGAGGCGCTAAAAACAGACAAATTAAGTGTGGAACACATATGCGTTCCAAGGACATAAAACGGAGGTGAGGATGAGGCGTGGAACGCGTGTGCGTTCCATCCTCGACTCCACTAAAAAGGGAAACACTAAAAACAAAGGCGTGGAACGCAAACATGCGTTCCACAGCCGAAAATGAGCAGGAGGGAGGGGGGAGAAGAGGCGTGGAACACATATGTGTTCCACCACCTGAAAAACAGAACAAGGGGGAGAAAGAGAGGCGTGGAATGCACATGTGTTCCACTGCCGAACCGGAAGTACAGAAAAAAGGGGTGTTGGAACTAGACATGTGCATTCGTTTTCGGACGAAAATGCTAAACTAACGAAAGACGAATGAACGAATGGTTAATAAACGAAAATCATTTGTCCATTCGTCCATTCGTGCTATTGGCATTCTATAAACCGAAATAGAGTGGGTTTATAGAATACCAATAGCATTACATATACATTCCATAAACTGACATAATGAACGACTTTCGGTTTATGGAATGCATGTAATACTATTGGCTTTCTATAAACCGAACAAGAGTCCCATTCATAAGAAATTCTTATGAATGGAGTCCCCATTCATAAGAATTTCTTATTAATGGGGCTTTCGTTCGGTTTATAGAAAGCCAATAGTATTACACGTATTCTATAAGCCGAAAGTCTATAAACCGAAGGTCGTTCTGTTTATAGACTTTCGGTTTATAGAATACATGGAATTACATGTAATTCTATGTATTCTATAAACCGAAGTCTTTAAACCGAACGACCTTCGGTTTACAGACTTTCGGCTTATAGAATACGTGTAGTACTATTGCCTTTCTAATTTGTATGTATTTTATTTTTTTGAAGTTATTTCCCTATCCATATTTGTTTGCAGGGCACTTGTCCTACTCTTACCCACATTTTAATTCCTTTTGCAGCCCTCTAGCCCTTTCTAGGACGCTTTTAGAGGCATTTTAGTAGCCAAAAGTCGGTGTCCCCATTGATTTCAATGGGGTTCGGTTTCGGGGTCAAGTTCGGGGTCAAGTTCGAGCACGGACTCTGACTTTTTCACGAAGTTCGGTCGAACCTCTAGAACCCGAACATCCAGGTGTCCGCTCAACTCTACAGACCACTAAGCTGAACTATAACAGATCCTAAAGCTCAAAGTGCTGTGTGGAGGTCAGCATTTCTTATCTTTCTTCAAAAGTCACACTCTAGTATGAGTGTAAAGTAAATAGAGGAACACTGTTCATTTAACACACAGTGTCTATCTAGTAATGAAAAAATGTATTCCACAGATTGCTTTGGAAACCACATGCAATTCTCAGGGCGTGTGTATAAAACAATTCCAACAATTCAGATACTTATCCACGCCCATGACAAATCGCATGTTCGGCATACAAGGATTAATTAAAATATAAAGTGACAGTGTAACATTTACAAAAATTTTAAGTGATTATATATATATATATATATATATATTTGCAACCCTAAATAGTTTATTTATGTTGTTACAGTCCACTAAAGTTAGTATTATATGTGTACCATTTGCACTAAAAAGCACCAAGCTATTATAACATTTAAGTTCTCTGTTTATCCCTGTATGATTATCTTCATCTGCCAAAGCTCCCAGTTTATTGATCCAAAATAGCTCATGGTGAAGTAATTGCGATATCTAAGGGAGGACAGGACCCAGAAATAGCTGGTCATAAGTATTGGACATGCATTCATGTGTTCTGTATGTGATTTCACATGTATTAACACTATTCTTTCACTTTACTCCTAGCATATTATGCTGTGCCCCTCAACTTCCAGCAACAAAAGAGTGAAGTGCATGGAATATCCAAATCTAACGCAATTCCCTCTTTCATGAATGAATCTCAATGCAAATGTTCATGTGATGTTTTGTACCCAACTGTACGCACTCACCACTAGCAATGCATTCTTCTTCACCTCCAAAGGGGGTATCTTCACCACTTCCTGGACTTGATGATTCCCACCAACTTCAGGCTCCGGATGTGCAGGCACTGGGACCCACCACCCAAGGTAAATACACATTTAACCATATCATTTTAGTTAGATGTTAATGCAAATGTAGCTAATTACCAGTAGAAGACCATCTACTTTCATAATTACATAACACTGTACATCTATATACACAGAAATGTGGACATAGATGTGCAGTTGTAAGACATCTATGTATCTATGTGATTAGAATGTTTAACTCATCATAGGTTCAATCACAGGTTTAGTGAGCAATGAGTGTAGCATAGGTTAATTTTATGTAACCATTAACTTTTACAGAAAATAGCTATGATAAATGCAATAATAATGTAAATTTAAAAAGGATTTTTAAAAGTATTAGTGGAATGTCAAAGTACAATAGTTCAGGATGCAGATAACCCTGAATTGTAACTGTACATGTATGCAATTGATACACTTTGTATTGCAGTGTTCATGCAGTCTCTGACACTTGTGGTATTATGTGCTTCAATAACAAAATGTGAGGTCATGGGCAGGTGTTTAAATTTATTTAACACCAGAGAAATGTATCCATATAATTTATTGTCTTGTTGTTAGAACAGGTAAAATACAGCAACAAAGCAAAAAGGGCATTTGATACACTTAAAGAAAAAATAATTACATTGAGGCACCTCAATGCATGTGTATACTTCATTAAGCAGCATTGGAAAAAAATGTAATTTTTCAAGAATCTATTCCAGTTATTTGAAGCCAATACATTAGCTATTGGTGGAGATGGCTGCCCTTAGGGAACCGTTTCTGTTGACCTTTTCTTTGCCCCTCCCCTTATTCATTTTAAGCAGTATTCAGTTGGTGGTGTGTGACAATTCCTGCTTAAGAAGTTTGCATTAGAATGAACTACAATTTTAACTCCTGTCAAAGAAGACACAGTATTGATAAATGGCGCCCTTTCTGTCGGTCCCTGTTCTCAGAAATGAATAAGTTGAGCTATTTGTAATCTTATACCTTGCTCTAGTCTCTTACTCTAGTCTCTTACTCTAGTCTCTTACTCTAGTCTCTTTTCGTTCCTTGAATTTATATTTATCACAAAAATGGCAAACACAACAAGGCAACTTTAAAACGGAGGTTAGCATACATTTTCCCTTAAACAGAAGCTGCTTATAAAAACATACCATTATGTGTTGCATTTATTAAAGGAGAAATGTCAGTTCCGTTTAACTTAAAGATTACAGACATTTGAACCCCTTAGTGACATGACATTTTGACCTTGTATTACCTTTGGTGACATGGGCTGTTTTAACATTTCTGTGGTGTTTGTGCTTGATTATTCTGATCATATCTTATAATTTTATATATAAAACATAATAAAATACAGTATTTGCTCGAATATAAGATGACCCTGATTATAAGACGACCCCCCAAACTTTTGATATTCCTTAATAGAATAGCAATAGCATTACATGTATTACATAAACCGAAAGTCTATAAACCGAAAGAGATTCGGTTTATAGACTTTCGGTTTATGTAATACATGTAAAGCTATTGCTATTAAACTGAAATAGAGTTCCCATTCATAAGAATAGGTCAATTGACCTATTCGTATGAATGGGGACTCTATTTCGGTTTATAGAAAGCCAATAGCTATGTAATGCTGTTGGCTTTCTATAAACCGAAATAGAGTCCCCATTCATACGACTAGGTCAATTGACCTATTCGTATGAATGGGGACACTCTTACCCACATTTTACTTCATTTTGCAGCCCTCTAGCCCTTTCCAGGACTTTTTTAGAGGCATTTTAGTGGCCAAAAATGTGTGTCCCCATTGATTTCAATGGGGTTCGGGTTCGGTGTCAAGTTCGGGGTCAAGTTCGAGCACGGACCCGGACATTTTTTCGAAGTTCGGCCGAACCCGAACATCCAGGTGTCTGCTCAACTCTATAAATCAGTATACTAGCTATGGGTAGATGGCGCCGTTTAAACACACAAAACAAAACATAGTTAAAATGTTGTTTCTTTCCTTAAATACCTGGTCATCTGATCTAATCAATACTCATGACTACATGATGCACCTCCCTGCACCTTTGTATTTTGAATACATGAATGTCATCATTGTCATGCAGCACCAACAAACATTCTATTTCTATAAAAGCATTACATACAGCGTATCCTCATGAGTCTGGAACCATATGAGAAAAATACATCAATAAAAAAATTATAACATTTGATGGAAAATTTAAAAAAAAACACTTTTACTTGAAAAATCATTTACACATCTACAAAAGCTAATGAAAAATTAAGAATCAAAACATTAGCATACTGTAAGTCTTGTAAAACATAGATATTTATTGAACTCTGCCGCTATAAATTATACATTGAGAGTTCATTTCACTTTTTATGTAAAAGCACAACTGAAACATTTTGCGACTTGAGTAGGAGGAAAATCTGGCATGTACTTTTAATTGTACTTGCCAACTTATCCTCTGAGTGGCAGCTGCCATGCTTCTGTTTGAAGTAGGCAGTCGGGTTTGGTCTGTGACTATCTCTCTCTGCTCATGAACAGAGAAACCCTGGTTTTTACATGGGACCAAAGGAGGGGACCTTTACTGAACAGACCTGGTACAGATACTCAGATTTACTCTGGAAGGGAACACTCATTTTTTAATTCTTCTAATGTAGCACGGGTTAAAAAAAAAAACATTAGTGTCCCTTTAACTATGCATTATGCAGAGACAAATCTGTTGAGTTCCTCCTGCAAAAAAGAATAGAGTTGGCCCTGCCGAATGCATTGGAACATCTTTAAAAGTTTATCTATGCATTATGCAGGGTCAGTTTGAGCTTCTCCAGCCGGAGATACTCACCAGGTTTGTCCCTGCACAATGCATTGTTAAGTTAGCAAGCATGGCAGTTCACCTCAACTGACATGTACCTCACTTTTTGTGAACAGATCCCTGTGTTTTTCTATAGCGTTACTGCAGAGTCTTCAGTATCCTCTTCTGCAAACCATAACCAGAAAATAATATCCTTATCAACCTCCAACTAAAATGCTTTTGTTTTGCACTGGGAGATAGCATTGCAGCTGAGGGAGTCATTACTTTGATGAAATGACCATGGCAACAAAATGTATCAAGAGTTGGCTGAGAATCATCTCCAAAGACCAGGTCATGTCTCCTCACTGTGACCTTCTCTTGTTCTAGAGTCATAAAACATTTTTAACAGAACAAACCCAGACAAAAGCTCATAAAACAAATGTTACAGGAATAAATGAATTTTTCATCACCCCAAGGTCCATCTGTGGTAAAAAATCATTCCAAAATCCAATCGTCTTATATTGCACTTTAAGCCTGCCTTAGCACCTGAAGAATAGAGCACTGGTATTAAAAACTCAGCAAACTTACAATACATAACCCCCAAAAACGTCAGAATGAAAACAATAAAACAAAACAAAAAAAATATATATTATCACAAAATGTACTGATTCTTTTGTGATTTAATAAGTATTGTTACAGATATTGTATTCACTCAGCCTTGACAAACTGTTAATAAGTATATTTATCATATTAAATATTCCTTTACAAAAGGAAAAAAAAATTAATAATTTCAGCATGAAAAATGGCCATTCCGAAAGTATTCTGGAAGGAAGGCATATTTAATATGTGATTTTATTATTAGGTTATTCCTATTCACAAACAACAGTAATAATAATGTATCACGTGGTGAGTTTTCTTTAATTCGAGAATTACTTTCGATTAGTAAACAAGGAACAAATTGCAGAAACACTGCATAGCTGGACACTTACTGTTAGTTTGTATTTGATTTTATTAATTCCGTTTGTATGGGCCTTAACAGGCATATGGGAACTATGTCAGCTAATTATTTAAGCCTCAGTCACATTATGATGACACCATTAGATCATTCTCCATCTTGCATAGCAAGTGAAGGTCGTATCTAGCCATGCCTGCATACCAATCAGAAAATCCTCTAATAGTTTTGTTATATTTATCACACCAGCACACTTCCTATTCAGACAGCTTTGTGTCCTGTGAATATTAAAAGCTTGCTGTCACCAATCATTTTTGCTGCAACAAGTAGGTAATTAACGTGATGCACCTAGGAACATGGTCTGAAGGAGAATATAATTAAGTTTTTCCCCTGATTAGTTTTCTAGTGTGTGGATCTGACTAACTAGGCAGCAGTAGCTAGTGTGGCAAAAGCTAGATGATCCTTGAGCAGGTTATCTGAAGGTACAATGGCATGTGGCTTTCTGTAACGTTAGTTTCATCTTGTCGACAGATATGAACATTAACTGCATAGTGTCCTTATTTACAAAAAGTAAAGCTTAGCAACATTTTGTTTGCTGTGATAGCTAACTTTTACTATTTTTTGTGAAAAAAAAGTAGCTCCTAAAAGTAGCCTTGTGGGGTCCATGAAATAAAATTGAGGTGCCTTGGCAAGTATAAAATACATTGGGGGCAGGACTAATAGCACCCTAATGATTAATGGGGTGTGGAGCCACCAAAATGGCTCACAGCCCTATAGAAAAAATCTGGGGTAAGGGCTAATTGCCCTCGTCCCCATACAATTAAATAAAAAAAACCTAGGGTTTACGGACTGGGAATATGCCCCCGAACACCCACAAAAACAAAATCTGCCTCTGGGAACTGGGCCAATGCCCCCAGGCACATTATATTACAAAAAGGAAACCCCCTGGGGCTGTCCAAAGGACCCCAAACTCGCTAATAAAAATAATTGTTGCCCTTTAAAATAAAATAATATGTTTAACCTGAAAAAAAAATCCATCCTTTGGGTGCCAGTGGTTTGCCCTGCAAATAAAGTACTACCTGTTCCTAAAGACAAGCAACCATCTACAATGCCCTCAAGTCATCATCGGCCCAGGTGAAGAGCCCACCCAAAAAACTAAAATGAATCATTAAAAAACTGCATGGCCCCTTTGCTAAACAGAATTAAATCCCTGCTCTTAGGGATTGTATTTTAAACAAAAAAGGTTTTCGATTTGTGACTGAAATGCCCGAAATGCAGCTACCTTAGCTGAATTAGGAGCAAGTTGGGGGGATCAGGGCATTTTGGGTAGCTGAAAATCTATGATTTTGATGACAAAAAATGAACACCTCTGATGCTTAGGTTTCCAAATGGCCTGAACCATCAATTTGGACCTGATTTGACAGATATTGAGTAGACGCATTTCTGGGATTTTTTTTATTCCACTATTATGCCGACAGATCTGTACATTTTGAGGAGACCCTTATGTCAATCTACATTATCTAAGATAAATAGATTTAAATCTGCACAATAATGATCCTGGTGCCGAGGTGCGAAGAGAGTCACCCAAATCTTCAAATGCAATAAAGAAAATACAGGACCCAGCACTCAGTGAATGAAGTGGGAGTTGAATTCAAACGCAGGCGACGTTTCAACCCTCACGGGCTTGAAGAAAACCTGCGTTTGAATTAAACTCCCACTTCATTCACTGAGTGCTGGGTCCTGTATTTTCTTAATCTACATTATCTGGCACATGGAAATAGTAGGATCTGAATTAGGCTATGCAGTGTGTACAACTAGAAAGCAGATGAGCATCATAAATAATTATTATAAATATATAATGTTCCAGCAGTGTTTTCATTTGAGATATGGAAGACAACACTTTGTTCTACTACTGGTTGTAATATGACAGTCAGTCAGTCAATAAGGGTATTACAGATGTCATGCATGTTCCCACGGAGGGGGGAGGAGGTGAATAACATTCTAAATATGGAAAGGTTGTACAATCCAGACATTGCAATAGTAGCAGTGCTAAAAATCCTGTAAGGGCCTTTGAAAGTACAGCCAATTAACAAGAATTCACCCTCAATACAATCTCACTGATGAGCATTTTCAAGACCTTGTTTGGACCTTGTGAAGATCCTTTAGAGCAGTGTTTCTCAACCTGTCTAACCTCAGGACCCATATTTGTTCTTGGTCATGAAGTCATGACCCCAAAAGAATTTAATTCCCGAAACTTAATAATGTGTTCCACAAAACAATTTTGGACATTATAGCACATTGTATATACGCACTGTCCAATACATGAAACAAAAAGCAAGACTTCTTCATAAAATGAATAGTGCAGTAATCACATTGCTATGGAGCTAAAATCCCAATAAAATAAAAAAGCCAATGAAACACATGAGACTAATAGAACTAAATGGAAAAGTTGGGGAGGCTTTTTGCTCCTGATAAATGTATCAAATTTGGGGCTCATAGTAGACAAAGCAACTCAGAGGTTGTGTGCAGTGTCTGTTATGTTCCTATATTTTGTCTTCAGCTGGACCAGAGCTGAGAAGCCAATCTCACAAAGATAGGTACATTATATGCTCAATTCCATAAATATCTGCCACATCAAGACCAAACTGCACCCATCTCAGGCAAATTTACAGTGGATATAAAAAGTCTACACACCCCTGTTAAAATGTCAGGTTTCTGTGCTGTAAAAAAATGAGACAAAGATAAATCATTTCAGAACTTTTTCCACCTTTAATGTGACCTATAAACTGTACTCAATTGAAAAACAAACTGAAATCTTTTAGGTAGAGGGAAGAAAAAATATAAAAATAAAATAATGTAGTTGCATAAGTGTGCACACCCTTAAACTAATACTTTGTTGAAGCACCTTTTGATTTTATTACAGCACTCAGTCTTTTTGAGTATGAGTCTATCAGCATGGCACATTGACTTAGCAAGATTTGCCCACTCTTCTTTGCAAAAACACTCCAAATCTGTCAGATTGCGAAGGCATCTCCTGTGCACAGCCCTCTTCAGATCACCCCACAGATTTTCAATCGGATTCAGTTCTAGGCTCTGGCTGGGCCATTCCAAAACTTTAATCTTCTTCTGGTGAAGCCATTCCTTTGTTGATTTGGATGTATGCTTTGGGTCGCTGTCATGCTGAAAGATGAAGTTCCTCTTCATGTTCAGCTTTCTAGCAAAAGCCTGAAGGTTTTGTGCCAATATTGACTGGTATTTGGAACTGTTCATAATTCCCTCTATCTTAACTAAGGCCCCAGTTCCAGCTGAATAAAAACAGCCCCAAAGCATGATGCTGCCACCACCATGCTTCACTGTGGGTATGGTGTTCTTTTGGTGATGTGTAGTGTTGTTTTTGCGCCAAACATATCTTTTGGAATTATGGCCAAAAAGTTCAACCTTGGTTTCATCAGACCATAACACCCTTTCCCACATGCTTTTGGGAGACTTCAGATGTGTTTTTGCAAAATGTAGCTTGGCTTGGATGTTTTTCTTCGTAAGAAAAGGCTTTCGTCTTGCCACTCTACCCCATAGCCCAGACATATGAAGAATACGGGTGATTGTTGTCACATGTACAACACAGCCAGTACTTGCCAGATATTCCTGCAGCTCCTTTAATGTTGCTGTAGGCCTCTTGGTAGACTCCCAGACCAGTTTTCTTCTCGTCTTTTCATCAATTTTGGAGGGAGCTCCAGTTCTTGGTAATGTCACTGTTGTGCCATATTTTCGCCACTTGATGATGACTGTTTTCACTGTGTTCCATGGTATATCTAATGCCTTGGAAATTCTTTTGTACCCTTCTCCTGACTGATGCCTTTTAACAATGAGATCCCTCTGATGCTTTGGAAGCTCTCTGTGGACCATGGCTTTTGCTGTGGGATGCGACTAAGAAAATGTCAGGAAAGACCAACTAGAGCAGCTGAACTTTATTTGTGGTTAATCAGAGGCACTTTAAATGATGGCAGGTGTCTGCTGACTCCTATTTAACATGATTTGGAATGTGATTGCTTAATTCTGAACACAGCTACATCCCCAGTTATAAGAGGGTGTGCACACTTATGCAACCACATTATTTTATTTTTATATTTTTTCTTCCCTCTATCTAAAAGATTTCAGTTTGTTTTTCAATTGAATTGTACAGTTTATAGGTCACATTAAAGGTGGAAAAAGTTCTGAAATGATTTATCTTTATCTCATTTTTTTATAGCACAGAAACCGGACATTTTAACAGGGGTGTGTAGACTTTTTATATCCACTGTATGTATTGTATCCGCAAAGTAACTAGTGAAGCCTTTTCTGTTTCCTAATCCTAGAGGGGTTACTGGAAGAGATATCAGTGGCACTATTGAAACAATACTATCCATTTCTTGCTGAGCTTCTCATCTTTAGGCAGTGATTGCAGCATGTTTCTCTACATCATCGTTCCTCCCCAAACAAAAGTTTGATTTTTTGACGAAGACGAAGCACTTCATCCATTAAATGGATGATTCTATTTAACAGAATGTCCATGTGGACTTCAATATGTCTGAAGGACATGTTATTATTTCCATGCATTTGTGTGTTTATTTCTGTGGTCACCATAAGGCCATATCTTATTATTTTTTGCACATACAAGTGTCTATGAACTGTGCACAGTTTTGAAGCTGTCTGTTGTTTTTTGTTTTAGTTGCAGGTTCTAAGTGGACTCCTGAATTATCACTATTTTTGTGTTATAAGATATACATTTTGTTTCCGTGTCACTACTGGTTTTGCTTGTCCTTCTTTCACCCATTGCATGTCGGAAGGACAACCAGAAAACAAAAAAAAAAGGATTGGGGAACATGTGAGGAATATTAAGAATGACTTGGACATACACACTTTGTCCAAAGTTCTTTCAGATTGCCTTAAAAAAAAACCAAATGGGTTAAAATTCTGTGCCATAGAAAAGCTAGATAAAAATTGGAGAGGTGGAGACAACATTAAGAATATTTGTAGAAAAGAAATGGAGTGGGTTTTTAATTTGGCCCCCCTAAACTCCAAGTTCTTAATTAATTAGAATTCCATCTTTATAATTTTATGTAACATATTTATGCATTTTATATGTCAGATTTTAAGGGGAATGAGAATGTGAAGGATTTTGTTCTGTTCCCCCCCCCCCCCCCCTTTTTAAAATAAAATATACCTTTTCTACATAAATTCCTTTGATATAATTAATTTTAAATAAATACTTATTAAAATATTATTAATGCCGTTTTTTATATAAAATATTGTTTAATGACTTGAAAGGGGAAATATTTTGTCTCACAAACTCATTGCCCACTTCTGTCCCCTAAGATATATTTTGTCTAGGATAAAACAGTTGTTTTTGTGTTTACATCCTTTTACCTATATGTGAGTCTGTGGCTTGAAATGAATACAGCTGCTTTTCTCGTAGAATACTACTGAGATCCACTCCTGCAATAGTATGACGAACCCAGAAGTGATTTTGACCGAAACAGAGACTGTTCAGTATAAAGCTTCAGTTCACTGCAGGACGTCCAGACGCCAGGTCGAAGCCCAATTAAGGGCGAAACGCATATCGTTCTTGGACTTTCCTGCCTTTTATCTATTTTTCTTCTCAACAACACTTAAATGGTGTTTTTGTATTTGGATGTTTACATTTCAAACTCTACTATATTGCTGCTAACACAAGATACTCTCCCCACTGACTGTGTGGCGCCCACGTTGTCGTGATACTTTGAGTACCTAAATGTAAGCAGACACTTTGTTTTATTAAATGTTTTTTACTTCTGACACTAACTGTATTTGTGGTCAAGTCTCCTATATTTGAGCTATATGCCAAGGATATTGGGACCTTCAGAACATCTACAACTGCCTAAAGCGCTCTATCTGAAACGCTACAAATACTGGGAAGTCTGTGAGTGCATCTCCTCAAGGGGAGTATATAAGTCTTCCCTGATTTGATAATATCACTACACTATTTCCACCTAAAAGGTGTTTTTTCTGTTTACTGTATATGTGTGTGGTTTAGGGACACACTGCCTAAGTGCTGCAAAGGTTGTGACCTACAGCGCTGGTTTCACTGTTTTTTATGCACCGGGTTTAAATGTGCTATATATTTACTACAAAGTACTGCAATTTTCTCAGTGTGAACAATTGCAAAACCATTGTCCACTTGCAGCAGAGTAATCTCCATTATTAAATAATTACATCACATTTTACTACTTGAATATAACTTTTCTATTAATTGATAGAAAATGTATGTATTTTCTTCAGTACCCGAGCACAGTACTCTAAAACTACTTAGTAAACATTACACATTATACCAAGAATAAATTAGATATGTTTCCATCTTTTTCAACAAATGTCTTTCGCTAATTTGGTTACCAGTGGTTATGTGTAATCCAGACGTAATTGATATGCAAATCCAAGATGTGAATTTCAAACATAATTTCATAAACCACTATCAAGTGTGTGATTTTTAAATCAGTTCACTTTATACACCATGAACATAATACAACTCTTGCTAAGACACATAATAGAAACTGTCTTCTTGAACACCGTGCACATTGTATGAAGGATTACATTGAATGAGAATAAACACTACCTGATAAGCAATCCTTGTATTGTTGATCTCTTCCTCAGTCCATGAAAAGTATATGTACATATACATTTTTACTCAAAAGCTGTCCATTTTGCTGTAACCTGCTTCTGGATTAGCGTTTAATGTTCTGTGTATTCTTTTAGGCAGTAACACGACTAGTTTCCCTGAAAATGGCATTTTATCCAATGGGCAATGTAGGCATTTGCCCAGGGCCCATCATCTAACGGGGCCCCAAAGCCAAATGTGATTTCCACCTCCAGAATAGCTAAATGGACAAAGAAATGTTGGGCAAGTAAAAGAGTAGAAAAAAGCATCAAAAAGGGCCCACACATTTTTTGCCCTGGGCCCACAAGTGCCTTAAATCTTCCTTGCACGTTGTAATTGTTTGGCAGGTTTATACAGGGTTCTTGATTCATGTCTGATCATGTAGGGCAGTAGGCTTCGTCACAGATAAGTCTTTATAACTGGTTGCCAGGATGGAGTCACACCCTACAGATTGGCCACTTGTTTCCGAACTCCGGGAGCAATATCAGAGATTAGGTTTGCAGTTCCTCGTAGGTGTAGTAGGTATATGGCTACAGCTAGGCATAACCAGCTATAAACCTCTGATTAAGCTATTAGAACTGATACCTGGCATTTTAACCCCTTAGTGACCGAGTGCTATGTTGCATTTGATGTGCCTTGAAGACCAGAATTCCATTATTTTTGTCATACGTTTACTGAACTGTGAATTTCTTTCTTTGTGTTCAGTCCACCCACACAAATTATATATAATTTTTTAAAGGACAGATAGGGCTTTCATTTGATAATATTATTTTCATCATATGATATCATTTACTGTAAAAAAAATATAAAATGTGATGAAAATATGCTATAAAAAACACTTTTTCTAACTTTGACCTATTTTTTTTTTTACACAATTACAAATGGTAAAAAAGACCCCGACTATATATTTCTAATATTTGTCCTGAGTTTATTAATACCAATGTTTCCTTGTTTGTCTATGTTTTATTTAAAGTAATAGGGCAATAAACAATATTAGTGTTTTTTTTTTGTTTTCTAATCATTTTCTTCTACAGTGACTTTTTTACCCCAACCCTAAATTTACCCCAACTCTAAATTTACCCTAACCCTAAATCTACCCCCACCCCTTAATCTAACCCTTGTACTCACCCGAACCCCCCTGTAACCCTAATTATGACCCTAATTATGACCCTAACCCTAGATCTAGGTTTAGTAGATCTAGGGTTAGCTTTTTCCATTTATTTATTTATTTTATTTATTTATTTCATTTATTTTTTCTTTCCAACTGTAATATACTTAACTGCCTGTAGGGGCAGTCAAGTAACGGTTTCAGAGCGACGGAAGAGATTTTTTTTTTCTCTCTTACGTCGCTCTGTGCTGGGCATGCTGTATTGGAGGAGCATGCTCCTCCAATACAGCACACACCCGCGATCACCGGGTGATCGCGGTGCCCAGGGGGCCACAGAATGTGTTGCAAGATGCCTTGATCGAGGCATCATTGCAACACTTTAACACACATAGGCAGTGATCAGTTTTCACTGCCTATGTGTGTAACGCGCATACGATCACATTCGCGGTGATCGTATGCGCGCGGGGGGGGGAGTGAGGGGGGGGCTGAAAGCCCTCTCAGAGGCTGCTTCGGATCCGAAGCAGCCTCTGAGAGTAGGTGCAGGCATGTAGTGTTGCGCTAAGGAGCGCAACACTACATGTAAATGGAGGACTTATATATACGTCCTCATGGTCCTCAAGGACCATGCTTTTCCAAATGCGTTAAGGGGTTAAATAAGCCACAAGCGAAAACAGGATGGCTACCCACTTGTTACGTGTAGTAAACTGGATGCATAACTCACCCCATAAACACTGGGTGGATCTGGAAAATGTATCTCTCGATATACCTATCAAATCGTTGTCATGATCTCACCACATATTGTCCGCTCTATGACAAAACTCCACCCCACAATCGGACCCTCAATTTGAATCCTCCACTCTCTCGCAAAACTCATCCTATCACCACAGGGCTGATGGGCACCTGGGAAGACAGTCACGCTACTACTATGTCATGGGATAGGATACTCCATAAAAGTACCAAAACTACCAAATACCAAGAAATCAACTATAAACTTCTTACAATGTGGTACAGAACGTCACAACGCCTGCACAAAATGATCCCTGACATTGACCCCTCATGCTGCAGATGCAAATCAGACATAGGCACTGACTTACACATGTGGTGGTTCTGCACGGTGATCGCGTCTTACTAGAAAGCTGTTAATGGACTGATACTGAAATTATACTGCTCTACATACCCAAACACTTTCCAAGCAAAGATTTTGTACACTAATGGGATGAAGCTGTGTAGTTTCAGGAAATCACTGATTTGCGGCCAAATCTCTAATCCCCAAACACTGGAAGTCTGCACAGGACCCCTTCACTAAGGGAATGGGTTAACAGAGTGGAGGAAATCCACACACTCGAACAGCTATTGCCATTTGCCTCAGACACACAAAATATCTATACACAAACCTGTTTTTTTTGTCTCAAACACACTGCCCGCAAACCGATACCTTTATAGACCTAAGCTTCTCGAATGTCCTCACCTGGAGGTTCTATAAATGACCGTGTAATCCCTACTGGCATGTCTGAACTCACTGAGGTATCCCACCCGGTTGCACCCTTGTTACTGAACCCTGATAACCGGGCTCTTTTTGTACCCCACCCCCCCCTTTATTGTAACTGTATTCATTACTGATGTTATGCAAACCCTTCTTTGCTGAACCACCCCTACTCCATACCTGTAAGATACCGTGGTCCTTCTTGTCTCCTGCCACGTTACATCACCTCCCAATTTACCAAAAAAGAAAAATGAATGTGGCCCACGCACACATACATTTCTGGTGAAGTGGCCCTCTGCAGAAAAAACTTGGACACCCCTGCTCTGGTTCAAAAGCTACATATAATGTCCAATACAAGATTAAGCAGAGCTCCCAAATTGTAGATGGCAGCACCCTTGGTAGTTATTTAAACCTGTAGGAAAAGCATATACTCCCTGTAGGGCTAATAAAATATAACCTTTATTCAGTTTATTTAAAAGAAGAACAAACACATTTTAAAACACAAATAAGTGCTCACAATAGCAAAGAATAGAGACACACAATTACAAAATGAGAAATAAAACCAAAGACAGTGGTTGTGTGAATTTGTCCCATGGTGGAATAGGTACAAAGGACAATCCCTTAACACATACCGTATTTGCTCGATTATAAGACGACCCTGATTATAAGACGACCCCCCCAAATTTGTACATTCCTTTAGGAAAAAAACGAAAAGCCTGATTATAAGACTACCCTATAGGAAAAAAGTTTAACTTGTATATATGTAAATTGCTTTTTAATATTTAATAAAAAGTTTATATTATGCAAATGCATTTCTTGTTTTTATTTGCTTTTATGTGCCAATGCGGCCTCACTCCAGCTCCCCCAGCTGTCTCTTTCCCCCCCAGCGTTGTCTCTCTCTCCCCCCAAAACTTCTCTCTTGTCTCTATCTATCCCCCCCTCCCCTTTTCTCTCTGTCCCCCTCCCTCCCCTTGTCTGTGTCTACCCCCTCCCCCCCCCTTGTCTGTCTGTGTCCTCCCCCTCCCTTTGTCTCTCTCTGTCCCCCTCCCTCCCCTTGTCTGTGTCTCCCCCCCCCCCTTGTCTGTCTGTGTCCTCCCCCCATCCCCCTCCCCTTGTCTCTCTCTATCCCCCCCTCCCCTTGTCTGTCTGTGTCCTCCGTCCCCCCCTCCCCCTTACCTCCATCCCTGGGGGCTAGTGGGGGCAGCCGGGGGATGTCTGCACGATACGATACATGCAGGCATCCTCCATGCTGCCCGACACGGCAGTCTATTATGACGGACAGCTGGTCCGTCATAATAGACTGCCGTGTCGGGCAGCATGGAGGATATCTGCACATATCGTGCAGACATTCCCCAGCTGCCCGATTCTCCCTGGTGGCTAGTGGGGCAGCAGAGGATGTCTGCGCGGCGAGCGCAGACTCCCCTGCTACCGCCCGGCACGCTCGCCGGGACTTCTGTGACGAAAGCGGAAGTACCCGGCTTCTTCACAGAAGCCCCGGCGGTCGTGCCGGGCGGAAGCAGGGGAGTCTGCGCTCATCGCGCAGACATCCCCTGCTGTTAGAGAGGGGGATCCAGGTCCCCTGCAGCTCTGCTGGGGACCTGGATCCATGTCTTATAGTCTGACCTCAATTTGAGGTCAGATTATAAGAAGACCTCGAATGTAAGACGAGGAGGATTTTTCAGAGCATTTGCTCTGAAAAAAACCTTGTCTTATATTCGAGCAAATACGGTAAATACAGATTAACCTCTGTCTGGAATAAGTATGTTGCCAGAATCCCCTTATATATAGTGAGGACAAATATGACCTGGATAGTTCTTGTTTAATCACTATGTCTAAGAAATAAATTGAAGGTCATACTGGACATTTGCCTTGTGATGTCTGGTATATTTAGTGGGAGTCCACTATTTTAGTCAGAGCCATCTGGCAACAATACTCACAGCACAGGCTCACATTTTCCTTCTGTCCTGAACAAATCCATGCTTCTTGCTTTCAAATATAGTTGTGCTGTGGCTCATTTCTCCTTTTCACAGGTTCCTGGTGTAGCTCATCCCTACAGTTTGGTCCTCTCAGTCTGCTTGCAGGGTTGCAGGCCGGTAATAAAAATGGCTTAAAACAACTGCAGAATTTAAAAGTAACAATTCCTTTTCTCTCCTTTTTGCCACACAGTTATATTATTACAAGTCAGATTAATTTGCCTTAATGTTGCATGGGATTTTTCCTGCTATAGTGATTATTTCATGGGCATTGACTTTTTTTTATGATTATTTCACAACTACTATATTAAACTATATAATATGTGAATGCACATGGCTACTAAACTGTGGAAAGACAATTGAACCATTTCAGTAATCGGTTCCTATTGATACTTATATGTCCTGATAGGACTTGTTTTTGTCATCAGGGTTTACATTTATGACTATTTTTTAACCGGATTACTGTCCTTGCACCCCATACCACGCTTTAGATAATTATCTACAGTATACAAATTTACACTTGATTATCTGTGGCCGTGCAAAACTTCTTACCTCACAGTTTTTTTCACCTATCTTGTTTGTTATATATGTGTCATTTTATCTATTACCAATAAAAGCTAGGTCTTAACCTATCAAGACTTCACACACATCCATATAATCTTTTTGGATTTAAAATGGGAACATATTGCTATGGCCACTGGGCTTCCTCTGCAGAAATAACTAGTGTGTGGTAATTATGAAAAGGAAATGTGACACTAACCCAAAAACAGTATAACAGTGCAATATAAACAGTGAAAAAAATATAAAAAAAATATACTCCTCCTCTGGTACTGCAGCACCCGCTTAAGTGCTCCTCGGGCACTTGATAATAGAAAGACAGACAGAATTGGGGTGCATGTACCGGGAAGAGAAACAGAAAAAACAATAGTGCAACACAGTATATTCAAATGGATGTATTACAAGGTGCTGAGGGGGTACACTCACAAACGAATAATGAAATCAGGCTCATCAAAGTAGTGTGGTCATTCGGTTTAATCCTTTTATCTAAAAAACATTAAAAAACCATTGCGCAGTGGCTGACAAAAGACAGGCAATAAAAATGCATAAATACACGTACACAGCGTTTCGCCGGCTGTGCTGTCAGCTTCCTCAGGAGATTGATGCTTGTGTGCAAATGTGCAATAAAGTGCTGCCACATTTGCACACAAGAATCAATCTCCTGAGGAAGCCGACAGCACAGGCAGCGAAACGCCGTGTACGTGTATTTATGCATTTTATTGCCTGTCTTTTGACAGCTACTGCGCAATGGTTTTTTAATGTTTTTTAGATAAAAGGATTAAACTGAATGACCACACTACTTTGATGAGACGGATTTCATTACATAGAAACATAGAATGTGTCGGCAGATAAGAACCATTCGGTCCATCTAGTCTGCCCAATTTTTTTTGAGTACTTTTATTAGTCCCCCGTTCCCGGTCTTATAGCTAGCATAGTCTTGTATCTATCCCACGCATGCTTAAAATCCTTGACTGTGTTTACCTCTACCACTTCTGCTGGAAGGCTATTCCATACATCCACTACCCTCTCAGTAAAGTAATACTTCCTGATATTACTTTTAAATCGTTGCCCCTCTAATTTAAGACTATGTCCTCTAGTTGTGGTAGTTTTTCTTCTTTTAAATATACCCTCTTCCTTTACTGTGTTAATTCCCTTTATGTATTTAAATGTTTCTATCATATCCCCCCTGTTATGTCTTTCTTCCAAGCTATACATGTTAAGATGCTTTAACCTTTCCTGGTAAGTTTTATCCTTCAACTTTATTTGTTTGTGAGTGTACCCCATCAGCACCTTGTAATACATCCAATTGAATATACTGTGTTGCACTATTGTTTTTTCTGTTTCTCTTCCCGGTACATGCGCCCCAATTCTGTCTGCGGTGGTTCTGAAACCTCTTTGATAATCCTCTGCATGTGAATTCCACGTTTAAGGGTCTAACCAATAAATAAAGAATTGAAGGGAATTGAGACAGGAATTGCAAACTTTAGGCCAAAATAGCCAAACTGGAAAATGTATCCAACATTTAAACAGTAGAATTTTTCCAAATCAGCTACTTTGGCCCTAAGGTTGAAATTCCCATCATCATTCCCTGCAGTTCTCTCATTAATGAGTAGACCTTTACTTAATGCAATATGATCATGGGATATCCATGAATGGTTAAAGATTACAAACCAGCATACATATATTAAATGGACATGAACATAACCCAGCACATAATGCTGTGGTATATAATCATGCAGTGCAAAAGTATACTAGAAGTTTAAGATTCAGTTTGTAGATACCATGTTATTATTTCCTTGTGTGCTGTTGTTGGTAAGGTTTAGAATTTTTGCAAATAAATAATGTACTTCTTTGATCATTTTTCATAGCGTGCAACCTGTGGAGTATGACACAATTTTGGTAGGCTGCACCAGGCGAAGATAGATGTCACAGTCAGTTCATAATGTAGTTGGCTTACATCCATTTTGTCTGATCATGAGTCAGCCGTGGGTGGCTTCTGCATTTTCGTCCAGGGGATAACTTGTTTAAGTCTGTGAGAAAACAGTCTTTCAATCACAAATACAAATGTATGTATCATCTGTTTGGAGGGACTCAAATGTGAGGGATTTATCTGTTCAATATGTAAATATTTCAAAAGGATATGCATTTTAAAATTTCAAGTGCTACTTCTCTCCTTCCAGCCATCATATCTAATATTTACCTTAGAATAAATATTTGGATATTGGAGTGGATTTAGGCAAAATAAAATGTGCAAATATTAGGTGCCGTCAGTAATATTGCAAATATCAATAATTGTATGCAGTTAGCAAACCACAGACAAAATAGTATAACTGTATACATAGATAGGTCAATTCTAATACTTCTGATTACATTATTTCCATAGTTGCTATTATTATACACTTAGTCTTCCATACAGGTTAGCTCCTACTGGTATGTAGATAGTCAGATGGTGATAGTATCCTCTTATCAGATGGTATGTTTTTAACAGTACAGAGTAAACCAGTCATACACAATACAGTAAAGCAGTGGTGTCCAAACTTTTTTCAAAGAGGGCCAGACTTGATGAAGTGAACATGCGTGAGGGCCGACCATTTTGCCTGACAGTTAAAATTAAGTACAAATGAACTATTTTATGCAAACTTTATTGCAAACGATTTGAATGACAATTCTAAACAGTAGTAAAATCACTCTGCCTTTCATATCTGAAGGCCAGATGAAAAAAAACAACAACACAAGATGCTGAAATATATGTCAGGAACACAACTAACCCATCCCATATCTGTCTGTCTCTCCACTGCCATCCCATATCTGTCTGTCTCTCCTCTGCCATCCCATATCTGTCTGTCTCTCCTCTGCCATCCCATGTTTGTCTGTCTCTCCTCTGCCATCCCATATTTGTCTGTCTCTCCTCTGCGAACCCATGTCTGTCTGTCTCTCCTCTACCATTCCATTTATGTCTCTCTCTTCTCCCTTCCCATGCATGGTTCTCTCGGCCAATTTGCCCAATAATATGCCAGTGTTATATGCCATTTAATATGCCCCAGCCAATTTGCCCAAAATTATTCCAGTGTTATTTGCCATTTAATATGCCCCTACCAATTTTCCCAGTAATATGCCAGTGTTATTTGCCATTTAATATGTCCCTGCCAATTTTCCCAATAATATGCCAATGTTATTTGCCATTTAATATGCCCCTGCCAATTTTCCCAGTAATATGCCAGTGTTTTTTGCCATTTAATTTGCCCCTGCCAATATTCCCAATAATATGCCAATGTTATTTGCCATTTAATATGTCCCTGCCAATTTTCCCAGTAATATGCCAGTGTTATTTGCCATTTAATATGTCCCTGCCAATTTTCCCAATAATATGCCAATGTTATTTGCCATTTAATATGCCCCTGCCAATTTTCCCAGTAATATGCCAGTGTTTTTTGCCATTTAATTTGCCCCTGCCAATATTCCCAATGTTATTTGCCATTTAATATGCCCCTGCCAATTTTCCCAGTAATATGCCAGTGTTATTTGCTATTTAATATGCCCCTGCCAATTTGCCCAGTAATATGCCAGTGTTATTTGCCATTTTATATGCCCCAGCCAATTTGCCCAGTAATATACCAGTTATTTGCCATTTAATATCCCCTGCCAATTTGCCCAGTAATATACCAGTTATTTACCATTTAATATCCCCTGCCAATTTGCCCAGTAATATGCCAGTTATTTGCCATTTAATATCCCCTGCCAATTTGCCCAGTAATATGCCAGTTATTTGCCATTTAATATCCCCTGCCAATTTGCCCAGTAGTATGCCAGTTATTTGCCATTTTATATGCCCCAGCTAATTTGCTCAGTAATATGCCAGTTATTTGGCATTTTATATGCCCCTGCCAATTTGCCCAGTAATATGCCAGTTATTTGCCATTTTATGTGCCCCAGCCAATTTGCCCAGTAATATACCAGTGTTAGTTGCCATTAATATTCCCCAGCTAATTTGCCCAATAGTATGTCAGTGTTACCTTATCATTAATAAGCCCCTGCCTCTTTCCCCAGTACTTTCCCCCAATCTCCCCAGTCCCCAGCACTTACCTTTCCCTGGTGGCAGGCAGCATGGTCTTCTCCATGCTGCCTGTTCGTCTCACAGGTGGTTGTGCCGATAGGTCACGTGACCCGGCGCGCGTATGACGTCAGCGCGCCGGTCACGTGACCTGTCGGCACTTACGTGTCGGCACACTGCACGGGGAGCCGAACAGGCAGCACGGAGGTTTCTCCGTGCTGCCTGTTCGGCTCCCCGTGCAGCCTGGCAGGCAGAGCGATGGTGGGGGGGGGATCTTCCGATCCCTTCTCACCTCCGTCTCTGCCTGCAAGCTTTTTTTTTTTTTCAGAGAGAGACATTGATCAGCCGTGTCTCTGGGGCCGTATGGAAGTAAAGGACGGGCCGCAACTGGCCCGCGGGCCGGACTTTGGACATGACTGCAGTAAAGGTACTATCAGTCTACAATTAGCCAGCCGCAGACACAATGGCATGACTGTTATTAATATGTAGTTAATTACATACATGTACTATAGGATGGCTTCTATCAGTGTACAGTTAGCCAGACAGAGACAGACACTGGTAACTACTAGTCAACCATTAGCTTAGCAGCCACAGTGGAATAATAGAAATGGTTACTATCAGTGTACAGTTAGCCAGCAAGCCGTGGTTCAGAAGATGGCCACTAGACATGTGCATTCGTTTTCGGACGAATGCATTTTCGTCCGAAAATAGCATTTTCGTCCATTCGTCCGAAAAACGAAGAACGAAAATGCTAAGCTAACGAAAGCCGAATGAACGAATGGTTAATAAACAAAAATCATTCGTTCATTCGTCCATTCGTAGTACTATTTCATTCTATAAGCCGAAATAGAGTCGGTTTATAGAATACAATAGCATTTAACTATACGGAGACAGAGTCTCCATTCATAAAATTATGAATGGAGACTTAGTCTCCGTATAGTTAAAAGCCGACAGCCTATAAACCGAACGTTCGGTTTATAGACTTTCGGCTTATGGAATACATGTATTCCTATTGCTATTCTATAAACCGAACGTTCGGTTTATAGAATAGCAATAGGAATACATGTATTCCATAAGCCGACAGCCTATAAACCGAACGTTCGGTTTATAGGCTGTCGGCATTTTACTACACGGAGACAAACTCTCCATTCATAATTTTATGAATGGAGACTCTGTCTCCGTATAGTTAAATGCCCACAGCCTATAAACCGAACGTTCGGTTTATAGGCTGTGGGCATTTAACTATACGGAGACAGAGTCTCCATTCATATGAATGGAGACTTTGTCTCCGTATAGTTAAAAGCCGACAGCTTATAAACCGAACGTTCGGTTTATAAGCTGTCGGCTTTTAACTATACGGAGACAAAGTCTCCATTCATAATTTTATGAATGGAGACTCTGTCTCCGTATAGTTAAAAGCCGACAGCCTATAAACCGAACGACTTTCGGTTTATAGACTTTCGGCTTATGGAATACATGTAATCCTATGGCTATTCTATAAACCGAACGTTCGGTTTATAGAATAGCCATAGTACTACATGTATTCCATAAGCCGAAAGTCTATAAACCGAAAGTCGTTCGGTTTATAGACTTTCGGCTTATAGAAAACATGTAGTACTATTGCCTTTCTATGAACCGAACGAGAGCCCCATTCATAAGAATTTCTTATGAATGGGGCTCTCGTTCGGTTTATAGAAAGCCAATAGTATTACATTGTATTTCTATAAAACGAACGAATTAAAATTAACGAAACGAAAATAATGAACGAATTTCGTCTGAAACGAATGCAGTAATGAACGAAATTCGTTTTAGACGAAATAAATAACATTTTAGTCCGAATGGACGAAAACGAAACGAAAATTTTAGTTTTGCACATGTCTAATGGCCACTATCACTCTATAGTTAGCCAGCATCGGGTAATACAGAATATAGCTACTATTACTGTATAGGTGGTCATTACAGTTACACAGACTGTGAAAATAGTGAGCTGAATGTAGCACTACAGTACATGACACCAGGATGTGAAGCATCTAAAGCTCAACCCTCACTGCAAACACCTGCATGTATATTGTTCACACATTGTAATTGCAACTGTATATTTCTAGTTTCCACTTAAATGTTGACCTTTCAATCCTCTCGAGCACCACTGTGCTACAGTCGGAACAGTCTGAACATTTAAAACTTGTAATAAGCTGTAATGAACATCAATGCCAGAACAGGTTGGAGTCCAGGTGCAGTGGTGGTAGAGTGTCTTGCTTTGAGCAGCCTCAAGGAAATGTCTTGTTACGCTTCCCATGAATCATGCTCCAGCAGAATTGCTAGGAATAGCAGGAGCTATTCTTGCTCACAGAGCCAAAAAGGTGGAGAGAGGGTACAATGTCAAAAGCATGTTCAAAACTAACTTCAGAACTAATACCTGTCAAATCAGCAAACCAAGGAGGCTTAGCAAAATGCACTGATTACTGGGATGACAAGGTATAGATAGGATAATGACTCATTACAGCAGCAAGCAACACCTGAGCAGCAGTAGGAGAGGGGAACAAGAAGCGCTGCTTGAACAGGCCACAACACCTGCAGGTGTAGTCCTGAACTAGAGCAGGTGCCAGTTTGAATATTGGTGACTCTTGACATAGGCTACTCTAAAAAATCATGAAATACAAGCCTGAACCTTGACCTCTACTGTGACTATCCTGTCTAGGGGTGTACATGATGGTTCTCTGTTCCCTTTTAATCTGGCACCACAAGGCCTTTGGTTACAATGTATCACTCTACACTATATCTTGACAATGTTTGTCATAGTCCTTTAGAAATACTTCATTTTTTAAATATTTGTAAGGCTTCCTTTGCTTGTGTGTCAGCTAGTATATTTTATGTGTGTTCTTCTTTTACTGCTGCTACTAATAGATATAATTAAAATCATGGCATTTTCAAGATCATCTATTCTTAAAATGCTAACCTTTCCTCCATCACATTATAACGCTGGTGTTTGTAATGAGCAAATCAGATTTAGTATGTGACAGAGATTTAAAACTATCATTAATTTGATGTGTTAATAGTATAAATTGAAACCCTGGGCAGTTTAATGGGATACAATTTTGTTTCAAAATAATGATACAATTTTGGCATTTTATTAAAAAGCAAGTAGGAAACCCATGCCATTTTGAAATCAAGAAGGATTTTTTTTCTCTTTAAAGGAAGATTGGATAATGCTTTAGTGCACTATGTTACTGTGGTACTTCACCTTTGCTGCAATTAGACTTTTATTGTACTTTGTCACACTACTAAGATGTGAATCTTTTTTGCTAATTGTTAATACATATATTTTCTTTGTTTGGTTAAAATAGGACAAAGCCCCCTTTTCTCCTTTTGAACCTAGGGAATATAGAAGCTACCTTAAGTATTGCTTTTTTTTTTTGTCCCAAAAATTGGCCAACGTGTAAAAAAAAAAAACTAAATACATAACACATGGAAAATAAAATATAAATTATAAGTTACAACAAACATTAATTCTGAATTAACACATACATGTTCTTTTTGGACTCCTATTTGGAATACTCAGTGCACAAGGATTCCTTTCACCTTGCAATGTAATGGCGAATAGCAAGAATTTCTTGCATCAAACTGTATAAAATAAAAAAGCAGCCAACACACTGAATTTAATGTCTATAGTGTCCATGTAAACAGTTTGTACAACGCACGTTTATATTTCTAATCTATACTTTTTAGAAAAATGTTGCATGACATATTTCAAAATGCTCGGCTTAATGTAACATTTTAATGTGTACAGTCATAGAAACTACCTACAGTGGTATGTGGTTGTGAGAACAACACTGGCTCTTTATACAATGAACTAGAAATACTCTATCCCAAAATACTTAGTTCATTCTAACATCTCATTCAAGTTGGTAATTTATATTGGATATTGAAAGCCCATTAGAGAAATTGCAGACTTGGTTCCTGTTTAAGTGTTTAAAGACCAATTAATGTTAAGTGCTCTTTGGAAATTAATTATATTTTTGACTCGGTAACAGTCTCTTAATTGTTTACAAAAAATGGAAAGTTATTATTCAAATGTGAATAATCTAACTAATAACACCAAATTCATTTGCCGCAGTAAGTATTTTCAGCAAATAAATTAACTGAAACATGAATATCTTTTGTTTCCAAAAAATAATTTGTACTCACATTGAAACAGAATGTGCAGTATCAGAAACACATTAACTGACCAACAAGCACTGCACAGGAATACATTGCTCTGCATATGATTTTATTGTATTTCCCTTTATTACATAAATCAAAGATTCCTGATTGATCGACAGTGAGTTCCACCAACTGAAATGTACTTCCTCTAATCTACAATAAAAATCTTTATAATGAAGTAGTTAGGATTGGATACGAAAGAGTATGTAACAATGGCAATATTGATCAACATTCTTTTGAGTCAGGTTGTCGTGCAATTGTCTTTGCAATTACATAAAAATGTTAAATATATCTAGGTGACTTCACAGAAATGCTGTCACTAGTGGAAGAAAAGTTTCCTGTAGTTGAATAAAAGGTGGATGGAACCGCGTTAGAATAATATTAATATTAATAACAAAAATATTCAATTTGGTGGACCATTTTTTAGGCACATTTTTTGCTTGACCAGCTTCACTGGTGGTCGGATTATCAACTGGATTTATTGTTAGTGAAGAATCTTCTAATGCACACTGGAACCAGATCACGTGTATGAACCCTTTTATGTGAAGCAGTGGTGAGTGAATCTCACCTTTCAAGTTGTGGAAGTTCTGCTATTGACCTAATAAGCCTAAAAGTTCTTGATTCAGAAATAGTGGAACATATACTTTTAAAGGTATTTTCTAGAACATGACAAACTTGGCTGTGCCCACCAGTGGAATGGGATATGTCATAAACCTTGTACCGTATTATCCATCTTTTGATGCTTAGTTACTGTGACTCCAATACATGTCATCATAAGTCAGCATAGTAGCTAAGGTACAGTGGTATGCTAAACTGATTTATTAAGTGCATAAGCTCGGCAATTCTTAAATCACGAGCATGGGCTAATCAAACCTCCATCTGTTTATTTAATTCTGGTGTGCTCAACACCATAATTAAAAACAAATCGCCTTTGAGGATAGCTGTCAAGGTGGTTTGTCGTTGATTGCAAGATTGTAGAGATATTAATGAAGAGAGGATCCCGCTGAGCACATTATTCATTGAGACTTATTAAACTGAAGACAACGTGACATGTTAACTTTCTCTATTTTTCATAGTAATACTTACTCTGTTGCCAATTCTACTAGCACTATAAGTATACGAAAATTCATGTGAAAATGTAGTGCTTGTTGAATTGGCAACAGAGTGAGTGACTGTTGCCGAATTCACAGCTGCCGTTGGCCCCTCGGATGTAATGCGCGTATTTCCGGGGGTTTGTGTGCTGGCTGTTCGCAGCACATCAACCCCCGGAAATACACGAGATACATTGTGCCTACGAGTGTTACAACCAGGGATAACAGACCAGGGAGGAGCCTCGTTGCAGGGCAGGGTGTGAGGTCTGTCTGCTCCCCACGATGCATAACTGGGACTGGACTGAGACTAGACTGGTAGCAGAGACTGGGACTAAGACAGGACTTGTAGCAGAGACTGGGACTGACACAGGACTGGTCGCTGAGACTGGAACTGAGACAGGACAAGTAGCTGAGACTTGAACAAAGACTGGACTTGTAGCTGTGACCAGACTGAGACAGGACTTGTAGCTGTGACCAGGCTGAGACAGGACTGGTAGCTGTGACCAGGCTGAGCCAGGACTTGTAGCTGTGACCAGGCTGAGCCAGGACTGGTAGCTGTGACCAGACTGAAACAGGACTGGTAGCTCTCAGAGCAGGACACGGGCCTGTGATAACTGTCACGTTCAAGTATGAAGCTGGAACAGCTGTGCAGTCTCAATATAGGTCTTTTGTAACGGACCCTGGCAACAGAACAGAATATTCTGCCTGAAGGAATTCCACCCTATGGTTGAGCCGCAGATTTCATTCCCCCAGGACTTTTGCACTCTGAACTATTACCAGGATACGAAACTAAACCAAACAAACAGGAAGCTGGATATGGAATACTGGATCTAGGCGAAGGTACAGTGGCTCAGGCAGAAGAATAGTCAGACAGGCAAAAGATCGGGGCTGGCAGCAAACAAACGTAGTGAGGACGGGCAAACAGGTCAGGACATGCGGCAAAACAGACGAGTTAAGGGCTAGCAGGAGTCGGCAACAGATAATCAGAAATATAATACACAGGGCAATATCAGGCAGCAACCAAAGCAATGCAAAGGCACTGATTGCCATAAGCTGCAGGTTAAAATAGTGAAGGGCTGAGGATAACGAGGCAGCTGACAACAGGAGTAGAATGGGCACCCAAGAATAGCGGCCACTAGAGGCTGAAGAGGAAACCCAGAATAACCATGACACCGAGTGACAGGCATGCTCCTACTGGTAGCATGTCTGTCACTCAGGAGCATGATCCGCCCCTGGACAGGTCTCAGGCTATCCCACTAACAGGGCTCTAGAAAAGGACTCGGGGCAGCCCCACTAACAGGGCTCTAGAACAGGACTTGGGGCAGCCCCACTAACAGGGCTCTAGAACAGGACTCGTAGCAGCACCACTAACAGGGCTCTAGCATTCAGGTCTCTAGGATTCAGGGCAGCACCATTAAGGGACTTAGTGCTGTGCTGGCCTAATGGTGAATGGCCCTTCCTCCTCCCTCACTGCCCTCTCCCCCCCCCCCCCCCCCCCCCACATGTGCCTCTCTGCTCTTCTCTTCACTCCTCAGCAGGGCGACCTTGCCCCCCCTGGACTGCTCCTAACTCAAGCCCCCTGACTGACACCTCTTGTTTCCTCATGCTCTTCTCTCCTCCATCCCAACAGTACTCTCCTTACCCCTAACCCTCCACTCTTCCTATGCCCTCTCCACTCTGACTCCTCTCTCTTCATTCTCCACCTCCAAAAAAGTGTAGAAAATGTAAGTGTTATATAAAAATATAATTGCAATGTGTGTTAAAGGGACTGCGTCACCTAAATATTGATTTTATTGTAAATTTTAAGAATAAAAAAATATTGAAAATTATCTATACATTGTATTAGCAGGATTGCAATCAAATGTCTAAATTAGGAGATAAATGTGTTTTAAATGTGTCTGGGGAGTCTCCTGCTTATAACATCACCTATAGCTAACATATTTCCAACTCCTAAACCCTGCATGGTGTTTTGCACAAGTTCCAAGGCTCCAGGAAAACTGATTTCCTGGCTTATATAGTGCATTTTTTCAAATGTTGGGGACATGTCTGTGTCTCCTGTTTGGCTAAGAGCTATTCAGAGGCAGTTACTAATTTGCATTTGCATGGTTACAGTTTCCCAGCTACCTGTTTGGTTTATTCATTTTTAACAGCTTGTTTGTTTGGCGCACTTTGTTTTACTTCCATTAGTGGGGAATAGCATGTTTTTCTCCTCTCTCCGATACTTTGGTAATGGCTCTGTTCATTTTTAGCAAATGCTAATTTGGTGCCTGCCGTTGCCATAGAATTGCACGTTATTGCATTTGGAAATGTTACCTTTTGCCGGTATTAACAACTGACATTGGATCTACCTCATTGCGTTTTTCAAACCTTAAGTATGGAGCTATTCTCGCTCTTTCTATATTTATACATTTCAGGCATATGAGCTTAAGATGACTAGGGTTCAGATTCTTCCACGTTGTATTGTGTGTTATGTAACGGATGTGAAAGCCATACTGCTTTGTAGTAAAAAGAGTAAGAAGTCATAGAATGAGCAGCTGGATGATGAAATCAAGCACCTTTTCCAAGTTCTTGATCTGTACAATTATCATTCATGAGAGCGGCTGTTCCACATATTTGTACATGCTTTAGTGAATTCCAAAGATATTTTTTTTCAAAGCCAAATAAATAGCTATGGCTAATATTTAATTGGCACTGATTGTTTATAATGTGGCAAGATATTCCAGAACTAAATAATATAGAACTAAATAATAGGGCAGTACGCTAAATCTCTTCCTAGTGCAAATATGTGTCACACTCACAACCCTTGTGAGGAGGTCAGGAAAGAGTCTCGCAGAATTCAATAACATGGAATCTTTAGTCCACAATGCATAGTGATCACTGTATGATGTTTATTTTTAGTATACCAATAACTTTTCCACTGATATACATCAGGTATTCTGACATCAAGTGGCAGGTTCACTGGGCCTGAGAGAGTCACATGGGTTGAGGGGACATTTGACACATTCATAAGTATTGAACATCCATTGATATTTTATGTATGTCAATTGATATGTATTAAAATTTATCTCATTTTCCGCCTAGCATCTGTCAATGTGTCTACCAGGGGTGTTGCTAGGTCTCCAAAAGATCCGGGGCTGGAGCCCGTGACAGATTTGATAGAAGTGGAGTAAATAAGCTCACATGATAAGGCGGCATACAGACTGATATAATTGACGCCAATGAACAATAGGTATATATGGGTATATATCAGGGCTCAACAAATCCCGGGCACCAGGAAATTATACCTGGCGCCCAGTTATTGTTGTCCCTGCATGGTGCCCTCGCTGCTGGGATCATTTTATTTATCCAGGGGAGCGTGGGGGAGCAGTGTGTGCACCGGCTGCACAGTCCTCCTGCTCCATCCCCACATGCACCGTACTATAGTGTCCAAGCGCTGAGTGTGCTCAGCAGGGCTAGAAACAACAGCAGGGCACAGACCAGGCTAGAATAATGTATAGCAGGAGGGAAACATATTGATAGATGCACTTTTTTTTATCGTAAACAACAACAACAGTGTGTGTGTGTGTGTGTGTGTGTGTGTGTATGACTGAATGCATGTGTGTGTGTGACTGTGTGTTTATGTGACCCACTGTATGTGTGTGTGTGACTGACTGTATGTCTGACTATGACCGAATGTATGTGTCTGTGACTGACTGTATGTGTGTGTCTGTCTGTGACTGACTGTATGTGTGTGTCTGTCTGTTACTGACTATATGTGTGTGTGTGTGTGTGTGTCTGTCTGTGACTGACTGTGTGTGTGACTGACTGTATGTCTGCCTGTGACCGACTGTATGTGTGCATCTGTCTGGCTGTGTGTGTGTATGTGTCTACCTCCACAGCAATAAAAGTCACAGTAATGTGCAATGTGTGAATATAACACAGACTCCACAGCAATAAAATATCACACACACAGACAACCACCCTGACACCCCCCCCCCCCCACATAGATACCCTTACATAGACAACCTTACACTCACATACACACATCCAGACAACCTTACACACAGACACCCTTATACACACAGATGGCCTTTCCCACACAGATATTCTGCCACGCAGTCACGTGTGTAAACCTGCAACTCTCACATGCACATCACAAATATTTTTTTTTTTTTTTTTTTAATAAAAAGGGGTCAAAAACCTGGGGAGAATAGGCTGAGGTATGAAGGTATGCTCCTTCTACCAACCTCGTAAGAGAGAGAAGTGCAGGGAATTGAGATGGGAATTCAACTGAATGCGAGAATTTTTCCAACTTTGTTACTTTAGCCTTAATTTTGAAATTCCCATCTCACTTCCCTGCAATTCTCTCTTTCATGAGTAAAGTCTATAATATAATGCAACACATTCATTCATAATGTACGGGTTTAATAATATAACGAGGTACATGGGATTTTTAATGCCATGTTTATGGACTTTTATTGCCATGAATATAAAGACTATATATATAAAGATGAATCACTATTATTCATATTGAACACAACAATCGAGTGTGAAAATAAAAATGATATGAGCACTGTTTCACACTCGATTATCACATTCAATATGAATAATATTAATTAATCACATTTTCTCCTAGTAATCTCACTGCCACTCACACACACTCATAACTCTGCCACTCGCGCTTTCACTCTCGCACACTTACACTCTACCACTCACACACTCATAACTCTGCTGCTCACACTTACACTCACACACTCTGCCACTCACACACATACACACGGACACTCATAACTCTGCCACCCACGCTTACACTCACTCACACGCACACTCATATCTCTGCTGATCATACTTATACTCTCCAATACTCTGCCACTCACACACACATACACTCTGCCACACACATACACGCACAATCATAACTCACGCTTACACTCTTCCAAACACTCACACTCTGCCACTTACACACACTTACATTCTGCCACTCACACACATACACATGCACACTCATAACTCTTGCACTCACACCCTCTTACACTCATGCTTACACTCACACACTTACTCTCTTCCAAACACACACTCTGACACACAAACACTTACTTGCACTCTGCCACTCACACCCACTTACACTCTGCCACTCACATACATACACATGCACACTCATAACTCTTGCACTCACACCCTCTTACACTCTGCCACTTACATACACATGCTCACTAATAACTCTGCCACTCACATACATACACATGCACGCTAATAACTCTGCCACTCACACTCACTTACACTCTGCCACTCACATACATACACATGCACACTAATAACTCTGCCACTCACACCCACTTACACTCTGCCACTCACATACATACACATGCACACTAATAACTCTGCCACTCACATACATACACAAGCACACTAATAACTCTGCCACTCACATACATACACATGAACACTAATAACTCTGCCACTCACACTCTGCTACTTACATACATACACATGAACACTCATAACTCTGCCACTCACACTCTGCCAAACACTCACATGCAAAGCTTGGGGGCGGAGTTAAGCACGAGGGGCAGAGCCGATCGAGAGGGGGCGGGGGCTGGTGCTGTTCAGCATACAGATTGCAGCATGCAGGAGGCGGGGTCAACCGTGAGGGTGCGGAGCCGAGCGCGAGGGAGCGTGGTCAGAGTCTCCATTCGGGGCTATGGAGGGGAGATCCGGGGCTTCAGCCCCAGTAGCCCCCCTTTAGCAACGCCTCTGGTGTCTACTCAAACCGCAGTAACATGTGATGTGTGTTTTTGACAAGGCCATAGTTCCCTATATGTCCAACTATCATCTTTTGAACAAATGATAGATATTAGAGAAAAGACTATATGTAGGCATATCCATATGAAAAAAGCCTCAAAATATTTTGTAGTGTACTTTAGAGGGCTTTAAAGTTGAATTCCCCTCATAAGGAGAATTGAAATTTGTGAATTCCGCCTATCTTAACTAAACTCAGAGCGTGTTCGGCACACGTTGGCTAGCCAAAAATCTATGGGCTTCATGACAAAAATGTCCCGATCTGATTGTGAAATACAGCTTAAGTTCCTGACCCCAATCCATTTGGAGACACATAGGTGTATATTGAGTAGACCCTTCAGTTTGTTTGGTTAGTTTATGAATTGTGGAGCCTGTTCCATGACTACAGATGCAGATTTGTTTCGATGTTATACTTGAAATGGAGAGAAAACTTCAGTGTATCCTGCCTAGTAGATAATGTTGTTATACCGTATTTGCTCGAATATAAGACGACCCTGATTATAAGACGACCCCCCCCCCCCCCCCAAACTTTGGATATTCCTTTAGGAAAAAAAACAAAAGCCTGAATATAAGACTACCCTATAGTAAAAAAGTTTAACTTGTATATATTCACATGTAAATTGCTTTTTAATATTTAATAAAAATTATGATATAAACAAATGCATTTCTTGTTTTAATTTCCTTTTATGTGCCAATGCTGCCTCTCTCTCCCCCTTCTCCCAGCTTTGTCTCTCTCTCTCTCTCTCTCTCTCTCTCTCTCTCTCTCTCTCTCTTCCCTCCCTTCCCCTGTGTTGTCTCTCCCCCCCCCCTTAGTGTTGTCTCTGTCTCTTCCCCCAGTGTTATCTCTCTCCCCTCTCTCCCACATTGTCTCTCCCTCCCCCCAAACTTTTCTCTCTCTCTCTCCCCTCCCTCTCTCTCCCCCAACCTTTTCTCTCTCTCTCTCCCCCTCCCCCCCATCACCTTGTCTCTCTCCCCCCTCGCCTTGTCTCTTTCTCCCCCCTCCCTCCCCCTCACCTTCTCTCTCTCTCTCCCCTCCCTCCTTTTCGCTCTATCCCCCTCCCTCCCCTCACCTTGTATCTTTCCCCCTCCCCTTGTCTCTCCCTCCCATCCCTCCCCCTCACCTTGTCTATCTCTCTCCCCCTCCCTCCCACGTTGTCTCTTCCTCCCCCCAAACTTTTCTCTCTCTCTCTCTCCCCCTCCCTCCCTCTCTCCCCCCAAACGTTTCTCTCTCTCCCCCTCCCTTTCCCTCACGTTGTCCCCCCCCTTGTCTCTCTCTCTCCCCTACCTCCCGGCTTCATCATAGAAGTCCCGATGGACGTGCCGGGCAGCAGCGGAGGATGTCTGCTCGCATCGCGCAGACATCCCCCGGTTTTGTTAACGAGGGGGATCCAGGTCCCCAGCAGCTCTGCGGTGGACCTGGATCCCTGTGTTATATTCTGACCTCGATTTGAACATTACCTTGAACATCCCCACATTGTCTGCTGGGTGGGAACTGCTGATTTCTTAAACGATCATGTATCTTCACTGGAGCCTATGATGACTTCCATCGATCATCTGCAACCCATGGAGCATGCAGAGGATTCATCCACTGTTCCTTGTTTCACATATCAATATGTACTATGCAGCCTGAAAATAGGATTCAGTTGCTTGCTATACTATTTTTCATTTTGTCTTCTGGTATGTTTCAGTGTGTATATATTATGTCTGGAAACTCCCTTTGCAAGATCAGGTTCTCTTTATATAATATGATATCTTTATATTTCTGATCTTAAGAGGGAGTTTACATGATGATACATCCATATGCCCAAAACCAAGGAGAATACACACATTATTACACATGGCCTAAAAAGTATTTTTTTTATATAATTAAATAGAAGATCCAAAGTAATCTGAAAATAAGCAAATACTTGCTGGGTTTATGAAAAAATTGTGTAGTTTCATTGAATTGGGCACAGCTATGTGTAACCAGTTTTGCAACAACCCCTAAAAATGAGTCTCCTGGCAATGTGCCTAACCTGTCTCATGGAAATCAGCGCTATGCTTGGCTCACCTTTCTGATACTCTGCGGGTTAATATAAACAGTAAGATTCAATAGATTGTATTCATAGAGTAGAAACCTGCCATTACTTACCTAAATGAGTTTCATTTCTCTAACACTAAAGGGTTAAGTTCATGTGGAATTCTAGTAATACATATGTATTGTAATTGTGTGTGGGGGATGAAAGTGATGTAGTAAAATCCTAGAAGGGAAAGGAAAGATATTGGCCTTTGCAGCTCTGCAGGACAATGAAAAAAAGCTCAACTTGAACCTTTGGCTTTTTGGCAGTTTGGAGTCTAACCTCTATGAAACTGTTTGCAGAGTCAGTGGTGCTGTGTGTGTAAGGTCATAAAACTCTAGTTTCTGAGAAAATTCTATTTGGATGAAATGTGCTGACAGTTCCTGGTGTAATGGCATGAATGAATGGATGCTAACAAATGCCATCCTTTTCAATACCACAGAGAGCCCAAAGCTACATCACTACACATGACTGGATGCTTTCAACAGTGAGCACTATCATGTATGTTTTAGACAAATACTATAGTGCTATAACTTCCTAGATATTTCCCATTCACTTACACACACTTTCCATTTGTCCCTTTTTTGAAGGCATTATCTTTTTAGAATCTTTTTTTTCTTTAACTTGTGGCACAGTGTTTACGTCAAATATGTAGTGTCTCTAAAACAAATGATGAACCTTGTAATCAGAACTGCAAAAAAAATGCATAGAGGAAGAGAAATTTGAACATGTTGAGAGTTATTTAAATAAACAAAAGTACTGTTCATATACTCGCAACTAGACATGTGCATTCGTTTTCGGACAAATGCATTTTCGGACGAAAATAGCATTTTCGTCCATTCGTCCGAAAAACGAATAACGAAAATTTTAACTAACAAAATCCGAATGAACGAATGGTTAATAAACGAAAATCATTCGTTCATTCGTCCATTCGTCCATTCGTGCTATTGGCATTCTAAACCGAAATAGAGTCGGTTTACAATACCAATAGCATTGTACTACATTCCATAAACCGACATGAATGACTTTCGGTTTATGGAATGCATGTAATGCTATTAGCTTCCTATAAACCGAAATTGAGTTCCCATTCATACGAATAGGTCAATTGACCTATTCGTATGAATGGGGACTCTTTCGGTTTATAGAAAGCCAATAGCAGCATGTATTCTATAAGCCGAAAGTCTTTAAAACAAACGACGTTCGGTTTATAGAATACATGTAATGCTATTGCTGTTCTATAAGCCGAAAGACATTCGGCTTATAGAACAGCAATAGCATTACATGCATTCTATAAACCGAACGTCGTTCGTTTTAAAGACTTTCGGCTTATAGAATACTATTGGCATTCTATAAACCTAACTAGAGTCCCTCCTCATTCATAAGAATTTCTTATGAATGGGGACTCGACTCTAGTTCGGTTTATAGAATGCCAATAGTATTCTGTAAGCCGAAAGTCTTTAAAACGAACGACGTTCGGTTTATAGAATACATGTAATGCTATTGCTAAACTATAAACCGAACGACTTTCGGTTTATAGAATAGCCATAGGATTACATGTAGTACATAAGCCGAAAGTCTATAAACCGAAAGTCGTTCGGTTTATAGGCTGTCGGCATTTAACTATACAGAGACAGAGTCTCCATTCATAAAATTATGAATGGAGACTTTGTCTCCGTGTAGTAAAATGCCGAAAGTCTATAAACCGAACGATCGGTTTATAGACTTTCGGCTTATGTAATACATGTAATCCTATGGCTATTCTATAAACCGAAAGTTCGGTTTATAGAATAGCAATAGGAATACATGTATTCCATAAGCCGACAGCCTATAAACCGAACGTTCGGTTTATAGGCTGTGGGCATTTTACTACACGGAGACAAAGTCTCCATTCATAATTTTATGAATGGAGACTCTGTCTCTGTATAGTTAAATGCCGGCTTTTAACTATACGGAGACAAAGTCTCCATTTATAATTTTATGAATGGAGACTCTGTCTCCGTATAGTTAAATGCCCACAGCCTATAAACCGAACGTTCGGTTTATAGGCTGTGGGCATTTAACTATACGGAGACAAAGTCTCCATTCATAATTTTATGAATGGAGACTCTGTCTCTGTATAGTTAAATGCCGGCTTTTAACTATACGGAGACAAAGTCTCCATTTATAATTTTATGAATGGAGACTCTGTCTCCGTATAGTTAAATGCCCACAGCCTATAAACCGAACGTTCGGTTTATAGGCTGTGGGCATTTAACTATACGGAGACAAAGTCTCCATTCATAATTTTATGAATGGAGACTCTGTCTCCGTATAGTTAAATGCTATTGTATTCTATAAACCGACTCTATTTCGGCTTATTGAATGCAATAGTACTACGAATGGACGAATGAACGAATGATTTTCCTTTATTAACCATTCGTTCATCCGGCTTTAGTTAGCTTAGCATTTTCGTTCTTCGTTTTTCGGGCGAATGGACGAAAATGCAATTTTCGGACGAAAATGCATTCGTCCGAAAACGAATGCACATGTCTAGTATATATTCACATGTAAATTGCTTTTTAAATAAAAAATTATGATATAAAAAAATCTTGTTTTTATTTCCTTTTATGTGACAATGCTGCCTCTCTCTTTCCCTTGCCCCCAGATTTGTCGCTCTCCCCCCCATAGTGTTGTCTCTCTCTCACCCTCCCTTTGGCTCCCCCCTCGCTCCCCTTGTGTCTGTCTCTTCCCCCCTTCCCTCCCCTTGTTTCTCTCTGCCCCCCCCCCCCCCTTGTTATTCTGTCCCCCCCTCACCTGTTTCTTGCTCCCTGGTGGCTAGCGGGGGCAGCCGGGGGATGTATGCACTATACATAAGTGTCGGGCAGCATGGAGGTTGTCTGCACGATTCGTGCAGACATCCCCCAGCTGCCCGATTCTCCCTGGTGGCTAGCGAGGGAGCGGAGGATGTCTGCGCGATGAGCGAGACCTCTCCTGCTGCCGCCCGGCATGACCGCCGGGACTTCTATGATGAAGCTGGGTACTTCCGGCTTCCTCATAAAAGTCCTGGCTGTCGTTCCGGGCGGCAGCAGGGGAGGTCTCGCTCATCGCGCAGACATCCACCGCTGCCTCGCTAGCCACCAGGGAGAATCGGGCAGCTGGGGGATGTCTGCACGAATCGTGCAGACAACCTCCATGCTGCCCGACACTTCCGTCTATTATGTATAGTGCATACATCCCCTGGCTGCCCCCACTAGCCACCAGGGAGCAAGAAACAGGTGAGGGGGGGACAGAATAACAAGGGGGGGGGGCAGAGAGAAACAAGGGGAGGGAAGGGGGGAAGAGACAGACACAAGGGGAGCGAGGGGGGAGCCAAAGGGAGGGTGAGAGAGAGACAACACTAAGGGGGGGAGAGCGACAAATCTGGGGGCAAGGGAAAGAGAGAGGCAGCTTTGTCACATAAAAGGAAACAAAAACAAGATTTTATTTATATCATAATTTTTTATTAAAAAAGCAATTTACATGTGAATATATACTAGACATGTGCATTCGTTTTCGGACGAATGCATTTTCGTCCGAAAATTGCATTTTCGTCCATTCGCCCGAAAAACGAAGAACGAAAATGCTAAGCTAACTAAATCGAATGAACGAATAGTTAATAAAGGAAAATCATTCGTTCATTCGTCCATTCGTAGTACTATTGCATTCTATAAGCCGAAATAGAGTCGGTTTATAGAATACAATAGCATTTAACTATACGGAGACAGAGTCTCCATTCATAAATTTATGAATGGAGACAAACGTATAGTTAAAAGCCGACAGCCTATAAACCGAACGTTCGGTTTATAGGCTGTGGGCATTTAACTATACGGAGACAGAGTCTCCATTCATAAAATTATAAATGGAGACTTTGTCTCCGTATAGTTAAAAGCCGGTGTTCTGACAAATTTCTGGAGCAAATTCTCCTGCGCAATCGCAGGAGAATTTGCTCACTGCGCATGCGCATAAAGTTACAGCTGATAACTCAGCTGTAACTTTGTGACCACCGTGCATGAGACAGCTGCGCAACCCACCTCCCGCCCCCTCACACCCGCCGCACACCCCTTCTTACCAGATCATCGACCACAGCGATACACAGCGCATGCGCACGCCTATCCAGCCGTTTGGGAATGCGCGCGTCCGTTGTTGTGTTCTTAAGGTGGTAAGTAACACGGGGCGTCGGGACATAAGGGGGCAAGCATCCTGGTGAGGGCTGCCTCATCTTGATGGGATTTGTGATCCTCCTGCTGTATTATTGATGCAGCAGGAGGATCACAAATCCCATCAAGATGAGGCAGCCCTCACCAGGATGCTTGCCCCCTTATGTCCCGACGCCCCATGTTACTTACCACCTTAAGAACACAACAACGGACGCGCACATTCCCAAACGGCTGGATAGGCGTGCGCATGCGCTGTGTATCGCTGTGGTCGATGATCTGGTAAGAAGGGGTGTGCAGGGGGTGTGAGGGGGCGGGAGGTGGGTTGCGCAGCTGGCGCATGCGCGGTGGTCACAAAGTTACAGCTGAGTTATCAGCTGTAACTTTATGCGCATGCGCAGTGAGCAAATTCTCCTGCGATTGCGCAGGAGAATTTGCTCCAGAAATTTGTCAGAACACCGGCATTTAACTATACGGAGACAGAGTCTCCATTCATAAAATTATAAATGGAGACTTTGTCTCCGTATAGTTAAAAGCCGGCATTTAACTATACGGAGACAGAGTCTCCATTCATAAAATTATGAATGGAGACTTTGTCTCCGTGTAGTAAAATGCCCACAGCCTATAAACCGAACGTTCGGTTTATAGGCTGTCGGCTTATGGAATACATGTATTCCTATTGCTATTCTATAAACCGAACGTTCGGTTTATAGAATAGCCATAGGATTACATGTATTATATAAGCCGAAAGTCTATAAACGGATCGTTCGGTTTATAGGTTTTCGGCATTTTACTACACGGAGACAAAGTCTCCATTCATAATTTTATTATTTATTATATACATTATAACATATTATTTATTATATACATGTATTCCATAAGCCGACAGCCTATAAACCGAACGTTCGGTTTATAGGCTGTCGGCATTTTACTACACGGAGACAAAGTCTCCATTCATAATTTTATGAATGGAGACTCTGTCTCCGTGTAGTAAAATGCCGACAGCCTATAAACCGAACGTTCGGTTTATAGGCTGTCGGCTTATGGAATACATGTATTCCTATTGCTATTCTATAAACCGAACGACTTTCGGTTTATAGAATAGCAATAGGAATACATGTATTCCATAAACCGACAGCCTATAAACCGAACGTTCGGTTTATAGGCTGTCGGCATTTTACTACACGGAGACAAAGTCTCCATTCATAATTTTATGAATGGAGACTCTGTCTCCGTGTAGTAAAATGCCGACAGCCTATAAACCGAACGTTCGGTTTATAGGCTGTCGGCTTATGGAATACATGTATTCCTATTGCTATTCTATAAACCGAAGACTTTCGGTTTATAGAATAGCAATAGGATTACATGTATTCCATAAGCCGAAAGTCTATAAACCGAAAGTCGTTCGGTTTATAGACTTTCGGCTTATAGAATACAAGTAATACTATTGCCTTTCTATGAACCGAACGAGAGCCCCATTCATAAGAATTTCTTATGAATGGGGCTCTCGTTCGGTTTATAGAAAGCCAATAGTATTACATTGTATTCTATAAAACGAACGAAAAAAATTAACGAAACGAAAATAATGAACGAATTTCGTCTGAAACGAATGCACTAATGAACGAAATTCGTTTTAGACGAAATAAATAACATTTTCGTCCGAATGGACGAAAACGAAACGAAAATTTTAGTTTTGCACATGTCTACTCGCAACATCAACTTGATGATCCAAGGATAACAAAGATGGACTACTGGACACACACAGGGACTTTTCCTATGTGTGTATGTTTTGCCTAAAAGGGTAACCTTTGTCATACCTACCAACTGTTCCGATTTGCACTGGACAGTCCCGATTTAAGGAGGCAATCCCACAGTTACGCTTTTCGGGACAAAGGTTAAACTCAGCAGGACACCGTAAGGTCTCCAGCATCAGACACTGGGAAACTGGCTACTGAGCATGCGCAAGCGCAGCAGCGCTGCCAGTGTGAGCCTACCATACATGTCCAGTAGCACTGGCACCTGACCTCCCAAGCTCTGCCCCCTGGTGTCCTGATTTGCCGGGTTAAGATTTGGGAGGTATGTCTTGAGTGGAGGAAATTATTTAATTTGAGTCTTCACTCTATGTACTTCATCTAGGGAATAATGTAAAAATCAGTAGTAAAGTGGATTTCATTATATGCAATTTCATATGGCAGGGAAAACTAAAAAGAGAGAGTTAAAATTCTAATGTATAAAAAAAATCACTTTATTAGAAACCAATAAAACACTATGCTTTGAATAAAATGATGGACACTCTGTATAAGACAATAAGCAGTCCACGTACAAGCTCACCAGACATGTTCCTGAACGGCATTACATTTTTTTTAATGTGTATGTATAATCCCATAAATCTGAGGTCTCTTGTGCAGGGATCAGTGTGCTTTAAATTATCACATGAAAGAAGGTGAGAGTGGGAAGTTATGCTATGTTCCAAATAAAAGTATTTTTAATGTGGCTCTGCTGCTGCAGAGTGACTCTGAGGGAGTGAAACGCGTCAGGCAAGTTTGCACTGATTATTGTCATCATTTCATTAATTTGTATATTGTATTATATTTATTTTGATATTGGTTCTAATAAATAATGTATGATACTGTATTTATATATTGGTATCTAATAAATTGATATTTTTATACATTTTATTTTTACCTCTATGAATTTTTAATCAGATTTTTGCTTGATTCCTACTGTATGACGTTGTATATAATGAAATTCCTTAACTATTGGTTTTTACATTCTCCTCTAGATGAAGTATACAGAATGAATGTTCAGATTAAATTATTTATTCCACTCAATTAAGGTTACCCTTTTGGTTACCCTTTTTGAAACATATAATCTTGCTACAGCGTTTCCAATTACATTTTTTTTTTAATTGTATTTGATTTCTACGGTCTCCTGTCAGGTAAACAGATTATTATTTGAAAGCAGCTCAGGCATATAACTATTGTACTAGAAATACTCCTGTTTGGCACTTATGTATTTTTTGTACCTCAGATGGATGGCCATCATATTCCTGGTTTAAAGTCAGCACTAGCACATAACAGATCCATTCATTTGTAAGTGTTATTATGCTAAATTGCTTAGGCATATTTTATATTTGAAGTGCAATTATCCTTATTGTTTTTATTCTGCCTGCATTTGTCTGAGCTCTTTTATCACTGCATACAACAAGAACAGTAGATAAATAAACCCAGTCAAGTGGCACATAATGGCCTAGATTCAATGGCACCCGTTAAATCCTGCAAAAGCTAAAGTTTTTTTTAAAGCACCAGAGGAATAACGTGTAATTCAATGGCAAACTAGACCGTTAAAATATTCTGCATTAAAGCACAAGGTCTGCAGTAAGGGAATAACAGCATTTTGTAAAACAAAAACACTTTTGTTCCCCATACAAATTTTATGTTAGGGGACTGGGGTGATTTTTACTTCCCACCCTCAAGACACTCAATGGGTGGTTTTAGAGGTGTAACCATGGTCGTCTGCAGGGGGGGGCAAGGGGGGGGGGAGCTTGCCCCCCCCTGGATTTTTGCAATTTCCCTTTTAAAAAAAAAAATATTATTATTATGTTTACTCAGTGTGTAGCCTCTAGTTGTCCCTAGGGGACTGCACACCAGTTGCTGGGGAAGGAGGTGGAACCCAAAGCTGTTGCTCTCTGCAACTCTGCTTGCTGTAATACTGGTCTCCCATCCATCATGCTGCATGGAGAGCCAATAACAGGGGTGCCCGGGGATATGAAGTTATAGCCCCGCCCCTCAGCCCTCCATGTGGCAGCATGACTGACAGAAGAGAGTCTGCAGTTCAACATCATGGAGGAAACAGGGGAAGATACTCAGAGACCATTCCTAAGCCTCTGTAACAGGTAGGAAGAGCTAATAATAGCTTTAAAAAACAAAACAGCCAAGGTACATGGAAGAGTGGGGTAAATCCAGGGAGGTCCCTCCCATTTCCCTGAGGTCTCCATTTGTCCAGTCTGAGCAGCTCCTCTGACCAGGCTCTGCTCACATCAACATGGTGACAAGTGGATGGGGCAGAAAAGATAAAATGTAGGGGCAAAGAGGTCACTGACATGGAGGAATAAAACACATAAAATGATGGGGAAAGAGATGGCAAACATGGAGGAATAAAACATATAAAAAAGGGGGAAAGAGATAAAGAAATGTCATGGATTTAGGAATTTGGGTGTTTAGGGAATCTGTTGCTTTGTGTTTATATTGTGTGCAATAGTGTTGTATCTGGTGCTGTGGAGTTATATTGTGTGCGTTAGTGTTGTGTCTGGTGCTGTTGGGTTATATTGTGTGCTATAGTGTTGTATCTGGTGCTGAGAGGTTATATTGTGTGCGTTAGTGTTGTGTCTGGTGCTGTTGGGTTATATTGTGTGCTATAGTGTTGTATCTGGTGCTGAGAGGTTATATTGTGTGCGTTAGTGTTGTGTCTGGTGCTGTTGGGTTATATTGTGTGCTATAGTGTATCTGGTGCTGTGAGGTTATATTGTGGATAGTATACTTGTCCCCTGTAATTGGACTATCCCTTTCCACATTTGTCAACATCCCAGGAGTCATATGACACTGTGGGGGTCATGTACTAAACATGTGCAGTGGGGAAAAAAAGTAGGTAAAACATGAGTAAGGAGCAATTTGCGACTATTTGTAACATTTTGCTCTTGTTTTCCCTGATTTGCGCCTCTTCCGTTTATTTTTATTTAGCGTGCATTTTTCCGGTTGTAATTGCGATTAGATTTGCACATGCTAAAGAGTTTTACCAATATTTTGTGAAAAATAATTCTTATTCGATTGTGAAAATTACACCAGCTTTTAGCAAATGCTTTCAAAAGAGGTAGAATTTTTTTTCGCAATTATGCCTGTTTTTATTAGCACTTTGCTCATATGTACTATTGGAGTCTTAAATGTTTAGTACATTGCAATAGAAGCAAACAGAAAAAATTGTTTTGCACATAAAATATATTTGTGTTTTATTAGTCACATGACATTGGTTGTCAAAAAATTGGGTACCAGTCTTCCTAGTATGTGTACAAGCATATATTGGCTGACTGGAGCACATTGAAGACATTCATAGACACATTCCATGCCCCAACACCCAAAAAAGATCTGTCTTGTCAAGTCTGAAAACTGCTGGCAACTATTCCTTCCTTATTCTGATTGATATGCCACATATCTATCACCTGCTCACCTTTCCTTATTGTGATCAGTGTGGTAAAAGGCAAGCCCAGCTTATGACCTTGTGTATCTTCCAAACCTTTCAACTTTTTATGACCCATATGATGTGTAGATAGTAGATAGTGTTGTGTGCCATGAAATAAATCAGGAAACAGACAGGGATAAATGTATTCTTTTTTTTTTATTTATTTATTTGCAGCAATAAGCAGATGTGCAATTAAAATATTGCTGCAATTTTAATATCATTTTTAAATATCTGGTTGATCCAGAGGAAGGCGAAGAAAACCCCAGAGAAACTTTTGGCCAATTTTGTCTCACATGGGGGAAAAAAATTCCTTCCTGACCCCAAATATGGCGATCGGTTTTGTCCCTGGATCATTTAGTTAGTGTATCGAACTGCATATTGCTGGACACAATACATTTACACAGAGAGGTTAGAATCTTATAAGGATATAATACAGAGTAAAGAGGTTCCTGCCCTGCAGAGCTTCTTATCTGCACTAACCAACTCTGCAGAGCTTTAGAGTCTAAGGTAAGTTATACAATACAAAAAAATCTATTCACACAAAGCTTACAATCTAATAAGGATAGAATACAAGGTAAGGAGGTCCCTACTCTGCAGAGCGACTCACCTTCCCTAACCAGCTCTGCTGAGCTTACAGTCTAAGGTAAGTTATACAATACAAAAACATATTCTCACAAAGCTTACAATCTAATAAGGATATAATACAGATTAAGGAAGTTCCTGCCCTGCAGAGATTCTTATCTGCCCTAACCAACTCTGCAGAGCTTACAGTCTAGGTAAGTTATACAATAAAAAAAATCTATCCGCCCAAAACTTACAATCTAATAAGTATATAATACAGAGTAAGGAGGTTCCTGCCCTGCAGAGCTTCTTATCTGCCCTAACCAACTCTGCAGAGCTTACAGTCTAGGTAAGTTATACAATACAAAAATCTATCCCCACAAAGCTTACAATCTAATAAGGATATAATACAGAGTAAGGAGGCTCCTGCCCTGCAGAGCTACTTATCTGCCCTAACCAACTCTGCAGAGCTTACAGTCTAATGTAAGTTATACAATACAAAAATCTATCCCCACAAAGCTTACAATCTGATAAGGATATAATACAGAGTAAGGAGGTTCCTGCCCTGCAGAGCTTCTTATCTGCCCTAGCCAACTCTGCAGAGCTTACAGTCTAGGTAAGTTATACAATAAAAAAAATCTATCCCCACAAAGCTTACAATCTAATAAGGATAGAATGCAGAGTAAGGAGGTCCCTGCCCTGCAGAGCGACTCACCTGCCCTAACCAACTCTGCAGAGCTTACAATCTAAGGTAAGTTATACAATAAAAAATTCTATCCCCACAAAGCTTACAATCTAATCAGGATATAATACAGAGTAAGGAGGTCCCTGCCCTGCAGAGCGACTCACCTGCCCTAACCAACTCTGCAGAGCTTACAGTCTAAGGTAAGCTATACAATACAAAAATCTATCCCCATACAGAGAAAGGAAACCCCTACCCTAACCGGCTTTGCTGAGCTTACAATCTAATGTGAAGCATAATGTTCAAGGCGTCAGACCTCGCGGCAGCATGTATTAAACTGGAGCGCTCTGTCAGGGAGTCTCACACCTTCACAGGTTAACAGGATCTGCTACTGCACCAACTGCTGAAAGCTGAGCTGGGTTTGAAAGTAATGCAGCTCTGCTATTGTGATGTCACGCACTGTCATAATTCTATTTTGATGTCATGCTATATATATTTGTCACTAATGTACATTTACAGTTCAAAATATTACTCCATATGGAAAAATATAGTTCACAGAGATATTTAATGCTGGGTTTTGAGGGTTTTAAAAGCACTTTTGTTTTTATACAGTTGCAATCATAATAGTCCATATTTTGGCCACCATTTCAGCCTGGCAGAAACTAGTGCATGGGACAGTCACGATCATGGCGGGATTCAGGACAGCGATCTTGTACTTCTGATCACACGCTCCAGGGTCTGGAACACTGGTACTGTGCATGTACAGCATTGTGCACATGCACAGCACCCCTGTTAGCTTGAGTAACAGCTAGGGTTGCCACCCAGACGGTATTTTACCGGCAGGCCAGTAAAAAGTTTACTTGATGCCAATGTTAAGTCTATGGGGGCATCAGTAAGTCCGGTATTGTTTTTGTAGAAAAGGTGGCAGCATCACCGCACGTGCATGGTACCAATGACAGGCCTCACCCAATGACAGGCCTCACCCAGGTTGGGAGGGGGTCAGATTGGCACGTCTAGGGGTCAGATTGGAAAAAAGTGTCAGATTGGGAAAAAGTGTCAGATTGGTACATTTGGGGTTCAGATTGGCGAGTCTAGGGAGTCAGTTTGGGAAGAAGGGGTCATATGAGTGAGAGTGCAGGGAGAGAGATGGCTTGGCAGAGTGAGAGTGCAGGGAGAGAGATCATGGGCGTCGGCAAGGGGGGGCGCTTGCCCCCCCCCCCCCCCCTGGATTTGTGCAATTCGCCTTTTTTATAAAAAATAAAAATAAAAAAATATATTTTTTAATTATTATTATCTTTACTCAGTGTGTAGCCTCTAGTTGTCCCTAGGGGACTGCACACCAGTTGCTGGGGTAGGAGGTGGCACCCAAAGCTGGCAAACATGGAGGAATAAAACATATAAAAAAAGGGGAAAGAGATAAAGAAATCTCATGGATTTAGGAATTTGGGTGTTTAGGGAATCTGTTGCTTTGTGTTTATATTGTGTGCTATAGTGTTGTATCTGGTGCTGTGGAGTTATATTGTGTGCTATAGTGTTGTGTCTGGTGCTGTTGGGTTACATTGTGTGCTATAGTGTTGTATCTGGTGCTGAGAGGTTATATTGTGTGCTATAGTGTTGTATCTGGTGCTGAGAGGTTATATTGTGTGCTATAGTGTTGTGTCTGGTGCTGTTGGGTTACATTGTGTGCTATAGTGTTGTATCTGGTGCTGTGGGGTTATATTGTGTGCTATAGTGTTGTATCTGGTGCTGAGAGGTTATATTGTGTGCTATAGTGTTGTGTCTGGTGCTGTTGGGTTACATTGTGTGCTATAGTGTTGTATCTGGTGCTGTGGAGTTATATTGTGTGCTATAGTGTTGTGTCTGGTGCTGTTGGGTTACATTGTGTGCTATAGTGTTGTATCTGGTGCTGAGAGGTTATATTGTGTGCTATAGTGTTGTATCTGGTGCTGAGAGGTTATATTGTGTGCTATAGTGTTGTGTCTGGTGCTGTTGGGTTACATTGTGTGCTATAGTGTTGTATCTGGTGCTGTGGAGTTATATTGTGTGCTATAGTGTTGTATCTGGTGCTGAGAGGTTATATTGTGTGCTATAGTGTTGTACCTGGTGCTGTGGAGTTATATTGTGTGCTATAGTGTTGTGTCTGGTGCTGTTGGGTTACATTGTGTGCTATAGTGTTGTATCTGGTGCTGAGAGGTTATATTGTGTGCGTTAGTGTTGAGTCTGGTGCTGTTGGGTTATATTGTGTGCTATAGTGTATCTGGTGCTGTGAGGTTATATTGTGTGCTATAGTGTTGTATCTGGTGCTGTGGGGTTATATTGTGTGCTATAGTGTTGTATCTGGTGCTGTGGGGTTATATTGTGTGTGTTGCTGTGGGGTTATATTGTGTGCTATAGTGTTGTATCTGTTGCCGTATGCTTATATTGTGTGCTATAGTGTTGTATCTGGTGCTGAGAGGTTATATTGTGTGCTGTAGTGTTGTGTCTGGTGCTGTTGGGTTATATTGTGTGCTATAGTGTTGTGTCTGGTGCTGTTGGGTTATATTGTGTGCTATAGTGTTGTGTCTTGTGCTGTTGGGTTATATTGTGTGCTATAGTGTTGTATCTGGTGCTGTGGGGTTATATTGTGTGCTATAGTGTTGTATCTGGTGCTGTGGGGTTATATAGTGTGCTATAGTGTTGTATGTGTTGCTGTGGGGTTATATTGTGTGCTATAGTGTTATATCTTTTGCCGTATGCTTATATTGTGTGCTATAGTGTTGTATCTGGTGCTGAGAGGTTATATTGTGTGCTGTAGTGTTGTGTCTGGTGCTGTTGGGTTATATTGTGTGCTATAGTGTTGTGTCTGGTGCTGTTGGGTTATATTGTGTGCTATAGTGTTGTGTCTGGTGCTGTTGGGTTATGTTGTGTGCTATAGTGTTGTGTCTTGTGCTGTTGGGTTATATTGTGTGCTATAGTGTTGTATCTGGTACTGTTGGGTTATATTGTGTGCTATAGTGTTGTATCTGGTGCTATGGGGTTATATCTTTGCTATGTTGTTCTATCTGTTGCTGTGGAGTTTCAGCTAGAGCTCTGGATATTTATCTGGTGCTGTGGTTTATATCTTGTGTCATGGGTTTTTAGCTGGTACTGTGGGTTAATATCTGGTGTTGTGGGTCCATACCTGGCACAGTGGATCTATATTTGGTGCAGTGAGGCTATATCTAGTGTGGTTGGTTTATATCTGGTGCTGTGGATCTGTATCTGGTGCAGGGTTTATCAACCCTTTGCATACCTTCACTGATAATGACAAAGCTCCTTCACTTCATGATAACTTGTCAAAAAGAGGCGCGGTGCAGAAAGGATGACGGTAAAATTATGCCCCCCCCCCCCCCCTGAAAAAATTTATGCGGATGCCCATGGGTGTAACTAGGAAAAAAAATTGCCCTGCCTCGCCGCAACATGTCTTACGGTTCCATCATAGCCCCAGAAACAGCCTCTCTGTGGTATAGAAGCCCCACAAACAGCCTGTCTGTGCTATCCAAGCCCACAAATCTTTGCCCCCTACTTACCTGAGCCATCTTAGCCTCCAAATAGCTTATTTGTGAATCTCTCTCACCTACTGATGCATGCAGGAAATGGCTGTGATGTCACTTTCTGCATGCTGGATGATACACAATTGCAGTCGGAGAGGTTGCCTGGGCTCACTAAAATAGTGGGCTGGTCGCATGTTGCGACCTCTGCAACCATGATTGCTATTCCCATGGGGGTTTTTATTTTACAGGGTTCTTCAATTTTATTGAATCACCCCTGCCCTACCTTGGCATGAAAGAATTAGGTAGGGAATTTTAAAATATTTTAATTTTATTGCTCCCTGCGCATAATGATGATGCAGAGCATTGGAAATAGGATGTTCTGAGTCATCAAAAAGCGCAGGAGCGAGAGCAGAACTGACAGGACTCTGATGCTGCCCGAGGTAAGATATGGAGGAGGAGGGAGGGAGGAAAAAATACACCAGACATTGAGGAAGGGAAGGAGGGGGAAAAAGACCTACCAGGCATTGGGGGTGGGAGGGAGGGGGAAAAAAGACCCACAAGGCATTAGGAGGGAGAAAAAGAGACCCCAGGCAATGAGGGAGAAAAAGAGACCCCAGGCATTGAGGGAGGGAGAAAAAGAGACACTAGACATTGTGAGAGGGAGAAAAAGAGACACCAGACATTGGGGAGTGAGAGAGAGACACCAGACTTTGGGGAGGGAGAGACACACATACCAGACATTGGGGAGGGAGGGAGAGAGAGAGAGACAACAGACATGGGGTGGGGGGACTGAGAGAGACAACAGACATGGGGGAGAGGAGAGAGATATACATGGGGGAGAGGAGAGAGAGATACAGGGAGTGCAGAATTATTAGGCAAGTTGTATTTTTGAGGATTCATTTTATTATTGAACAACAACCATGTTCTCAATGAACCCAAAAACTCATTAATATCAAAGCTGAATATTTTTGGTAGTAGTTTTTAGTTTGTTTTTAGTTTTAGCTATTTTAGGGGGATATCTGTGTGTGCAGGTGACTATTACTGTGCATAATTATTAGGCAACTTAACAAAAAACAAATATATACCCATTTTAATTATTTATTTTTACCAGTGAAACCAATATAACATCTCAACATTCACAAATATACATTTCTGACATTCAAAAACAAAACAAAAACAAAGCAGTGACCAATATAGCCACCTTTCTTTGCAAGGACACTCAAAAGCCTGCCATCCATGGATTCTGTCAGTGTTTTGATCTGTTCACCATCAACATTGCGTGCAGCAGCAACCACAGCCTCCCAGACACTGTTCAGAGAGGTGTACTGTTTTCCCTCCTTGTAAATCTCACATTTGATGATGGACCACAGGTTCTCAATGGGGCTCAGATCAGGTGAACAAGGAGGCCATGTCGTTAGATTTTCTTCTTTTATACCCTTTCTTGCCAGCCACGCTGTGGAGTACTTGGACGCGTGTGATGGAGCATTGTCCTGCATGAAAATCATGTTTTTCTTGAAGGATGCAGACTTCTTCCTGTACCACTGCTTGAAGAAGGTGTCTTCCAGGAACTGGCAGTAGGACTGGGAGTTGAGCTTGACTCCATCCTCAACCCGAAAAGGCCCCACAAGCTCATCTTTGATGATACCAGCCCAAACCAGTACTCCACCTCCACCTTGGCGTCTGAGTCGGACTGGAGCTCTCTGCCCTTTACCAATCCAGCCACGGGCCCATCCATCTGGCCCATCAAGACTCTCATTTCATCAGTCCATAAAACCTTAGAAAAATCAGTCTTGAGATATTTCTTGGCCCAGTCTTGACTTTTCAGCTTGTGTGTCTTGTTCAGTGGTGGTCGTCTTTCAGCCTTTCTTACCTTGGCCATGTCTCTGAGTATTGCACACCTTGTGCTTTTGGGCACTCCAATGATGTTGCAGCTCTGAAATATGGCCAAACTGGTGGCAAGTGGCATCGTGGCAGCTGCACGCTTGACTTTTCTCAGTACATGGGCAGTTATTTTGTGCCTTGATTGTTCCACACGCTTCTTGCGACCCTGTTGACTATTTTGAATGAAACGCTTGATTGTTCGATGATCACGCTTCAGAAGCTTTGCAATTTTAAGAGTGCTGCATCCCTCTGCAAGATATCTCACTATTTTTGACTTTTCTGAGCCTGTCAAGTCCTTCTTTTGACCCATTTTGCCAAAGGAAAGGAAGTTGCCTAATAATTAGGCACACCTGATATAGGGTGTTGATGTCATTAGACCACACCCCTTCTCATTACAGAGATGCACATCACCTAATATGCTTAATTGGTAGTAGGCTTTCGAGCCTATACAGCTTGGAGTAAGACAACATGCATAAAGAGGATGATGTGGTCAAAATACTCATTTGCCTAATAATTCTGCACTCCCTGTATATACATGGGGGAAAGGAAAAGAGAGCTACAAAAGAGGGGAAGATAACTGGGGAGAGGAGAAAGACAAAAGGTGTAAACACACAGAAGAATGACATGAGGAGGGCGAGACAGACACCTATGGCATGGGGCAGAGTGAGAGAGACAGGGATGGCATAGAGGGAGAGCAAGACAGACATGGGTGGTGTGGGGGCAAGAAACAGACAGAAAATGATTTCGTAGAGGGAGAGCGAGACAGACAGGCATGGCATGGAGAGGGGGGTGCATTGCATGCGTGACTGTGTGTGAATGTGTGGCTGCATGTACATGTGACATTGCATGTGTGTTTGCATGTGCCCGCATTTATATGTGACACTGTTGCTGTGTGTGTAAATGCCTGAGGGCAGGATCAGCAGGGGCAGCAACATATATGTTCGCACAGGGCGGCAAAAAGTCTTGCACCAGCCCTGCCCCCAGAGGGCCATTCTTTTATTACCTGTTATTTATTTAAAATGTCCAGGGGCAGGTGGGAAGCCAGTGGTCCTGGCATTTTTTGGGGGGCCCTAGGAGTCACTTTGGCAGCCCTAACCCTCCAATTTGATGGCAGAGGTGGAGGGCATTGGAGAAGCCACTGTGGCTCCCCTTGAACTTTTTTTTTAATGATGTGGTTTCGAGCTGGTAAGTTAACATGCAAAAATGTATGATTTTTTTGCCAATTAACTTTTAATGACTGTCATTGAATCATTATTTGTATAGTAACAGAGTGTTTCAAAAGCTTTTTTTTTTAGTTACGATTTTACCACACGTGTTAATGACGGGCATTGACTCCTGAATGCCTTTATTTTACTGGGTGCTAATTTTTGATTGATTAATGTGGGATATTGACTCTACTACATTGTTTTTATCTTCATCAGAATAAAGATTTTTAAAAATCCTTTCAATACTCTGTTTTTTACTTGTTAATCATAGCATTTATGTAGATTTAGAACATTTCATATATTTATATGTAGTTATCATTTGTAATATCATTTACTAGGAAGCTAACACTATATTTGCATTCATTTAGTAAATATAGTAAAAACAGTCATCATTGTTTGCTGAATCCAAGCTGCATCACTGTCTATATTTGCTCGAGGAACCACGGATTCTAGCTGCTAGAGAAGCTGATGAAATTACCATGAAAGTATGTTATCAACATGGTCACCATGGTTTTTAATAACCAACAGCAATTTACCATCATTACATTTTTATCACGTAATTGAAATTCATTATTCACATTAGTCACAGAATGTTGTCCCTCAAAAATAATGAATTGTTCTCAAGTAAAACTCATCTGTTAACATCAAACAAAGATCAGTTGTTCCTGTTAACCCTTTAACACAGATGTGAGTGTTTTTTGGAACCAGTACCGGTATCCCTGGTACAACATGTTTTTAATAAATATATTCCTGATTTTTATTTATTTCCTTTGCCCCCTTCACTCCATTTCCCCGGCCATCCTTTCATTATTGCCCCCATGTCCCTTGCCATTGCACCCACAGTACCTGATAGCACCCACATAACTTTCCACAGCACCACTTTTCACCCACAGCACTTGAAGTAGCTTGCATCCCCACAGGCCTTGCTAGAGCACCAAGGTTGCACACACAGGGCCAGAGCCGCTTTAACCAATGGGCAAAGTGGGCACTTGCCCAGGGCCCACTGTTTAAAGAGGGCCCAAAGAAGCTACCCCTTGAACCCCCCTTGGCCTGTGTGGTTGCAAAGGTCACACATCCCAAGGAGCAGTGCTGTATTTACCGCGAGGCATCCCAGCGCCCCCAGCACTGAAAAAAAAGACCGCGCTTGCAGGAAGAGACGGAGGTGAGATCCGTCTCACCATCGCCCTGCCTGCCAGGCTGCACGGGGAGCCGAACAGGCAGCACAGAGAAACCTCCTTGCTGCCTGTTCGGCTCCCCGTGCAGTATGACACGGAAGTGCCGACAGTCACGTGACGGGCGCACTGACGTCATACGCGCACCGGGTCACGTCACCTGTCGGCACAACTGCAGGGGAGCCGAACAGGCAGCATGGAGGACTCCATGCTGCCTGCCACTAGCCACCAGGGAAAGGTAAGTGCTGGAGGATTTGGGGAAATTGGGGCTTATTAAATGGCAAATCACACTGGCATATTGGGCAAATTAACTGGGCACATTAAATGGCAAATCACACTGGCATATTATTGGGCAAATTAGCTGGGCACATTAAATGGCAAATCACACTGGCATATTATTGGGAAAATTAGCTGGGCACATTAAATGGCAAATCACACTGGCATATTATTGGGCAAATTGGCTAGGGCATATTAAATGGCAAATCACACTGGCATATTATTGGGCAAGTTGGCTGGGGCATATTAAATGGCAAATCACACTGGCATATTATTGGGCAAGTTGGCTGGGGCATATTAAATGGCAAATCACACTGGCATATTATTGGGCATATTAGCTGGGCACATTAAATGGCAAATCACATTGGCATATTATTGGGCAAATTGGCAGGGGCACATTAAATGTCAAATAACACTGGCATATTATTGGGCAAATTGGCAGGGGCACATTAAATGTCAAATAACACTGGCATATTATTGGGCAAATTGGCAGGGGCACATTAAATGGCAAATAACACTGGCATATTATTGGGCAAATTGGCAGGGGCACATTAAATGGCAAATAACACTGGCATATTATTGGGAAAATTAGCAGGGGCATATTAAATGGCTAATAACACTGGCATATTATTCGGCAAATAGGCTGCGGGATATAACATGGCAAATAACACTGGCATATTATTGGGCAAATTAGCAGGGGCATATTAAATGGTAAATAACACTGGCATATTATTGGGCAAATTGGCTGGGGCTTATTAATTGCAAAGAACACTAACATATTATTGGCCAAATTGGCAGGGGCATATTAAATGGCAAATAATACTGGCTTAATATTGGGCAAATTGGCTGGGGTATGTTACCCGTAAATGGCAGAATAACACTGGCATATTATTGGGCAAATTGGCTGGGGAATATTAATGGCAAATAATACTGGCATATTATTGGGCAAATTGGCAGGGGCATATTAAATGGCAAATCACACTGGCATATTATTGGGCAAGTTGGCTGGGGCATATTAAATGGCAAATCACACTGGCATATTATTGGGCAAGTTGGCTGGGGCATATTAAATGGCAAATCACACTGGCATATTATTGGGCATATTAGCTGGGCACATTAAATGGCAAATCACACTGGCATATTATTGGGCAAATTGGCAGGGGCACATTAAATGTCAAATAACACTGGCATATTATTGGGCAAATTGGCAGGGGCACATTAAATGTCAAATAACACTGGCATATTATTGGGCAAATTGGCAGGGGCACATTAAATGTCAAATAACACTGGCATATTATTGGGCAAATTGGCAGGGGCACATTAAATGGCAAATAACACTGGCATATTATTGGCCAAATTGGCAGGGGCACATTAAATGGCAAATAACACTGGCATATTATTGGGAAAATTAGCAGGGGCATATTAAATGGCAAATAACACTGGCATATTATTCGGCAAATAGGCTGCGGGATATAACATGGCAAATAACACTGGCATATTATTGGGCAAATTAGCAGGGGCATATTAAATGGTAAATAACACTGGCATATTATTGGGCAAATTGGCTGGGGCTTATTAATTGCAAAGAACACTAACATATTATTGGCCAAATTGGCAGGGGCATATTAAATGGCAAATAATACTGGCTTAATATTGGGCAAATTGGCTGGGGTATGTTACCCGTAAATGGCAGAATAACACTGGCATATTATTGGGCAAATTGGCTGGGGAATATTAATGGCAAATAATACTGGCTTAATATTGGGCAAATTGGCAGGGGCTGATTAAATGGCAAATACTAGCATATTATTGGGGGAATTGGCTGTGACTTATTAATGGCAAATAATACTTGCATATTATTGGGCAAATTGGCTGGGGCATATTAATGGCAAATGATACTGGCATATTATTGGGCAAATTATCTTAGGAATATTATGGGCAAATAATATTGGCAATGTGTATGTAATGGGGTGATAGAGGCATGCAAATGGGGTGATGGGGCATGTCCTAGGTGTGCAACGTGGGTTATAGGTCATGTCGTGGGTGTGCATTGTGGGTAGGGAGCTGCCCTAAATTTGTCTGCCTAGGGCAGCACAAAACCAAGATACACCACTGCCAAGGAGTGGCCCTGGGCTATAGGGAATCCAAGTGTACATACATTCCTGAGCATGTCACTGTACCCCTTTCCCCATTGCCCATTGCTTTTTGAATTTATTGTCATGAAATAGCTCAGAATAGTGTAATTTCACTACATCACCTCTTTTGTTGAATAGTTCTGCTTTACTCTATTTATATTGAGATACTTGGGCCCCCTTATCCTTATGGAAAAATACAAATCAAATTATCTTATTTTGACTGTTTTTTGCCCCGTTTATCGCCAATTATGGTGGTATTTGTTGTTCAGAATCTTGAGTCAGATCTTTTTTCATTTTGGGTCAGCTCCAAGGATCCGTACAGAGGCGTTGCTAGGTTTCCAAAAGATCTGGGGCTATAGCCCATGAGACTTTTTTAGTTTTTTAAATGGAACCATACGGGCACTTACCAATATATGCTCACCGCTCTGAGCTTCATGCCAGTTTTGTAATTTAGGAGCCTTCACAGGGCCGGTCCTTCAATGTGGCAGCTGCCGCAGGCAGCACCCTGGCAGGGGCGGCACTTTGCTGCTCTATGCAGCAGTCTTTTTTTTTTCTTGTGTCCAGGGGAGCTTGATTGAAGGAGGTCTCAGCCAATCAGGTGAGACTTCTCAACTCTCCTGATCGGCTGAGAGTTCCGAAGCCTCCCATGATTGGCTAAGACCTCCTTCACACTGAGCTCAAAGCAAAGAGATGCCTGCAGCAGGTAAGTTAAAAACCTGACAGTGTGTGAATGAGTGTGTGTATGTCAGTGTGAGTATGTGCATGTCAGTGTGAGTGTGTGCATGTCAGTGTGAGTGTGTGCATGTCAGTGTGAGTGTGTGCATGTCAGTGAGAGTAAGAGTGTGTGCATGTCAGTGAGAGTAAGAGTGTGTGCATGTCAGTGTGAGTATGTGCATGTCAGTGTCAGTGTGTGCATGTCAGTGAGAGTGTGTGCATGTCAGTGTGAGTGAGAGTGTGTGCATGTCAGTGTGAGTGTGTGCATGTCAGTGTGAGAGTGTGTGCATGTCAGTGTGAGCGAGAGTGTGTGCATGTCAGTGTGAGCGAGAGTGTGTGCATGTCAGTGTGAGCGAGAGTGTGTGCATGTCAGTGTGAGCGAGAGTGTGTGCATGTCAGTGTGAGCGAGAGTGTGTGCAAGTCAGTGTGAGCGAGAGTGTGTGCATGTCAGTGTGAGCGAGAGTGTGTGCATGTCAGTGTGAGCGAGAGTGTGTGCATGTCAGTGTGAGCAAGAGTGTGTGCATGTCAGTGTGAGTGAGAGTGTGTGCATGTCAGTGTGAGCGAGAGTGTGTGCATGTCAGTGTGAGCGAGAGTGTGTGCGTGTCAGTGTGAGCGAGAGTGTGTGCATGTCAGTGTGAGCGAGAGTGTGTGCGTGTCAGTGTGAGCGAGAGTGTGTGCATGTCAGTGTGAGCGAGAGTGTGTGTGTGTCAGTGTGAGCGAGAGTGTGTGTATGTCAGTGTGAGCGAGAGTGTGTGCGTGTCAGTGTGAGCAAGAGTGTGTGTATGTCAGTGTGAGCAAGAGTGTGTGTATGTCAGTGTGAGCAAGAGTGTGTGCATGTCAGAGTGAGCGAGAGTGTGTGTATGTCAGAGTGAGCGAGAGTGTGTGTATGTCAGTGTGAGCGACAGTGTGTGTATGTCAGTGTGAGTGTGTTGTGTATGTATGTATGTAACTGGCTGTGTGTGTGTGTGTGTATATGTATGTAACTGGCTGTGTATGTGTTGTGTGTGTGTGTGTATCTTTGTAACTGTCTGTGTGTGTATGTAACTGGCTGTGTATGTGTTGTGTGTGTATGTATGTAACTGTCTGTGTGTGTTGTGTGTGTATGTAACTGGCTGTGTATGTGTTGTGTGTGTATGTAACTGGCTGTGTATTTGTTGTGTGTGTATGCATGTAACTGGCTGTGTATGTGTTGTATGTGAATATGTATGTAACTGGCTGTGCATGTGACGTGTGGGACACATTAAGGAATTATTTTTTTATTTAAAAAAAAAAAAAAAAAAACTTGCTGACTGGTGTGTGTGTGTAACTGGCTGTGTATGTGACTGACTGGATGTCTGTGAGGTGTGTGCATGTGATTGTCTCTGTGTATGTATGCTTTTCTGATGTGCCATTGTCTGGCTCCTACATTTTTTTGCTGGCTCCTAAAACTAAATAAAATTTGTCAAGCCCTGATATAAACATAAATCCTTCCTATGCTGTTTGGCAGTCCTGTAATCAGAGGCGTTGCTAGGTTTCCAAAAGATCTGGGGCTATAGCCCATGATACTTTTTTAGTTTTTTAAATGGAACCATACGGGCACTTACCAATATATGCTCACCGCTCTGAGCTTCATGCCAGTTTTGTAATTTAGGAGCCTTCACAGGGCCGGTCCTTCAATGGGGCAGCTGCCGCAGGCAGCACCCTGGCAGGGGCGGCACTTTGCTGCTCTATGCAGCAGTCTTTTTTTTTTTCTTGTGTCCAGGGGAGCTTGATTGAAGGAGGTCTCAGCCAATCAGGTGAGACTTCTCAACTCTCCTGATCGGCTGAGAGTTCCGAAGCCTCCCATGATTGGCTAAGACCTCCTTCACACTGAGCTCAAAGCAAAGAGATGCCTGCAGCAGGTAAGTTAAAAACCTGACAGTGTGTGAATGAGTGTGTGTATGTCAGTGTGAGTAAGAGTGTGTGCATGTCAGTGTGAGTGAGTGTGTGCATGTCAGTGTGAGTATGTGCATGTCAGTGTCAGTGTGTGCATGTCAGTGAGAGTGTGTGCATGTCAGTGTGAGTGAGAGTGTGTGCATGTCAGTGTGAGTGTGTGCATGTCAGTGTGAGAGTGTGTGCATGTCAGTGTGAGCGAGAGTGTGTGCATGTCAGTGTGAGCGAGAGTGTGTGCATGTCAGTGTGAGCGAGAGTGTGTGCATGTCAGTGTGAGCGAGAGTGTGTGCATGTCAGTGTGAGCGAGAGTGTGGCATGTTAGTGTGAGCGAGAGTGTGTGCATGTCAGTGTGAGCGAGAGTGTGTGCATGTCAGTGTGAGCGAGAGTGTGTGCATGTCAGTGTGAGCGAGAGTGTGTGCATGTCAGTGTGAGCGAGAGTGTGTGCATGTCAGTGTGAGCGAGAGTGTGTGCATGTCAGTGTGAGCGAGAGTGTGTGTGTGTCAGTGTGAGCGAGAGTGTGTGTATGTCAGTGTGAGAAAGAGTGTATGTATGACAGTGTGAGCAAGAGTGTGTGCATGTCAGAGTGAGCGAGAGTGTGTGTATGTCAGTGTGAGCGACAGTGTGTGTATGTCAGTGTGAGCGAGAGTGTGTATGTCAGTGTGAGTGTGTTGTGTATGTATGTATGTAACTGGCTGTGTGTGTGTGTATATGTATGTAACTGGCTGTGTATGTGTTGTGTGTGTGTGTGTGTATCTTTGTAACTGTCTGTGTGTGTGTAACTGGCTGTGTATGTGTTGTGTGTGTATGTATGTAACTGTCTGTGAGTGTTGTGTGTGTATGTAACTGGCTGTGTATGTGTTGTGTGTGTATGTAACTGGCTGTGTATGTGTTGTGTGTGTATGTAACTGGCTGTGTATTTGTTGTGTGTGTATGCATGTAACTGGCTGTGTATGTGTTGTATGTGAATATGTATGTAACTGGCTGTGCATGTGACGTGTGGGACACATTAAGGAATTATTATTTAACTTGCTGACTGGTGTGTGTGTGTAACTGGCTGTGTATGTTACTGACTGGATGTCTGTGAGGTGTGTGCATGTGATTGTCTCTGTGTATGTATACTTTTCTGATGTGCCATTGTCTGGCTCCTACATTTTTTTGCTGGCTCCTAAAACTAAATAAAATTTGTCAAGCCCTGATATAAACATAAATCCTTCCTATGCTGTTTGGCAGTCCTGTAATAAAACATGTCACACATACACATAACACACATGTGTGACATTATTTATTACAGGACTGCTAAACAGGATAGGAATGATTTATGAGATTATATATATATATATATAGCATAAATCATTATGCATATATAGCATAAATCACTTATTTACATCCACCTTTGTGTATTTAAACTATATATTGTTGGTTTGAGGTTCCTTATTACAGGACTGCCAAACAGCATAGGAAGGATTTATGTTATATATATATATATATATATATATATATATATATATATATATATATATATATATATATACACACATATGTAACATGAATCATTCCTATGCTGTTTGGCAGTCCTGTAATAAGGAATCTCAAACCAACAATATATAGCTTAAATACACAAAGGTGGATGTAAATAAGTGACCCCCAACCCTCCCCTCTCTCCACCATACCCAGAGCTTACCTGAATGGGAATAGACCTGCTCTGCATCTCCCACAAGGTGACAGCCTGCAAGTATATCTTCAGAGCTGCTTCACTGTCCCACGTGGAGCTTCCTTCACATCCCTGTCATGATGCTGTGTAAAAGCCCTGCACTGATAGGATGCTCAGTGATGTGTCAGCCAATCAGTGCAGGGCTTTCACACACAGTAATGATGCTGTGTAAAAGCCCTGCACTGATTGGCTGACACATCACTCAGCCTCCTATCAGTGTAGGGCTTTCACACACTGTCTGTGTGATGCCAGGGGGCGGAGCTACACGGAGCTGCAGAGACTCGGGGCTTTGCTCATTACATTCGGGGCTTCAGCCCCCTTAGCCCACCCCTAGCGACGCCTCTGGATCCGTACAATATGTCTGCACACTGATTGGATAGAGCAAGATGGAGCAAAGAGGGCTCTGAATGGGACATTACCTGCAATTATCCATTAAAGGGACTGTATCACCTAAAGATTGTTTTTTTCTATGCATATAGTGGATAACAAATTATTGAAAATTATCTATACGTTGTGTTAACAAAACTGCAAGCAAATGTCTAAATTAGGAGAAAAATGTTTTAAATGTGTCTGTAAAGTCTACTGTTTATGACATCACCTGTAGCCTGACATCCCAGTATTAAAGAAGGTGTACATGATGTAACTGGAACTGATGTGGAGACACTGGGTGGAGATTAGCTTAGACGCTAAAAAGAATCGCACATTACTTGTAGGTGTATGCTACAAGCCACCAAATATTAGCATTGATGGAGAAGATCAGCTTTTATTACAAATTGAAAAGGCTGCAAATATGAATGAAGTTCTAATCATGGGAGATTTTAATTACCCAGATATAGATTGGAAGTGTGGCACAACTAGTTCAGCTAGGGGCAGCAAGTTTCTGGACCTGCTTAATAACAAATTTATGGCACAATTAGTAGACACCCCAACTAGAATGGATGCCTGTCTGGATTTGGTAATAACAAACAATGAGGAGCTTATCTCAAACATCCAAATAAGAGAACACTTGGGGAATAGTGACCATAATATGGTCTCATTTGAGATTAATGCAAAAAAGCAAATTGGTAAATACGCCACCAAAACACTTAATTTTAGAAGGGCTAACTTTGATGGACTAAGAGCATCGATTGAACATTTAGACTGGGAACGATTGTTTTCTGGACTAAACACAGAAGACAAGTGGAATGCCTTTAAGCACACATTACAAAAGTACACATCCCAATATATACCTTTGGGAAACAAATGCAAAAGACACAAATCAAAACCAATGTGGCTTACAGGTAACGTGAAACAGGAAGTACAAAACAAGAAAATGGCATTCAAACATTATAAAAACACGGGATCAGCATTATCATTTATAGAGTACAAAGAGGCCAACAAAGCCTGCAAAAAGGCAATTAAAATGGCTAAATTGGAAAATGAGAAAAGGGTTGCCAAGGAGAGTAAAACTAACCCCAAAATGTTTTATAAATATATAAATGGAAAAAAGCTAAAGAGGGAAAATGTTGGGCCCTTGTTATCCCAAATGGGAAATTTGGTAAGTGAGGACAGAGAGAAAGCAGACTTTCTAAATACTTTTTTTTCTTCTGTTTATACTAAGGAAGAGCAGATGGACGAGCCCCTGCTACAGGAAGTTATGGGACATTCACCGCAAACATGGGATTGGCTGACACAGGAAAAAGTGCTTAAGCAATTACACTCTGTTAAGATAGACAAGGCCCCAGGACCAGATGGTATACACCCAAGGGTACTTAGAGAGTTAAGCATAATTCTGGCCAGGCCACTATTCATGATCTTTAGGGATTCATTCAGTTCAGGTACAGTGCCAACAGACTGGCGAAAGGCGGATGTCATTACAATATTTAAAAAGGGATCAAAATCTCTGCCAGGTAATTATAGGCCAGTGAGCTTGACATCTGTAGTGGGGAAACTATTTGAAGGATTGCTAAAGGTATACACTCAAGAATACATCTTGAACCAGAATATAATTAGTAAAAGTCAACATGGTTTTGTGAAAGACAGGTCTTGTCAAACAACCTTAATAACATTCTATGAAGAAGTCAGTAAAAATATAGATCTAGGCGTGGCAGTTGATGTGATCTATTTGGATTTTGCGAAAGCATTTGATACAGTTCCACACAAAAGGTTACTCTACAAATTGAGAGAAATAGGTTTGGGGGCAAATGTGTGTATGTGGATTGAAAATTGGCTAAAAGATAGAACACAAAGGGTTGTTGTAAATGGAAAATTCTCAAATTGGACAAGGGTATTAAGCGGAGTACCTCAGGGGTCTGTTTTGGGCCCTCTTCTTTTTAATTTGTTTATTAATGATCTGCCACATTGTGCTGAGAGCCATGTCTCCGTGTTTGCGGACGACACTAAATTAGGTAAGGCAATAAAGACTAATCTTGATGTTTTTTCTTTACAGGAAGATTTGGACAGAGTGGGGGACTGGGCAGTAAAGTGGCAAATGAGGTTCAATATAGACAAATGTAAAGTTATGCATTATGGGAAAAATAATAACAAAGCAACATATACGTTAAATGGTTTTTCCCTGGGAAAAACTACTAATGAAAAGGATTTAGGAATAATTATAGACAACAAACTTGGCAACAGTGCCCAATGCCAGTCAGCAGCTGCAAGGGCCAATAAGATATTGGCATGTATAAAACGAGGTATAGATTCACGGGAGGAGGATATCATCTTGCCTCTTTACAAATCAATGGTAAGACCTCACCTTGAATATGCAGTACAGTTCTGGGCACCAGTCCTTAAAAAGGATATTAAGGAACTAGAAAAAGTGCAAAGGAGAGCTACAAAATTAATAAGGGGTTTGGAGGATCTTAGTTATGAAGAGAGACTTAAAAAAATTGAATTTATATACGTTAGAAAAAAGGCGTCTCAGAGGGGATATGATAACATTATATAAATATTTGCAGGGCCAATATAAAGAGCTCTCCAGTGACCTGTTCATTAACAGAAAGGTACAAAGAACAAGAGGTCACCCCCTCAGACTGGAAGAGCAAAGATTTCATAGACAGCAAAGGAAGGGATTCTTTACGGTTAGGACAATAAAGTTATGGAACTCACTGCCAAGAGAGGTAGTGCTAGCAACCACAATAGATGCATTTAAAAATGGTTTGGATGTTTTTTTAGGAAAGCAGAACATACAGGGCTATTAATAATAGAATAAGCATTAATAAAAGAGCTTATTGATCCAAGGAGAAATCTGATTGCCTCTTGGAGTCAAGAAGGAATTTTTTCCCCCAGGAGGCAAAATTCGAAATAGCTTCCTTAGGGGTTTTTTGCCTTCTTTTGGATCAAAAGCTGTAATGATAGGTAGAAGGGTTGAACTTGATGGACTTGTGTCTTTTTTCAACCTAAATTACTATGTTACTATGTTACATCCAAATTACACATTTCCCATTGAAAAGCAGATAATTTGCATATCAGGCCACAGATGATGTCATAAACAGGACACTTCACAAGCACATTTAAAAATCTGTTTTTCAACAACCGTAACAGCAGTAGCTTTTCTATCCCATTTATATAACATCTAAAAAAGTAAGTTGAGTATGGCATTGTCTCCTTTGGCCGATTGAGACATGGTTTCCAATTTCCAGTTAAAGTACAACTGGAGTCCAGCTAGGGTCAGATTGTTTGTACGGATGAATTAGGGTGCCAAGTTGCAGAAGTCTCTCTTTCATGGTGAAGCATGTTTTAAAGAAATGTATTTACAAGTTCATGGGGGGGGGGTGGGATGGTACACTCCACAAAAAATCACAGCTAATCTACAGCAATGTGCTAGTCCTAAATCCAATTATCACTGGCAGAAGCAGTGTCCCTTGTCCTCTGCCAAAATGTTTCCATTATTAATTTGCATGTATTCAAACTATTTAGCATGTGCTTGACTGTCATTCCACTTTCCATGGAGATGAGTGATTAGTATAAACAATGCAGAATAAAACACAAGCCATTCTAAATATTTTTGTATATATGCAAATACATACCCGGCAACAAAACATGCTGATTAAATGGAACTTCAGCAGAAATCTGTTAACATATTAGGTGCCAAGTGATTTCTATATTTAAGTTTCTTCCAGCATATAAAATAAATGGAACCTTGTAAAACATATCAGAGTAACTGGATCAGTAAAGGACCTAATGTTTCTATCACACTCCACTTTCCATCTATCTTGTATCTGGTCTGTCTTATGGTTGTCTTCTAAGTCTATCAAGCGCTGTAACCTTATTTGTTAACATATCTGCTTTGCCTGTCTATTTCTGTCTATCTCTGATGAGAATGGATGGGCTGGTGCACCACTAAAAAATTTTTTTACACAGGCCAAAATGTGCCAGCCCTCCCCTGCTGAGCATCATGCGAAATGTAGTTTTCTGATGATTGCAGTGCCAAGGTTAGCCATCACTGAAATAAATGGAGCAGTAATAAAATTGATTCAAACATCATTTTGGCCTTTGCGTAAGTTGGAATTTTCACCAATGAAATTGAAAAAGAGATTTTCTGTGTTGAGTTTGCAATATGAGAAGGTAAGTGCCAGATCTTTCACTGGCTCCATAAATAAATCCAGCTGTGATCTGCAAAACAAAAAATAAAACCACCTTAAAAAAAAAATGGTGCGAGGTTCCTCTGCTAAGCATCCATGTCAGCCAATTAGATGCCTTTAATCCCAGCTTCCCCATTGGCTGGGTTTAAAAAAGCTACTATCCCTGGCCCGCAATGTATTGTATAGGGAGCTGGAGGCACTTGCCCAGCTCCCAATCCTGTTTCTGATAGCGGGGTGTCAGGATTATTTTAATTTTGGGGGGGGGGGTGTATTTGTCTATTTCCATAATGGCTGAATTCATCCCAAAATGAGTCTCTATCACCCTATAGATGATAACTATCCATTCTCTCAAGGAGAGTTCACCCCACCGAGTGCATACGATGATTGTGACTGGGTAGGTATGGTGTGTGTAAAATTAAAAATAACAGAAAGCATAATTATATATTAACTGCTTTATTTGTATATTGCATTTAAATAAATGGACATTTATTACCTAATGCTAGTCAAGGGAAGTAAGAACCTATGTGCCCAGGTTAGCCCTGGATAATGATGCCTTGGCAGGATGCTTATTTTCTGCCTAAATTGGAAGCCTATGAATCCTCAGTTGTTTGACATGTGTTTGAGTGTGGGATGGTGGACTGTAAATATATATTGGTTCCCTGGATAGAACTGTAGGGATGAACACTGGTCCTCAGATATCCTCTGGGCTTATTGTTCTGGAAAGAAGGCTCCCTGTGAAGTGAAAAGAAAATGTATTCAGGTGCCATATGCATCTGTAATGTGACTGAACATTATCATATGCTGTAGTAATGTTATGTTGATGTCTTGATGTAATTACCTTGTCAGAGATGGGTGGAACTCTTCTCAATAAAAATCTTATTTCTGTGCTGTTTTTCTCCTTAAAGCATTGTCATTGGATACTAGGTCCATACCTTGTTTTAAATCATCTGTCTCTTGAGTATATAAGCTGCTAAATCAGTATACTTACACTTACTCTGTATTTAAAGATCTTAAGAAGAACGTTTCTGGATAATATAAGTATATTTATGTGGTTTGGTGGGTGCACACTGGATAGGGTGTTTAAGTTCAATATTACACATTCTCCACATTATTTATGTATTTTTTTTTTTTTTTAATTGACATTTATTTTATTATTTAAAAAAAATGTTTTGCTCACCCAAATATTGTTATTAATAACTTTTATGGCAAGATAATTTGGGGAATATTACTGTTTGGGGGTTTGTATCACATGTATTCATTTTTTCTGTAGCACTACTCTCTTGTTTCTTTCTTTAGAAAAGTCTATAAAATAAATGGGGAGTTAGCAAGAGGATAGTATTTAAAAAATAACTAGTTACTCTGTGCACATCTGTACCAAAAAGGTGTCAACCTCCAAGTATTAATTATATTAGAGCAGCGCTTGACAGATCCTAGGAGAGCATGAGTCTTGACTCCTAGAATGTGCACTATTGGCATCTAACTTTTTTTGCTAATTTTCCATGGAACTTTATGGAGCCAAGTTCCTGGCTCCTTAAAATAACTATGCTGGCTCCTGAATTGGCCTGTTTCATCCTAAAGTCTACACATATTTGTCAAGCTTTGCATTTAACACTATAATTGACCATTTTTGGGTCGATTTACTAATTTTTCAACTGCATACACACTACACATGTTATTATATGTTATAATGCATATATTCATGTCTGTAAAGCTGCGTACTATAGACATTGCAATGGGTGAAGCAAAGTTAACCTGTAAAGTTAATATATTAATTTTATATGTGTATTTTCAGTAAAAGTGATTTGACTGTGAAAGGAAAGTATTTATTTGTATATGAATTAAGATGCATGTATTTTTTCAGCACCTGCTACATTACCCAATCGTTGGTTCAGAGTTTTACAAGTGTGGCCCTCAAGCCTTCCAAGTGTGGCCCTCAAGCCTTCCAAACAGTAAGAGCTTTAAGGAAGTAATCACTATCTCTTCATATGCACCTGTGTGAATGACAGGACTAAATAGAGGTATATTCAAAATCATTCCTGTTCATGATGCAGTCCTTGAGGACTGGAGTGGCAAACACTGTTGGAAGATTTTGTAGGCTTTCTGTTTTAAGATCTTTTCCTTCTAATGCTTATTTTTTTTCTTTCCATTAAAATATTTTCAAGGCTTAAAATAATAATAATGCTACACTTTGGAGTGTTTGGCTGTGAAACTATTTTGGTTCCACGTATATGTCTTCCAGTAGCAGGATTCAAACTTGTTGTTCTCTGCTTCTGGGTCTGGCAGCTTAGCCTTTACATCACATCCTTCCTGCAGTTCCATGTGTTACCACCGGGTTTTGTTTTTCCTCTACCTGTGCAGTTGCCCTAACTATTCCTCACGTGGTACTGTTCACATGAGCTTGTTTGCCACAGAAGCTGCTGCAGCTGTCCTGCTTGCTATTTAAACAATATAAGTATTCATTTTCAGTTGCCCTTGGATGGTCTTATACCTGATCCAGAGTGTGCTCTTCTGTGCCCTCCTGTACTCTGCAGTTGTGACCTGGCTTTATATCTGTTTATCGTGACTTCTGGCTTCCTGACGTGGCTTGTTACTTTGCTGTTTTCTCCTGTACTCTGACCGTGGCTCCCATTTGACCATTCTCATTTCTGTTCAACTTTGTTACTGGGATTTGTCGACGTTCCGGATGGAACATCGGCTGCCTACGACCTGGGGCTCAACCCCTAGGTAAAGGTAACTGTAGGGCAAAATACTCTATTCTGGTTATTAGAGTTTTTCCTAATATCTGTGTGGTTCGATTTCTGCTCCTAGGTTCCGGTGTTCCGACAGATTTCTCAAGCAAATTCTACTTCGCAATCGCAGTAGAATTTATTCATTGTGCATGCGCACAAAGTTACAGCTGATCACTCAGCTGTAACTTTGTAAGGACAGCGCATGCGCGAGGGATGCTCATTACCTCACGCCCCCTCCACACCCCTTCTCATCAGCTGTTCGACGAGGTGAGTATACAGCGCATGCGCACGGCTATCAAGTGATTTCTCAGCCGTTTTGACATGCGCGAGTCCCTCGATAAATTTCTCCAGAAGTTTTACTAACGCTACGGTGGTAAGTGACACACGGGGGACAGAGGGGGGGAGACATGGGGGACAGAGGGGGAACACATGGGGGACAGACGGAGGGAGACACATAAGTGATACAAGCGGGACACACTGGGGGCATCTCATTGACTTTTAATAACGCTATGCTGATTGATAAGTCTAATTGACACACGCGGGGGCATAAGGGGGCAACATAGGGGCAAGCACCCTGGTGAGTGGGGGGGAGCCTTGAGGGCTGCCTCATCTTGATGGGAGTTGTGATCCTCCTGCTGTATTATTGATACAGCAGGGGGATCACAACTCCCATCAAGATGAGGCAGCCCCTCAGGTACTGCCTTAGCTTCATTGGACACGGGGGGGGGGGGGGGGGCTCATTGGAGTTGTGATCTAAGACACGGGGGGCTCATATAAAGGGGGCATTAAAGAAAGGGGGCTAATATAAAGGGGGCAGTAAAGACAGGGGGCTCATATAAAGGGGGGCAGTAAAGACGGGGGTTGCTCATATAAAGGGGTGCAGTAAAGACAGAGGGGGGCTCATAGAAAGGGGGCAGTAAAGACGGTGGGTGCTCATATAAAGGGGGGCAGTAAAGATGGGGTGTTAGAGTTGTGTGTGTGACTGGAGATATGAAAGGTGTGTGACGGGACAGTAACAAGGGTTGAAGCCTTGACGTGGCGTTACTGCTCACATTGGTATCCATGTGCCAATTCAACCAGGGTGAGTTGGGATATATTTAATCTCACCAATTTAGCTATTTGTTTGGCAGGGACACACCTGCCGAGTTAACCCCACATAGCAAGCGTCGGGTTTGTCTGTGCACAATGTATAGATAAAGCGGTGACATTAAATATTCATCTAATCTTTTAGTGAATAATCCTCAGAGAGTGTGAGAGAGTAACACAGACAGTGGGACAGAGTGACCAGGGCCGATCCTAGGGTCACAGACGCGTGAGTGCAGACATGCCCAGGCAAACCCATCTCTCTCATAATTCCCATCCTGCCACTCACTCAGACACACACACACGTGCTGTGCTGCTCACTGCTACATACACTCTGCCACTCATACAATTACACTTGCAGTAAAAATAAAATATTAACGTGCTCTCCACCTGTCACTGGAGTATGAGCGTGGGGTCATCACGTGACACTTCCGCACAAGGGAGCGCGAGAGGCTTCCTGCTTGTCGGTGTGAAAGGAGGGCTGATGAGGGGAGAACATTTCATCTCCCCAGCCAGCTCTTCTAACTGAGGAGGTTCCGTCGCAGGGTGCACGTCTAACTTCACAGACATTAAAAAAAAATTGACACAGGTTCTCCCAGATTTGCCGCCCCTTCTTCCTGTGCACAGTGGCATCTGCACCTGCCTAGGATCGGCCTTGAGAGCAGGGCCTGACTGGGAACACACACAGTACCACACAGGGGGGTGGCTGCCTCATCTTGATGGTAGTTGTGATTACCTCCTTAAGTTCCCGTGTGTCCCCCTTGTGTGACTTCCACTTACTAGCGTAGCATGTCACTGCTTGCTACGCTAGTAAGTGACAATAATCAGTAAGACACTTATACTTACCTGTCACAGCAGCTGATCCGTGAGGTGGTGTGTGTCCCTAGCGCTGGCGCACTTCTGACAAAGTTACGGCTGTAACTGTGTACGCATGCACTGTGGTACGCGATGAGTAAATTCTACTGCGCCTGTGTGGTAGAATTTGCTCAAGAAATTTGACAGAACACCGGAAGCACTGTGATATACCCATTTATTACATTTATTCTGCGGCTCACTCACACACAATGCTACTCACACATACTATGCCACTCACTCTCACACACACACTGCCACTCACTCTCAGTCCCACGTTTACATTCTGATATTCACTCACGTATGTATTTTCTCCCCCACCCGTCATCTCTTCCTTCCCCTGTATGTATATTTTTCTCCCCCCACCCCTGTCATCTCTTCCTAGCCCTGTATGTATAATTTTTTTCCCCCACCTATCATCAATTTTCCATTCGGCTCTATGTATTTTATCCCCTTCTCCCTAAACTCACAACCACCAATTATATCTTCCAACCTTTTCTCACACAGCATCAGCTGTGGACGCTCATGATCCTGTGCAGTTGCTGAACCGGAAACTAGTGAAGCGCGCGCTCTTGGTGAACGTCTCAGAGCGACCGAACAACTTAAAGCGGCCGTGACCGAATATGTTAAAGCGGCCCCAGGACCAGCGAACTACCGTGAAATTTCCCGGTATCCAGGTAGGCCAGTCCGGCCTGCTTGAGAGTCACTCTCTCACACATTCTGTGCATAAATGTTACCAAATACATGTAGACCCCAATTAGGTAGTTTGATATTTATTGATAAAGAAATGTTTGACAAATTTCAGTGTCTTCAGCTTTCAGCCTCATGTCCTTCACTTCAGTCACGTATAAATCTCTCAGTTCACTTTCTTGGTCACAAATGATGCTAATAGGAAATTCCGCTTGTAATCACCTTCCATTTCTAGAAGAAATAGGAAAAGTAAATCATCAGGTCTCCTGATAAGAGCTACCAGGGCAGGGATATTGGCACAACTGTGTGAAACAATGATTTTGTAAATAAGTAATATGCTAAGAAATAAAAATATTAAGAATACAATCTAAACACAGTAACAGCATACATTAAAAGCACACCTATTTAGACCATCAGGTAATGGTCAAACAAACCAGGGCTCAGTCCTCCATGAAGTATCCCCGGTATGATAGGAACAACGGTAACACCCTCAAATGGGCTGGGGAAATATAAAAGTCTGGCCAGTGTTGTAATTAATCCCTTAAGGATGATGGCTGTTTTAAGACTTCTGCAGGGGTTTTTTTCAAAGCAAATTGATAGTGACAAAGAAAGTGAAAGAAGTAATCGAGAGAGAAAGAGAGGATTTAAAAACTTTGAATGTAATACATTTCAAATTGCAGAGACAAACACAAAGTCCCAAAAATATACTGTTTATGCCTGTATATCTCAGGAACCTGTATGAAGCAGTTATAGCCTTGTTACTGAGGGATGGTGTGGTTCCAAAACAAAGAATGGTCCAGCGGGACACGTGTGGACAGGTAACCATGCACCCCGATATGAGCTGCCCTGTGGAAGAAAACATAACAGGTTAAACATTGTAATTGTGATCATATTACCAGGTTGAGAATGACAGGAATAGGCGCTGGGTGTAACAGTGCATTTTCTTAAATCATGATTTGAATAATAGAACATTTTTTTATTAAACACATAAGTATTACAGTCACTCACGTTGGTTGAATTGGCACATGGATACCCATGTGAGCAGTAATGCCACGTCAAGGCTTCAACCCTTGTTACTGACCATTCACACAGCTTTCATATCTCCATTCACACACAGAAGCACATGCCTTTCAGACCAGGGGTGTCACTGGGGAGCAGAGCGGGGACACATTGTCACTCTCTCACAATCTGTGAGCCAGAGAGTGTTAGAGAGTGAAAGACACACAGTGTTAGAGAAAGAGAGATAGTGTAATAGTTTAATAACTTACCTTTAAAGTAACATCCAGTTAGTAATGTCACAGCACAAGCGTGCAAAGTTACACCTGTCAATCAGCAATAACTTTGGCAGAAGAGCGCATGTGCGAGTAACACACATCACCTCACGCCCTCTTTGGATCAGCTGCGGTGACAGGTAAAGTATAAGCGTCTTACTGATTATTGTTAATTACTAGCGTAGCTCGAGAAATTCATCAGAACATCCCCTTTATATGAGCCACCCTGTCTTTACTGCCCCCTTATTATGAGCCCCATCTTTACTGCCCCTTTATATGAGCCCTCTGTATTTACTGCCCCCTATATATGAGCACCCCGTCTTTACTGCCCCCTATATATGAGCCCCCCGTCTTTACTGCCCCCTATATATGAGCACCCCGTCTTTACTGCCCCCTTTATATGAGCCCCCTGTCTTTACTGCCCCTTTTATATGAGCCCCCCATGTCTTAGATGTCAACTCCAATGAGACCCCCCCCCCCCCCCCCGTGTCCAATGAAGCTAAGGCAGTACCTGAGGGGCTGCCTCATCTTGATGGGAGTTGTGATCCCCCTGCTGTATCAATAATACCCTAGAAGGATCACATCTCCCATAAAGATGAGGCAGCCTTCAAGGCTCCCCCCTACCCCACTCACCAGGGTGCTTGCCCCTATGTTGCCCCCTTATGCGCCCCCCCTGTGTGTCAATTAGACTTATCAATCAGCGTAGCGTTATTAAAAGTCAATGAGATGCCCCCAGTGTGTCCCCCTTGTATCACTTATGTGTCTCCTTCTGTCCCCCGTGTGTCACTTACCAACGTTAGTAAAACTTCTGGAGAAATTTGTCGAGGGATGTGCGCATGTCAAAACGGCCTTGCATGCTGAGAGTAACACTGCTTTATTCAGACACAGGAAGCTTAAAGGAATTCTTCCAATAGAAATCTTACCTTTTCAATGTAATGTAATATGCAGCTCTATAAAAAAAATCATATTACATACAATAAAATATACAATTATAAGGATACAGCTCATAAACTTGATCCAATTGCCAGTGATCTTAAAAAACACCAAGGTAAAGTGAGGACATGACTTGGCCAACAATTTAACAGTTAGATGCAAATTTAGCATCAATTAAGATACAGTATGACTGGTTTAACATCTTAGTCAAACTGTGGATCTGTCACCTCTGAGAATTAAATTAAATTACGTTTACATTAAGAAACAACGAAAGAAGCAGGAAAAGAAAATCCACACTTCAGTCCAAAATTAAATATAACAGGCATGCAATTTAATTTAATTTAATGAAATTTGCTCAGGACTGGGAAACATATAGCAGTATAGGACGTGGTACATGTTTCAGACCCCAATATGTCCATACTGCTAAGCTGCCAGTTTGGACATGATTCCTAGTGCTTGTGTCTAACAGGGGTAAGCTCAGACAGCTTTATTACATTTATGCATCTTAATGTGTACAGCATTTCTTCTTCACTTATACTATATATTAAGAAACTGCCTATATTTTTAGTTTTTTTTTCCCCAGAGAGTTTAATTGTTTTAGGGATGTCAATTTCCTAGGAACTATTCCTTTTCTGCAGACATCTCCTTGGTGCCTGTGGAAATATCCTCTGTATAATTATTCACTCACTTCTCCTGAACTCTCTTTTGTTCTTCTCTCTTCTCCTTTCATAACAATCCAGTTTCAAGAAAGTGATGGATTATATGGAATGATATTCCAATCCGATCAGGTCAATATGGATATCCTGTAATATGTAACTAAGTGGCCTTTAACTACTCCTTTAATACCGTAATGTTCTTTGAAGTTTTGCTAAACATGATATGCTAATTCCCCATGGTCATGTTGTGCATAGTTTAGTCAGTGGGTAGCATAAATATGGTACCTAGGTTACTATGAGTTATAATGAATTCCTTTTGGTGGAAAACACTTAAAAGACCTAAAGGCAGAAAAAACAACTTGTTAAATTGAACAATTGAATACACATGTAAAATAGAAATGCTTTAATACAAGAATGCAAAAAAAAGTACCCTACTGAGCCCTCTTAGCTTAACATAGCTTTACCATGGGGTGGATATGTTTTGAATGAATGAAGATCTGACCCAAAATTCTAAACATGTCTGCCCCCTGATAGACCAAAGATGGCCCAATAAGGTACTTTTTTGTGTTGTTTAATTTATTTTAAATTATTTGTACATTATTATATTGTTTTATCAAAGCATTTTTATTTAAACGCTGTAATGAAATTTAACATAAGTTCATCTTTTTCCTACATTTGTAGTTTAAGTAGGGGCTTTGCTACAAGTTCGTCTACTTCCTATTTCTAAGTATGAGATATGGCATTGTCAATTCTGATCTGTTTTCTGACATTAAAGTAATTGATTTTGTTTTTGAAAAATGGTGGCAGCGGAGCAAGTCTACTAAAGGTATAAATGATCCCGTGTACAGCAGTGTTGGGATGTGGATAATGAGGTGTTACATCTAATATACTGGTTTGGCTTGCTAAATGTGGAATACAAACACACAAGAAGAAAATATAGTCTTTTAATGAGAGAGACCTTGTCTTGATCATGCCGCACCACTAACCTTATTTGGCCCCTTTTCCATCTGGCACAGGGGCAGCTATTATATTAAATGAATTAGCTTCATTAAGTTGGCATATGCCTTTGTGTGGACTGAATCATGTTCCTCGCAGAACAAGTGAATATACTAATGAATGCATGGCACATAACACAAACCGTGTATGAACTCTTATAAATGTCTTTAAAGGAAGTGTCTGCTCTAGATATGAATCAGATAGGAATTAAATGATCAGTTAGCTTCCCGGAAAGGTCAATAGAAAAACTTAATGTATTAGTTCATTTCCTATAAAATGAGCACATTACATTTGTTTATTTGTTTTCAAGTAAATGGAAGTCTGCATATGAGGTGAAGACTGCAGAAACTTTAGGATAAAGTAAAATGTATTGTCATACTTGTGAACAATTGGATGAACACCCTTTGGTGCTCAGGGGTGTAGCTTTTACTAGGAGGGTGTGTCAGTTGCACAAACTAACTACACTGACAAACAGACTGCTAGACAGCATGCAAGATCCAACTTGGCTGTAGACTACTTTGTAACACACATAATAGTAATTTTTTTCTAACTCAGGCAGTGAATAGACATTACAGAATAGAGGGACATGTATAAAAAGTTGGGAGAGTTGGCAGGTATGGCATGGTGTATTATTTTCAAAACTCACTGACTATTAACATACATGTTTTATGGCTATATGGTTTCATAAGCTGTTTGGGCAAGATTGGATCTCACACATGTTTAAACCCTTGAATACCAATGTAAGTTAAGACTTGTGACACTTTTTTTTTACTTGGTAGCACTATGTGGTCTGTTCACTAAACCCACTCATCCAAATTAATTCCTGAACTTATTTTTATCTAAGGTGAACACATGCACATTTCTCTAGTCAGTTCAATGTTTGAGCTAAACTTAAAAGGAACATGCTTCTACTGTGTTTGCAGCCAATTTCATGTCAGATGCTGCATTATAAACTCAGACAGCACTTGGAAGGTTCAATGTATAATGAATGTGTTTTTTCCAATGTCATGCGAGAACAAATGTAATGTCTTCAGTTTATTGGACGAGGAAAGTAAAGCATTTGACTTCTGTTGTCTTTCCAGGAAATGACATAATTATTCATTCTTTCCCATTTTCCAGAGGATACATACGCCACCTTTGTACTATTTTATTAATTTCACCTGGTTCTTGCACATTTACATACAAACCAAATTGTTCTTTGGCAATATAATCCCAAAAGTAAGTATAATCCTATAAGTCCTGTCCTTTGGGTTTTCTAGCTGAACAGGCATTTGCCCAATGAGCTTTAGACATGAGTTGGCATTGATTAACGAATATGATATTCCCTTGCTTCCTGTGGTTGTAAGGATTTAAACTTTGACTAGAACATCTGTATCTGTTCTCATGAGGCACATAGACTACCTCCTCTATCTGGTGAAGTAGCTCAGTGGCCTAATACACCATCTGTAGAATCTGTTGAACCCTAAGTGTTGCAGGTTCAGTTCCTGACATAGTCTTCCTTCCAAGGTAGATACCTTGAAAACCAAACTAAGAGAATATTTGAACATACCATTCCTGGTTAAACACTGTTATTATTATCTACAATTTTTACTCTATCTGTATTTGTGTTTGATAATAAAAAAGAAAATGAGAAGGACTAATATACAAGTTACTCTTTGTGATATTGGTGAATCCATCTTTAACACACACAAAATAGAGGAGCACTCATACAACCAATAATAAGTCCAAAGAAAGACTATATGTTGTGTACTTATGTAAAAAGGAGCCACGGACTTATGTCATTTAGTACAGTAGCAAGAGGAGAAGATTATTTCAGTATGGACAACAGTGTTTAATAGAGGGTTATAGCACCTATAAGACTGCTTCTTCGAATGTGATTTGTATGTCATACATTTTGTGATTTCACACTACTTTTGTTTTAGAGGACTCTCTCGCACTGTAATAGTAGAGAATTAAAAATGATCTGTACTTGGTATTAGCAGAAGTCAAGCAAATGCATAAAATAAGTGAGAAAATGTTTTAAATGTCTGCCTTGTCTCCTGCTTATGACAACACCTTGTGACTCGAAATGCAAGCTATACATTTTCCGTTGAAATGTAGTTCATTTGCATATACAGCTACAAGGTGATCTCATAAGCAGGAGAAATGGCAGACATTTACAACATGTTCTCTTATTTTATGCATTAGCTTGCACTTCTGCTAATACAAAGTACAGATCATTTTTTTTTCTTCTACTCTCTACAGTGTGAGAAAGTTGTTTAAGTTGAGTCCTCTTAAACAAAAGTAGTGTGAAATCAGAAAATGTATGACATCCAAATCCCATTCGAAAGAAGCAGTCTTATATGCACGCTGCCTTATAGGTGCTATAACCCTCTATTCAAAATTTTCGTCCATACAGGAGACACCACAAACACAATTAAAACATATATTTCTCTTATTTTATGCATTTTTGCTTATACCATGTACAGATAATGTTTAATAAACTCTCTTCATTCACATTACAAACAATGTGTAGGGTGACAGGGTCCCTTTAAGCATTGTAATGCTATTTTTCTTTATTTTTTTTATGAGTTTATGAGAAGATGTGTCATTTTACTTACAGAGGGTAAACTTGCAGGTTCATCAGTTACAAAAATGGTGAAATGATTTAATGTGTGGGGGATAGTCTCAAAATACATAGCATCATATGCCAAACATGAGCACAATCCATGCAGTCTGAATCTCATCAACAGGAATAGACAGACACTTAACAAGATAGTTGTTAAATCCTCAAACCGTACAGTGTCAAAATGTAACATAAAGTTAATTCAGCAGCTGTAAATCAGTCTCAACAAAAGCTGTGATGAACGTCACAAAGCTGTAGATTATGGCAGGGCTGACATTTGGAAAACGCTTGTACCCAAAGATAAATAACTTGGTCTAAGGAGCTCAAGACCTATATCCCTAAGCAATGGAGAAAAAGTAATATGATCTAATGAGTCATCTTTAACCTTATGTGGAGAAAGAAAAGGATGCTTTCAACTCACAATGAGGACCCATAATATGTTGCCAGCCATCTCATGAGAGTCCTTTGGCCTGATGATTCTTCTGCATGATCATGTGATGACATGGAAAAGAGGGTCCGTTTTACTGAATCATGACCATGCTATGATGCAAACACTGTGCACTAATGATGTTCCCATATTCCAGAATGATAATGTTCCCATACACACTGTTTTCAAATCAGAACACCTGCATAAAACATCTTCCATGGTTTGCCCAATCACCAGCTCTACACATCATTAAATCTTTATGAAAAGTTCTAGAGAGTTTGAAGTAGACTTCTACATCCGTCAAAGACTTGGAGGTTTTTTTCTTTCTGAAGAATGGTGAAATACACAATGCAAAGTTTAGGATTTGTATGACAGGATTCTGAGAAGGATCAGAAGCATACTGGTGGTTCTGATCTATGATAGGCCTTTAATATATCGTAAGATACTTGCATTATTTTGTCCACCATTTTGATATTGCGTATAGAAGTATTCTTCTTGTTTGCTTTTCCATTAAACGCTGCATATTTTATAACTGAGGGAATTTCCTAATATGCTGTATACTAGTATGCATGTGCTGGACAGGCTATGCTGGTGTGCAGAGTTAGTGAGAATTCATGTATTGTTCAGTGCTGACTCTCGCAAGTTAAATGTTTAATGTTGCTGGTTCAAATAAACTGTAATATAAAAATAATGAGCCACAATTTCAAGAATTCATAGGATTTTTTATATTGATTAAATACATTTTCATACATAATGCCTTAAATCAATAACATCACCTCAAACAATTTGCAGAGGTAAATATACACAAAGGGGTGAGTTGCAGGTGAGATAAGGTGAGTTGAAGTGAAATGGACATTTAATTTCTCCAATTTAGATATACATTGTGCAGGTACAATCCTGCTGATTTTGTTTAGCAGGAAAAACTCACCAGGTTTGACCCTGCACAACGATTAGTTAAAACAGTGAGAGAAAATGTTCATCTCACCTGCAACTCACCTTTTAGTGAATAGACCACAAAGATTGATAATACCTTACCCTTTGAAAGCCATGTGGCTGGTGTTTAACACTGAAATGTAAACCTTTATCTCAATTTTTTGCAGGGTTTAATTATCCGAGGTTATCTAATAAGAAATAATATTTTCTTTTATCTCAGAAGCTTATTTCCCAGAAATAATGAAGAGGTAGATGGGTTGAACTTGATGGACTTGTGTCTTTTTTCAACCTAAATTACTATGTTACTATGTTACTATGTAGAAGATGGCTATGTAATGCAGAATTTGTATATCATCTAAAACCATGCTAGCAAAACCTAAAATGTAATCAGGAAGTGAGACTGGCTCAGAAACCAAAGCTCGTTGATCATGGATTCCGTTGTCTCTGTTCTTTGATCTCTCCCACTGTTCCAGGATTCCAATATTCAAATACCCTTACAATGAAGATCATAATCAAATATGTATAAACCAAGTCATGTGGACTGGAGAACAAAAGATGAGTATTGATTTGAAGAAAACGTATATATACTAGTTCAGGGCTACAGTAGGCTACAGCTTAGTGAAACATGGACAGAAAAAGATTAAACTCCTACAGTAATCCATGTACTGATATCATTGCGCATTACCCAGCAGTGAAAAGTCAATCTATTTATTTGCTCACTAGCCTGTAAAACATGAAGTGGCTTCAGTTTCACTCAATATATCCATTGATATAAAAAAATATATATATATATAATAACAAGATAGAATTAAAAATCAGTGTTGCCAGTTTTAATTTGGCATCACAGCTAGCCGTTTGCCTTTTATATAAGCATTGATTGTGACAGCAAATAAAAACTGTCCACTATTCTCACATCTATTTTATTCTCCCATTTATTTGACTTATTTACTCTTGTTGATAATTGTATACACATGCCAAACATTCCATTTTTTTCTGTTTGCTTACTATGTCTCCTTTACATATATTTGCTTTTATACTATCCTGAGAATATGCTGATACAAATGGACTCAATTCTTCAAAACCAGAACAGTTCATAGTAAAGTGCATGAAGCAGCCACAAATTTACTTGAACAGGAGTCTCTTGCATCATTTTGCCGCACCAGCAGTGCGTCGCGGTACAGTAGCCTTTTTCAACAACCAGTATGATTTTTTTAGGGTCAAAATCGCATTTGATGCAGTCATTTCAAAATGTGCGATCACCACTTTTATCCAATACTGGCGCACGTGTCTATTCGTTGTTCTGGAACTTCCTGTTAGTATAAAGTCTGGTTTAATTAACTTGTATTCAGCCTTAGGGGAAAGTAAGTCTCTCCTGGTATTTTCTAGACATCCTTGTAGAGTTAGCCTACTGTAGATAACACCATTTGTCTGTATCACAGTACAACCTACCTTTGCTTTTCACATTCAGTCTTTAATAAATAAATATTTTTAAAAATACAAAAAAAACTCATGCTTAAAAAATGGAGAATTGCAACAGGAATTTCAAACTTAAAGCCCAATATAGCCGAGTTGGAAGGATTCTCCAATGCAGCTGAATGGGAGAATTGTTCCAAATCAGCTACTTTAACAGTAAGTTTGAAATTCCCATATCAATTCCCTGCAATGCTCTCTTTATTGAGTAGACCCTCTAGTGTTTCCCAATTGGAGTTAGAGAATTTAGCAACCCAATTTTATGATTATATAACTAAAAATCCTAAGGTGTGATTGATTCAGTGGGATTGATAGAAACAATAATCTCTAAAAAAAAATAGAAAACAAACAGTGGAGAAAGAAAGCAATACACCACAGGTTAAAGAACTAAAAGAATGATAAGTGGCAAATCTGAGATTTTGAAGAGTTATGAGAGACTTAATACTATAAAGGATTAGTAGTCTATAAAATGCCTGAAGGATGTATGGCCTGAAGGAAGACATGCCTGAAAGAAGACATGGCATAAATGTAAACAGCTTAAAAATTATTTAAAAAAAAAAAAATTAATTTAAATGGACTCCAAAATGTAAACACTGTTTACACTATGAATGTAGAGAGAAAATAGTCTAACCGGAGGACTCTGGCAACTGCTATTCAGTTTATACAGGACGGAGTACACTTCCAGTCACGCAAGTCATCTGCTGACTGCTGCTGTTTGCTTTTAAAGCTATTGTTTGTGTTTTAATGCAGGCCTAACCAACTGGGGGCCAATAAATACTTTTCTATTTTATGGTACACTATGGTCTGCTTCCCATCCCCACAGCATACCCTGACCATTTATATATGTTGAAGTTTGTGTGTAAATTCTGCCTACTAGCCCTGAAACTGAAAACTACTATCTGAGGCTGCACCCTGATGGATGGTGGGGATTATAGTCCCATAACTCGCATAAATTAGAGCCAATATTAGGGCTCTAGTCTCAGTGATTTTTTTTCCCAGGGGGGTCTGGATAAATACTTACTATTGTGTTTACAGATATACACATTGTTTGTATTTATGTTTTTTCTATGTACAACACTCCTCTATTTCACTTATATTTACATATGTTTCTGGGTGACAACACTAGTGTCTGCAGCATTTCATTATATACTTTCTCTTTTTCACTATTTCTGCTATATAATCCTGATTATTTTTGGATTTGCATTTTTATATAACAAGTGCCTTTTTTCTACACACTTTACTGTCCCATGTTTGCTAACCTGGTTGTGATAGTGTAGTCATATACAGTGATACATTTTTATTTGATACTGGAACCATTTGTATTGCTTTTAAGAGAACTATTCAGTGGAGTATATGAAAGTTGCACTCAAAACCCTCAACAGTTTGATACAATGCATTGGGAAGGTGAACTGTAACAAGGAAAGACCACCCAGCATGCCTTATGCAATTCACTATGAGGTGGGGAAGCGAAGGTCAAGAATTTCTCTGTGTACAAAAAAATAAAAAAAGAATTAGAAATGACAAATGTTGTGGTCTTCAATATGCCATGTGAAACCTAACAACAGCAGCACAGTTGTCTTTACCATATCTGGTCTTCAAACAAATTGTGTTTGCATTGTAGTCTATGGGTATTAAATGGTATTGCTTTCAATAACTACGTTAATAATCCGAGCAATCACACCATACTGCTTTTCTCACCATTCTCCTCAATATCCATTGGCTAGTAATATTATTTCACTAAGTACTTAAGTTAAATACGACCCATTCAAAATTGCGTGTGTCCATTATACTTATGTGCATAATAAAAATCGTAAGGATTCATGACATGGTAGCTTCGATCATCGGGGATATGTATTCGCCTAGAAATAACTGATAACTTAAAACCAGACGGTGGGGTAAAATAACGGCCACGGCATTTTATTTAAATAGTCATTGCATTATATTTTATATACATTCCCCACATATACCAGTATTATACAATGACTAAACATAACATTCCATATAACAACAGAAAGACCAACCAAGCATGCACGAGTATCCAGGTGCATAACTCCTTGTTCTGGGCATATACCAATGCCCCCAATATCAGAGGTTCGAGGTACCACTTTCCCCTCGAACCTCCCACCAGAGTCCCAATTGACTCCCCCCATTCCGTTCTTCCATTATCTCCTGGATACTCTGCAAGCTTCTGCCAATGCTGTGACATGAAGATAAAAAACACACAACCAGCAAAAAAGTGGGAGGGTGGGTTGGACAACAGGTAGGGGAAAACTTTATTCTAAAATGGCTCCCAAACTTCCTGTTCCCTAACTTTTATAACTTCCTAATCCCCCCCACTAACTCCCACTATAGGCTGGACATATCCCCTCAGCACCCTGGCATGACTGCCCCTCCCCAACTTTGTCTGGGGGCTACAGGACAGTAGCTGGCAGACCACATGTTCAAATGGCAGGTCGTCCCAGCCACTTTACGGATGTTAGTACCTCTTTATCCTTGTCATCTTGATCATAAGCTTAGATAAAAGAGAGGAATGCTCTCTTTATCAATGGGACCATCTGTTATGTCTAATTTTGTTGTTTGAGTATCATTTAGAATGACTTATCACATACTGAAATTGAAAAGAATGTAACAGAGTTTGAAACCTACATGTTTAATTTATACAAACGACTGTGTTAATTCAATGTTACAGCAGGACCTCCTGTTGTTGAATGAACAGTCAGCAAACAGGCCTGAAAGATGCGTCCTCGGCAACCAAAATCTCCTCAAAGGGGAGTTTACAACTGTGTATTTCGCCAGGCAGGCATCAGGTTTATAGTTTCTACTCATCACCAATTACGAGAATTTTCAGTGTGAGGAGCAAGCCAAATGTAGAACTGCCTCCTGTAAGACTTGGGGTATGTATACGCTTCAAAGAATGTGGATGACATTCGTTTTCAGACTAGCCCCTGCACCTTAAGTACGAAACCCACGCATTTTAAAGAAAGCATTAATATGGCAATTTTGTGAAATGCGTCTGAGAGTAACACATTGCATTACCAGTACTAGCATATAATAAAACTACTTCCTGTTTTGAAGAGCTTCTGGTGCCAAAAGACTGTTTGTTTCCACTGCACACTGATCACATAGACTTACCAGCCGGTGTCTTACCTGCAGGCCTGTAACAAAATTGGTTTGAGGCCAGTGTTAAGAGTATGGAAGCAGTAGCATGGCTGATATATTTTTTTAAGAAAAGGTGGCAACCCTAAACATGAGAAAGGGGAATTCCAAGGGACTGCGTGCATCTCTAGACAGCGCAAAAGGCTACTACATACCACCTGCTTGACTGCAAATATGTATTTGCCTCTCTCTGAATGAACAGAAATCTAATGAATGTTCAACTTTATCAGGCTGCCTTTCAACCTCACAGCTAAGTAGGATGAGGAATTTACTGCAGCTGCTATGGCATTCTGATCAGCCTTAAAGGAAGTCTTAAATAGACGTACACTGCAATAAATTACAACTGAAGTGACACTTGCAAATATCTAGTGTCAAACTGCAGCCACCTTACAGGAATACCCACACATTGGATGCATACCCAGAATGGATGGAAAAACATGGTAGGGATCCATTCCTAAATATATTTGGATTAAAGTTTCCATATTTTAGCCCTTAGAAATTCCTTTCAAAATGAAAGAAAAATGTAAAACTTTAATCTGCATTTTTTTATACAAATTTATTAACAAGCGAAAATCCTGGCATATTGAATGGCTAAATCCTGGCATATTGAGGGGTTAAATCCTGGCATATTGAGGGGTTAAATACTAGCATATTAAATGGGTAAATCCTGGCATTTTAAAGGGTTAAATCCTGGCATATTAAATGGCTAAATCCTTGCATATTGAGGGGTTAAATCCTGGCATGTTAAATTGGTAAATCCTGGCATATTAAAGGGTTAAATCTTGGCATATTAAATGGCTAAAACCTGCCATATTAAATGGCTAAATCCTAGCATATTAAATGGCTACATCCTGGCATTTTGAGGGGTTAAATCCTGGCATATTAATTGGTAAATCCTGGCATATTGAGGGATTAAACCCTGGCATATTAAATGGCTACATCCTGGCATATTGAGGTGTTAAATCCTGGCATATTAAATGGCTAAACCCTGGCATATTGAGGGGTTACATCCTGGCATATTAAATGCCTAAATCCTGGGATATTGGGGGGTTAAATCCTGGCATATGAGGGTAAGAATATGCCCCACCCCCCTGAAAAAGATTTTGCGGATGCCCATGCTATAGAGGACTACATTTTGATGGAATAACAAAAAATATGGTGAAGAAAACGGGATTTAATAATCCAGTGATAACAGAGAATATGTATTTTTTATGTCACCCTACCATGAGTGCAGGTATAGCGTAATAACAACTATCTATCAAGTCAAATTGGAGCAAACAGATTTGTAAATAGACCCTTTTAAATACCAGAGAAGTGAGCAACTGATTCCTCACCTACTTTGGCACTCAATGTGTTAATAGCACAGGATGCAAAAATGAATGTTTCATAATATATTCTGCTTCATACTAGTAAATTCTAGTGGTAAGAGTTTAATGCATATTTAAGCTTTTCAGGCCTACTTTGGGGAGGCTCCCAACCTATTGCAAGTGCCTGACTGCAAGCTCTCTGAGACTTATGTAAATATTCTGTATTACATGCTTTGAGCATTATTTTATTCAAACATGATTATGCATACTCTAATGTTACACTGCATCCAGGAAAGTGTTTGCATTCTTATTTCCATGCTGCTCTTGGAGAAAAAGCTAATTTCATTCTTTTAAGATTTTAATATCTCTCACCACAGGGATATTGTTAAAGTGTTTCTCATAAAGCAGGTGCTGAACATTGCTTTCAAATAGTGCATTCATTTAGTAAAATCTGCATCTTTGTTTAGCATCCTGTGCACATATTGGTTCATTGCTAATGGTTCATTAAAAAATCTAGGAAGAGAACGTGTTGATGGGACAAACCTTTTTTTAAGGTACGTTCATGTCTGAAAGTGCAATTATTTTTAAAGAAATATCAATTGTACTCCTGTTATGAGTAATCTGCAACCCACAGGGGGAAGACTTTGCAGTGAGCTCTTTATGTAGATTGATACCATGAAAGCCAACAACAACCTGATTTATTATATGCACTGACGTAGGTTATCCTTCCTCTGGCATTCTACCTGCAGCTGAATATAAATCCCATCATGCTCTGACTCGCTAAGATAATATCATTCTTAGGGCTAAAAATCACTCAGCTAGGGTTGCCACCTTTTCTTCAGAAAAATACCGGCCTTGCTACTGTCTCCGTAGACTTAACATTGGCCAGATGCCAATTTTTTACCGGCCTGCCTGTAAAACTCGGGCCAGGTGGCAACCCTACACACTAGTTTGAGGCCAATATTAAGTCTATGGAGGTAGTAGTATGGTCAGTAAGTTTCGGGAGAAAAGGTGGCACCCCTACCTTGACTGAATAAATTCCATTTGCTAAAGTGTAAATCAAATGTATTGGGACACAACTCTTCCTTACTGAAGTATGTGATTGGATGCCAGCTTTGCAATAAGTCAATTTGTGACATTTCATCCCTGCTATATATTGCACAGTCCACCGTAAGTGGTATTATTTAAAAGTGGAAGCGATTAGACAAAGCATCAACTTACAGCATAACTTCCTCTTTTGGAGCTGGGATTCCGAGCAGTGCAGGGTGTGAAATGTTACAGCTGAGTTGCCGCTAAGTCTATGTTCATTGTAAACTGGCTGACTAAACTACCATATGCCTGTCTCACCTCATAGATAGTGGATATTTTTTATATTTTTTATATGTTATGTGACCATTAGCAGTCAGAAGACCATTTCTTCCATTATAATATACAAAACATAACCCGCAGACTAATAATCATGCCTACTTTTTGCCATTTAGAACAGGGGAGAAGAACACCCTACAATAAAAGTACAAATTATAGCTGGCACAAATTACACCGTTTGGAAGGAATTGTGAAATCCATGGTATTGCGCCATAAGCAAGTTTGACATTACTATGGACTTTATAAATTGTAAAAAAAATCAATAGATGTGGGAATTATCTCTGTGGCAAGCAGAGGAGAGAAAATAAAAAAATTGCTATTTGGACTGGTGTTATTCCACAATACAAGGGGGAGGTCCCTTATTGTTTCTATAGGTATACATCCTTCTGCCTATACCCCTTCTGGGACGGCTTGGAATCATTAGATGTGTTTACTCACTTGAGTAAGTTGCCATCTTTCTGTGCCGGAGCCCCTACATATAGAAAATACTGTTACTTTATCATCCAAGTGAGTAGTCAGGTTTTATGTTAATTTCTCCTCTTTAATTTTTGTCTGTTTGGTGTGAATAATTTGTTTGTCATCTGTTTTTTGTATGCACTGTGAATATTGTTTCATTCATAATAAGTATTCCTTTATTAGGTTCCACCTTTGTCTCGTAAAGAGACCAATTAATTGAATTCACATAGATATTGTTTTAAAGCATATTTTGTGGATCTTTTTAGTTTCATTTGGAATTAAGGCACCCCATTTATAAATGATCCTCCAGTGCCCTGCTTTAGGGCTGGGCCTCCTGTTGGCAGCGTTATGATATTAATTATATCATCAAAATTAAGCACCTGTGGTGTTAAGGGGTCTGGTCTAGGGCAGACAGAACCAAGTTCTTGAGTAGGGTGCATGCCACAACCAATATATGTTACATTTTTTCTCTGCCCATTTTCACACGCCAAGAGGAAGCCTAATTAGAGGCGAAACGCGTAGCGTGCCTACCGATACTGCTATCACTCTACCATCCACAACGTTTTATTGCTCTGCTGGAGAGGCCTGTTGCTGAAAACTTTTTATGTAAGCTACTACTTGTTATTTATTAAATATGTATACTACTTGCCAATAATTTCCCGTACTTCATTCTGTTACACACATGGGAACCCTATGTGGAAGAAAGAAGACTCAGACCAGATATTGATGGGCTATTCTCACCTACAGTGTTTGTGAGTGCAATCATCTACAATTTACTATTGGCCAATACAATACTGTATCACGCTATGGTCTTTGTTTTTTCTCTGTATTTTTCTATGTACATTGCAAAACACTGAGGAATACTCCTTAACCACCAGACCTACAAACCTCAGGCAATTACTATATTTCCTTTTATACTGTTTACTGTGTGGGGTTTACTTAGCGCACCAATCACTCCTATGGTTTTATATTTTTTGAATAAAGGGATTGGCCTAAAAGCCTTTATGCCAGTGCAGTGGATGACCCTCACTGAAACCTCAGGTGACCCCCAATTTATATACAGGCACTAAAATGCATGCCTCTCACAACAAGGCCAGGAGTGACCCCCCTATGAAGAAAGGGATTGGCCTAACAGCCTTTATCCCAATGCTGTGGGTGACCCCCACTGACAAGTCAGGTGACCCCTGATTTATATACAGGCACAACATATGCCTCACAACAAGGCCAGGGGTGTTCCCCCTCTGATTAAAGGGATTGGCCTAACAGCCTTTATCAAAGCGCTGTGGGTGACCCCCACTGACAAGTCAGGTGACCCCTGATTTATATACAGGCACAACAACATTTGCCTCTCACAACAAGGCCAGGGGTGTTCCCCCTCTGATTAAAGGGATTGGCTTAGCAGCCTTTATACCAGTGCTGTGGGTGACCCCCACTGACACCTCGGGTAACCCCCGATATATACAGGCACCACAACATATACTTCTCTTGTGCCTTGAAGAAATGGCATGGCACTGAGACAGTTTGACAGAAGAGACTTACGTGCCCACAGGGCTTTACTCTTGGCTGCGCTCTGTTCTGGCTGACACCCTCACCTATGCACTGGCTGCTCTACATCAGTCCCAGGCATTCCCATACTCTCTGATGGCAGAGATGCTTCTGAATCCAGGGCTCTCACTGATCCTTTAGACCCAGAGATTCACTGAATGCCAACTCCAAGGGCAGGATGCCTGTAAAAAAAAAAAAAGAGTGGCCCACTGGTGGTCCTTCATGACCCTACCTCAACAAGGGGTTCAGAAGTTGTGGTAAAGGAGTACTAAGCAGGGATCTATAGACCAGGATGCCCTAGGATTCCACTTCTTGCTGATCTGTCAGGACCCTTACACCCCAGGGGTGCCCTGCTCCATGACTCCCTCACAGGCTCCTCTAAACCTGGCACACCCTTGGAGATTCTGGATGCTATGGGTCTCCCTCTTTTCGATCCTTCGCCATTCCAGGTCCTCAGAGTGGTGTCCTACCTAGCATCCCCAGGAAAAGGAGGTACGCCAGAAGCTCAATGCGGAATGTCCTTGTCCTTCTATACAGTGCAAAGTGGCTAACACCTCCGTTTGACCTGACCTTTGTAATTTTCATGCCCAAGAATGTCAAAGTCCTTGCAAAGGGCTGGAACAGGGCCTTAGCATCTAGAAAGACAAACTGCTTGATGTCTTGGCCACCATCACAATTGTTCCTCATCACAGATAAAGCTTTGACAGAGGGCACCCCACTGGATACACGGCTGTCCCGGGAATGGGCGCAACAAGCCATGTGTCTCCTAGGCAATGCTTACGTGGCTATATTAGCAGAACAGCACAAAGCCACCCTTTACAAATTGGATGTCAAGCTGACATGAACTGGCCCCAAAGGATCTCGGCCCAGAGGCAGGACATATCTTGCGGGACATATCCTGGGACCTGGGATAGGGACCTCAACTAAATAAATCAACAGGTCAACATATTTACCTAGCTAAACAAAGCTCAGACCTGAATGAATCCATGGGGATTGTTTTAATTCAGGGCTGGTCGGCAGAGGGCCGTGCCACCAGCAGAACGCCTTTTACACAATCAGGCCCCTCTGCTCAGAATCTGACGTCCTACCAGTTTTCAAAACTGCACATTCTTCTACTGTTCACTGTCCTATTAGGATGCATCCTCCTCCTTCCAGGCCAGATTAATATCTAGTAAGGGGTACGTCGCGTTCTCCCACACATACTCCATTTTTTCTGACAAGATCACCTGTGGCCATTCGGGCTCTGCACCTTGGTGCTTCACAAAACTGCCCAAGCCGGTTATGGAGTGCCTTCATGCTCGCTGAATCCACTATCATTTATCTGGACAACATCTTGCTGATGGTGCAAGATCGGCCATCTCTTATAGAATCTTGGCTTTATGATCAACAAGGCAAATTGGAATTAAAATCCATTCAATCCATACAATTCCTGGGTTTCATGATACTCGGTGTCGGTTGTCCTCAAACTATCTCAGTCCAAGATCTCCACCACCTTCTCGGTTGCTCTTGAGTAGCATGATCGTCTGCTCTCTGCCTCTATACAGGCCATTTTTATCCAGGGCCCTTGCAATATCTCGTAATGCAATGTCTGAAGGCTCATCATCTTTAGGTTCCTATGACTGGATTGTCTCCACTCTGGAATGATGCATCGTAGATTCTGAAGCCAGCTCCCTCAGATGGGGTGTATCTCATGTGAAGGCCTGTGGACCACTGAAGAACGCGGATTCCATATCAACTTATTGGATATCATCAGGTGTCCTTTTGTGATTCCCAGTTTCCTCTAAGACAGAACTCACTGTTCATTGGCCCCACACATTGGCATGTGTCCCCATTGGTCATTCTTGCCCTGAATCTCAAGAGTACCTTCAACCTTGAAATGTTTGTATTTAGGGCAAACTGTCAGACACCAGCCCTCTTCAGCTGGATGCCGGACCTCTCTATGGCAGTGGACGCGTTTCTCCAGTCATTGCCTCTCCAGGGAGCCTATGCCTTCCCACAGTTCTCCGGTCTCCCTATCTAATCACTCCCCAGTGAGTAATGGGCTTAATAATCGCCGTGCTGTGGAGATCACATCTATGGTTATCTCTCCTTGTACTATAATGTGCTGACACTTTGGCTCTCTCCCTGTCTGGCCCTATACTGTCTATTCTGTACTTTAGTATTATGAACATCCTGAGGTTCACTTTCTCGGCGGTACATTTTCCCTTCTAGGAATGTTTTTCAGCTATGATCCATCGGTTCTTTGCCTTTTATGTGGCATCCACTTGGCTTGACCTTCAATGTCGGGGTACAATTCATTTCGGATGTGTCTAGGGTCCTTCATTGTGTTGAGGAATGGCCTGATAACGTTGCTCTCCTCCTTCGCTTTTTCTCTATTTGGTGTAATTGTGCCGGTTTTCTGATTTCTGGCTTTTCTATGGATTAATTTTCCTTCTACCCGGAAAAAAAGGGTGTTTTTCTGGACTAGCTGTGTCCATAGGTATTTGTCAGCCAAGTCCATTTTTCGTGCAGTGCCTAACAGGCCGCTTCTGATCTCTTACATCAATCTGTTAAAACCTGTTTTCCTACAGTTGATAGATGGAGTTCTTCATCTTGCTAATTTGGTGCATGGGATCATTTTCTCTTAATGAGCGTTAAAAATGCAAATATGAAGCCTCCTGTCTTGCCATAAAATTGGGGATTATTCTAGACTTGGTGAAGAAATAATCTTAATTTTATTAAAGACAGGAGGCAAATATTTCCCCCCCAGTTTATTTATTTTCCCCCAACCCTTATTACATCTGTGGGTATTATTGTGTATCTGACTTTTATTGTTTGAAGTCTTATTAAGACTTTGTATTATATATTACGAATGCAGTCCTATTATGAATCTGTTTAGTAGACCAGTTTACTTTCACAATTTTCTCTTTGCCTTCCAGCATGGTGTTCTGAGTTGGCATCTGTCCGGTTCCAGTGCTCCGACTTTTTGTGGTGATCGGTTATTTTTGAGAATTAAGTTGTTCGTGCCCTGTTCGGCTGTTCAAAGAAAGAGGAAGAGGAAGTGTCTAGGGGTTTATATATGCATCCTGTGTTTGTTTCTATTGGTTGAATTCAGGGCTGGCGCCACCAGTAAGGCGACTTAGGCAGCTGCCTAGGGCGCATTTTAGCTGGGGGCGACGGAACCCTGCTTCAAAAAAAAAAAAAAATCCCCCCCTTTACTTACCTCGTCGCTGCTGCTCTCCCGGTGCTCTCATCTGCCCGTCCGTGGCTGTGAGGGAAGCGTTGTGCGCTCCACTCCAGCCAATGCGCATTCAATAAAGTTTGTTTTAAAAAAAGTCCTGGCTGGCATATTGTGGGGGAGAATCCTGGCATATTGGGTGGCTAAGCCCTGGCATATTGTGGGGGGAAATTATGGGATATTGAGTGGCATAATCCCGGGATATTGCGGGGCATAATCCTGGCATATTGAGGGACATAATCCTGGGATATTGAGGGGCATGATCCTGGCATATTGAGGGACATAATCCTGGGATATTGAGGGGGCATAATCCTGGGATATTGAGGGGCATGATCCTGGCATATTGAGGGGCATAATCCTGGGATATTGAGGGGCATAATCCTGGGATATTGAGGGGCATGATCCTGGCATATTGAGAGGCATAATCCTGGCATATTGAGGGGCATAATCCTGGCATATTGAGGGGCATAATCCTGGCATATTGTGGTGGGAAAGTCCTGGTATATTGGGTGGCTAAATCCTGGCATATTGTGGGGGAAAATCCTGGCATATTGGGTGGCTAAGTCCTGGCATATTGTGAGGCAAAATCCTGGGATATTGAGGGGCATAATCCTGGCATATTCAGGGGCATAATCCTGGGACATTGAGGGGCATAATCCTGGGATATTAAGGGGAATAATAATATGATAATGTGGGGGGGGGGCGGGGGCGGCAATTTTAATTTTGCCTAGGGCGGCAAAAATCCTTGCACCGGCCCTGGTTGAATCGTTACAACTCTGTTAACTCTTTTGCTGCTGGAGGTTTCAGTAAAGAAGGATTATGCAAATATTTGCCTCCTGTCTTTAATAAAATTAAGATTATTTCTTCACCAAGGCTAGAATAACCCCCAATTGTTTTGAAATGTTTTAACAGTGTCAAACCTCTATGTACAGTGCTGTTACACTGTTTCATATTATCTCTATCTACCCAGATATTGGACAGCATACTGCATTATGTTTAAGAGCCCCCCATTACCCTTTTGTATCTTACCCTTCCCTTTCTTCTTCTTTTTCTTTTCTTCTAGTAATACATACCAACAGAACCTGAACCCTCTGAAGAAGCCTAACAGTGAAACACTTCTAATGTGTATCCCTTTTTAAGCACCTATCTATCACGTTCGTGATATCTGCCTACTGGTGATTTGGAATCTTTTTTCACTGATGGACCCTAGTTATTCCCTCATTGTAGCTTTGAAAGCTATCTTAGTGCTTTGAGAGCTCTCTTCACAGTTATAGCTGAGAGTAAACCCACGTGCATCTATAAAGATACACGTTGGGTTGACTTGGGGAAAGGGATGTGTTTTAACATTTGTTCCTTTACGGAAGCAAGGGTTAGAAAAAGTTTAATTGTCCTTTAAGACAATCTGGTACTCTGAAGAATGACGGCAGTGATGAATTTTCACTTCCTTCACATATTGCTGTTACTAGACGCATTGCATCAGCAGTGCAAAAAAAAGCTAGGAAAAAATGGCTAGGGAACAAAAAGCTGCTACTTTCAGTTATTACCATATAACATGCAAAAAACCAATAGGAGAACATGTAACATGGCATATTTCTAAACAAAATTTAGAAACTATTTAGCGAGGGTCTTTATTACCATTTGTAATTGTGTAAAAGATTTTTCAAGTCAAAGTTAGAAAATGTAAGTTTTTTCATATTTCTCATTATATTTAATGTGTTTTTTTGTTTTTTTTTATTGTAAACTGTATGACATGATGAAAATAATGGTATCTAAAGAAAGACCTTTTTATGGCGATAAAAGCAATATATAATTTGCATAGGTACAGTATATGAGAAAGAAGAAAACTACAGCTAAACACAAACACTGCATAAATGTTAAAACAGGGAAAGTCATGGCCAAAAATTGCTGTTACTAAGGGGTTAAAATAAATATATTTCCTATAAAAAATGTGATTTTCAATAGAAACAGAATTATTTTTTTGACTCAGCAATGATCACATCTAATCTACAATTCAGTATTTTACATGAGAGAAATTCCACTTTCCCTATACAGTTGGGAAAACACTGTAATCAGCTGCCTGTGTGCAACAGAGTTCATACTTTTTCAAGGACAGCGGGAGGGTTTTGTGTATGCTAAACATTGTACAGTTCTCAGCGCTCTGCAGGGACACCAACATGTCTTCCACTAACAAAAATATTATTTTGCCATAATGGATACAGGTATAAAGGACAAAATATTTAATACAAAGTCAACAGCTGGAAATGCAGCAGAGACAGCAGATGAAAACAAGGAAAAGAGCAGGGAAGCACAATCTTGGCAGAATTAGCGGTGTGCAGTCTTTAACGGGGACAGCTGCAATGTAAACCTGCTAATTATGACAGGATGCACAGTCTGTGAGCAATAGTAAATGATGTAAAAGTGTGATCCTCTTACTGTGCATTCAATTAAACAACAGAATACAAAAAAAAAACAGCAGAAAGAATACTCTTCTTAGTTTAGGAATACCACCCATGCATAGGTTTGTTGGGTTGTTTGCTAAAACTAAAAGGCCACATTTTGGAGGTGCACACAATTTTAACTTTTAGTCAGCCTGCCCCATGTTCCATTTGGGACATTTATTGAAAGCTAGGCCCCCTAGGGTATTTCAAATGGTGGTATTTTTAACATTTTCCATGCAATAATTCTACCACCAGCCTTTATCAAAGTTTTGGGCAGTAATTCTTTTCATGTTTTTTCACACATTGTACAGGCATGAATTTTCTGATTCTGGTATGTGTCCCAGCAAAACAACACATTAATAAGTGTTTAGCAACATCTCCCGAATATAGGGATACCACCGATGTATATGTTTGTTGGGTTGTTTGGGGGCTAAAAGGACACATTTGGTAGGTGCGTGCCTCAGTGTTCCATAATTTTGACATGTAGTTAACCTGCGCCCATGTCCTATTTGGGATGTATTTGAAGCCGGACAATGTAATTTACCCACACCAAACCATATATTTTAGAAAAGTAGACACCCACGAATCCTTGGTGCAAGTGCTCAGTAGCCATTAATATATCACTATATGATGTATCAAAAAGCTGATAAGTTTAAAATCGGACACAGTCAGTGGCCTCAGAATCAATGCCTAATTAGTGATCTATGGCAAGGAAGGCTTAATAGCTCATAGAAGAGCCTTTGTAGTACTGTAATAAATTACAGTACATAGAAATTTAACCCTAAAACAATTCAGACAGCAATAAATGTGCTGTTGTGCCTGCTTATGCAGTGATCAATGGCAGGGAAGGGGTTAATTCACATGGAATGGCTTTTATATAGGCCCTTGGGTCTCACAACATTTTAGTTTAACACTAATACTAATCTGTCCCTCTCCCTACAAAAAATGTAAGGGAAGAGAGAGAGGCAGATCCAAATTGGTCAGATCAATATTCACAAATATTGATCTGACAGGGCGAATGGTGATGCTAATCTGAGCAATCACCAAATCAACTATACATGCCCTCAGACAGCTACAAATAAAACTCCAAAATATTTTTACTTACACGTAACCACCTAGTGCAGGGGTGTCCAAGTTTATTCTGCAAAGGGCCACTTCACTAGAAATGTATGTGTGTGTGGGGCACATTAATTTTTCATTTATTCAGAGAATAATATATATAATTATATACATATATATATATATATATAATATATATAATTCACACTAATGTGAAGCGGTGTGTGCAGCGGTCACATTAACTACACACACACACATGCATACACAGTCACACTTACCACAAAAAAAACATTTAAACACACACACACACACATACACTTACCACACAATCCTATACATACACTTACCCCCCACACACACCACGCATACACTTACCCCACACAACACACATACATTTATCACCCCAAATACACACTACACACACAGTTACTCCCCCACACACCACACAAACACTTACCCCCACACACACACCACACATACACTTACCCCACCACGAACACACACATACAAATTTATACACACACAGTCACATACACACACACATACACATTTATACACACACACTTACCCCCCCACACACAAACATACATACACTTACCCCACACACACTTACAAAACTTTTTTTTGTTTTAAACGGGGGCTGTGGGCTCCTTGATCCCTGAGGCTGTGGGCTCGCTGTTACCTACCTGGTGCGGGTGTGCTTCTTCCCTCCCTCTGACCCTTGCACATGACCTCACATGCAGGGTAGAGGAAGGGATATGCGCATGACAGCAGCACCGCTCTGTGAAGGGAACTAATAAATTACAGTACAAAAAAATGTACCTCTAACAAATGCACAAACATCAAAAAATGTGCTGCTGTGCAAGATCACTGCATAAGCAGGGAAGGGGCTAAACACAGGGAATGGCTTTTATAAAAGCCCTTGAGTCTCAATGTTTTCTTAAGTTTTATTTTATTTTTAATAACTTTTACAATACTGATCTGTCTCTATCCCTTCCTAAAACACAAGCGAGGAGAGGGAAGCAAATCCAAAATGGTCAGATCTATATTTTACAAATATTCATCTGACCAGGCAGTGTTGATGCTTTATGATAAGGCAATCTTGTAACAGCCCTCAACAGAGCCCAGGAAGCAGCTACTTACTACTTCCTGTGCTCTTGCCCTAAGAAGGGTGCCACCATCTTGGTCACACGGATGTGAGAAAAGATCTGGATTTTTTTGTGTTGTGAACAAAGGCGCAACTAGAAACCACTGGGCCCAGGTGCAAAAATTGCCCTGAAGCCCCCCGACCCCACCATGCAACTCTACCCCAGAAATGCCACTTACATGCCTCCCAACTGTTCCGCTTTGTGCCTGGCCTTGTTTTATATCTAGGGTAGCTTTAAGCCTATCCCATGCATGTTTAAACTCATTCACTCTATTAACCTCTACCACTTCTACTTGAAGACTATTCCATGCACCCACTACCCTCTCAGTAAAGCAATACTTCCATTAGTCCCTGGCCTTATTTTATATCTAGGATAGTCTTATACTTATCCCATGCATGCTTAAACTCATTCACTCTATTAACCTCTACCACTTCTTCTTGAAGACTATTCCATGCATCCACTACCCTCTCAGTAAAGTAATACTTCCATTAGTCCCTGGCCTTATCTTATATCTAGGATAGTCTTATGCTTATCCCATGCATGCTTAAACACATTTACTGTATTAACCTCTACCACTTCTTCTGGAAAGCTATTCCATGCATCCACCACCCTCTCAGTAAAGTAATACTTTCACTAGTCCCTGACCTTACTTTATATCTAGGGTAGCTTTATGCCTATCCCATACATTCTTAAACTCCTTCACTGTGTTTACCTCTACCACTTCTGCTGGAAGGTTATTCCATGCATCCACCAACCTCCCCGTAAAATAATACTAAGTTTCTGACCTCCACTGCATTAACCTCTACCATTTCTGCTGGAAGGCTATTCCATGCATCCACTACCCTCTCAGAAAGTAATACTTCCATTAATCCCTAGCCTCATCTTATATCTAGAATAGCCTTATGCTTATACTCCTTCACTGTATTAACCTCTACCACTTCTGCTGAAAGGCTATCCCATGAATCCACTAACCTCTCAGTAAAGTAATATTTTCATTAGTCCCTGGCCTTATCTTATATAGCCTTATGCATATCCCATTCATGCTTAAACTCCTATATGTATTAACCTCTACCATTTCTTAAGGAAAACTATTCCAATCATCCACCACCCTCTCAGTAAAGTAATATTACTTCTCTGACCACAAAAAAACATTAAAATATTTCCAGCCCTTTCAAAAGCTTGAGGTGGACCCCAAATATATGTATATAACTAGTTGCATGTAAACTTATATGGAATATTTAATATTATATTCAACTATTTTCATATGTAATGAAAATGTTATTGAAAAATTGTTAATTTCTTATTTTTATTATGTTCCTCTGAACCCACATTTCACCTAAAGGTCTTAACACCGCACTATACAGTACCCACAGCACTTGGCTTGTACTCATATTGCACCCACACGATTTGGCATGCCACAGTGTAAACTTACCCTCCAGAACATACCACAGTGTCACTTTGTCCCACTAAACTGCCCCTGCAGCACAAGCCACGGTATCACTTTCCACCATAGTACATGTTATTTTGCCCCACAGAACATGCCATAGTATCGCTTTGGCCACAGCCAATTTGCCCATTAATATGCTACGGCCAGACATTCAGATTGCCCATTAATATGCCACAGCCATTTTCCCCATTAATATGCCACTATTAGCCTGCCCATTAATATGCCACAGCCAATTTTCCATTAATATGCCACTATTAGACTGCCCATAAATATGCCACAGCCAATTTCCCATTAATATGCCACTATTAGCCTGCCTATTAATATGCCACAGACAATTTGCCCATTAATATGCCACAGACAATTTGTCCATTAATACACCACCACCCTCTTTTGCCCATCATTTGCCAGTCATATTTTGCCCATCATTTGCTAGTAATATTTTGCCTATTTGCCAGTGTTATTTTGCCCATTTGCTAGTCATATTTTGCCTATCATTTGCTAGTCCCATTTTGCCCATTTGCCCGTGTTTTTTTGCCCATCATGTGCTAGTCATATTTTGCCCATGTGCCAGTGTTATTTTGCCCATAATTTTCCAGTCATATTTTGCCCATCATTTGCTCGTTGATGAGCAAGTTAAAAACCCCCTCCCCCTTCCCCAGTACTTAACTGGATGCTGCTCGTCGACCGTCTGCTCCGAAATGTTTCCTGCAAGCACGCTGCGTGCAGGAAATACAGCCACCGGATATGACATAGTAATTTCCGGCGGCTGTAATGAAAATCCGGTGGATGCGGACTCACAGCTCTGCCGATCATGCCGATCATGGCTGTCTCCGTGGCTGTCCCCTGGTGGGACGGGCCTGGTCACAGATGAGACCCCTGCACCAACGGCAAGTACGACACTGGTTGCTAAACACGCAGAGCAATAGGAAGCAATTAAATTAAATTGTAGCAATATCGGCTGAGCACTGAAAGTAATTTTTTATCGTTTCACTACAGGACGGGTCAGACATGTCCTATGTCGGCAAAGAACTTCCTGCCTGAATGTGACTGACACATCCAATGTTGCAAAGAGGTTAATCCCTCTTTGCTCCATATACCTCTGTTGGGGGCAGATGTGGTGTTTAGAATCTTGAGTCAGATCTTCCATTATCTGACCCATTTGACCAATGATTCTAAACAACATGTCCACCCACTAATACAGCTATTAGGTGCTTTATTTGGATTCTTTCATTAAAGTATTTCTATTTAAAATGCCTACACATCATGTAATCTTTAAATTAAAATAAAAATCATTTTAAAATCTTCCAACAAGATAATATCATAGGCCATTTTTTCATGCTGTATGTTTTACATGATTTAGAGCAGTGGAGCATTATTTTTATGTATTATTAAGCAAGATTAGAGCTACCTGGTGGCAATAAATCCCTTTTCATGTTGGAATCATCTGTATGAAATTCTGCACATAGCACACTGGCAATAGCTAACATGAATCAAAATATTCTGATAAAAGAAAACATCCATTGTAAAGCATTTTACGATTTAGGCATCATTCTTTAGAGAATGCTTCAAAGCTAACCAATGTTCTAACTCTTCAGCTATATGTGATAATTATAGATGAATGTGCCATTGTGATGATGATTTATGCTGCAAGTAAAGAAAATGCATACAATAGCACCACTGGTGTGTCACAAGCAGTAGTATACAACTCATAATACATCTTTATTTTAAAGAAAATAGATTTCTAAAACAAAAAATGGGTAATATGGCTCAACAATGCATTACAATTACACAGAAAACCTATGATTGACAATACACACAATAACGCCACACATCATAACAACCACATAATATCCCTGTTGTACTGACAGACACTACAGATACAAATGTGTATTGAGCATTTTGACTCAAATGTGTCTTGTCACTAGAACTACAAAGGCTGCAAAGTAAATGCTTGCTACTTTTAAAGATTAATGCACGGCTCTTATACCACTTTACTTGACAACCATTATCAGAGTTTGCTAATAACAATTATAACTTATAATCTGTTTGTTCACTATAAATTTGACTCGTACATCACAAACCTTTGTTTTAGCTCAGCAGCAAAAAAAGTGTGTACTAGGAGGCTTCCATCAGCAGTGGTGAGCAGTGGTCCATGGAAGCAGACATAGACAGTCCAATGGCCATCTCTCTCTCTGTCATTGGTCTGTGGCTATGTCAATCCTGTGTAACACAGCCAATCATGAGCAGGAGACACTACACACAATCAGCATTGTCAGTTTTTGGACAGCCAACTCTGCAACATGGCAGCCTGGAATTCATTGTTTGGCTTTCAAAAGAAATGTAAATCACTTCTGAATGGTACTCCATCATTCACAAGCCATTTAAATGAAAAAAGATTCTCAGAAGGGTTTAGTCCCTCCTTAAATATTATATTGCCCTGTGGTAGTCATATATGTAAAGTAAAACTGCTCCTTTTTCTTTGTTCTAAGATTCAAAAGTCAATGAGTGTGGCCTGATTACATACTGAAAGGATGTGTGAGCTCAGAGCTCTGCTTATATTCTGTCACAGAAGCTATAACCTCGCTGCCTAAATCAAAATGGGCAAAAATAAAAGTTGTACTTGAATACTTTGACCCAGGTTTCTACATGGAGAATATTCTGACACAGGTTTAAGCAGTTCTTTGGCAAAAATTCTCACGGGGTAGACCTCTGTCAATAAAAGAATTGGTAGAAATCTTCCCCTGCACTATTGCAAACTATTCAAAAAATAATCCAATTCAGCATGTAAAGGCCTTCAATACACTAATAAAAGACACAAATATTACAAATGAACAATACTCCTGTGCCTTCTTTGCGTCTTTTAAAACTGCCTTCTTAAGAACACCAGACCAAACAATAAATTACTAGACTATAGATCATGCTGACCAGAATAATACATAGAGGAAGAGTCAGTGCTTCCAAATACCAAGTGAGAGGTACCAACAGCCAGTGTCTCGTCTCTGATGCTGCCTCGGATTTCTTTTATGAAGCCAAATTCGGGGAGGTGCGAGTGGGCATGTCCCGGCCTTATTTTATATTTTATATGTGTAATGTAAGTTGCTGTGGTTAATTACATCTCCTAGGGTAAGGGAAATTGGCGTGTGCTAATCCGTTCCAAGCCAACTCCCAATAATCTGTTTGATGGTAATTGCAGCAACTAAGAATTTGACAGTAGACACGGGGTAGACTGGGGGTTCCACAATAAAAATAGACTTTTTGCTCTTGGAGGTCAGAAGCAAATGTCTACATAAATCTAGAAATTGCTGTATCTAGATGAATGTTGAAAGGGGGTTCATAATATTTATATAGTTAGGTTCAGCAGAGTCTAAGCTTTTGGGGGATACCCAACAGTGCTGAGGCCAGGGGGGTAGAGGCCTGAAAATATTATATTTAGATAGGCATGCACAGCCCATTTTTGGGCTCAAATTAACCTAGTGGCCCATAAAATTATGATAAGCCTGCTGTCATAAAGGTGTCAAGCGCAGCAAGAGTCCAATTAAATATTTTATTATATCAGGCAAAAGTTTAGCAGCTATGACTTAGTTTTCAGCATGTCATAAGCTGCTAAACCACCTACTCCCATCCCATGCTAGATTGACAGAAAATGGGCAGTCCTGGGCAAAGAATAAGAATGTGTGTAGGTAATTCAGTCTGTTTGCCATCAAAAGCCTTAACATTCCAAGACTCAAAGAATCCCAGCTATGGTATGAATTTTTTATGTACTTGCTTTTATGTCTGTCTCTTTTTATATACATTTTTTTGTGTAACAGTACTGTGACTTATTCTACTCAGATTAAATATTTTTAATCAGTTCTGTATCATTTTCTCTAACTGAATTCACCCTAGAGATAGCATTTTTATATAACGTTACTAAGGGCTTAATTTTCTAGATATTTGATCAATAAGAGTTTGTAATTTTGTTGAGTTTTTGGGGTGACTTAAGACGCTCGTAAATCTCTACACAACTCCTTTTGCGCCATTAAAAGTTTTCTCTTTATTTGTATTTCATAAAAACATTTTACCTTACTTATTTGTAGGTATTGTACACACGTGAACACTCCCTTAGGTGAGTAATCAGGAGCACCTGGAACAAGCCCCACTAAGAACTCCTTCTGGTAACTAGCATAATAAAAACAGACAGACAAAGAAAATGTAACTACACAGCGCCCAGTATAAGTAAAGATACTTAAAGTGTCATAGTGAATGCTAATTAAATAATAAGTAAGTAAATGTATGTTGCACCTGTGGTTTGTGTGCTCTCTGTACGGAGAACACACACCCTAGAAATATACAGTGCGGCTCCGTGCTAGGTGATCATTCGAGCCTGGATCTAGGGTCAGTCTAGCAACACTCCTATAGTGATCCTGATTACTTCCGAAGCTCTTTCCCACTACAGTTCAGTGCCATATTAAAATGGCATGATACAATTGAAAAAGAAACAAACTCATTTTGATAAGCATAACTATATGAATAGTTAACATTATTTCCACACCCATGGTTATATTGGGAGTTAAAAATGTTAGTGGTACCAAACGTGTTAGTGGTATTTTGCTGACTTAGTAACTAGAACACTTTAGTTGTAATTGGCTCTGTAAAATGGTTAATCTACTTTAATTATACTATAAAAGTAATCATCTATAGCTGAGCAGGATATTAACTAAGACATACCAGAGAAAACCAAGAACCCATTGCGTGGTTTAAATATCATCAGATTTATGTCTAAAACAAATTGGCTTGGTATGAGCTCACAACTGTGAAAACAAAAAAGATATGAAGTAAACCAATACAAAGAAGAAGAACACAATAGCTTAATTCTGTGGAGAAAGTAATTAAAGAAACTGACAAACATCTGCAGTATGAAGATGCATAATTATGGAGTATTATTATTTATTTTTCTGTGATGTGCCAGCAAATTCCACAGCAACTGTATAAAAGAATGCAGTACAATCAAGTGGACACTGGACATACTGTGAAACATTATGAGATTTTACATACATATAGAAGTACATACTGCTATAGAATAATTAAGAGGGGACTACTCTTGCAAGCTTATCATCTATAAAGTGTAATAAAAACAGTAATAAGATGAAAGATTATTTAGCTGGGATATTTATATACTTTTATTTATTATCACCAAACAGGAGACGAGTAAATTTAGATTTACTAAAACTATGTGCCATTCGACAGGTATTTGTTGATACTGCAAGATGTTTCTGAAAGCTTTTGGATGTGAATATAACCCTTGTTCTTGGGTATTTAATACACTTTCAATATTGTTGAAGCTAAAGTTTGTCCGTGATTAATCCATAGTTATCTAAGGTAAATTAATTTTTTTTCTTTACAATGTTATTTGCACACATAAGAATACAGCGGGTAGTAGAACCTTTTCGTGTTAAACTTGAAACATCCATTTTGTTTACAATCACGCCTCAGCAGACTGAAAAACAGAGAATCAGGCCAGCCATTGCGATAGCTTGGAGAATCAGTCCACCCATTGCGATAGCTTGGAGAATCAGTCCACCCCTTGCGTTAGCTTGGAGAATCAGGCCACCCACTGCGATAGCTTGGAGCTCAAGGAAGTGCATTTATATGCGTGAAATGTAAGATCTCTGTCTCATAGATTCACTGACGCCTAGCAATTGACCAGCTATTATTATTACGTCAATATGTTGCACAGAGTTGATCTATTTGGACTTTGGGCTTTGAATTGGATTTTATTTTATCTTTGGTAGGCATGTTTATAGAAATCTCATGGTGTGGTTTTCAATCACTTGATACTCAAATACTGTCAGTGAATCCAACACAATTATTATTATTAGTTAGTATTTAAAGTACTATTGCATTTGTTGATGAATCTATTATCATTGTGGAAAGTAGACAAAAAAATAGTTACAAAAAGAGGCATAAATCACTATGCTTCCTCCTGTCTCATGGCAAGAGATAAGGATTGTTGCTACTCCTCTTGGACATGTCCGACACATTTCACACCACTGACCATGTGATTTGAATATGATGGTTAGAATACCTGTGGCACAATTCTGAACTGGTTTAAATCCCTCAATTTCCTGTTGAGATTTACAAAGTACCACCATTATTATTTTTCAGATCTGCATGTCAGACTGAAGGAGGCATTTCTGTAATTTTATAATATATTATGAGTTAAATTGATGTGGTCACTGGCTAAAAACGCATTAAGTCTTGTGTAATTAAATCCTAGAAATTTCTGGAGGATACTTCCAAATTTAAAATACATGTAACTTTATAAATCTCATTTGAACGATTCACGGCACTATACCTGAATACATTTTCTCTTTTCAACAATCAAATAGAATTACACAAAGGTACGTTGAGCAGTGACAGTCTTGATATTGATATTTCATACAACAAAATGGTTTAATTTGGTCTTCTGAGAGCTTAGTAATGTGTTAAATCATCAAGAGTAATATTTGTAAATTCAGAACGCCATAAGCGGCCTTCCTGGCAAATGCATCCAACTCATGTTTATCACAACAGCAAGACTAGTCTCTCCTGGCAGGGTTACAGCTAAATCCATTATTAAGGGAATTACATACTAATTCATAATTTTATGCCTCGTACAGTACTTCCAGCTATTAATTTATTTATGAAGCACAATCATATTCTACAGCTACAGAAAACGTTAAATTCATTATATGGGCTATATATTAAAAAGATAAGAACGGGGCGGACCTAACCGGCAAAGAGAGAGGACGCATGGCGGAGGAGCTCCCTACACTACACGCTGAAACAGCTTGTTTTCTTCATGTCACCCCCATTTACAACAACTGTACCAAGGACCCCTGAAAACAGGAATACAATGGGCCAAAAAAAAACCGGGAGAAATATCACCCTCCGAAAGGCCCAGACATCAGCCAACTATTGACTAGGCCTCCAGGGCCTACTGTTCGTACCTCGCTGCCAACTGCCACCTACCCCAGAAGTGAGGCTGACGATTCAGACTCCTCACGCACTATGCAAACCCCCGCACCTTGCACAATTGCCTGAGATGACGACTCCCCCACTACATGGGGAGACCTCCACAAACTCTTATTGGAACTGCAAAATCTGCTTAAAGCAGACGTTATAGCAGTTAAGCAAGACGTGACAGTGGTTATGGCGAAGGTCTCCACCCTTGAATTGGCCGTCGCAGAAGCCACACAGACATCGGCCACCACCAGAGACCAGATATCAGTAATGTCTCAACACATTAGTCAGCTGGAATCACAGTTAATTCTGGTGGATACCAGATCAAGACAAGCCAACGTACATGTCCGCGGGGTTCCGGAGGCGGTAGGGCCCGCCGACCTCCGGGGATACCTCGCTGGATGGATAACTACACTTCATTTGACATCAGCCTCTGCTGACCATCTGATCGTTGATGCTTTTCGACTGTGCAAAGCGGGAAGAGCACCGCCCGACGCATCTCGAGATGTCTTATTGAAAATGCAGGGTGCTGCAGATAAATTTGCTTTGCTGACAGCGTTGCGCAAAGCGCAACGAGTACCATATCAAAATCATGTTCTTCAGGTCTTTGAGGACTTACCCCCTGCAACTCTCATATGGCGACGCTCGATGTCCCAACTATCTGGCCACTTACGTGCCTTGGATGTCCGGTACCTATGGGGGCCAACACATTCTCTGATTATCCACAAGGATGGCCGCTTACTAACTGTCGGTTGCATGGAGGAAGCTGCAGATGAGCTTGTAGCGCTGGATCTACCTCACCTGCCGCAGTAGGATCGAGAGACCCTTTCGACGTCCAAGTGAGACAACCTCCTGGCCACAGAGAGTGGCAGAAGCCGTCCGATCATCCCCTCAGATCTTCATTGACTTTATTTTTGATTCAGATCACCATAGACGTTCTGAGAAGTTATATTTGCTTGTCCATGGATCTTGCGGACATTACTAACAAATCGATGTTTCCTCCGTCTGTCCCTATATGATGTCCCCCCCCCCAGGGGCATGACCTCCGTACCCCCTTATAGGGTCGGTGGTTTATTTTTACCCGAGCCGCACAAGATGGCTCTGGAGCCACTCTTTTTTGGCGCTACCCTCTTGTACCCTCTTTTCCTTACTACTTCTTTTTAGTTCTTTACTTGTCCCCCTTCATCTCACCCTTTCTCATCTTTTATTCTTTTTTCTCTCTCTGGCACAGGCCAACCCTCAGCTACTTAATAGTAGATTTGTATATAGATTCTGAGCACACCGATGAAAGTTGACTAGGTTAATTTCCACGATTTTTAAAAAAATTTCATATCACGCTGGTTTCATTCTGATTTTTACTCCACAGAAGTGTGACTCTGTTTATGTTTAATGACCAGGGCCGTAGGTGCCAAGCTCCCCTAGGATTGCTGTGACCCATTTTATGTGAGCTTATTTGAGAAAACGCGAATATGGGCCCATCTGTATGTCACGATCCCACCCAATTTGTAGATCAGTGACAACTTAGAAATCCAAATATATTTTTACTACTACACCCCCCCAACTAGCCCAAGAACGTATTATGGATAAAGGATTTTAAGCATATTCCCATTTTATATTATTATAGGTAGATTTGATAGTTGTCACCAGACTCCCCTTTTTTATGGATACCCATGTTTATATTGTTAATACAGTTTCTCATAGCGGATACTACCTTATTTACAATCTAAAATACAAAATCTGAGTCATCACCAATAGACTTTATGCACTGTACAAACGGAGATCCTATTCATCTGGTTATGTTGAATGTACTATTGAAATGTTTTTTGATGTATTTTTATTGGTGACTCAATAAAAAACTTTAATGAAAAAAAAAAAGATAAGAACGGCACTATTAAACTATGTTAGGACCCCTGTCCATCTGCTAAAGAAACAAATAAATAAAAGGGGAGTGCACAAATATGAATATATATATATATATATATATATATATTTAGAGAGAGAAAGATATCACACATGCACACATAAATATATAGATATACGTACACACATTATATTGACAAAACTATTGGGGAACCTGACCATCTGCTAAAGAAACAAATTTGTTATATATATTTTATATAGATATATATGTACACACACTTTTTGGAAAAAAATATTGGGACACATGACCATTACACCAACAAGGACTTTATTAAAGTCTAAATGCATAGACATTGAAATGTAGTTGGTTCCCCCTTTGCGGCTATAAGAGCTTCCACACTTCTGGGAAGTCTTTCCACAAGATTCTGGAGTGTTTCTGTGGGAATTTTTGTTTTTTATGTAGAGAATTTGTGAGGTCAGTAACTGATGATAGATGAGAACTGATGTTTGCCCATTCATCCAGTTAAACATCTGTGAGGTCAGAATAAATACACAGTGTACAGCGCTAAATAATAAGAATAATAATACAAAAAAGTGAAAATTTGAAAGTGATTAAAAATTAAGAAAGAAAAAATATCTTAACAAATAATACTTCCAGCTGCAAACAAAAAATCAATCAATAAAGCAATGTATGTTTCAATATATCTCCAGACCATATACAAAACAGTATTACTCTGAGAAATAGATCCTCCAAAAGAATTAAAACAAATATTTGGTGATAAAAATAGGAGCAAAAAATTAATAAGTATATAGGGTGGACAGCACTAAATAAGGTAATAACTACAGATATATTGGTTAGAAAAATCAAAACATAAGTTATTACATACAGTAAATAAAAAATACATACAGGGAATAATCAAATAAAGTAAAGTAATATGTACTATACAGTATTAAATTACAAAATTGTAAATTCTATTATAATGTACCTAGAATAAAGACCTCTATGGTAGTGTATCGTACTGCCTTGGATCTGTGAGGTCAGGCAATGATGTTGGACAAGAAGGCCTGGCTAACATTCTCTGTTCCAGTTAATTCGAAGGGTGTTTCATAGGGTTGAGGTCAGGGCTCTGAGAGGGCCAGTCAAGTTCTTCCACACCAAATTCATCCAGCCATGTCTTTATGGACCTTGTTTTGTGCACTGGGGCACAGCCATGCTTAATTATCAAAGGGCTTTCTCCAAACTGTTCCCACAAAGATGTCAGGGATGGGGTCCAGATGACATAGGACCCATAGATGTTGTTCAGGAGTTCAGGACTACATCTGTGCTGGAAAATTGTTTAATGTCATTTTTTTTTTTTAATTCTTAGGGGGAAAAAACATAAAGCTGGTAAAAATGGATTAAAAAAGGAGAATGGTAAGTGCATATTATAAAAAAAAATAATTATACAAAATGTGTGACAATATTGTGGATGTGTATGAATAAGAAAATTATATATTGTAAATATGTATATAAAAGATATTGAAAAATATATAATAAATACAAATATGCATATCCTTTAAAGAATAAGACAGACATGTCAATGTATAGGGAAGACCTTAAAACCAAGACATAAGTGTTGCCGTCAAAATATAAAGCTGCAGACAATGGAATATTAAGCAACAAAAAAAACTTACAAGGTGATAAAAATAGAACTGAGTTGCAGGTACATAACTCAGGTGTGATTTCTTTGGGTTTTTCAAATAAATGTGCTTTTTAATTTATGAAGAATTTTCTACCAAAAGGGATTTGGGGTAAAACTTATGCTACTGGTAAAATTAACATAGCCATTGGAGAGCAATGTCCAAAAAAATTGGATACATCGCTGACTGCAGAAGTGAAACGGAGACCATATTAGTTATTATTAAGTGAGGTTATAAACTCATCCAAATGAGATCTAGAGCCTAGTGGGGACCAAAGGTGGACGAGCTACCCCCTAGGAAACACAACAGGCTCCCTACCGTAGGTGCTACCTCTCCCTGTATACACAAGGCAGTTAACACATTAAGTTACTTTATTAAAGATACTGAGGTAACCATGTATTTTTGACTGGTGGTTATTCCATATTTTCATAAGGTAGCTTAATAGTGTCCCTTCACTTGTGAAGCATCCAGCAAAGCCAAAAAAAAGCGTGAATTGCAGGAAAAATGCAGCTATTGGGCTATTTTAAATGCAGCCCATACATTGTCCAGCCTCATGCCTGTCTGTCTCTCTCCCTTCCAATGTCTCTCTCTCCTCTCCCACCCCATGTCTGTCTCTTCTCCTCTCCCCATATCTGTTTTGCTCTCCCCCCATATGTTATCTCTTTCCCACGTCTGTTCTCTCTCTTCCCCCCACATATCTGTTCTCTTTCTTACCCCCATATATCTGTTCTCTCTCTTCCCCCACAAATCTGTTCTCTCTTTTCCCCTCAAAAAATCTGTTCTCTCTCTTCCACCCCCATTTTTGTTCTCCCCCCACACATCTGTTATCTCTCTCCTCCCCACCTGTTCTCTCTCTCCCTCCATATCTGTTCTCCCCCCCACACATCTGTTCTCTCTCTCCTCCCATATCTGTTCTACCCCCACACATCTGTTCTCTCTCTCCTCCCATATCTGTTCTCCCCCCACACATCTGTTCTCTCTCTCCTCCCCATCTGTTCTCTCTCCCCCCATATCTGTTCTCTCTCTCCCCCCATATCTGTTCTCTCTCTCCCCCCATATCTGTTCTCTCTCTCCCCCCATATCTGTTCTCTCTCTCCCCCCATATCTGTTCTCTCTCTCCTCCTAATTTCTGTTTTCTCTCTCTCCCCCCATATCTGTTCTCTCACTCTCCGCCAATCTGTTCTCTCTCCCCCCACACATCTGTTCTCTCTCTCCTCCCCATCTGTTCTCTCTCCCCCCATATCTGTTCTCTCTCTCCCCCCATATCTGTTCTCTCTCTCCCCCCATATCTGTTCTCTCTCTCCTCCTAATTTCTGTTTTCTCTCTCTCCCCCCATATCTGTTCTCTCACTCTCCGCCAATCTGTTCTCTCTCCCCCCATATCTGTTCTCTCACTTCCCTCCAATCTGTTCTCTCTCTCCCCCAATCTGTTCTTTTTTCTCACTCCCAATCTGTTCTCTCTCTCCCCGCAATCTGTTCTTTCTCTCACTCCCAATCTGTTATCTCTCTCCCCCCAATCTGTTCTTTCTCTCACTTCCAATCTGTTCTCTCTCTCTCCCCCCAATCTGTTCTCTCCCCCCAATCTGTTCTCTCTCCCCCCCATATTTCCAATGCCCTGAATCATCACTACATGCAGGGTGCATGAGCAGCACTTACTGAGCTCTGCATGTGTTAACACACACACAGCTCATACTGCGCACTGCTCCAAATGAAGCAGTTGATTCACATGGTGGAAACAGACCTTCACCTCACACCCAATGAGGTCCGCCCCCTCCCAGCATCTTTCAGTGCGGCCGTGCAGAGAGCTGGTGAGGGGAGATTTTTTTACATTTTTATTTAAGTGCACCCCTGTGGTGTTGTGCCTTGTGTGGTCGCACAGGTCGCACACTCCAAAGCCGGCCCTGGTCCTGAGCCCTGCTGTCCTACTGAGCTCTACCTCTGTCCCGAAAAGCTGGACAGAGGTAGAAAGCGCGGCGGGACAGTGGGACATAGCTCCCAAATCGGGATTGTCGCGCGCAAAGCGGGACTGTTGGGAGGTATGCAAAGGTGGCAATGTGACACTTCAGCTACATGCGGGCTGGTGCATCACATTGTAATGGGTAAGATGATAATACAGATGATATAGGTACCTTGTTATGGGAAGTGCCCATTAGTGTCACATTTTGGGTGAGAGAGAAGGTTTAGAAGAGACTGGGTGTGATTTATTTCAAAGTTTAGTTTTTTTTGCCTAGGAAGCATTATGAGGTACAGTCTGTGTGGCCAATACACCACAATACTGGAACTGCTTATGATGTATAATGTTACCAAGGTTCATGACAAACCAACTGGAAGACTGCATTTCCCATGACTCTCAGCCAGTATGTTAAGCATCATGGGAAAGAGAGTACTAACTAATAACTGCTAAAGGTTAGTGACATAAGACACATATGAGACATTTGTTAAAAAGTAACTTTTATTGGTATTGTTAAAACATAATTATAAGAAAAATAATACTGTGAGAAACACAATGTACTGCAAAACTGTATGGCAATGAATCTGAGAAGAATTGTGCTGAGTACACCAAGCTATGAAAAACAAAGTGAAAAATATGTCACTTAATCAATCATCATCAATCACCCATGCCTTCGCAATCGGGTTGAGGTCCGGACTTTTGCAACACCTTGATTCTTTTCTGTTTCAGCCAATCTGTTGTATCTTTGCTGGTGTGCTTGGGATCTGTTGCATGATCCAATTTCGGCCAATTTCGGCCAAGCTCGGACAGATGACCTCACTGTGGAATACAGAGGAGTTCATGGTTAGCTCAATAACTGCAAGGTTCCCAGGTCATGTGGCTCCAAAACAAGCCCAAATCATCACCTCTGCACCACTGTGCTTGACAGTTGGTACAAAGGTGTTTGTGTTGATATGCTGTGTTTGGTTTTCACCAGACATGGCACATACATTATGGCCAGACATTTCCACTTTCATTGGTCTCATTTGTCCAAAGGACATTGTTCCAGAAATCTTGTGGTTTGTTCAGATACAGGTTTCGAAACCCGAGCCATGCTGCTATGTTATTTTTAGTAAAAAGAAGCTTTCTCCCTGCAACCCTTCTAAACTGTTTTTTTTTCCATGTTCAGTCCTTTTCTTATTGTATAGTCAGGAATGTTAACATTTAACATGCTAACTGAGGCCTGTAGAATCTGAGATGTAACTCAAGTTTTTTTTGCAATTTCTCTGAGCATTGCATCTGACCAGGGGATAAATTTGATAGGACACTGGCAATTGTCTTGAATGTTTTCTACTTTTGAATAATCTTTCTCGATGTAGAATGATGGACTTTAAATTGTTAGTAAATGGCCTTAATGGGCAGCAACAATTGCTTCCCTAAGTTTATTAATGATGTCTTTCCTCATTAGCATTGTGTTAACACACCTTAATGCTCCAGACCAGCAAACTGCTAAAACGTTTTTTTATAGTGATCACACTGCTGATCAGGGGCGGGCTGGGCCGGGGGGCAGGGTGGCAATTGCCCCCCAGGCCGCCCTAAGCTTTGGAAAACACGGCCGCTGGGCCAGTGTTTAAAAAAAAAAAAAAAAACGCGCTTGCAGGCAGAGACGGAGGTGAGAAGGGATCGGAAGTCCTGCCACTAACCACCAGGGAAAAAGGTAAGGGGGGGGGGGGGCAAAAAACACTGGCATATTATTGGGCAAATTGGCTGGGGCAAATTACATGGCAAATAAGACTGGCATATTATTGGGCAAATTAGCTGGGGAATATTACATGGCAAATAAGACTGGCATATTATTGGGCAAATTGGCTGGGGAATATTAAATGGCAAATAAGACTGGCATATTATTGGGCAAATTAGCTGGGGCAAATTACATGGCAAATAAGACTGGCATATTATTGGGCAAATTAGCTGGGGAATATTACATGGCAAATAAGACTGGCATATTATTGGGCAAATTGGCTGGGGAATATTAAATGGCAGAATAACACTGGCATATTATTGGACAAATCGTCTGGGGAATATTAAATGGCAGAATAAGACTGGCATATTATTGGGCAAAATGGCTGGGGAATATTAAATGGCAATTAACACTGCCATATTGGGCAAATTAGCAGGGGCATATTAAATTGCAGATAACCTTGGAATATTATTGGGCAAATTTACTGAGTCATATTAAATTGCAGAATAACACTGGCATATTATGGGACAAATTGGCTGGGGAATATTAATGGCAAATAATATTGGAAATGTGTATGTAATGGGGTGATGGAGGCATGTAAATGTGGTAATGGGGCATGTCCTGGTGTGCAACGTGGGTTATGGGTCATGTCGTAGGTGTGCAACGTGGGTAGAGGGGGTGCCCAAATTTTGGGATATTGGGTGTCTAAATCCTGGCATATTGAGGGGCATAATAATGGCATATTGAGGGGGAAATCCTGGCATATTGAGGGGGCATCATCTTGGCATATTGAGGGGAAAATCCTGGCATATTGGGTGTCTAAATCCTGGCATATTGAGGGGCATAATCCTGGCATATTGAGGGGCATAATCCTGGCATATTTAGGGGAAAATCCTGGCATATTGAGGAGGCATCATCTTGGCATATTGAGGAGAAAATCCTGGCATATTGAGGGGCATAATCCTGGCATATTGAGGGGCATAATCCTGGCATACTGAGGGGCATAATCCTGGCATTTTGTAATGGAAAATTCTAGCATATTAAATGGCAAATCCTGGCATATTGTGGGGGAAAATCCTGGCAATATTCGTTATAAAACAAGGAAAAGATGGCCGTGGATGGGGAGGCGATTCGATGGTGCAATGTGCCACTTGACTGGATTTGCCCCCCAGGCCTAAGGCTGCCAGCCCTCCCCTGCTGCTGATGATTAGTTAAGCAAGAGCATTTGATTAGCAGCTCCTGTTTGCAACTTAGCTTAATTCCTCTTTCACAATCAACCAGTGGCAGGATTCAAACCCATGGTTCCTGGCTTGTGACCCCGGCAACTTAGCCATTACACTACTGCCTTATATTTGTCAGCACCAGACTGTGCAGTTGACTACTGTTTATCACATGGTACTGGTCTCATGACCTCGTTTAACACTGAGCTGCTACAGCTGTCCCACCTGCTATATAAATAGGTCATTTGCATATCAGTCTGGCCCTTGGATGGTCATCTGTCTGCTGTTCCAGAGAGTTTATCCATTGTTTCCTGATGTGACCTGGCTTTGTTTTTTTTTTTATTGATTCTGGCTTCCTGACCCAGCTTGTACCTGCACTGACCTCGACTTCCATTCTGACCATTCTTCTGTCTGCTGCACCTGGTGTGGGATTATTCAAGGTTTTCGATGGATCATCAGTAAGACCCATGACTACCGGCATCCTGGAGCTCAACCCCTTCATAAAGGTAGTTGGAGAGCAAAGAATTCAGTCACGGTGCTTAGAGGTTTTCCCGATACCTTTGTGGTTCGATCTCCACTCCAGGGTTCCGGTTCTGCATGCCCAGCATAATAGTTTTTGACGCATCCCTTCTCCATTCTTGCCTTATTTTTATTAAATAATATGTCATGGGTTTTGTTCATCTGAAGTTGTACTAACCTAGTTTTAAGACCTAATCAGGAACAGATAATTGTTATATGTCCTAATATGTAAAACCATAGAATGCCAAGAGGGTGTACTTTCTTTTTCTCATTACTGTATATTTAGAGTCATCCAAAAATATAAATGGTTGAACTATTCATATTAAACCATAAAATGACACCTAAAACAATATACACCTAATATATTTTTTCTCAATAATAAGGGAAATAGATAATTGAAGTCAATGGGGACACAAACTTTTGGCCACTAAAATGCCTCTAAAAAAAGGCCTGGAAAGGGCTAGAGGGCTGGAAAATGAAGTAAATGTGGGTAAGAGTGTCCCCAATCATAGGAATAGGTCAATTGACCTATTCTTATGAATGGGGACTCTATTTCGTTTTATAGAATAGCAATAGCATTACATGTATTACATAAACCGAAAGTCTATAAATATGAATGGGGACAATGTAATCGCTGAACTCCAACCCGAACATGCAGTGAAATGTCCGGGGTCCAAAAACAGTAATGTTCGGTACGAACCCGAACATGTGCTATTGTAGCATTTAACAACTATCCTGTTACATGTCAATCTATCCCTTTTGGTGAGCTTTGACCACTATTAACCTTTGCTGATGCAGTTTCTCTATGTTTAGCATATGAGTCATAGTTTTTTACACTTTAAAAATGAAAGGATTTTATTGTTTTCCCTTTAAAAATGAAAGGATTTTATTGTTTTCCCTTTAAAAATGAAAGGATTTTATTGTTTTCCCTTTAAAAATGAAAGGATTTTATTGTTTTTAGTAATCTGTGGCCTTATAATGTATTCTCATTTCCAAGTACGTTCTGGAGATGTTACTAGTGCCCAAATGCCCATGGGGATAATGCATTCAATCTGTAATGCCCGTGCCTCCACTGCATGGTCCCTGCTGCAGCGCTCTACCCACTAGCTCCATCGTGGTCACCCTGTTCTGCATTTACTTCTTCAAGTGTGCAGAAGCGTGCCCATTCGTCCTCACAAGCTGTAAATCAGTCAGTAGGTTTTAGTGAGCGTGCGCTGCAACGCTCTTTCTATTGTGTCTCCCACGTCGTTATTAAGACCCTTGACCTGGCTTTCCCCTTTATCCCACCCTGCTTGCTGGATCCCTCACCCGGCTTTCCCCTTTATCCCACCCTGCTTGCTGGATCCCTGACCCGGCTCATGCTTTCTCTCTGGCTCTCCGACCCGCCTTGCTGTTTGACCATTGTAAAGTATGCACCTTTGTCCAGTCACCTGCACTCCTGCCCAATCAGACACTTGTGCCCACTATTATTACGGAAGCCTGCCTTTATTGTGGTCCTTCAGTATCTGTGGTGTCTGGCAGGTGTTGTCTTCTTCTACAATTGGGATTCTCAATTGAATTCCGGTACATGTCCCCTCATGTATTAGACAATCTTTCCCGGCCATGGCCATACTACTCTAGGGTTAGCTCCTCCCCTCACTCCCATTGGACAGGACAACATTTTTAGCCTATAAGAGGCCACATGACCATAATACCCCAGTACTTTTCCTGTCCACACTCCCTTGGTTTTTCTCTTTGTGATATTTCATTATCCAAGATTTTTCTTTTTTGACATACCTGGGACTTGTTAGTTCCTTTTCCTGGGATGAGTTCAGCCTCTCTTCTCCCAGAAGCTGCAGTACACGGCGCCTCACCAAGGGCGACCCCCTGCAGAAACCCCCTTATTGACCGGGGGTGCATGCTGCAGTGACCCTGGGGTAGCAGCTGGGAACCTTGCAAAGTCGGATAAATCCTTGTTGGTGCCGTATTTCTGCTGATGGGAACAGGTTCCTGACAGCTGAGGGGCTCTTACAGAGCTGGACAGAGGTGTATTGCATTTTTTGGCGCCTAAACAGTGAGTAGTTCCGGGTCAGGCAGCCTTTGCCAGGATGTGACCTTTGTTTTGGGCTGATTGGGAAAAAAAAATTTTTTCCCTATTTAAAAGTATTTTTTTTTTCTTTCTTTCTCTCCCTCCTATTGAGTCTGGAGCCAATCTGAAGTTGCTTATCCTGCAAGTTATACAGTGCTCTGGTCTCTGCAGATCTTGTGGTTCTCCCTTTTTGTGCAATAGGTAGGTTCAGAATTTTTGGGGAAATCCTTATGTTTCATTTACATTGGATGTCTTGCAATCTTTTTTTTTTGGTGTTTTATCTGGATATTAGTCCCTAACAGGCAACCTTTTTCCAGCTGCTCAGGTTTTATATCATCATGGCCTCACCAGCCAAGAAAAGAAATAGGTCACAATCTAGAGGTACAAGGTATGTCAAACTATTTTTTTTTTCTCTCCCTCTCAATGGATATATATATATTACCTCAATTGGAATCAAAAGAGTCCCTTCTGTCATTATATTATTATGTCAGTTCCCTCAGGTCTCCGAGGAGATCCCCGGTTTCACCTGCGGACAGAAGACCAAGACTGAATAAGTGCAATGCATGTGACGAAGTGGCGGCAGAGGGGAAAAGGCTTTGCATAACCTGCATGACACTGGTAGCTGGCCCGCCAGTAGCTCATCCTGCAGTGGCTAACCCAGCTGATGTGATTTCCATCATCAAACAGGCAGTGGCTGAAGGTATTAAGGAAGCCACTCAGTCTACCAGGCGTTCTAGGCCTAGGAGGAGAGAGGTCTCTGACAGTGAGAGCTCTATGGTGGACTCCTACGAGAAGAGTCAATTTCCTGCCGAATACCCAGAGTCATCAGAGGATGATGAGTTCCCATATTCAGGGGGGTTTGATGAGAGGAAAACCGAAGCTCTTATTGAGGCAGTCAGAAAGACTCTAAGTTTGGAAGAATTCTCTGTTGAAATACCCTCTAGTAGCAAGCACTTTGCTAGTCCCGAAAAGAAAGAAACTGCTTTTCCCCTCCATGAGACCATAAAGACCCTTATTCATGATGAATGGGGTAAGTCTGGAAAACCGGTCAGTTTTCAGGGTAAGTGGTCCAAGCTATACCCATTCAAGAAAGATGACTCTGCCTCTTGGATCTCAGCTCCCAAGGTGGACGCGGCAGTAGTCAGACTGGCCAAGAAGACCACCTTGCCTCTGGACGACTCTGGCTCTTTGAGAGAACCTATGGAGAAGAGGATTGATACTAATCTTTGCAAGGCATACGTGGCAGCAGGAGCCAGTCTGCACCCAGCAGCCGCCTTAAGGAGGATCTAGAAGCTGACATAAAGGATGGAGTGAGTAGATCACGTCTCAGCAGAGCTGTGGAAGAAATTAGTCTTGCTGCCAATTTTTGCTCCGATGCCTCTGTGGACCTTGTATAGCTAGGTCCATGGCCCTGAACATTGCTGGCCGTAGAGCACTTTGGCTCAAGGCATGGGATGCAGACACCGCTTCCAAGAATAGTCTCTGCTCACTACCTTTTCAGGGAGACATGCTTTTTGGACGTCAGCTGGATGAGTGTATCAAGAGAGCCGCAGGAGGCAGTAAAGCCTTATTGCCATGCAACAGGAACACCAGGAGATCCTCTAATGCTGACAGGAGGTCTTTCCGAGACTCGAGGCAATACAGACCGGGAAGACAGACTTTTCGGAGCCATCCATGGAAGGCCGGTCAATACTCCCATAGATGTGGCAGGGGCAGAGGGGCGTCTGCCCACCAGAATAAAAGATTCTGACTGCTTCCAGGCTCAGTCTCCAAGAATAGGTGCAAGACTGCTTCATTTTTCGGAGACTTGGAGCCTCTCCATCAAGGATCGGTGTGTCCACAACGTGGTCTCCCAAGGTTATCGTCTAGAATTTGTGGGGACCCCTCCTTTTGGAAAATTCTTCAGGTCCTCATTTCCAGAAAATGTAAGAAAAAGAAAGGCACTTCTGGAATTCGTAGATTCTCTGTCCCAACAATTGGTGATCTGCCAGGTTCCCAGAGAAGAACAATTTCAGGGATTCTACTCCAGGCTTTTTCTTGCTCCAAAAGGCGAGGATGCATGGAGGCCAATCCTGGATTTGTCCATTCTCAATACCTTTCTGTGTGCCAGACGATTCAGGATGGAATCCTTAGCCTCCATTGTCCAGGCAGTATCTCCCGGCGATTGGCTAATTTCCATCGATCTCAAGGATGCTTATTTCCACATCCCAATCGCCAAAGTATATCAGAGGTTCCTGAGGTTCTGCCTGCACAACAAACACTGGCAGTTCAGGGCTCTTCCATTTGGCCTCAGCTCCGCACCCAGGGTGTTCTCCAAAGTCCTGATTTCCCTGATTGCAGAAATCAGGAAGAAGGGTGTCTTCATTTTCCACTACTTGGACGACATCTTGATACTGGCAAAGACTTACCCATGTTTGATTGCCCATCGAAACATCGCCAGATCAATGTTGGAGGAACATGGTTGGGTTCTGAATTTCCAGAAAAGTCAACTCCAACCCAGTCAACAGATGATTTATCTGTGAGCCTGGTTCGATACAAGTCTGGGGGTTGTCCGTCTATCAGAGGACAGAATATACCGACTGAGAGAGAAGTTAAAAAAAATTCTTCATCTTCGCAAGATCACGGCGAGAGCTTACATGAGCATCCTGGGTTCCCTTTCATCTACCATAGGCCTTACCCGATGGGCTCAATGGCATATCCGAATCCCTCAGAGATCCTTCCTGACCCAGTTCAGGCATCGGAATTTGAGCAAGCCCATTCTTCTTACATCCAAAGTCAAGGAAGCTCTCAGATGGTGGCTCTTAAAGGCAAACCTGACCAAAGGTTTTCCCCTGGGAGAGATAACTTGGTTGGTGGTCACCACGGATGCATGCCAAACAGGATGGGGCGCCCATATGAACCAGATATCCCTTCAGGGGGAATGGCCAGTGTCCCTTTGAGGAGAGTCTTCCAACTACCTGGAACTGAGGGCAGTTTTCGAGGCCTTGCGTCACCTAAAGTCAAGAATCCGACACCATTGGGTGAAGCTACAAGTGGACAACAATGCAGTGGTGGCATACGTAAACCACCAAGGAGGTACTCGCAGCCCAAGGATGATGAGTATCATGTTTCCTCTCATGAAATGGGCTCAAAAACACCTTCTGGGGATATGTGCAATTTATCTTCCAGGTTCAATGAACATCAAGGCGGATTTCCTGAGCAGACACAAGGTCTTTCCGGGAGAATGGTGTTTAGCGGAATGGGCCTTCCAGAGGTTGGTTCACAGATGGGGTCTTCCGGAGATCGACATGATGGCAAACTTCCAGAACAGACAGGTTCAGAAGTTCTTCTCCAGGGAGCATCATCATCTAGCAGAAGGTTGGGATGCCCTCAGCTGTTCCTGGAACTTCCGGATGGGGTATGTGTTTCCCCCAATTCCCCTTATCTTCACCCTCCTGCAGAGAATTCAAAGAGAACGTGTGGTGGTGATTGCAGTGCTCCTGTATTGGCCACGGAGACCCTGGTTCCCATTGTTGTTGAGCCTTTCCATGGAAGACCCTCTTCATCTTCCTGTGAGAGAAGACTTGCTGTCGCAGGGTCCTCTGTTCCATCCTGCTCCTCAGTCCCTTCAACTGATGGCATGGAGACTGAAAGGAGGCGATTACAAGACAAAGGGTTCTCAGATGTGGTGATTTCTACTATGCTTCAGGCAAGGAAAAGGAATACTTCGGCTGCCTATTACCGTATTTGGGACATCTTCTCGGACTGGGCGTCTAACAAAGGCGTTTCACCGGGGTCATTCTCTGCTGTAGATCTCCTGGGTTTTCTGCAAGACGGCCTGGGCAAGGGTCTCAGCCTGAATACTCTGAAAGTTCACATTTCAGCCCTTTCAGCTTTATCTGGTGTGAGATGGGCTTTAGACTCCGATGTATCTCGTTTTATGAAGGCTGTCATGCGGATCAGACCTCCTATCAAATCCTTTTCTCCTCCTTGGGATTTGCCACTTGTCCTGTCAGCATTACAGGGTTCCCCATTTGAACCCATTACTGAGATTCCAGTTATGCTCCTTACGCTTAAAACTTCTCTTCTGGTCGCCTTGACTTCAGGTAGAAGAGTCTCTGAATTGGCAGCTGTCTCATCAGACGAACCTTTCATCTCTTTCCGACAGGATAAGGTGGTTCTGAGAACAGTCCTGGAGTTCAGGCCTAAAGTAGTTTCACCATTTCATATGAACCAAGAGATTATTTTGCCTGCTTTCTTCCCATCTCCTTCTTCTGAGGAGGAAAGATTGTCTCACACCTTGGATGTGGTTCGCTGTTTATCGGTTTACCTCAACAGGACGGGCAGCTGGAGGAGATCCCCTAGGCTTTTTATCATCCCTCAAGAAAAACAAGACGGAGTAGGGGCGCATGTACCGGGAAGAGAAACAAAAAAACAACAATAGTGCAACACAGTTTAAATATAATTGGATGTATAGTAAATCTCTACAGGGGTGCACTCACAAACGGATATTGAAATCAGGCTCATCAGAATATGTAGTCAGTCGGTTTTAATCATTTCCATCTAAAAAACACATTAAAAAGCCATTGCGCAGTGGCTAACACAAACTAGGCAATAAAAACAATAGATACACGTACAAAATATAAAGCACTTAAAGTGCAACTTGCGTGAAAAAAGTCCCGAGAAGTAATACTTCTTTCCTGCTGCCACCAGGATAGGATACTCAGGCTCTTTTCTTTTGAAGAAAATAAACAGCTGGATCCACTTCTCAACGCGTTTCGCCGGCTCTGCTGTCGGCTTCCTCAGGAGATTGATGCTTTGTGTAAACTTGCAAATAAAGTGCTGAAAGACTGTAGCTAAGAAAACGCCTTAAAAAGGCTTCACAGAATACAATAACGTAGAACACCTGTAAAAAACACACAAATTAGGAGAGGGCACTTGTCTATGACGCAAGTGGGGGGAGGAAAAAACCCCACTATGCGTCCAGACTATGCGCGATCACGTGACCCGGACTGGAGAGAAAGAGCCTACCTCCCTAACTAACCTCCCCGTCTATAGCTGTCACTCAGCGTGTAGGCTGACTCCCCGTGACGTGACTTCAAGCGTCTATCCATAACCAACGAGAAGCGTTGGATAGATAGTCCGGGACACGTGACCTCCCGTCCAACACATACTGACTTACATAATACCTGACAGATCTATACACAAACGCCTTGCCTCTAGAGATCTAATCTTATTTAAAAGAAGAAGGAAATCAACCAAAAAATAAGGACAAATGAAATAAAAATGAAAATAAATATAAATATAATTATAAATATAAAAATAAATAAAAATAAAAATAAAAATAAAAATAAAAATAAATATAAAGAAAAAAAAAAAAATAAATAAATAAATATAAAGAAAAAAAAAAAAAAAAAAAAAAAAAAAAAAAAAATATATAAAAATAAAAATGAAAATGATGATAAGAAATAGTGATAATTGGCAAATGGAAAGAGGACAATAATGCAGAGGGAAAAAAGATGTAGGGGGAGAAAAGAATTAAAAAGAAAAAATAATGGAATGAAATAAAATAAAAATAAAAAGAAAAGAAAAAAGGAAAAATAAATAAATAGAGAGAAAGAATAATTAAAAGGAAATAAATAAATGGATGGATCGATAGACAGGAAAGAGGAATGAAGAGATAAAAATGAAAATGAAAGAATAATTGTAATGGAGAGTAAAAATAGTGTATATATATATCTGTAGTGTGAAAGAATTATAGATAATGAAGAAAAAAATAATAATAATAATAAAGGAAAAAATAATAATAATAATAAAAGAAAAAATAAAATAAAAAATATAAAATATATAAAAAATATAAATAAAAATAAATATAAATAATAAAAATAAATATAAAAATAAATATAGATATAAAAATAAAAATAAAAATAAATATAAAAATAAAAATAAAAATAAATATAAAAGAAAAAATAATAATAATAAAGGAAAAAATAAAGGAAAAGATAAAGGAAAAAAAAAAAATAAATAAAGGAAAAAATAATAAGGAAAAAATAAATAAAGGAAAAAAATAATAATAATAATAAAAATAATAATAATAAAAGATACAGTAATGATAATAATAAAATAAAATAAAATAAAATAGAATAAAAATAATAATGATAATAAAATAAAAGAATAAAAAATGGACAGAATGAAGAACTAAGAAATGGGAGAAGTGTATGCAGGATAAAAAATCTATATATATAAAAAACATATTAGTCTACAAAAATTGAGTGGCTCAGCGTGTGGCAGTATCTGTGTACATACTAACACGTCAATAACATAATATACATAAATTTATACAAGTCAGACTATACATTGTATATAATGAGGACTAATAGTCCTATAGAATTACAGTATACCCTATTGACAAACAAGGGTGTTATATTTTAAACATTTAGAGGTAACTGGTATGGACCTATAGTCTTCGATGGTAAGAAGCTGTGAAAAAACATGGAGACATCTGTTAGCATATCAGAGACAAAAACATTAGAGTGGTATGGTAGATTGCCCAGAGAGGGAAGAGATGATTTTATATAGGTCAGTGATCAGTGAAGTCTAGAAATAGCCCAAGGGAAGGTTAAATTTAAATGAAGGACAGAATATCCAATTCAGTGTTTAGTCCACCATTTTTAAAGGTTTTAAATTTAAAGATCCATTCAGTTTCTTTTTTAGATAGTGTTTCTGCATGATTTCCCCCTCGCCAGTGGGGGTCTATTTTATCAATTGCGAACGCTGAAAAGGTGTCTAGTGTGAAAGCTCTACATTGATTGCAGTGAATGGGAATGCTATGTTTCTTACTTTTATTTCTAATGCCCCCTATATGTTCCAATGCTCTTACTTTAAATTTTCTTGTAGTTCTCCCTATGTATTGTGCATTACAGGCACATTGTAGTAAATATATAACATTTTCAGATTCGCAACTGACAAATTTTTTAATATCATACACATGACCTGTATTCGTACAGGTGAACTTTGTTATCTTTTTTGGTTGTTGTTTTAGAAGTTTGCATAGTTTGCATCTCCCACATTTGTGAAAACCATAGTTTGTGCCAAAAAACTGTCTGCTTAATGTAACATGTTTCGGCAAGACACTTGGAGCTAAAATCTGTTTAATGTTTTCTGTTTTTTTGTAAATAATCTGAGGTTTTGTCGGAATGTGGTCTTTTAAGATCTCGTCTTGTTTAATTATATGCCAATGTTTTTCTAAGGTTTTTTTAATTCGATTTGCTCCGCTATTGTATTTCGTCAGGAAGGCAAAAGAGAAATCGTTTTTCATACTCAGGGATTTAGGTTTATCTTTTATTAGTGTTGCTCTCTCCATATTCTGTACATCAAATAAACTTTTGCTCAATAGAGCTTGTGGATAGTTTTTTTCCTGAAATTTTTTAATAAGAGTACTGCTTTGTCCGAGAAATTCTCCATCAGAAGTGCAATTTCTCTTAAGTCTCATCATTTGGCCTTTTGGAATGTTGTTCAGCCAGCTCGGATGGTGACAACTTGAGTAGTCAATATAACCATTGCCATCAGAAGGTTTAAAATAAGTTTTGGTTAATACCTTGTTGTCCTCTATATATAAGGTTAAATCTAAAAAATCTATGGTGTCATCTTGTATGTTAGAGGTAAAGTGGAGGCCGTGCTGATTACTGTTTAGGTGCAACACGAAGTCCTGTAGGGACTCCCTGTTGCCACGCCAGACAATCAGCACGTCATCTATATAGCGGCGCCAGAGTACAAGGCTCTCCCCGAATGGATTATTATTCCAAATGTGGTCTGCTTCCCAGTCTGCCACGAAGATGTTTGCGTAACTCGGGGCGAACCTTGTGCCCATGGCAGTCCCGCATAACTGGAGATAATATTGACCCTCAAACCAGAAATAATTGTGATGAAGTATAAACTCTATACATTTGAGGATAAAGTTGCACTGTTCTGTTGCCATATTTTCATCTTTGGAGAGGGCATTCCTGACTGCTGAGATGCCTTTATCGTGTGCTATCACTGTGTAAAGTGAAGTCACGTCTACTGTGGCCCATAAAAACTCATCCGACCATTGAAAGTCATTCAGAATACTAAGTATCTGTTTTGTATCTCTAATATAAGAGGGAGCCAAGGGTACATATTTCTGGAGAAAATAGTCAACATATTGTGATGTGTTACTGGTAAGTGAGTCGATCCCACTAATAATTGGTCGACCTGGGGGATTTAACGGATTCTTGTGTATTTTTGGAAGAAAATAGAAAACTGCGGTTTTTGGATATTTGTTATTAAGAAACATAAACTCTTTATTGTCGATTATACCTTTTTCCTTTCCCTTTTTTAATAATGAGCATAGACCATCGCTAAAGTTTTTTGTTGGATTATATTTGAGTTTTTTATAAGTTGAATTGTCACTTAGGATTCTATTGGCTTCTGTGATGTAGTAATCTTTACTCATCACTACTGTGGCTCCCCCTTTATCAGCTGCTTTTACCACTAGATGGTGTTTGTCCTGTAAACTTTTAAGAGTTGTGTGTTCCGACTTAGATAAATTAAATTTCTTTCTTTGTTCAGTCTCGATACCTTCAAAATCTTTAAGTAATAAATCAGTGAACACTTTAAGGTGTTCACTTTTTTCACTTTGGGGGTAGAAGCGTGACTTGGGACGCAAGCCTGTATGTACAAAACCATTACCTTCTGAATTTGTGACAATTTCAGAGTCTTTTTTTAAAAAGAATCTTTTTACAGTTAATTTTCTGAGAAATCTTTGCGTATCCATGAATAGGTCAAATGTACTCGGACCTCTCATAGGTGCAAATTTTAGCCCTCTAGATAAAAGTTTGAGTTCCATGGGCTCTAGATTAACCCCCGAGATGTTAATGATTTCTTTAGTTTTAGTGTTATCATCTATTCTGAGTCTGCCTCCCCTTCCTCTCTTTCCTCTAGTTCCCTGTTGCGTCTCTTTCTTTTTAGTGGGGATTGGTAGAGTGCAGAGAACCGGTTGATTTTTTGATGTTTCGGGAAGGGGTCTATTTCCCATATGTTTTCTTTTTGGGATGGCCCCCTCTCTAAAAAAGACCTGTTTTGATTATGGGTTTGAACTGGTTTCTCTTCCTCTCTTTGTGAATATCTGTATTGAGTTGATCTTTCTTCGTCTCTTTGAGGGTATCCATATTGGTTTCTCCCACTTCTTTCTCTTATAGAAGGTCTTGAACTCATAGGGTTCGTGGGCATGGCAAACTTCCTATATTTCTCAGGTGAAAACCTCGAGTGATAGGGGCTATATTGTTTGTATTCTCTATCATTATCTTGGAATCTTCTGTTCCTAAATGGGGGTCTTTCCTGTTGTCTATTATAGTTGGAATTTCTATATGTCTCATATGGGGCTCTATTTTGATAAGTAGAGTCTTTCTTCCAAGTATTTACCCCATCCCTTGTATCTCTTTCGGGTCTTGAGCTCCACTTCCTATTCACACCCTTCAGGTAATCAAATTTGTCCCTTTTTAGTTTTCTGCTTTTATTAGAAGTGATATTTTCTTCTAATCTTTGTAATCTTTCCTTCATATTAGAGCTCTTTCTCTCTAGTATTGATGGTTCTACTTTTTGCGTAATTTCCTCCTCCAATAATCTGGTTTCGCTCTCTATGTTTTCTAGCTGTGTTTGTTGGGCATAATAAGGGCCTACAAGCATCTCCTAAGACCATCTCTAGGTGGCTGGTCTCGGCCATTACTAAGGCTTATGAGTCTAAACAGGTTCCAGTTCCTCTTGGTCTACGAGCCCATTCAACCCGGGCTCTGTCCACTTCCTGGGCAGCTGTTGCACATGTGTCTTCTGATCAGATTTGCAGAGCAGCGACGTGGTCATCTCAGAATACCTTTATCCGGCATTATCTACTGGACGTGAGATCCTCTAGAGAGGCACAATTTGGTTTTGCCTTCTTATCAGCTTCTTGACCTTATATGGTCACTTAATAAATTTCAGCATCATAGTGTGTTCTGTATCCTTCCCCCCCCCCCCCCCCCCCCCGAGTTTTATTGTTTGGGCATTGCGATAGAGTAGTGCCGGGAAAATGGAAAATTGTTTCATACTTACCGATATTTTCCTTTCCCGGTAATGGGCCATGGCAGCACTGGGCACCCTCCCTGGTCGTTGGCTTGTTACGAACTGGGGTATTATGGTCATGTGGCCTCTTATAGGCTAAAAATGTTGTCCTGTCCAATGGGAGTGAGGGGAGGAGCTAACCCTAGAGTAGTGCTGCCATGGCCCATTACCGGGAAAGGAAAATATCGGTAAGTATGAAACAGTTTTCCATTTTGCAAACTATTAGCGTACATACATCTATTATTTTTGTTCTACCAAAGTCATTCTTTAGAATCAGGTGATTTCAATGTTTGTTTTTAGTCACTTTATTTGCATGAGGAACAAACCTACAATCTATAGAAAGAAGGCAGGAGGAATGTGAAACAGGGAATTCCACATTATCTGCCATAGACAAAGTTTTGGTCTTTGGTCACCAGTGTCCTTGAAAATGATTGTGAAGGTCCATGGGACCTAGTTGTCGGTAACAAAATATGACCCAAACAACTATTTTTTATATATTATGTTTCAGGTAGGGTTACCAGTTTAGTTTAATAAACACTGGACAGTGGACACCTATAGAAAATAAGTGACCACAAAAATATCTTGGCTCAAATACATAAAAAGCAATTCAAAATATTAGTATAGGCTCTGTTTTTTATGTGAACCAACAGCCCAAACACCGACATGTCCAGTTCACCTGGCAACCCTAGCCTTATATGCCAACTTCTACCTTATAGTGCTGCTGAAAAGAAAACCTCTGTGTTATGAACAGTAAAACATGCATTGCACTAATATAAATTAGTTCATGTAATTATTCTTAAATATACAATTACCGGTACTTGTTTTTTGTGCTTACTGGGTGTAAGTAATTGATTGTCTCACTGTAATCATAGATCAAGTCTGGGACGCTTGCCGTTTCCCATGATGCTCAACCACCTAACAGACTGGCTGGCCGAGCATCGTGGGATGCCACTTGATTTCTACAGGTAAATTACACTCGTTTAGAGGACGATTCATTGTGACGCCCTCCACAGCCTTGTCTAATTGCCCGTTGTGACCACTAAGACGTGCGGCTGTCAGGAAATGAGCAGCAGGAATGTAGAACTACACACATCACGTTTACAGAACATCGCAATCCTGCTTTTTACAACAGAGACTAGTAATCCCTCATGGCAGTGCGCTCTCTAGCGAAGGCAACCGGGGTTGGTGAGGTGGGGGTCACATCCACAAGCAGCGGTAACTGCTGAGCTCTCCACAATCCTGCATTACCCGGGACAGCCGCTTGCGGGCGTGGAGTCAGGGACCATTAACAGGTACAGTACAGCAGGCTAGCTTTAGCCACGCGCGCGCTATAGAGGCTGTCAAGCCAAAACCGCGCGTTTTGGCTGGTGCGCGAGCCTGTGTTCTGACGCCGGCCGCGCTCGCGGAGAGTTCGGTTGAAAGGGGGCGCGTTTAAATGTTTTTTTTTTTTTTTTCTCTTCTTCTTTGAATTAACTGACAGAACCCGAGTGCGTGTGTGTGAGGAGCTGGCGGCGAGAGCCCAGTGTACGGTCCGCAAAAGCGCATTGATTATATACTATATCGATTGAAAGGAGCCTGTGGTGTTCAGCCCGCTCGAGGAAGAGGTGAGTGCCTGTCACCGGTCAGTAATGCTTTGATTTGTGTCCTACACAGTGCTGAGAGGAGGGGCAGCCGCTGACATGTGCCTTGTGGGTGACAGTTGGAGTACGTCTGCTGGGAACAGCAAGCACTGCAGCCTTAGCCAGTCGGGGTGGGCTACAACCTGTACCCCCGTGTTGCACAGCATGCTATGCTTGCATATAGCTTGCATGTGTTCTGTGTCTAATGCAGACTCTAGTTTTGGCTAACCTTTTGGCACTCCAGTGGCTGTGTAGTATGGCTCCCATGGTGCTGCTCAGTAGGCTGGCTGAAGTCAGTGGTTATTTAGATCACTGGCCTAGTCTGATTTGTGAGTGCCTCTGAATGATATAAGGCAGAAAGTGTGTAATTGTAGACCGATTATACGAAGGCTCACGTATAATCACTATCAACGTGGATGAAAACTATAGTAGAGCTCGTGAACATGTGATCAGTTGACCACTGCCTGCATGTACGCGTGCAGATTCACGAAATGTGTGAGTCTTTCGCATGCATTGATTAGTGCAGCACAACGTGTCAGTGCGATGCCCTATTCCCCATGACCCAGTGCGGTTCGAGGTTTCTGCTGCTGCGGGGAAGCCCTCTCATTCAATGGCCCAGCATAAGGACAAGGGGGGAGGGCTTAGTCGGCTGCCCTCCTCTCTCGCTCCCTCTCTCCCCCCTTTCCAGGAAGGTATTACTGACAGCCGCAGTCACCATGAATAGAAGAGTTGAGGTATCCTGGCTGAGGTCTGACCATAGGTTGGATTTCCCATTCAAAAGCTCTAATGCCTACCATGTTTCACTAGTATTACTCCTCCAGATCAGTTGAAAAAGCAATTTGTGTAAAATGGCAGAATTGGAAACAGATTCCCCCCCCCCCCCCCCCCCCATAGTTTTGCTAGGAAATAATATACATTTCTGTGCCAAAATATTACTTGTAGATATGTATTCTACCAAGTGCACCTCCTGTTGAAATTTCATTGGCAAGCCATTTTTTTTCTTGCACCATGTGTGCGAAAATAAGAGATAAGTGAATCACTTTACCTATCTGTGCTTCTAATAAGAGCATTCTGATAGCACTTTATATATATTTTTTCATTCTGTGCTTTTGTGATGTGTTCAAATTTATTCTGTTTAAAATAATTGCAGTTATTTTGCACCTAGTAACATTTTGTATTTTTCATATTTGCGTGGGATAACAACTATAAATGCTGTTGTACTATTATTTTTTTTCTTGTGGACACCTTGCATAGTTCATATGAGCCTTTGGGATGTCGCCTGCTTCAGTCTGTGTGAAGCCTAGCGCAGCGGCTTTCTGTTTCAAGATGTCTTTTTATTAATAAGCATAAGTGCCAGTAGCTGCTGCCTATTGCAGTTGGAAGAGAGAGGCTGCCGCGATGCCAATGGCTTGGAGGCAATAGGATATCAATGTAATGCATGTTTATTAATTATGTAGCAGCATGTCTTGTCTTAGAAAATGTGCATCTATGTCCCTACTTTTAAGCTGTGCATGTTAAAAGTATGTGATTATGTGTGTTCCAATTCACCTGGTTGTAAAAGTGCAGGTGAATTGTAAGGTGTTTTTTGTTTTTTTTGTTTTTTTTATGTTCGTCCTTTTACTTGGCATTTCACTGGTATTTAATATGGATAAATTGGCCTCTTTCACTTTCAACAAGTATTTACTTGTTGCATAATTTTATTAATTCTGCAAAACCTAGTCTCATGGCATTATCTTAAAATCAATTCCGACTCTTATGTTTTTGTAGTTGGTGTAATTTGAATATAAATTAAGTTTTAGGTCTGTATCAGACAAATCATTTTTTAAAATTTTGATTCTTAAATATACATACACACACGCACATTTTTTCCTATGTTTTAGTTTCTTTTCTTGGACTGTGGTGTATTTTCTCATTCAGTGCAGGTTGGGAAGTAACAATACACCCTTTTTATCACCTTTTTAGAAATGTTTTTTCATACATGAACAATTTATCATGGAAAGAATTATTAAAGCAGTTAAGAATCTTGTACTTTATTTCATGTTTTGCAGTCAAAAAAGCCCTTAGATTTGACATATTCTCCAATCTGACATTCTTAAGAATCTTGTGGGGGTGTTAACCCCTTAGTGACAAGACATTTTCACCTTGACTTTCCCTTGGTGACAATGTCTCTTTTTTTGACATTTCTAGGGTGTTTGTGTTTAGCTGTAATTTTTTTCTTTCTCACATACAGTACCCACATAAATTATATGTTTTTATCGTCATAAGAATGGCTTTCATTAGATACCATTATGTTCATCATATCTTATACTTTACTACAAAAAAATTCATAAAATATGATGAAAAATTTTAAAAAACCCACGTTTTTCTAACTTTGACCTAAAATATAATTTACACAAATAAAATCATTAAAAAAGACCCCGTCTAAATAGTTTCTAAATGTTGTCCTGAGTTCAAAAATATGCATGTTTCCATATTTTTCGGTATTTTTTTGCGAGTTATGGGGCAAAAACCAAAAATAGGGGTTTTTGTTTTTTTCCTATATTGACCTTTTGACCCGAACCCAAAATTTAACCCTAACACTAAATTTAACCCCAACTCTAATCCTTATTATATCCCTTAATATTTTTTAATTTAATTTTAACCCTATCCCTTATGCCAGGGCTTGACAAATCTAATTAGATTTTAGGAGCCAGCCAAAAAATTTAGGAGCCAGACAATCACGCAAGCATACACGCAATTCATAAACACACACGGCTTCTTCACATATATACACACACACACACACCTACTTTACATATACACATATATCCAAACACCTCACACACACCTACTTTACATCTACCCATATATCCAAACACCTCACACACACCTACTTTACATATACGCATATATTCTAACACCTCACACACCTACTTTACATATCCACATATATCCAAACACCTCACACACACCTACTTTACATATACACATATATCCAAACACCTCACACACACCTACTTTACATATATACATATATCCAAACACCTCACACACACCTACTTTACATATACACATATATACAAACACCTCACACACACCTACTTTACATATACACATATATACAAACACCTCACACACACCTACTTTACATATACACATATATACAAACACCTCACACACACCTACTTTACATATACACATATATACAAACACCTCACACACACCTACTTTACATATACACATATATACAAACACCTCACACACACCTACTTTACATATACACATATATACAAACACCTCACACACACCTACTTTACATTATACACATATATCCAAACCCCTCACACACACCTACTTTACATTATACACATATATCCAAACCCCTCACACACACCTACTTTACATTATACACATATATACAAACACCTCACACACACCTACTTTACATATACACATATATCCAAACCCCTCACACACACCTACTTTACATATACACATATATACAAACACCTCACACACACCTACTTTACATTATACACATATATACAAACACACACCCACCTCACAAAGTCTTTTCTTGATGTGTCCCCCCTCCCTGCTGCTTTACCTCATTGCAGGGGAGGGGGACATCCGTGCTGCAGCATGTCCTCACTCATCGGCCTGCTGAGTGCCAGGATGTCACGTGACGACACCCGGCACTCAGACACGCGTTGCGCGAGGGGGCGGAGCTTGCAGTCTGTGCTATACGCACAGACTACCCCCTCGCGCTCCGAAAAAAGAAAAAAACATCGGATGGCAGCGGCAAGGGGACAGGGAGGGTAACTTCACCCAGGCGCCAGGTCTCATTTCCTGGTCGCCATGGCGACCTGGCGCCTGGGGTTTGTCGAGCCCTGCCTTATGCTAAAAATTATTTAATTTTAACCCTATAGGCTAATATAGCTATATAACCTGTTTTTAATTAATTAAATATGTATTTTAAATATTTTCCATTGCAATGCTACTTAACTACCACTAGGGGCAGTCAAGTAGCATATTCAGAGCGACGGAAGTGACGTTACTTTCACTTCCGAAAGCTCAGATCGGCAGAGGGCTTAGCCATATTGACGGAGCAGCATGCTCGTCAATAGGGCTCCCCACGATCGCTCCGTGGGGCGATCGTGGGTGCTCCAAAACAGAAATTTCAGTGCTGGCTATTGCCTCGACATCGAGGCAATAGACCAGCACTGTTAAAGCGGTTTTTGCGATCGTTGATTGCGAAAACCGCTTGATTCACCGCAGGACGTGCCAGGCACGTCCTTTGTCTTTAAGGGAGTTTCTCCCAGGACGTGCCTGTCACGTCCTTTGTCGCGAAGGTGTTAATGTTCTTGTCTTTTACTTTAATGTCAACAATATAGAATGCAAAACTTAATTGTTTTGTTTTTTTTATATAAAAAGTGCATCACTTCTATGCACATTACTTTGTTACTTAAATTATTGTGACTGAAACCTAGTGTCCTTTAAATCCTCTAACTTGGCTTATTGTGTGGGACCCGGTGGAGTCAAACACCTAGCACCTTTGAAGCCTGAGTGCTGATAGACCCCAAATGTTTTACAATAGGACTAGATGACGTAAAGTAGAAAAACAAATGTGTGGCTCTTTGGTATTGCAAATACTAATTTGATAACCCATGCATTTATTAAAAGAATTATCCAGATCTTCAAAGAAATGTGAATATTTTTTATTCTTAACATTGCCCCTCAACCATACTAACAGTCATGGGCTTATAAACTCCAGTGATGATAGGTGAATGTTACTCTTGAAACAGTAAATGGTAACATACAGGGAGTGCAGAATTATTAGGCAAGTTGTATTTTTGAGGATTCATTTTATTATTGAACAACCATGTTCTCAATGAACCCAAAAAACTCATTAATATCAAAGCTGAATATTTTTGGAAGTAGTTTTTAGTTTGTTTTTAGTTTTAGCTATTTTAGGGGGATATCTGTGTGTGCAGGTGACTATTACTGTGCATAATTATTAGGCAACTTAACAAAAAACAAATATATACCCATTTCAATTATTTCTTTTTACCAGTGAAACCAATATAACATCTCAACATTCACAAATATACATTTCTGACATTCAAAAACAAAACAAAAACAAATCAGTGACCAATATAGCCACCTTTCTTTGCAAGGACACTCAAAAGCCTGCCATCCATTGATTCTGTCAGTGTTTTGATCTGTTCACCATCAACATTGCGTGCAGCAGCAACCACAGCCTCCCAGACACTGTTCAGAGAGGTGTACTGTTTTCCCTCCTTGTAAATCTCACATTTGATGATGGACCACAGGTTCTCAATGGGGTTCAGATCAGGTGAACAAGGAGGCCATGTCATTAGATTTTCTTCTTTTATACCCTTTCTTGCCAGCCACGCTGTGGAGTACTTGGACGCGTGTGATAGAGCATTGTCCTGCATGAAAATCATGTTTTTCTTGAAGGATGCAGACTTCTTCCTGTACCACTGCTTGAAGAAGGTGTCTTCCAGGAACTGGCAGTAGGACTGGGAGTTGAGCTTGACTCCATCTTCAACCCGAAAAGGCCCCACAAGCTCATCTTTGATGATACCAGCCCAAACCAGTACTCCACCTCCACCTTGCTGGCGTCTGAGTCGGACTGGAGCTCTCTGCCCTTTACCAATCCAGCCACGGGCCCATCCATCTGGCTCATCAAGACTCACTCTCATTTCATCAGTCCATAAAACCTTAGAAAAATCAGTCTTGAGATATTTCTTGGCCCAGTCTTGACGTTTCAGCTTGTGTGTCTTGTTCAGTGGTGGTCGTCTTTCAGCCTTTCTTACCTTGGCCATGTCTCTGAGTATTGCACACCTTGTGCTTTTGGGCACTCCAGTGATGTTGCAGCTCTGAAATATGGCCAAACTGGTGGCAAGTGGCATCGTGGCAGCTGCACGCTTGACTTTTCTCAGTTCATGGGCAGTTATTTTTGCGCCTTGGTTTTTCCACACGCTTCTTGCGACCCTGTTGACTATTTTGAATGAAACGCTTGATTGTTCGATGATCACGCTTCAGAAGCTTTGCAATTTTAAGAGTGCTGCATCCCTCTGCAAGATATCTCACTATTTTTGACTTTTCTGAGCCTGTCAAGTCCTTCTTTTGACCCATTTTGCCAAAGGAAAGGAAGTTGCCTAATAATTATGCACACCTGATATAGGGTGTTGATGTCATTAGACCACACCCCTTCTCATTACAGAGATGCACATCACCTAATATGCTTAATTGGTAGTAGGCTTTCGAGCCTATACAGCTTGGAGTAAGACAACATGCATAAAGAGGATGATGTGGTCAAAATACTCATTTGCCTAATAATTCTGCACTCCCTGTATATTTTTACGTTATAAGGTTCTATAGCATTTTTAGATGTAATAGAAATCAAATATTATGGGTTTTCTTTTCAAACCCATTTGGACAGTCCTTTTAAATTATGACATAGCTGATGCCATTATATTTGTTGAATTTTAGGATTTACATGTTTTATTACAGAAGCATCCCTTTTCTAGACTGTCAGCCATACTTATTTTACATGCAGGCAAACCCTTAATGTAGACATGAATCAAAAAATAAAAGGTACAAACAACTGTCTGTAAATCAAGTGTAGACATTCTAAATAGCAATGCTTTAGTACCTTATTGAGACCTCTTTCTCTCGCTCTCGCTCTATAAAGGGGTGGAGATGTTTAGAACATCTGTCCCATCTTGTACAGTAAATACATAGCATGCTTTAAGGAAAAAAGTAAGTAACCATGGCACCCTGTCTTGGTATTTGTTATGCCTTGACATACTAAATGGCCAAAATATTGGGACATCTGACCATTACACCAACAGAGACTTTTATGACATTAGATACTAAATACATAGATATGTAGTTGCTCTTCCCTTTGTAGTTATAACAGCTTCTACTCTTCTGTGAAGGCTTTCCACAAGACTTTGGAATGTTTCTTTTGGAATTTGTGCCCATTTATCTAGTGGAGCATTTGTGAGGTCAGGCACTGCTGTTTGGCGAGAAGACATGGCTCACAAACTCTGTTCCAATTCGAAATTTTGAACTCTTCAGTTATGGAATCGGCAGCGCATTGGCGACTTTTATGCACCTCAGCACTTGTTGACCCTGCCCTGTGACTTTACGTAGTCTTCTGTTTGGTGGCTGAGTTGTTGCTGTTCCTAAACACTTCTACTTTCCAATAATACCACTTACGACTGTAGAATATCTAACATGAATGAAATTTCATGAACTGACTTATTTAAAGGCAGCATCCTATCACAGTACCATGCATTAATTCACTGGCCTCTTCAGAACGACCCATTTTTTTATCACAAATGTCAAACAGCTGAATTCAATAAGTGGCGTGTCTCAATACTTTTGGTCATATAGTGTATGTACAGCAGGTTCATTCTTTTCATGTTCTGTGGTGGTATGCTCATTGTGTAGAGTGATTGATTTTATAAATTTCTGATTTTGGCTGGGCTGCTGCTTTTGTGAGCAATGAATGGGTAACTGGATGATATAGCAAAGTTGGTGTTTCTATCATTTCCATTATGCACTGTATCCAAATTCCCCTTATTGCTATATCGAATTCCTAAACACTGTTTATTTTTTAAAAAAAAGTGAATTATACAGAAGTGTAATTACAACTTTTCAAGAAATACCGTATTTGCTCGATTATAAGACGACCCTGATTATAAGACTACCCCCCAAACTTTGTATATTCCTTTAGGAAAAAAATTAAAAGCCTGAATATAAGACTACCCTATAGGAAAAAAGTTCAACTTGTATATATTCACATGTAAATTGCTTTTTTAATAAAAAATTATATAAAAAAAAATGCATTTCTTGTTTTTATTTCCTTTTATGTGCCAATGCTGCCTCTCTCTTTCCCTTGACCCCAACTTTGTCTCTCTCCCCCCCCTTAGTGTTGTGTCTCTCTCCCCCTCTTTGACTCCTCCCTCGCCTCTGTCTCTCCCCCCCCCCCCCTTGTTTCTCTCTGCCCCTCCTCCCCTTGTTACTCTGTGCCTCCCAACCCTTGTTGCTCTGTCCCCCCCTCCCCCTGTCTCTCTGCCCCCTCCCTCCCCTTGTTGCTCTGTCTCTTCCCCCCCTCCCTCCCCTTGTCTGTCTCTTCTCCCATCCCTCCACTTGTCTCTGTCTCTTCCCCCCCCCCCCCCTCCTTTTGTTGCTCTGTCCCCCCTCCCCTCCCCCTGTCTCTCTGCCCCCTCACCTGTAACTCGATCCCTGGTGGCTAGTGGGGGCAGCTGGGGGATGTCATAATAGAGCTGCCCGATTCTCCCTGGTGGCTAGTGGGGCAGCGGAGGATGTCTGCGCAATGAGCGCAGACCTCCCCTGCTGCCGCCCGGCACGACCGCCGGGACTTCTATGACGAAGCCGGAAGTACCCGGCTTCATCATAGAAGTCCCGGCGGTCGTGCCGGGCGGCAGCAGGGGGAGTCTGCGCTCATCGCGCAGACATCCCCTGCTGTTAGAGACGGGGATCCAGGTCCCCTGCAGCTCTGCTGGGCACCTGGATTCCTGTCTTATAATCTGACCTCAATTTGAGGTCAGATTATAAAACAACCTCGATTATAAGACGAGGGGTATTTTTCAGAAATCTTTTTCTGAAAAAAACCTCGTCTTATAATCAAGCAAATACGGTAATGGGGAAAATATTGTGATTATATGGATAGTTATATTAGAATCAAATTATTGAACGTGCAAATTTGAATAAAAACACCATGTAAAAACCTTCCCAATTCAGCTTCACAAGCTCAGAACAATTTTACATTTGTACTGTGTTTTCTTAAAAGGACTCTGATTTGACTGCTGGTGTGCACTGAATGTCTACAAATGCTTGCAATTTGGTAAATAAGATCCACAAACTAGTGTCAATCATGACATCTTAGAATGTAGATGTATTAGCTGTTACTACATGGTCTAATGAGAAAAATGATTGGGACATGGCAATACCAGGGTACTCTTTATACAGGAAAGACATAGTGAACAAAATAAGGAGGGCAGGGTAGCCCTGTATGTAAAATACGGCATACAATCTAACCTGATACAATATAGTGAGGTGAACAGTTTGGTTTATGCTAGAATTTGGTATTCATATGGTAACCCGTGTAGATGTGATAGAGGGACAAGTAAAATAGTTAGATAATCTATTGAATTGAGGAAACGTTAAAATGACATTGCATGGGGGAAGTCATCATCATCTTACTGCTTCAATTAATAATTTTGTTTAGTATTTACAAAAAACACAGGGTTGTAGTTAATAGAGTACATTCAGAGCAAGGTCTATTACCAGCGGAGTGCCTTTTGGGTTCAATATTTGGCCCCATTCCCTTTAATATTTTTATTAGTTATATAGATATAGATAGATAGATAGATAGATATAGATATAGAGATAAATGTCTTAGGAAAGGTCTGCCTCTTTGCTGACAATACAAAGATTTGCAGCAGGGTTGAGGAACCTGAAGGGGCAAGCCAAATGACAAGCGACTTGGACAAACTTGATATTATGGAATAATTGTTTGAGAGGACTTAAAGGCACACTAAACAAAATTTTAGTTGTCCCTAGTATAAGGATAAACTGGTGTGTACTTTTGGAAGTACAAGCCAGTTTATCCTCTGATAGACAGCTGCCATGCTTCCATAGGATCAGCAGGGGGAACCTAGTAAAGGTACAACATGCTGATCCCATGCAAAAACGAGGGTCTCTCTCTGCACTAGCAGAGAGCCGGTTGCTGACCAGAGGGTTGCCTGCTTCCTGTGGAAGCATGGCAGCTGTCTATCGCAGGGTATACTGGCGTGTACTATCAAAAGTACATGCCAGTTTATCCTCATACTAGGGACAACTGACATTTCACTTGTGCTTCTATATTAGAAGCACAAGTGAAAAAAGTTTTGTGGTCATTTTAAAGCTTAGTGAGCTTGTGTGCTTACAATACAATATTATATATGGTGAATGGACCACATTGTCCTTGGCTTGACAAATCCTGGGAGCCATGGCTCCTAACATTGCTTCTGCTGGCTCCTGACTATTTTTGGTTGTTTTACATACAACTCGATGGATGACCCTTTTACCTAGCTCCTAACAAATCAATAGGCTGGCAGGCTTCTAAAGTCTTCAAATAACTTCAGGAGCTGGTAGTGTTTGAAGAGAGTTATGGTTTACCTCTGTTAGACAGTCATTATATTATGTGCTACTGTGATTCTCCAGCTTCTCTATATATCCGATGGCTTCATATATATATATATATATTGTGCTATAGGAAGTAATGCTGAATTCATTAACCCCTTAGTGACATGACTTTTTTGGCTTGTCCGACGCTTGGTGACATGGGCTGTTTTAACATTTCTGAGGTGTATGTGTTTTGCTGTAATTTATTTCTGTCTCATTTAGTGTACCCGCACAAACTATATATCGTTTTTATCGTTATAAGAAGGGCTTTCTTTTTATACCATTGTTTTGATAATAGCATATAATTTGATGTAAAAAAAATAATAAAATATGGCAAAAAAATTGAAAAAATACTTTTTTTATGACTTTTATTTGAAAAATCGTATACTCATGTACAAGAGACAACAAAAAAACACTGCTAAAAAGTTTCTAATATATGTCCAGAGTTCAGAAATAGCCCATGTTTTTATGTTTTTGTGCTTTTTTATTCATGTTACAGGGCCAGACCTATAAGTGGTGCAAAGCTATTTTAAAATCCTATCTTTCAAAATTAGCGATAGTGACATTGTAACACTGATTTCTGTACTAAATCCATGAATGACCCCCAACATGTACATATTTTTGAAAACTAGACAACTCAGGGCATTTAACTTGGGGTATTTTGACACATTTCATGTAGCCATTTTACCACCAATCTATGCCAAAGTTTGCAGCAAAAAAATCAATTTTTAAAATGTTTCACATATATTGCAATTTAGGTAAACATTACCTTAAAATGTGAAGGGGTATTTCCAAATAACAACTCAATATGTGTTCAGCAACATCTCCTGAGTACAGGGATACCACCCATGCATAGGTTTGTTGGTTTGTTTTGGGGCTAAAAGGCCACATTTAGGGGGTGCGCATTTTGGTTTTCCAACTTGGAATTCTGACATGCAGAAAACTTGTGCCCATGTACCATTTGGGACATTTTTGAAGCCAGAAAGTGTATTCTACCCCACAAAACCATATATTTTTTTAAACTAGACACCCTAGGGTATTTCAAATGGTAGTATTTTAACACTTTCCATGCACTAATTATACTACCAGCCTATGTCAATGTTTTGGGTAGAAATCTTTTTTCACATACATTGTACTTTGGGCATTAATTCACAGATCCTGTTATATGTCAGTGCCAAACAACACCTCAATATGTGTTCAGCAACATCTCCTGAGTACAGGGATACCCCCCATGTATAGGTTGGTTAGGATATTTGGGGGTTAAAAGGCCACATTTGAGAGGTGCGCTTTTTGGTTTTCCAACTTTGAATTCTGACGTGCAGAAAACCTGCGCCCATGTCCCATTTGGGACATTTTTGAAGCCAAAAAGTGTATTCTACCCCACAAAACCATATATTTTTGAAAACTAGACACCCTAGGGTATTTCAAATGGTAGTATTTTAACACTTTTCATGCACTAATTCTACCCCCAGCCTATGTCAATGTTATGGATAGTAATTTGTTTTTCACATTCATTGTACATCGGGCATGAATTCACAGATCCTATTATGTGTCAGTGCCAAACAACACCTTAATATGTGTTTAGCAACATCTCCTGAGTACAGGGATACCACCCATGTGTAGGTTAGTTAGATTATTTGGGGGCTAAAAGGCCACGTTTAGGGGGGGGTGCATTTCCAACTTGGAATTTTGACATGTAGTCAGCCTGCGCCCATGTTCCATTTGGGACACTTTTGAAGCCTGTCAAAGTATTTTACCCCATAAAACCATATATTTTGGAAAACTAGACATCCTAGGGTATTTAAAATTGTGGTATTTTAACACTTTCCAAGTGCTAATTCTACCACCAACCTATGTCCCCACACACATTGTAGTTCAGGCAGGAATTTTCAGATTCTGGTATTTGCCACTGCCAACCAACACCTCAATATGTGTTCAGCAACATCTCCTGAGTACAGGGATACCCCCCATGCATAGGTTTGTTGGTTTGTATTGGGTCTAAAATTCCACATTTAGGGGGTGCGCAATTCCAACCTGGAATTTTGACATGTAGTCAGCCTGCGCCCATGTTCCATTTGGAACATTTTTGAAGCCGTCCAATGAATTTTACCCCATCAAACCATATATTTTTGGAAAATAGACATCCTAAGGTATTTCAAATGGTGGTATTTTAATACTGTATAGGTACTAATTCTACCACCAGCCTTTGTAAAAGTTTGTGGTAGTACTTTTTTGGGAGTTTTTTTTCCACATGCATTGTACTTCAGGCATGAATTCACAGATTCTGGTAAATGTCACTGCCAAACAACAACCCAATATGTGTTCAGCAACATCTCCCGAGTACAGGGATAGCACCCATGCATAGGTTTGTTGGTTTGTTTTTGGCTAGAAGGCAACATTTGTGAGATGCGCATCTCAAAATTCCAACTTGGAATTTTGACATGTAGTCAACCTGCGTCCGTGTCCTTTATGGGATATATCTTTGAAGCCAGTCAATGTAATTTACCCCCACCAAACCATATATTTTTTTATCGGTAGACCCCCATCACTACTTGTGGCAAGGGCTCAGCAGCCACCGATACATCGCTAGATGATGTATCAGAAAGCTGAATAGGGTCAAAATCCCTGAGTCCGCGGCCTCAGAATCAGTGCGTAAGCAGTGATCGCGAGCAAAGAAGGGGTTAATAGCTCTTAGAAGAGCCTATCTAGTACTGTAATACATTACAGTACAAAGAAATTAATCCATAAAACATACTGTTGCTGTGCAAGATTACTGCTTACACAGTGATGAATGGCAGGGAAGGGGTTAATACACAGTGAAAGACTTTCATAAAACCTGCCAATTTTATAAAATGTTATTTTATATCACTAATACTGATCTGTCTCTTTCCGTCACAAAAATGTAAGTGAGGAGAGGGAGGCAGATCAATATTTGTGAATATTGATCCGATTAATTTTGATCTGACCAGGGCGAATGGTGAGCTTAATTGAGAAATCACCAAACCACCTTTGCCACTAATTCGCTGTTACTGATCGCTATGCGCTCAGGCAGCTTAAAAAAAAAAATCTCAAATATTTTTTTACTTTACATGTAATCCCCTAGCGGGTATGTGTAAAAAAAAAAAATAAAAATTATGCAGACAGATAAAAATTGCTTTGGCGTCAATATCATTGCGTAAGCAGTGATCGACGGCAAATAAGGGGTTAATAACTCTTAGAAGAGCCTTTTTAGTACTGTAATAAATCACAGTACAAAAAAAATTAACCCCTAAAAAATGCACAAACAGCAAAAATAAATGCGCTGATGTGCACCATCACTGCTTATGCAAGATCAGTGGCAGGGAAGGGGTTAAACGCAGGGAATTGCTTTAATACATTTTTTTTTATTGTTTTATTATTTGTGTTGTGTATTTATTGTTTTTTTTTACTTTTACTTACTTTTATAACTTTGATCTGTCTCTCTCCCTCACTAAAAAAAATGTGAGGAGAGGGAGGCAGATCATAACTGGTCAGATCAATATGGGGTTAATATTGATCTGACCAGTCAGTGGGGATGTTCAGGAGAGCATCCCCACTGCCTGTCAGTGTGCCTGGCAGTCACTGATTGCCTCTGTGAAGAGGCAATCGTGTGACAGCCAGAGAGCACAGGAAGCAGGTACTTCCTGCCTCCTGTGCTCTTGCCCTTAGAAGGGCAGCACCATCTTGGTCACTCAGTGACCAAGATCGTGCATTTTTTTTTTGTGTTTCTGATTGCCTCGACTTGCGAGGCAATCAGAAACACTTTCTGAGCATAGGAAGCGAAAGATTCGCTTCCTATGCTCATTTTTTAAATGCCCGCGTTTTAAAGGCTCTGTGCCTTTAAAACCGGCATTTCGATCGCTCTCCGGAGCGATCGAAATGCCGACGGGCATTTTTTTTAGCATTGTACGATGCTTCCATACGGAAGCATCGTTACAATGCCGCTTGAGCACTGAAAGCGGAAAAACTCCGCTTTCAGTGCTCGTTTTGACACAGGACGGACTAGGTCCGTCCTGTGTCACTAACGCCTCGGCACACAGGACGGACCTAGTCCGTCCTGTGTCGCCAAGGGGTTAAAGAGCAGAAGTTTGTTAGTTTATCAGCTGTAGTATTGAATGTGACTGTGCTTTTGTCAGTATCTGACAACCCTTGTATAGCTGGTTCCAGAGTTTGTGTATTTCTCTGAATCATTATGTAATATGTTGACTGTTTCAGAGTGTTCCTATGCTTGACAGACCTTGTACAGCTCAGTGCTTTGCTCTCTTTTTGGCTTGATTCTCTATTGTTTTTAGCTGTTATTTCAACTATTAAACTTCAGAAACATTTGAACTCATAAGGAGATATAAAAAAATTGGTTTGGACAAGTGCTGGAAAAGTAAAACCTGAAACTTCACAATAACTGCACATCTTTTTTTATGTAAAATGTTGATTTTTTTTTAATGCGACCTGTATCCCTTTTAATGGTGATGTGTGAAACCTAATGTTTTCTTTGCGTTTTGATATTTCAAGAGTTTTAATATTGCGTTTCAAAACCATATTAATAATTGGCACAGACTCTGACTTTACAGTGTTTGAATAACTGCTTTTGATTAAGTGTGTTTAAAATGCACTCCATATAAAACATTTGCCTTTAACAGCAATAAGTGGTTTTCAGAATAGATCTAATTAGGCATTAGACAATGTTATCTAAAAGTAGAAACATTGAAAAGAAAATTCAAAAACAAAAAAATAATCAATGGCAAAACATGAACCAATTAAAAAAAAAAAAAAAAAAAAAAAGTCTTAGACTTTCTACTGTTATGCCAGGGCTTGACAAACTTAACTGAGTTTTAGGAGCCAGCAAAAAAATGTAGGGGCCAAACAACGACACAAACAGACACAAAATCCCCCCCCCACTCCAAAGAAAAAACTAAAAAACTGCTGATCAATCAATATGTCCGCCTTCCCTGCTGCTATATCTCACTGCTGAGAAGGGGGGCGTTTTTCGATGACCGTCGTTGCTTCTATTCCTGCACTCGGGCAGTACAGTGCAGTGTACAAGGGCGTGGAGCAGGAAGTCTGTGCAGCCGATGTACACACTGTTCTCTCGCACACCACTGTTTAAAAAAAAAAAAAATGACCTCAGCGACGACGGCACTATGCAAGGCTAACAATACCCGGCCGCTAGGTTCAATCCACCCCGGGTTTGTCGAGCCCTGTGTTATGCTATACATTTCTTTAGTAACCCCCTGGCAGCAGCAAAAACATGCTGATGGAACCCAGTCCACTCAAATCGTACTACATACTTTATAGATTTCTTCAGTGGTGCTGCTTCATTTTCTTACCACTCTCAATTTTCTGGCAGGCAGCAGATAAGAGGCACACTAGTCTGTTGCAGGTTTTTTTTGGTAGCTTGCAACATTGGTTTATTCCAGGGCTCGACAAACCCCGGGCGCCAGGTCGCCATGGCGACCAGGAAATCAGACCTGGCGCCCGGGTGCTGTTTGTCACAGGGAGCCCTTGATGGCTGCCATCCGTTTTTCTTTTACTTTCTTTTTCAGCGCGAGGGGAGAAAGTCTGTGCGGATCACACAGACTGTAAGCTCCGCCCCCTCGCGCAACACGCTGTAATGCCGAGTGTCACGTGACAACACAGCACAGGAACCGAAAGAAGATCGGGCTCCAGCATAAATGTCCCCCTCCCCTGCAATGAGGTAAGCAGCAGGGAGGGAGGACACTGTAAGAAATATTTTTTTGTTCTTTAAAAAAAAAAAATAAAAAAAACACAAAAATGGTGTGTATATAACTGGCTGTGTATGTATGTGTGAATGTAACTGGCTGTGTGTGTGAATGTAACTGGCTGTGTATGTATGTGTGAATGTAACTGGCTGTGTATGTAACTGGCTGAATGTGGTATGTGTGAATGTAACTGGCTGTGTATGTAACTGGCTGAATGTGGTATGTGTGAATGTAACTGGCTGAATGTGGTATGTGTGAATGTAACTGGCTGAATGTGGTATGTGTGAATGTAACTGGCTGTATGTGGTATGTGTGAATGTAACTGGCTGTGTATGTGGTATGTGTGAATGTAACTGGCTGTGTATGTGGTATGTGTGAATGTAACTGGCTGTGTATGTGGTATGTGTGAATGTAACTGGCTGTGTATGTGGTATGTGTGAATCTAACTGGCTGTGTATGTGGTATGTGTGAATGTAACTGGCTGTGTATGTGGTGTGTGTGAATGTATGAGTGTGTGTGTGTGTGTATGTGGTGTGTGTGAATGTATGAGTGTGTGTGTATGTGGTGTGTGTGAATGTAACTGGCTGTGTATGTGGTGTGTGTGAATGTAACTGGCTGTGTATGTGGTGTGTGTGAATGTAACTGGCTGTGTATGTGGTATGTGTGAATGTAACTGGCTGTGTATGTGGTATGTGTGAATGTAACTGGCTGTGTATGTGGTATGTGTGAATGTAACTGGCTGTGTATGTGGTATGTGTAAATGTAACTGGCTGTGTATGTGGTGTGTGTGAATGTAACTGGCTGTGTATGTGGTGTGTGTGAATGTAACTGGCTGTGTATGTGGTGTGTGTGAATGTAACTGGCTGTGTATGTGGTGTGTGTGAATGTAACTGGCTGTGTATGTGGTGTGTGTGAATGTAATTGGCTGTGTGTGTGTGTGTGTGTGAATGTAACTGGCTGTGTGTGTGTGTGTGTGTGAATGTAACTGGCTGTGTGTGTGTGAATGTAACTGGCTGTGTGTGTGTGAATGTAACTGGCTGTGTGTGTGTGAATGTAACTGGCTGTGTATGTGGTGTGTGTGTGTGAATGTAACTGGCTGTGTATGTGGTGTGTGTGTGTGAATGTAACTGGCTGTGTATGTGGTCTGTGTGTGTGAATGTAACTGGCTGTGTATGTGGTGTGTGTGTGTGAATGTAACTGGCTGTGTATGTGGTCTGTGTGTGTGAATGTAACTGGCTGTGTATGTGGTGTGTGTGTGTGAATGTAACTGGCTGTGTATGTGGTCTGTGTGTGTGAATGTAACTGGCTGTGTATGTGGTCTGTGTGTGTGAATGTAACTGGCTGTGTATGTGGTCTGTGTGTGTGAATGTAACTGGCTGTGTATGTGGTCTGTGTGTGTGAATGTAACTGGCTGTGTATGTGGTCTGTGTGTGAATGTAACTGGCTGTGTATGTGGTCTGTGTATGTGGTCTGTGTGTGTGTGTGTGTGTGTATGTGTGAATGTAACTGGCTGTGTATGTGAGGTGGGTGTATGCCACTGTGTCCGTGCGATTTTGTGATGTGCCGTTGTCTGGCTCCTAGATTTTTTGGCTGGCTCCTAAAACTAAATTAAATTTGTCAAGCCCTGGTTTATTCCACTAATATACACACAGAGCATTGAATTTCCATGCATTAACTTAACTTATGTAGCTGTCTAATAACCAGGGTCACATGTTCCACAGAGTTTTACATTGGAGGACGTGTCCCAGCTGTGTTTTGTTCTTGTGTGTGTATGTATGTATATGAATATATGTATATATATAAATTACAGTTATAATGCGTCCATTGATAATGTCGGGGCTTGCGCATATATTGTCAGTGGGGTTCTTTATTGGTTATCTTGAAATTGTAAATTTACTTTTTAATATTTTGAAATATACTCTTCCAAATTACATGGCATTCTGGAATTTGTGGGTTAGATGAACAGAATACTCTGTGCGTATACCATAAATGGTGATGCTAAAAAATTTTTATCTCCTTGTTTTGAATTTTATTCAGACATCTTTTTCTTGGAGACTATAATATAGTGTTATACACATTTCAGCATTTAACAAATACATGCATATCTATATTAGTACGTTGTGGATAGTGCAATTAAGAATAGGCATTTACATGTATAAAGAATACATAAAAAGACCTATAAATGAACCTATGCATGTGTGCACGTGTGTGTGTGTGTGTGTGTGTGTGTGTGTGTGTGTGTGTGTGTGTGTGTGTATGAGAGGGGGCATCGGGACCCGCTTTAGTTTTTCAAGGTTTCCAGTCAAGTGGTTATGAGCTAGCATGTTCCTGGAGGCAAGAGTCAACCAGTTTAGTTATTTTAGCATTTCACAGTGATGTTTGTTATTTTGCAGTGAAGGACGAACTGACATAGAGAAATGAACAGCTTGTCAAGTTTAACTTAGCTGGTCTATGGCATAGATGCATAAATCCCAATGTCCGCCACTGGCTGCAAGAAAATGCTTAGAGAATCATTAATATTAATCTGTTATGGTAGTTCATTTTCTGTTAACTTATTGTCATTTTGGGCTATTCATGCATGTATAACTTGTAAATTGATGCAAAGTGTGGCTCCAAAAGCTTATTCCATCCATCATTTCTTGAAATCCTGACAACAATTTATTGATGTAAGTTTTAACATCTCTCCTCTAAATTAACAGTGTTATGCCTGACATCTTGCTTAGCCTTTTACACACATTTGGAGTATTTTTCTTAATTTCTTTTTAAGTTTAAGGACTGGCAAACATGCATTGGTTAGCTTATTTTACCTTTCCATGCTCCTAAACAAATGCTGCAGCACTTTACTTGACATGTAGAACACACAGATAAAAATGTTTAGTATACTCATACAATTTCCTCTTTCGACGTGGAAGCTTAAAGGATGTGCTTAATGTTGTCTCTGATCACTTAGTATTGTGATTCTGTGGATCCTGGACTCTGCACTATATCTAGGCTTAGGTGTATTCTGAGATATTCAAGAGCAAAAAAGTTTACTTGCAACCTCGCCAGTGTATATGCATGTTATATTTCCATTTATATAGTAGTATTTATAATGTTGATCTACACGTTTCCCCACCTTTCTTTACTTTTATTAATGCAAAGATACGTTAAGCATGCTAACTACAAAAGAGGACATCTCTGAGATCGTGGAGCGGGCAATACAACCTCTCCGTGTCGAGATTTTACTTATGAGGCATGAAACTAGACAAATCCGGGGTAGTGTGCTTACCCTCGTGGAAGAAATGACACAAAATTATGAAATCGTAGATGTGCTAAATACATACATCCGAGCAAGGGAATATCAAATCTTCTCATTCAACGTGTAGAGGAGTGGAAAAGCAAGAGTCGCAAGAAGAGTTTGGCGATGAAGATCTACTATTGAACAGTTATTCGGCTCTACTGAACAAGTCCCAGGTGAATTCCACTGAAGTAGACAACGTGTTCCTTGCTCTGAATCTCAAAAGTCCAAAAGATTGCCTACCTCAGGATCTGGTGTGCAACTCGAAACTGTCCAGCTGACAGTCAGCCACTTTTCAAAGAATATTGCAACATGCCACCGATTTTTAAATGATACAATTCTCTACATATCCTCTCACCCAAAAGACTTGCCCTCCTTTTTTATGAGCTGTTTTGGCCTGCCTAACGTTCAGGTGCTGCAGTGGCAGAAACCTACCTCATTCCTGGAACCCCTCTGCGAAACTCATTCAGGGTCGACCCATGCTGATTAGCTTGGCCATACTGTTGGCTACTAACTCTTCAAGAAGTGAACAAGACTCTTTAGACAGCTGCCATCTGCACGCTCTCCAGAGCGGTAACATTGTGATCTTCCACCCTTAACCACGACTATATATTAGATTTAACTTATCTGCAGAGATCCTATTGGACTCGTCCACGGTGGAAACAGAGCAGGAACAACAACTCCTACTTATATCCTTCTCAGTTGTATAGGCAAAACAAATCAAGCCTGGTTAAAAAAAAATCCCCTCCTTTATGTGTTCGTCTCCGCATCCCATCACGATTGACATAGATCACCACCTCGACCGATATGTGTCCTAGCAGAGATATAACCCATAGCTACCCAAGGCCAGTAGCACCTCTGCCCTTTGTAGGAAATCACCTCCTTAGTTCCACCTGGCAAGTCTTTCTGGACTTCTAGCAGACACGACTGCTAGAAGTTAGGTACAGAAAGTAAGAACACAAATATGACATCAACTAGGGGGGAGGCACCTGGAACTAATAAAAACTAAGCCTCAAACAATAGAAAACCTAACTTAAAACAGGTAACTAAATACAGTACAACTTTACATAAAATAAACATGCCATCTTTAGATCCAGACTACAAGTGACAATAGATGGCTCACAGGACAGTAAACACTTAGTGTTGAAATGTGTACTTATCCAATCAATAAAATTATAATAACATTTCTTAACCTGGGGGAAACAATGAATAGAGCAAAGGCTTGGATCCCAAGGTATACATCCTGGCTGACATCCTGAGTGAGCCTGTGTGTGAGTCCAGCTGCATTGAAGCAGGGTGTCACGTATGCACCCCCAAACATATCATATCCAAAGACGGGGTTCATAGTCCACAGGAAGGTGTTTGGCCCTCAGGGCCCTCCAAGAACCCTAGTCATGCAGACTGTCATGGTTCACTCCGTGACAATTATCAAATGTTCACCGCAGGAAGATCCCTATTAGCCCAAGGTGACCAAATTTGTCTAACTTGTTCAATGGCCCTAAACAACTGTTTAGCTATGGTTAATTTGATTGCCATGAAGACCTTGACTGCCAAACACTTCTTAAACAGATACTTAAACTGTGTGTACTCTTTGTAACAGCCTTCCTCCAATTTTCCACTGAAAATGATTACCTGTAATACTCTTCCCATTTAATCAAGACCCAGATTAAGTACTTATCTATACTATCCATTATTTTTTTAAACTCTAGAGGCAAGTTTTGTGTAACGATTGTTCAAATATACTGTATTTTAGTTATGAATAAGATTTCTTATTCTTATATAGCTTCATAATTCGCCTATGGTGAGGCCATAGGTGTTTTTTTTTTTTTTAATATTTTTAATTTACGATAACAAGACAGGTAAAATGGCAAGATAAGTGTTGACACGATACTAAGGTGCTAAATCTTAGCTTTAGTAAAATTAAGTAAAAAAAAAATAAAATAAAATTGAACATGTATACAAAGAAATCATGTTATTTATAAGAATAATTAAGAGGGACAAGGATAGAGGTGAAGGGGTTAGGGAATAGTGTGTAGGTAGTGAAATGCGAGGTTACCTCTGTGAGTGGTAGGAAAATGTGGAGAGGAATCTTAGGATTGGAAGAGCATGGATAGATAGATGTAGCTCTAGATATAAGATGTATAGATATAGCTATAAGATATAGCTGTAATATAGATATATATTCTAGGTTGTTTTTTTTTGTTCTATTTGGATGTATATATACTTTTTTTTTTTTTTTTTTTTTTGACAGTCGCTACGTTAACTAATGACATTTATTTACATTTTCTATCAGTATTCATATCTGCTTTTTTTTTTTTTTCTATACATTTTGGTTTTTCATTCATATGCTCTTTAGGAAAGAGCATATAAGCAGTCCATTGTTTGCATCCTAGATCTCACCTGAGCCAGCAGTTCTCATCCCCCATTTTGTATCAATATATCTTTTATAGCACACCAGATTCACACCTAGTCATGACCCGCATAAACAAAAGCCTCTTCCCAGTGATTGAGTTATGTCAATTTTCCAAAGATTGACATAACTGGGGGTCAATCTGGTGCCTGTGGCAGTTCCTTGTTGAACATTAAAAGAATCCTTAAACCAAAAATTATTGTTCCTCAGGATCCAGTCAATCACTTTGTAGTATAGACCTGAATTCCCTAAACAATATTGAGTAGAAGTTAAACCGAATTTATTTGGAAAATTAGTGTCTAAGGAACTTCACATGTAACTAAAATATAATTGCTTTTCCATTATATTGTTTTCAACACATTTAGGACATCCATAGTCTTTATAATAAATCACACCTGCAACTCGTAATTTGTCCTAAAGAGACCATTGCTATACATAGTGTCTCTCAAATAAGCCTTAGTATTTAATACCAAAGGCTGTAGAAAAAGCATGTCAAACTTAAAGGCTAACATGGACCAAATAAACAAGGTTGAAGTTTATGGGGCCTGCAAAAAAACAAAAACTTACATTTTCATAGAAACGCAGGGTTATTTCAAATTATGTCACACATGGGACCCCCCCATAGTATGTTATCTGCCCCCACAGAACATGCCATAGCATCAATTTTCCATTAAAATATTTCCAGATGCCCATTAATATGCCAAAAGCAATTTGCCCTTTAATATGCCAGTGTTTTTTCTAATAACTCCTTAGTGACATGACCTATTGACCTTGTCTTTCCTTTGGTGACATGGGCTGTTTTGACATTTCTGGAGTGCTGTAATTTTCTTCTTTCTCACATACTCTTCAAATAATTTTTTATTACGTTTATAAAGACATAAGTTACAGAAATGATTTAAAAAATGTGGAATATAGATTACAATATGGGGGAAATAACAACAATAACAAGATATACATCCATAATACTTAAGTGAAAAGATAATAAATATATATATATATATATATATATATATATATTTTTTTTTTTTTTTTACATAAAATACAAAAACTAATATAAGTATATGTACAGAAGATAGTATTTTATTGCATTTTCATATACCGTATTTATCGGCGTATAACGCACTTTTTCTCCCTGAAAATAGGGGGAAAATAGTGTGTGCGTGTTATACGCCGAAAAAAAAAAAATCTAAAACTTACCTATTTGCTGCTCTGTCCCCCGGTGCTCTGAAGCCGCGTGGCTGTGAGGGAAGCGTTGTGCGCTCCCCTCCAGCCGCGCGGTCAATAAAGTTGTGTTTTTTTTTTAAAACGAACTTTATTGACCGCGCGGCTGAAGGGAAGCTCACAACGCTTCCCTCACAGCCACGCAGCTTCAGAGCACCGGGGGACAGAGCAGCAAAGAGGTAAGTACTGGGGTCTGGGAAAGGGGGGGGAGGAGGGTGGCATAACGAGCATACTAAGGGGCAATATCCTGGCATATTGGGGGCAATATCCTGGCATATTGGGGGCAAAATCCTGGCATATTGGGGGCAATATCCTGGCATATTGGGGGCAATATCCTGGCATATTGGGGGCAATATCCTGGCATATTGGGGGCAATATCCTGGCATATTGGGGGCAATATCCTGGCATATTGGGGGCAATATCCTGGCATATTGGGGGCAATATCCTGGCATATTAAATGGCATATTGGGGCAATATCTGGCATATTAAAATGGCATATTGGGGGCAATATCTGGCATATTAAAATGGCATATTGGGGGCAATATCTGGCATATTAAAATGGCATATTGGGGGCAATATCTGGCATATTAAAATGGCATATTGGGGGCAATATCTGGCATATTAAAATGGCATATTGGGGGCAATATCTGGCATATTAAAATGGCATATTGGGGGCAATATCTGGCATATTAAAATGGCATATTGGGGGCAATATCTGGCATATTAAAATGGCATATTGGGGGCAATATCTGGCATATTAAAATGGCATATTGGGGGCAATATCCTGCATATTAAATGGCATATTGGGGGCAATATCCTGCATATTAAAATGGCATATTGGGGGCAATATCCTGCATATTAAAATGGCATATTGGGGGCAATATCCTGCATATTAAAATGGCATATTGGGGGCAATATCCTGCATATTAAAATGGCATATTGGGGGCAATATCCTGCATATTAAAATGGCATATTGGGGGCAATATCCTGCATATTAAAATGGCATATTGGGGGCAATATCCTGCATATTAAATGGCATATTAGGGGCAATATCCTGCATATTGGGGGCAATATCCTGCATATTAAATGGCATATTGGGGGCAATATCTGGCATATTAAAATGGCATATTGGGGGCAATATCCTGCATATTAAAATGGCATATTGGGGGCAATATCCTGGCATATTAAAATGGCATATTGGGCTTCAAAGTTCTTAATTTAAGTTCTTAAGTTTTTTTCCCTGAAATTTCCTTCTTAAAATTAGGTGCGTGTTATACGCCGATAAATACGGTATTTCTATTATTTTTTAATAATAATATGGACCCCACTTGTCCACAATGCCTCCGACATTTGTTTGAATTTAATAATCTGAATTTGTGTAATTTTGAGGGAGTTAGGTACCATCTGAATAATACTTTATAATGGGATTCATAATGAGAGAGGCACTTTGTAGTACCCTTCAGTGATAAAATAGAACCATCCAGATCAAAGGCCAGGCCCAAGTCCCGCTCCCAATGTAGCATGAAGTCTCATTTTTCATTGTTGTTTTCAAAAGTAGGGTAAAAAATATATATGGTATGTTTCCTTCCCGGATTTGAATTTGTTTTTTTTTTTTTCTTCAGGTGAGAATAACATTGATCTCTTATTCAGATCCAGGTTGGAAACCTCAAATTTTAAACTAAGCCAATCCAATTTTTCGTGAATTGGGGTGTCCGAATTATCTAAATTATTACTTTCTTTTAATTGGTTAAAGGGTATGAATGTTATTATTTTTTTTTTTTATAAGATTATCAATATGTTTAATTAAATGAGAGCCCAAAATGCAAAATTGGGTATATCTTTGGTTAAAATTGAGGGAGTTGCTCTTGATGAATTTATGTTTTTGGACTGATCAATTTGAAAATTTAAATTCCATGCTTTTAATAGTTGTTTTTGTGGTTGAAAATAATGAATATGGTTTTGGTTTCAAATTTTGTGATAATCCATAGAATTTCTCTATTTTACATTTTTGTTGATTCCATTTCCAGCTTTTGGGGTTTGTTAGTCCAAATTTTAAGTGCCGTTGCTGCATTTGTTGCATGGTAGTAATGGATAAAATCCGGTAGGCCTAATTCTGCCCCAGCTCTGGTCTTTTGTAAAATTGCCAATTTGATGCTACTCTGTTTATAATTCCAAATAAATTGTAAGTATCAAATGTATTAATTTGAAAAATGATATGGGAGTTTTGACAGGGATGGCTCTAATGAAATATAGTATTTTTGGGAGGACATTCATCTTAATACAGTTAATTTTGCCTAACCAAGAGATTTCGAGATCACACCAATTTTCTGTCTTCTCTAATTTTTGGTCAAATTTTTGTCAATTTGCAATCATGCATCCTTGATAGTCTTCAATATTCAATACAAGAATATATAATACAAGATGTTGAGTAAAATGTGTAATCACTTTAATTTTCGTGCTCGATTCTCCGACAGTCGAACAGGCCATGAGAAAACATGTGTTTCGGACATTAACTTGCCAATTTTTCATTTTTGTAATCCTTATTTTGGTATTTATTTTCTCTAATTATGTCCAGCTCGCAATCCAACATGAAATTTGTGTCACCTCCAATTATAACTTTACTGGTGGAATTTTTTTAAAACACGAGTAATTCATTTTTTAAGGAGTTGAAATTTACCAGAATTAGGGAAGTACACATTTGCAAGTACATATTCTCTATTCCATTAATTTTGCCTCCCCTTATTATAAATCTGCCCTATATCTATCTGTTTTTACTCAATCATTGTTGCATGCCACATTTTTATGGAAAAAGACAGACTTCCGGGGGACTTCAATATGAACGTGGAATGGAATTGTGTGGTGTAATTTTTAGCATGTTTTTTGGGACCTTGTCCCTTTTAAAGTGTGTCTCTTGTAAGAAAAGGACATCAGAACGACATTTTCTTGTGTTTTTATACAGGGCTTGACAAACCCCGGGCGCCAAATTAAGCCAGGTGCTGTTACCCTCATGGTCCCCTTGCCTCTGTCATTTGTTTGTTGTTTTTTGCAGCTGGGGGGGGGGGTCTGTGCGGACTGCACAGACAGCAAGCTCTGCCCCCTCGCACAACACGTGTGTGAGTGCGGGGTGTCGTCACTTGACAACCCAGCACTCAGCTGAAAGAGCAATGAAGATCGGCTGCAGCACGAATGTTCCCCCTCCAATGCAATGAGGTAAAGCAGCAGGGAGGGGAAACATTCGTGCTGCAGCCAATCTTCCTTGCTCTTTCAGCTGAGTGCTGGGTTGTAAGGTGTTGACACCCAGCACACGTTAAGAAAGTAAAAAGAAATGGTATATGTGTGAATGTGAAGTCGGTGGGTGTGTGTATGTGAAGTGGGTGGGGGGGTGTTTATGAATTGCGTGTATGTTTACGTGATTGTCTGGCTCCTAAAAAAATTTGCTGGCTCCTAAAATCAAATTAAATTTGTCAAGCCCTTTATATATTATTCTGTGTTTGTGTGGTGTTACATTATATCAGGGCTTGACAAATTTATCTGAGTTTTAGGAGCCAGCTAAAAAATCTAGGAGCCAGACAACGGCACATAAACACTAACACACGCAGTCACATAGTCTGTCACATATACATACAGAATAAAGGATCCTTTATTCTGATTTGGAGGACTAGGGTGAAAGTCCTCTCCGTGCACCCTACACTTCTGAACGCAAAACACCCCCCCACCCAAACATCCAGTCACACATACATACACACAAACACATCCAGTCAGACACATACATACTCACAAACACATCCAGTCAGACACATATATACATACACACAAACACATCCAGTCAGACACATACATACACACACAGACACATACATACACACAAACACATCCAGTCCGACACATACATACACACACACACACACACATCCAGTCAGACACATACATACACACAAACACATCCAGTCAGACACATACATACACACACACATCCAGTCACACATACATACACACAAACGCATCCAGTCAGACACATACATACACACAAACGCATCCAGTCAGACACATACATACACACAAAACGCATCCAGTCACACACATATATACACACACAAAACGCATCCAGTCACACACATATATACACACACAAAACGCATCCAGTCACACACATATATACACACACAAAACGCATCCAGTCACACACATATATACACACACAAAACGCATCCAGTCACACACATATATACACACACAAAACGCATCCAGTCACACACATATATATATATACACACACAAAACGCATCCAGTCACACACATATATACACACACAAAACGCATCCAGTCACACACATATATACACACACAAAACGCATCCAGTCACACACATATATACACACACAAAACGCATCCAGGCACACACATATACACACACACAAACACATCCAGGCACACACATACACAAACACATCCAGTCACACACACACACACATACACAAACACATCCAGTCACACACACACACACATACACAAACACATCCAGTCACACACACATACACAAACACATCCAGTCACACACACATACACAAACACATCCAGTCACACACACACACACATATACACAAACACATCCAGTCACACACACACACATATACACAAACACATCCAGTCACACACACACACATATACACAAACACATCCAGTCACACACACACACATATACACAAACACATCCAGGCACGCACACACACACATATACACAAACACATCCAGTCACACACACACACACATATACACAAACACATCCAGTCACACACACACACACATATACACAAACACATCCAGTCACACACACACACACATATACACAAACACATCCAGTCACACACATATACACAAACACATCCAGGCACGCACACACACATATACACAAACACATCCAGTCACACACATATACACAAACACATCCAGGCACGCACACACACACATATACACAAACACATCCAGTCACACACACACACATATACACAAACACATCCAGTCACACACACACACACATACACAAACACATCCAGTCACACACACATACACAAACACATCCAGTCACACACACATACACAAACACATCCAGTCACACACACACACACATATACACAAACACATCCAGTCACACACACACACATATACACAAACACATCCAGTCACACACACACACATATACACAAACACATCCAGTCACACACACACACATATACACAAACACATCCAGGCACGCACACACACACATATACACAAACACATCCAGTCACACACACACACACATATACACAAACACATCCAGTCACACACACACACACATATACACAAACACATCCAGTCACACACACACACATATACACAAACACATCCAGTCACACACATATACACAAACACATCCAGGCACGCACACACACATATACACAAACACATCCAGTCACACACATATACACAAACACATCCAGGCACGCACACACACACATATACACAAACACATCCAGTCACACACACACACATATACACAAACACATCCAGTCACACACATATACACAAACACATCCAGTCACACACATATACACAAACACATCCAGTCACACACATATACACAAACACATCCAGGCACGCACACACACACATATACACAAACACATCCAGGCACGCACGCACACACACACACACACACACACACACATATACACAAACACATCCAGGCACGCACGCACACACACACACACACATATACACAAACACATCCAGGCACGCACACACACACATATACACAAACACATCCAGGCACGCACGCACACACACACACACACATATACACAAACACATCCAGGCACGCACACACACACATATACACAAACACATCCAGGCACGCACACACACACATATACACAAACACATCCAGGCACGCACACACACACATATACACAAACACATCCAGTCACACACATATACACAAACACATCCAGTCACACACATATACACAAACACATCCAGGCACGCACATATACACAAACACATCCAGGCACGCACACACACACATATACACAAACACATCCAGGCACGCACGCACACACACACACACACACACACACATATACACAAACACATCCAGGCACGCACGCACACACACACACACACACACATATACACAAACACATCCAGGCACGCACACACACACATATACACAAACACATCCAGGCACGCACGCACACACACACACACACATATACACAAACACATCCAGGCACGCACACACACACATATATACACAAACACATCCAGGCACGCACACACACACATATACACAAACACATCCAGGCACGCACACACACACATATACACAAACACATCCAGGCACGCACACACACACATATACACAAACACATCCAGGCACGCACACATCCAGGCACACACACAAACACATCCACGCGGACATACACAAGACAGCAGGTTTTTTTTTTTTTTGGTTGTTGTTTTTTTTAAAAGAAAAAAAAAAAAAAGTTCACCTATCAGTGTCCCCCCTCCCTGCGATTACACCTCAATGCAGAGAGGGGGGGCGCGGTTTCCATTGCAGCCCAGTGGCTCAGAGCAGCTTCCCTGCTATGCTCCCCAGTACTGGATCAGCGCTAGAACGCGGTGCGCGAGGGGGCGGAGCAGGAGGACTGTGCAGCCGGTGCACTCACTCTGCTCCCTCGCACACCGCTGCTGGAATATAAAAAAAAAAAAAACCCGATCCCATTGCTGAGGACACCTCGCGGGGCTCACGATACCTGGGCGCCAGGTCTGATTTTCAGTACCATTTTTCCTTCTTTTAAATGGAAAGAAAGTAAAATCAGAAGAGGCTTTAAACACACCAGACAAATCAAATGTCGCTATTTTTTTGTACACACAAAATCTTAAGCAATTGTCCCCCAGTCGACCAAGACATTACGAAAAATAAATTGACCCCTTAGTGACAAGACATGTTTACCTTGACTTTCCATTGGTGACAATGGCTGTTTTGACATTTCTGGGGTGTTTGTGTTTAGCTGTAATTTTCTTCTTTCTCACATACTGTACCCACACAAATGTAAATGGTTTTTTTGTTGTCATAAGAAGGGCTTTAATTAGATACCATTGTGTTCGTCATATCTTATAATATACTACAAAAATATAATAAAATATGGAGAAAAAAACAAACACTTTATAACTTTGATCTAAAAAATAATTTACACAAATACAATTGAATGTGTATTAAAAAAAAAAATAACAGCCAGCCTCATGCCCCGAACTGCATGTCCTGGGCGTCAGATGATAGGAATTGCACATCCTCGAAAAGTATTCTTATAGAATTCTTCAATTAAGATTCTAGAGGGAAATTTATAAAATCACCAATGATATAAAAGAGAAAAGCAACGTACACAAACAAATGTGCTTTCACCCACCGTGTAGTTAGACCATATTATAGACCTCGACTTTGGACAATTCTCATTAAAATATATTCAAAATATGTACAATGCATATTGAGATAAAGTTTCTTTAAAAATCATTTTTAACTGATAGTTTGTAAGTGGTGTTTCAACCATATTTACCGTATTTGCTCGATTATAAGACGACCCTGATTATAAGACGACCCCCCCAAAATTTGGATATTCCTTTAGGAAAAAACTAAAAGCCTGAATATAAGACTACCCTATAGGAAAAAAGTTCAACTTGTATATATTCACATGTAAATTGCTTTTTTAATAAAAAATTATATAAAAAAATGCATTTCTTGTTTTTATTTCCTTTTATGTGCCAATGCTGCCTCTCTTTCCCTTGCCCCCAGCTTCGTCTCTCTCCCCCCCATTGTGTTGTCTATCTCTCCCCCTCCCTTTGACTCGCCTCTGTCTCTGCCCTCTCCCCTTGTTGCTCTGTTCCCCCCCCTCCCCCTGTCTCTCCCCCCCCCCTCCCCCTGTCTCTTCCCCCCCCCTCCCTCCCCTTGTTGCTCTGTTCCCCCCTCCCTCCCCTTGTTGCTCTGTCTCTGCCCCACTCCCTCCCTTGTTGCTCTGTCCCTCCCCCTCACCTTTAACTCGATCCCTGGTGGCTAGTGGGGGCAGCCGGGGGATGTCTGCACGATACGTGCAGACATCCTCCATGCTGCCCGACACGGCAGTCTATTATGACGGACAGCTGACCTCCCGGCTTCATCATAGAAGTACAGGCGGTCGTGCCGGGCGGCAGCAGGGGCAGTCTGCGCTCATCGCGCAGACATCCCCCGGCTGTTAGAGAGGGGGATCCAGGTCCCCTGCAGCTCTGCTGGGGACCTGGATCCCAGTCTTATAGTCTGACCTCAATTTGAGGTCAGATTATAAGACTACCTCGATTATAAGATTTTTTTTTTCCTGAAAAAAAACGTCTTATAATCGAGCAAATACGGTACTTGTAGTCAATGAACTCCTCCCACAGTTTTGGCTGAAGTAAATTTGATCTAAAATATTATTAATAACTCAAATAATTAGAGATGTGCAATCAGAATTCTTGTTGTAGGAGTTCATAGTCAGGGTACATAAACACTGGCAAGCAGGATGTATTAAAATCAGTTTGGTTTTTAAAGTCTGATTTAAAATCAGATTTATTTTAAAGAAATGTTTTTGGAGGAATAAAATCCATCTAAAAATAGTTTTCTCTTTAACCCTTTAAGGACCAGGGATTTTCCTGGGCCAAGGACCAGAGCGTTTTTCAATTTTTAATACGCGGTTTTTGAAACATAATTTTCCTCTCTCTCATTTAACGTACAAAGACAAGTTATATGTTGTTTTTTTATAGGACAGTTAGAGCTTTCTTTTGATACCCTATACATAAAAATGATTTACATTTTAGTATTAAAAAATTAATATAAAAGAAGAAATTTTTGAGGAAAAAAAAGTTTTTCCCCATTATTTTCCCAGTAATAACCTACATAACTAGTGCAACACTAACCCACTTATCCCCCCTAATTAACTAACTAATAAAAAAGAAAAATATTGGTTCCCAAACCCCCCATAACAAAAAAGACAGAAAAAAACTCTGAAGAGTGCGATGTCAGATCAGTAAAAATCATGCAACAGGCATGCAGGGGTTAAATTTTATTAAATAAATATATTAAAATTACCTTTATTAAAAAAAACTTTATAAATTGTAAAAATAAAAAAATCTGTTAAAAAAAAAAAAAACTAAATGAGGGCCATAAAGTGGAAGGAAACTGATCACAGTTAAAAACTGATCAGCAATGAAAGGGTTAATTTTTTTAAATTTTTTTTTTTTACCTTTGTATTTAATTAATTTATTTTTACTTACAGGTCACTCTCTGTGCTTCACTATAAGATTGTGAAGCACAGAGAGTGAATTAGAGGCAAAGTCAGTGTGTGAACACATTGACTTTGCATCTAATTTGCATGTTATCGCGGTGATGACTAAATCACCGCGATCACATGCCCGGAAACTGACCGATCGGGTCCAGGAGCTTTGCCTCGGGTGCGAGGCTTAGTCCTGGACCCGTTGCAGACTAGCTGGCGGTGCCCACGGAGCGCACCGCCGGCTAGACTGCATGACGAGTTAACTCGTCATAAGGTCGCTAACGCGGCGGCTCTTATGACGAGTTAACTCGTCATAAGGACGGGAAGGGGTTAAGATACATCATAGTTCAAAAGTTATTCACCATGAAATATCGCTTGGTTATGTAACATGAGGCTGTACGTTTATGCAATATTTTTGCTAAACGAATTAAATTGCTCCAAGGTGTGAGAACCTTCACTTTTTTTTACATAAAAAATTGTACAAAATTAACAAAGGTCAGGAAATTTCGGTGCTGGCTATTGCCTCGACATCGAGGCAATAGACCAGCACTGTTAAAGCGGTTTTCGCGATCGTTGATCGCGAAAACCGCTTCATTCACTGCAGGACGTGCCAGGCACGTCCTTTGTCGTCAAGGGGTTAAAATCTATCCAACAAGCCGTTTTTCTGAGATTCGACATAAAAGCTAAAAACCCCAGAATTCCTAGTCTGAAACAACCTCTGCAAAAGGGTGGTCTGGGATATCCAGACCTCAATAAAATGTTTGAAAGTTGTCAATTAACATAAAATAATGCCTGGAGACAAGTTTGGAAAAGTAATCCTCCTTGGATAGATATTGAGAGAACTCAAACCCAAATAGCAGAACTATCTTTAATCCGATGGTTACCACCTAAGATATTTAAAAAAAAATGAAAATACCAATGAAAAGAGTAAAAGATATTATGCTGATGCTCTACAGAATTAAAAAAGCAGACTCTATTTCTAACATAATGTCTAAAAGGGCTCCACTACAAGTTATATCTGTAGGTATCCTGAATCTGGATGGCTGGCAATTAAGGGGGATAAAGATAATAGGAGATCTTTATAATGAAGAAGGTCTAATGCAGTTTCCAGACTTACTGCGGAAATTTAACCTTACCGCAAGCCAACTTTTAGCCATCTTAGGATAAAAAAAATTCTGAGAACACAAGTTCCTGATAGTCAATTGCAGTGGGATGACTTTTTGGATCAGCCACCAAGGAGGAACGCTGTTTCGAAGACTTTAAATCTCTTTGATACCCTTACACAAGGGGAAAAATCTCCAGTGATAGTCAAATGGGATATCAATTCTCCCACAAAGCTTGGTGTACTGCATGGGATGATACCAAGAAGGCATCACATTGTATTGATATTCAGGAACAATATTTCAAACTAACATATAGATGGTATTTGGTTCCCATGAGGCTGGCAAAATTCTCACCAGAAGGGAATGATTTGTGCTGGAGATGCTTAAATCAGGGCTCGACAAACCCCAGGCGCCAGGTCGCCATGGCGACCAGGAAATGAGACCTGGCGCCTGGGTGAAGTTACCCTCCCTGTCCCCTTGCCGCTGCCATCCGATGTTTTTTTTCTTTTTTCGTAGCGCGAGGGGGTAAAGTCTGTGCGTATAGCACAGACTGCAAGCTCCGCCCCCTCGCGCAACGCGTGTCTGAGTGCCGGGTGTCGACACGTGACATCCTGGCACTCAGCAGGCCTATGAGTGAGGACATGCTGCAGCACGGATGTCCCCCTCCCCTGCAATGAGGTAAAGCAGCAGGGAGGGGGGACACATCAAGAAAAGACTGTGTGAGGTGGGTGTGTGTTTGTATATATGTGTATATGTAAAGTAGGTGTGTGTGAGGTGTTTGTATATATGTGTATATGTTAAATAGGTGTGTGTGAGGTGTTTGTATATATGGGTATATGTAAAGTAGGTGTGTGTGTGTGAGGTGTTTGGATATATGTGTAAATGTAAAGTAGGTGTGTGTGTGAGGTGTTTGTATATATGTGTATGTGTAAAGTAGGTGTGTGTGTGAGGTGTTTGTATATATGTGTATGTGTAAAGTAGGTGTGTGTGTGGTGTTTGGATATATGTGTATATGTAAAGTAGGTGTGTGTGAGGTGTTTGTATATATGTGTATATGTAAAGTAGGTGTGTGTGAGGTGTTTGTATATATGTGTATGTGTAAAGTAGGTGTGTGTGAGGTGTTTGTATATATGTGTATATGTAAAGTAGGTGTGTGTGTGTGAGGTGTTTGGATATATGTGTAAATGTAAAGTAGGTGTGTGTGTGAGGTGTTTGTATATATGTGTATGTGTAAAGTAGGTGTGTGTGTGAGGTGTTTGTATATATGTGTATGTGTAAAGTAGGTGTGTGTGTGGTGTTTGGATATATGTGTATATGTAAAGTAGGTGTGTGTGAGGTGTTTGTATATATGTGTATATGTAAAGTAGGTGTGTGTGAGGTGTTTGTATATATGTGTATGTGTAAAGTAGGTGTGTGTGAGGTGTTTGTATATATGTGTATATGTAAAGTAGGTGTGTGTGTGTGAGGTGTTTGGATATATGTGTAAATGTAAAGTAGGTGTGTGTGTGAGGTGTTTGTATATATGTGTATGTGTAAAGTAGGTGTGTGTGTGAGGTGTTTGTATATATGTGTATGTGTAAAGTAGGTGTGTGTGAGGTGTTTGTATATATGTGTATATGTAAAGTAGCTGTGTGTGAGGTGTTTGTATATATGTGTATATGTAAAGTAGGTGTGTGTGAGGTGTTTGTATATATGTGAATATGTAAAGTAGCTGTGTGTGAGGTGTTTGTATATATGGGTATATGTAAAGTAGGTTTGTGTGAGGTGTTTGGATATATGTGTATATGTAAAGTAGGTTTGTGTGAGGTGTTTGGATATATGTGTATATGTAAAGTAGGTGTGTGTGAGGTGTTTGGATATATGTGTATATGTAAAGTAGGTGTGTGATGTGTTTGTGTATATGTGTATATGTAAAGTAGGTGTGTGAGGTGTTTGTATAAATGGGTATATGTAAAGTAGGTGTGTGATGTGTTTGTGTATATGTGTATATGTAAAGTAGGTGTGTGAGGTGTTTGGATATATGTGTATATGTAAAGTAGGTGTGTGTGTTTATGAATTGCGTGTATGCTTGCGTGATTGTCTGGCTCCTAAATTTTTTGGCTGGCTCCTAAAATCTAATTAGATTTGTCAAGCCCTGGCTTAAATACTGGGGGATCCCAAATTCATATATGAATTTGTGAAGCACTTGAGGCATACAAGGATAAGTTAGCCTCTGTGCTTGAGATTGTTTGCTTGTCAGATTGAATTATCGCCCCAGCTATTTATTTTGCATCTCTATCTACCAACTAGTGACCGATATGGGAAAATGCTGTGTATTAATATCCTCTATTCAAAGTCTGCCGCTCCAGGTACTGGAGGAAAACTGACCTACCATCTTGGAATGAAGTTAGGAACCAAACTGAATTCCAGGCCTAGTCTGAGAAATATTTCTACCGGAATATCTCCAAAGCCATGGCCAAATACGAAAGAATATGGTCTGATTGGTCCCTGATTGGTGAGCAGGACCCCAGAGTATAGAAGGGAAAAGAGAGTAAGAAAATAGAGGGGGGAAAGAGAAGGAAGTGGGGGGGGGGGGGGGGGTAGAGTGAGAAAAGACTCTACAAAAATCTAAATTATATATAGTCCTGGGCTTTGAGAACTAGGAGAAGGAAAACCTCGGAGCCATCGTGGGGTCTCCGTCCCTGTCCCCACCCGTGCCAGGTATGTAGGTATGAGTGAGATGTTGTCAGTGCTAATGTGTAGGGATGTCGGGCACGTATTGGACAGGTCATCCAGGACCACCGGGAAAAAAAGTAAGCGCTAGCGAGGGAGGGCCATAAGCATTGATTCAAAGCTCTAGGAAGTGTGCCTTGATGTATTAAGGTGAATGTGAATATACACATACAAAAAATATGTATGCTCTATAAGATTATTGTGTTGGTTAAATAAAACAATTAAAGTAGTTCTCCAAATATGAGTGATTAACCAAGTAAACTAAAATCTGTTCTGATAAAGCTGTTAATAATCTGACTAGTTATCCTTAATGTGAAATCGTGATCTGGTTGCAAATATTAAACAATAGAACTACCAGCAAGAATGAGTCTTTACATTTAAAAAACATGATTAACATTGAGTCTTAATGACTGAGTGATTTTACATTTTTGCAGAGGACGGAAGCTTATGATTTTTAGAGAGACCCACAGAGCAAAAATGTTGAGTAAAGTCATATAGTTCAAAAATATGTCTCCAAAATGACAATTGCATTGTCATTTTTCTTTTACAGAACTACTAATGTTCACTTGTGCTTCCAATGGACCTTAAACTCATTGGTTTTATGGAAATTGACCTTCAGTTACAGGGAGACAATGGAGAAAGCTCTATCCCGTTACAGAAAAGCATATAAAACAGGTGATATGGAGAAAAAGAATAATCACTGCTAAGGATATAGAAGTAGTACAAAATAAATGTGAAAAGTAACTGTTTTGCCAACAGTTGTCATTTTAAAGATGCAGTCTAGTCACCCTTTTAACTTTGGTGCAAGTTGTAGGCACCACAGGGTAGACTAAGCTGTTGATTTTCTTTTTTGGTTTAATCTCTGTAAAAACGATATTATACTCATGTTAGTGCACCACCCTGTGTCAGTCCTCTGTAATGCAATGGTGCAGCCACACTGGCCTTGCGCAAGTGCAGTTGATGATTTACCCATCAACCATTGCTCTGACATAAATTACCGTATATACTTGTGTATAAGCCGAGTTTTTCAGCACATTTTTTGTGAAAAAAATCTAAAACTTTCCTCTTTGCTGCTCCGTCTCCCGGTGCTCTCAAGGTCCGTGGCTGTGAGGGAAGCGTTGTGCGCTCCCCTCCAGCCGCGTGGTCAACAAAGTGTGTTTTTTTTAAAAAAAAACTTTATTGATCCGCGCGGCTGGAGGGGAGCTCACAACGCTTCCCTCACAGCCACGGACCTTCAGAGCACCGGGAGACTGAGCAGCAAACAGGTAAGTACTGGGGTCTGGGGAAGGGGGGGAGGAGGGTGGCATAACGAGCATACTAAGGGGCAATATCCAGGAATATTAAATGGCATATTGGGGGCAATATCCTGGAATATTAAATGGCATATTGGGGGCAATATCCTGGAATATTAAATGGCATATTGGGGGCAATATCCTGGAATATTAAATGGCATATTGGGGGCAATATCCTGGATTATTAAATGGCATATTGGGGGCAATATCCTGGATTATTAAATGGCATATTGGGGGCAATATCCTGGATTATTAAATGGCATATTGGGGGCAATATCCTGGCATATTGAGAGCAATATCCTGGAATATTAAATGACATATTGGGGGCAATATCCTGGAATATTAAACGACATATTGGGGGCAATATCCTGGAATATTAAATGGCAGATTGGGGGCAATATTTACCAGTAGCTGCCTCATTTCCCACCCTAGTCTTATACTCGAGTCAATATTTTTTCCCAGTTCTTTGTGGTAAAATTAGGTGCCTCGGCTTATATTCGGGCCGGCTTATACTCGAGTGTATACGGTATCTTAAAGGTTCCCCGCACACCCTGTTGGAGATGACTGTTCACGAGTGCCTCTATAGAGAGAGAGAGAGAGACACTTTACACTTTATATAAAATTAACTATACTTCAGTCAGTCAAAATCGGGAGCTTGCCATGCTCACTAAGAGCAAGGGGGTACCTGGGAGATGTCCGTGCTAGGGAGCATGCTCAGTAGTCATTCACATGAATGGGAATGAATATGATTGGTTAAAGCAGAAAAAAAAAGAAATATCATCACACTTTTGGAATGTAAAAGTGGGCGTCCCTGATTGCTTCAAAAGCCTCAAGATCTGCAAACTTCTTTTTAAGTTTTCTTAAGTTTACGTAATGAAAATGATAAAATATGCATATTAAACCACTATTTCAGTACTTTAATATGCATTAATACTTGGAAAATGCTATTTTGGGCACCAGACATTCCCTTTAAGTGGTGATTTGTACCAAAAGATAAAAACGGCTACACACTCTTAGTGCTTGTCTGAGATATTTTTTCTGTGTGTGTGTGTGTGTGTGTGTGTGTGTGTGTGTGTGTATACATGCTGTTTTAGTTCAACATTAAGAAGCCTTAGTTGACATTGTATAGAGCATGCAGAATAGTCATCACTACATATAAGGCAAGACAACACTGTTAGTTGAGAAATATAGTATGCTGACCTTTTCCCCTTGTGGGATTGAGCCAGTTGTACTGTCCAAACATTCTGATCTATGTGGGACAGGCATCCATCCTGTGACAAATGACCATTTGTTTATACCTACTGCTCAATTTAATATTTCGAGATTTAATTTTCTTAAAATTAAAGGTACACTCCATCAATTTTATACATATATTTTTGTGTTCAAACTATATACCCTATACTGGTTCCTCTTAACCCCACTTTCTAAATCCTTATTGTTTTTTTTTTTTTTAGTTAATAACGTAAACACCAGTTTGCCTGCTAGACAAGCCTGTGGTTGCACACTCTGTACGCACTCCCATGTGCTACATGCACATAGTACAAGTATAGTTTCGTTTTGAGGCACTGACTGACTAGCTTTTTTCATCTCGGGTTCTTGCTAAGTGGCAAAATGAATATAAGCCAAATACCTGTGTAAATACTGATATGCTAATTTTAGTGAAAACGTGTATTTTTATAAATTGTGAACCTTTTAATATACATTTTAAAAAGCAAGTATTTGTAATGCAATTATAGGTTTAAATGGACCTATAATTTTATTGCATTCATTGTTTGCCATAATTGAGCTTTTAATCAAATGAAAAATGTACACTAAAAATGCACATTCACAGCACATTCTCATTGAAAATGGGGTCAAGCAAGGAATGTGGGTGCCTGTGATATGCATTGTCCATTGTTCTCCTTAGAGATCAATGGATAATTCCAATGGTCATGGTCACATCACTTATGAAGCTCCACAAGAGCCCTCTGATTCCCCAAAGGTGCGGAGTATGCCTATTTTACCAAAAAAAGTGGACAATGAAGTGTGTGTGTGTGTGTGTGTATGTATGTATGTATGTATGTATGTATGTATGTATAAAGGTATTGGAAGTTCCAAACTTATCTGGAGTATGAGACGTTGGTCTGTTTTCATGTACTAATAAAAGTGCAATACCACTTACAGTTGACTGGAATATCGAGCAAAGTGACTTATTGCAAAGTTGTCATCCTAGAAATTTCACAAACTGACTTATTGCAAAGACGGTATCCTATCACAGGACCACGCTTGAATACACTGAGCTCTTCAGATGACACATTCACAAATGTAATGTAAATGCAGACTGATTGCTATGTGCTTTATTTTTTTTATACACCTATGACAGTGGGTCTTATTGAAATACCTCAATTCAATAATTAAGTGATGTGTCCCAATACCTTTGTCCATATATATGTATGGTTGCTCTCCAGAGTGTTTCATATGCACCATACAGAAAAAACAGCTGCCTTTTCAATATGTGCTGCCCTGTTGTGGGCAAGAGGTTCTGAAGCAGTGAATCACTGCTGCCTTTGCTCTGTTGTAATTGCTAGACTGGTTCCAGTAGCAGTCAGCAACATTTTCACCTAAAAAATAGAAATAAATCATTGGTTATGGTTGGGATCTAGGGTTAAGTTGATCATAAGGATTGGAATCAAAATGACACTGTTGGGGAACTTTGTTATAGTCATGAAAAACGCTGCTTAGATGATTGCCATAACTTGCTAAACATGTTAACCTTCAACTAAGCTCAGGACAAATATTAGAAACTATTTAGCCAGGGTCATTTTTACTGTTTACTGTGTGTAGATTAGGAAAATATTTTTCTGGTAAAAGTCAGTGTTTTTGTTTTTCAATAGTAAGTTTATATGATATGATGAAAATAATGGTATCTTAAGAAAAACCTAAGAATAAAAAAAACTGTAAATGGTATCTGAGGTAACAGGAAAACTACAGCTAAACACATACACCGCAGAAATGTAAAAAATACATGTCACAGTGAGATGTGTGACAGAGAATGTTAACATGTTGTGTTTTTTTTTAAAGTTTTATTACATAAAAATACAAATATTTTATTAAACGTTGACACACATTCCAGAACAGTGTTTTACAAAGGGTGCATTATTAGAGGGTGTTGCAAAGCAGCAAATGACTGACAAGCTTAAGCTTTTGAGCGGATTTTAAATGCTGTACTTATAGGGATAATGTGTTTTTAATGCAATGCATTTAGACTATATTATAGAAGAATTTATTTTAAAACTTTTAAGCATTCACAATCCTTTTGTTTAATTTCTTTATTGTACCTTTTGAGGTAAAGTGTTTTTTAGATGCTCAAGTCCAATATGTGTAAGTGTTGATTATCATATTAACCCCTTTGTGACGTTAGGACGTTCTATGCCGTCCTGACTTTAAGTGCCTTAAAGTCGTTAGGACGGCATAGAACGTCCTATGTTAAACAGCTCATCGCGGCTCCCCGCGATGAGCTGTTTTCGGATCCCGCTGCAGGCACTTGCAGCGGGATCCCACCTGTCATCTGAGGCCACTTTGAGTGGCCTCAGTCCGACAGGGAAAATGTAGCCGGTGCTCAAAGCGAGCACCGGCTACATTTATCGAAATCGCGCCGTGCCCGAACTTCCGGGTTCGGGCACGCCTCCGTGACGTCACACGTGACGTCCGGAGGTCTCGCGATCTTTTGGCAGGGACCCACAAGGTCTATTAAGACCCTGATCGGGTCTCTGCCAGAGTGTTCCTGGCTACCGATCACCTTGTGATCGGTGGCCAGGAACAATTTGTGACGTTTTGGTGCTTGCGTCGTTTGGGACGCAAGCACCATGCGTCATGATGGGGTTAAAGGAACACCGAAATGGATTCCTACGGAAGCATGGCAGCCGTCGGTCAGAGGATAAACTGGCGTGTTCTATCAAAATTAAACGTCAGTTTATCATCACACTAGGAACAACTAACATTACACATGTGCTTCTGTATTAGAAGCACATGTGAAGTATAACGTTTAATGTTCCTTTAAAGAAATTGCCTCCTTTTTCTGTTAATACATGTGTTTGTTTTCAATCATCTTCCCTTACCAAGAACTGTTAACATAGTGTGTAAATAGATAAAACGTTAAATTGAAAACACATTAATTTGTGTTTCCTGGTTACCAAAAATGTACTGTATTTGTTCGAATATAAGAAGGTTTTTTTTCATATAGTGTGTAAATAGATAAAACGTTAAATTGAAATATGTAGCAGGTTAGGGTCATTCATATCTAATATTACCCGTATTCAGGTCAACTCAACATCCAGTAGAATCAGTGCTTTTCACTACAGTTGAAAAAATGTATTTTTATTTTCACAATCCTAGTTTACAAAACTTATAGCAAATAGAAACTATTATTGACAATATAAGGGCCTACCGACTGATCACTCTTTAAGATGAACAATGAGAATTTTTAGTAGCTTTAAAGGGGTTTTACAATCGACAGTGTCCAATAAAATCTATTTTGATAAGTGCTGTATCATGTAAATCTCATCAGTTTTTTCCCCTCAACTCTCCCTATTTCAAATGCAAATAAAGTTTAGTTTATTGGTGTTACTATAGCAATAGTCTCTCCTAGCCCTTAGTATTGGATGTCACTGAATTGAGATACCCCATTGAAATTATTTTCAAGTAAAAACTACAGGAACAATTGAAGTTTGTTTTAATGTAAAAATACGTTTTTCACATATATTATACATGTACAGCATACAAAAAATAGGCTTGGTGGAACTGGCCCTTTGTCTTGTAAATTAAAGTGTAGAAAAAAAACTGCTTATCTGCAAATATACGACTACATTAACATGGTTCATTAAGTGTTTTTTGTTTGTATTTTGAGGACTACTGTTACCAAAGCAACTGATTGTCTTGGAAACAAATGTGTAATGCTTACATGTAATTGGGAAAACTAAAGTGAATAAAAAAGGGTGGTCTGCATTTCATTGTCGTCCACATAATATTTGTCATAGCACGTAGTGTCCGAAATTATCCACATCTATTTCTTCTAATTGAAACTTAAACAGATATGTTGCACTTAACTAGGTGTTCAGTGAATAAACTGTTGATGATAACAGAAAGTCGTGCATTTGCAACTGTAGAGTATTTTCCACCTCCCGTCCAAGTATCGTGTGTGGAGAGCATAAGTGAGGATCACAAATTGTATAAAGCTACACATAACTCAGACTTTGATATGGAATTCCTCTGCTGTGAATGGCAGATTTTTTTTGTACTTTTTTTCCCTTTTATTTAAAGGTTTGAAAGAGAATTATGTTTTTGGATCCAAAAAAAAATAAAACCTGTTTTTTTCCCCCACATGCTTTGTTCTCAGTGATGCAGCTTATCAATGCATGTTGCTCAGATTAATATTTTTCAATGTCAATAAAATTGTACTTTTCTTTGGTTGTAATTCAGTAACTTTAAGAGGATGCACATAAGAAGACTCCGGCGTGTGCCGTCAGACCAACATATTTGGGTTTCATTTCTATAATTTTGTGTAAGCGTTTGCAAAGCAAACCTTTTGGGTGATTTTTTTTTTGATTTTTTAAAATTCATCTGATTCTCCAGTTCTCTTAAAATTGAATAAAAAGCACCACTGTTGATACATAAATTTTTTTGAAGAAAAAAAAAAATGAAATTGCTGTTCTTCTTTCCTGTTCTGTATATTCTCAGTCATACATAAGAAATTGAGAAAAAGATTGCTTGCTAGCACAAGTCCACATTAATTTGTGTTTCCTGGTTACCAAAAATGTACTGTATTTGCTCGAATATAAGAAGGTTTTTTTTCAGAAAAAAACCCTCGTCTTATATTCGAGGTAGTCTTAAAATCTGACTTCGATTTGAGGTCAGATTATAAGACTGGGATCCAGGTCCCCATGAAAGAGCTGCATGGGACCTGCATCCCCCTCGCTAACAGCGCAGGCATCCTCCGCTGCAGCCCGGCACGACCGCCGGGACGTCTATGATGAAGCCGGGTCCTTCCAGCTTCATAATAAAAGTCCCGGCGGAAGTGTCAGGCAGCATGGAGGTTTGCACGTATCATGCAGACATCCCCCGCCTGCCCCCACTAGCCACCAGGGAGCGAGTGACAGGTGAGGGGGAGGAAGGGAGGGGGTGAGAGAGACAAAGCTGGGGTAGGGGGAGAGAGAGGCTGTATTGACACATAAAAAGGAAATAAAAAATGCATTTTTTTTAATATAATTTTTTATTAAATATTTAAAAAGCAATTTACATGTGAATATATACAAGTTAAACTTTTTTCCTTTAGGGTAGTCTTATATTATGTTAATTTTAACAGATTAATGGGAAAATTCTAGCATAATTCAGTATACAATAGAGCACATTCGATCCACCAGTGGAAAATATAAACATGAGAATAGTAAAGCTTCCCAACTCTTCTTAAAGGATAATCAAGTTATGTTTGTTTGAAATATTACATCAAATGAAGACTTAAATTTAATTTAAAAAATTTAAAAAGAACTACTTAAAAACGTTAGTGACATGGCCATTCCTTTCCCTTGATGACATGGGCTGTTTTAACATATTATACATATTTGTGTTTAGCTGTAATTTTCTTCTTTCTCCTTCACTGTACACACAAATTATATTTTGTTTTGATCACCCTAAGAAGTGCTTTCTTTAGATCATAAAATATGATGAAAAATGAGGGGGTGGACAGTTTTTTTTGTTTTTTTTTTTGTTTTTTTTTTCTAACTCTGTGGAGGGATCACAGGGGCTCTAGTCAACGAATTTTGGTGATCCTTCATGCCTTGACATCGAGGCATTAAAGTATCACCATCTGAGCTATGATCGCCTGCACTGCTCTTTTTTACCAGACAGGATTGACTTAGTCCGTCATATGTCGCCATGGGGTTAATGAATACTAATAAAGCACTTTATTAACCCATCTTAATATAGCACTATCAGAGGGTGGCCATCTTGGGTCCGATGGGTCAAATTTTACCTCATCTGATCCTAAACTATAATCAGCATGTCTGCCCCTGATAGATCTACACAAGCAGAGAGGGCTCAGTAAGGTGCTTTAGTTATAGTCTTTCATTAAAGCATTTCTAATTAAAATGTCTACACTTGGCGCAATCTTTTAATTTAAAGAGAACTTCTTTTTTGCCGACAGTTGTCCTTTAATGGAAATGTGTAATGCTAATAAAACTTTTACAAACTATTTCTTTAAAAAAAATGCAATATATTTATTAACTGTATAACATAATAATTTTAGCTTCCTTCCTAAAAAATAGAGTAATTAAAGGAATCTGTTTAGAGCTTCTCATCCTGTATGGATACCAGTTACTGTTTTTTATGTAGATCTTGCCTTAAGGGTAATGAAATGAGCATCTGACACATGCTGGAATAAATGTATGGCTTGTCTGGAAACAGATTAATAGAGATTGAGCAATGTTATCTGCTATGGCAGGCATCCCAGACTAAAAAAAAGTGATTATTGTAAAAACAATAATTGTCATTGACATGTTTCTAATAGTAAGTTGGTAATTGGAAAAATGTGATTTGTAAATTGATATGAGTCACAAATTTTGTTTCAATATATGTCTTGTAATGTCACATGTTGGTGAACAAAAGTATAATTAATACCATTAATTATAGTTGTAGCCATGTGATAAGCTCTAACTGTTGATGTGTTACAGTATAGTATAAAACAAAACCATTTTAACATAACATATTTATAGACAAATAAGATCTTCTACTGTTTTTGCAGTTATATTATCTGTTAGATAATCAAATCTTTGAAGATAGTTTCTGAAAATCTGACGCATTTTGCCCTGAATAGAAGAGCTTTCTTCAGAGGTATTGTAATTTTTGAACAGAAGACTTGTAATTGGATTGATTCCCAGATTTGTAGATAGTAGGATAAATTATTTATTGAGATGTAATCTATTTAATACAGCTCCTGTTTTTGCCGGCTTAGTTATTGCTGGTAGCGTTGTAAGCAACTTATTCACGAAAATCCCTGGGCTTAACCCCTCCATGACAATGTCCGTACATGTACAGGCTCCCAATGCAATGCAATGCATTGGTGACAACAACCTTACAGGCGATTTGCGCAATTTTCGACTTTCCTGGAAGCTTCACAAGTGACTGCTATCCAGGAAAGCCGCAAATAATGGCTGCTGGGACCGATCATGGGCACCTTAAAGTGTCAGGCCAGTGACGAGTGTCACTGACCTGTCAAACGCCCCCTCCGCTTATGCAAGTCAGGCGAGTGGTGTTTCAGGCTCCCTCTGATTGAAACACCCAGAAATCCATTTCTCTCTCTCTGGCTCTGTCTCTGGCTCTGGCTCTGGCTCTGTCTCTGGCTGTGTGTGTGAATGTAACTGGCTGTGTGTGTGAATGTAACTGGCTGTGTGTGTGAATGTAACTGGCTGTGTGTGTGAGGTGGGTGTATGCGACTGTCTCCGTGCGATTTTGTGATGTGCCGTTGTCTGGCTCCTAAATTTTTTAGCTGGCTCCTAAAACTAAATTAAATTTGTCAAGCCCTGTTGTAAATGATTATTGTAGCTGGAAAATGCTGTTTTTAAAAAAAATTTTTTTAATGGAATAGCTTCATAGACGTACAGAGGCTCAGTATGAGCAACCATTACTCCTATATACCACTGGCACATCATCTTAGTTAATCCAAGCTTGTCATTTTAAAAGGCTCATCGATCATTAGAAACACCTTTTGCAAATGTGTTGACACCAATGAAAACTGTAGTGCTGATTAACCCTTTAAGGACCAGGGATTTTCCTGGGACAAGGACCAGAGCGGTTTTCAATTTTTAATATGCGGTTTTTGAAACATAAATTTCCTCTCTCTCATTTAACCTACCCATACAAGTTATATGTTGTTTTTTAGAGGACAGTTAGAGCTTTCTTTTGATACCCTATACATAAAAATGATTTACATTTTAGTATTAAAAAATACATATAAAAGAGGAAATTTTTGAGGAAAAAAAAGTTTTTTCCCAATAATAAGCTACATAACTAGTGCAACACTAACCCACTTATCCCCCCTAATTAACTAACTAATAAAAAAGAAAAATATTGGTTCCCAAACCCCCCATAACAAAAAAGACAGAAAAAAAGAAGAGTGCCATGTCAGATCAGTAAAAATCATGCAACAGGCATGCAGGGGTTAAATTTTATTAAATAAATATATTAAAATTACCTTTATTTATTCAAAAAAAACTTTATAAATTGTAAAAATAAAAAAATCTGTTAAAAAAAAAAAAACTAAATGAGGGCTATAAAGTGGAAGGAAACTGATCACAGTTAAAAACTGTGATCAGCAATGAAAGGGTTAATTTTTTTTTTTTTTTACCTTTGTGTATGTAATTAATTTATTTTTACTTACAGGTCACTCTCTGTGCTTCACTATAAGAATGTGAAGCACAGGGAGTGAATTAGAGGCAAAGTCAGTGTGTGAACACACTGACTTTGCCATCTAATTTGCATGTTATCGCGGTGATTGAGCAATCACCGCGATCACATGCCCGGAAACTGACCGATCGGGTCCAGGAGCTTTGCCTCGGGTGCGAGGCTTAGTCCTGGACCCGTTGCAGACTAGCTGGTGGTGCCCACGGAGCGCACCGCCGGCTAGACTGCATGACGAGTTAACTCGTCATAAGGTCGCTAACGCTGCGGCTCTTATGACGAGTTAACTCGTCATAAGGTCGGGAAGGGGTTAAATAACCATACACAATTGGCCTTTATTAAACTAAATGAGCAACTGGAGGATCAGCATTTGTGGGTTTGATTACAGGATCACCAGAAACAAAGCACATTCATCTGAAACTAGTCTATCAATTGTTGTTCTGACAAATGAAGGCTATTCCATGCGAGAAACTGAAGATCTCGTACAATGCTGTGTACTACTCACTTCACAGAGCAGCGTAAACTTGTCCTAACCAGAATAGAAATAGGAGTGGGAGGCCCGTGCATACATGAGCAAGATGACATAGTTTCTAGTTTGAGAAACGGATGCCTCTCAGTTCCTGAACTGGCCACTTTATTAAATAGCATTTGCAAAACATCCGTCTCAATGTCCATAGCGTAATGTCAACTCCTGGGATACTGGTCTTCTTTCTAGCCCGGGTTGCAAAGAAAAAGCCATCTCTTCGACTGGTCAATAAAACAAAATATTGAGATGGACAAAACAACATAGACACTGGAAAGAGTAAGATTGGAAAATGTGTTATGGACAAAGAAATGCAGGGTGGATTTGATAATCACTAGTCAGTAAGCAGGGCCACCATCAGAAATTTCAGGGCCCCTTATTGAACCGACCAGTACCCTGGTACCCCCCCCCCCCCCCCCCCGTTTATCAATTAATATGTGACTAAAAGTCTGGGGTCCTCATCCGCTGGATGTCGCATATTAATTGATATACTATAAAGGGGGTCGCCTAATGTGACCAGTAACAAAATCCGGACAGTCGGTGTCAGATGAGTTAACCCCTGGATTGATTGACATATATAGGCAGTGTCAGATTAGTTAACCCCTGGATGGCTAGACAGATATAGGTAGTGTCAGAGGAGTTAACCCCTTGGGGGACTAGACAGATCAAGGCAATGTCAGATGAGCCCCTTGTTAGCTGGACAGATCTAGGCAGTGTCAGAGGCGTTAACCCCTTGGGTGGCTAGACAGATATAGGCAGTGTCACAGAAGTTATATACATATACAGACAGTCCGTCACTCACACTGACCTACACACACACACACACACACTCACACTGACCTACACACACACTCCTTGTGTGAAGGAGGTCTCAGCCAATCACGGGAGGCTTCTGAACTCTCCGCCAATCAGGAGCTTTGAGGTCTCACCTGATTGGCTGAGACCTCTTTCTATCAAGCTCCAGAAAAAGGGAAAAAAACCTGCTGCACTGAGCAGCAAAGTGCCACCTGGGGCAGCTGCCCCATTAAAGGCCCGGCCTGGCGGGGGCCCACGGGGCAGCTGCCATGGGCCCCATGAATGCACAGATGCCCGCCGTGCATGTGACAGGTGTATCGCCCGTCACCCCCTGATGGCGGCCCTGTCAGTAAGACTTGATTTAAATCATGATTTTCAAATCGAAAGACTCATTCTTGCTGGTAATTATATTCTTGTGATATTTGGAGCCAGATGAAGATTTAATATTTTGAATAACCTTTCAGTAAAACCGCTCTATCGGAACTGATTTTAGTTTCATAGGTTAATTATATGAAGAAATACTTAAATTGCTTTATTAACTAAAACAGTAACATTTATACAGGTTGAGTATCCGTTATCCAAAAAACATTTTTTGAATTTGGTACAAGTTGCAAATTCCACATACCTTTTAGAATGCAAGTGCATAACTGTTTATTTATTGTCCAGCCCCCAGAGGCTTGCGATATAGCTTCTATAAAAGAGGCTTGCCTACACATTTTCCTTTCCAAAATTCCCCCTTGCTTATTTCTCTTACCACTACTCTTTCTTCCTTCTTATATGTATTTCTTTATTTCTATACAGTTATAGTGTAAGTGACTACTATGTATTACTACAAAAATCTAACAATTTTGTAATACTGCAAGGCTTATTGAACAGTACTCATGAATGGTATATACTTACCTTGTTCGCATGTCACTTCTGTTTGATATGTGTTTTACTCTGAAAACCAAATATAACATTATTGGGAAATAGAAATCGAATAATTCTAAAGCTTACTAGCCATGCTCATTTGGTTGATCTGTTACCTTTGGTCTAACATTGTATATCCTACTAATTCACTATATTAAAGTACGTTTGTTTTTTAGATGGTTATAGAATATGCCAGTGCATATAGTACTTGGTGTCCTGTCATATATCAGGAGGTAACCAGTAATACGGCTTAAATCAATATTTGTATGTATAATATTTTGCATGTGTTTTTAACATAGATTATGGTTTATTCTCCAATAGTAACTGTGGTTGTTGACTGATTTTTTTTTTACATTATTGAACATGAACTTAACAACTCCATTCTCAAGATTGTAGATAAGTAATTTAAAAAAAATGAAAATCAGAAACTTACAAAAATCTCTGTATCCATATGGAATTTCTTATGTTGTGTCAAAGTTCAATTACATGCAACCAATGGCAAATTCTCTCTGTAAAACTCTCAATTTGTTTGTTTTCGAAACCTTACAAATGATTTATGTACCCTGTATGAACAGGGATGATCTGCTATATAATCATTCTCTGTTACAGACATTGTGCTCAGATGGCATTAAAGCTCCGCAGAGTCACCTCGTCAGATTAGAATAGGTTGGCTTTCATGGTACTAAGCCAAGCAGATGTTCATAAATTTGACTGAATATCAAAAAAACATGAAATATGTATCATAATGCACACACTGCAAGGTAGTTTTGTGTTTTAGGTGAATATTTTGTCATAAACATTTGCTACTTGACAAGCTATTGTTGGTAAATATGCAAAGAATTATAAATTAGTTTTCTACATGAAAAAATAGTTTGTAAAACCTGAGAACCTGATGCTGACGCATTTGAAAGTGAATAGCTTTCTAGCTTTTTTTCACCCCATTGGATAGTCCTTTGCTACTTGTTTTTTTTTCCCCCCCAGTATACCTGCTTTTTGCTCATAAAAATGGATGTTCTATTATCAAAAGCCCTGTATATGCAGCAGCCTATCATGATGAAATACGTCTAAACGGGTTTCTATAACACCGAATATTATCAGTCAGTTATAGCAAATCAATGGCATGGGTGCTACTTCAAGCACTTGGGTGCCTCTGAGGTGGCACTTAAAATCTGATTATATTGTCTCCATCATCATATATGGAGGGATGTGAGGCATATGGAGACACGAGATAGACATGAGATGGAGCAAGTAAAGGAAACTGAAACAGAGAGACAGGGAAACTATAAAAGAAGAGTCTGGAATAAAAATGAGAGAATGGTCATAATATAGGTAGAAATGGCACTTTGCATTGGTTAACTTGGTTTATTTTATAACTTGGGCTCATAAGTTTTTTCCATCACTGTTATAAGTGCTCAAAAGGTCCTTTGTTCTTGCTTTCCCATACGTCCAGTCCCATTCCAGTTCCAGTTGATGATATTGTGCAATAGTAACATCCCTAGGGTAAGGCTCCCAAAATTTCTACTGCTGGCTCCTAAGGTTTTTTTTTATTTTTTTTTATTTCTCTAATACCATTTCCCTTGCTGCTAAAAATAGACTGGATTTTGAAATCATTTGCAAGGCCCCTTTAAGGACATAACGTGCAGATGGATTAAATAGGAATGGCTTCATAGGTTAGTGAGATCTAGACATATGGACCCTGTGCGAAAGAAACAGTATAAACAATAGGCAAACCCCTTGATCTAAAAATAAAGCCCAAAATCTCATTTATGGCACCATCAACATCTATGTGTAGTATAGTATATGTTCTGTTTTTTTTAGTAATGGTGAATGCTGTGGGCAACCTACAATTTTACACTTATACTTTACTATGTAAGAACTAATTTATATTACTATTTATAGGACAAGCTATCCGCTTTTAGGCAAATATGGAAAATTTGTCTGTTTGTATATTTATAATACAATTTTAAAAAGGAAGAAAAAAAAGAAATGGTTTACAAACAAAGCTATATGGAGTAAAGAGCGCTCAATAAGTTACTTATTTGAAGTCCTCCATTGAAGTATTTATATTTAAAATGCTTACATTTTTTTTTTTTGCCAACACTTGTCCTTTTAACCCGTTAGTGACGAGACCTTTTGACTTTCCCTTGGTGACAAAGGCTGTTTTTACATTTCTGGGGTGTTTGTGTTTAGCTGTAATTTTCTTCTTTCTTACGTACTGTACCCACAAAATTATGTTTTTATCGTCATAAGAAGGGCTTTTATTAGATACCACTATGTTCATCAGATCTTATAATTTACAAAAAAAAAAAATATGATGAAAAACAAACACTGACCTAAAAAATAATTTACACAAATACAATCATTAAAAAAAACCCCATCTAAATAGTTTCTAAATGTTGTCCCGAGTTCAGAAATATGCTTGTTTCCATGGTTTTTCTGCAGTTTTTCTTGCGAGTTATAGGGCAAAAAACAAAAATAGTAGTGGGTTTTCTACATTGACCTTTTGACCCCAACCTGAACCCTAAATTTAACCCCAACTCTAACCCTTAATATATTTTAATTTTAATTGTAACCCTAACAACCATTTTAACCCTAACCCTAGATTTTAGGTAATTGTCTGATTTTTTTTTTAAGCTAATTGCCTCTAGGGGCAGTCAAGCAACAGATTCAGAGCGTCCGAGGTGAATTTTTTTTTTACTTCCGAAGCGCTAACCACAAGAGGGCACAGCCTTGTGGGCTGCAATTTGGCACCCACGAACGTGCCGTGGAGCGATAGTGGGTGCCCCAGAGCCGGAATTTCGGTGCTGCCTATTGCCTCGACATCTAGGCAATAGAGCAGCACAGACACTCCACCGCAGGACCTGTCAGGCACGTCCATTGTCGGCAACAGAGTTGCTGGATGGACGTGCCTGACACGTCCTTTGTCGTGAAGGGGTTAAGCACTGCACTAAGAAAATATTTTACCAGGAATACTTTGATATATTCCTGTCATTACTAGTATGCCAAAAATGTAAAAAAAAAAAAAAATTCTGCATTGTTTTGCCCAGTGTATGCCATCTCAAATCTGATGGTTTTCATGTTTTAGGAAGGGATATTATTGATAATGAATAGTAATTATAATGTAATAGACCACTCGTAGAAAATCAAGGTTTTGTCCTAGTTTTATTGTGTTTATTCATTTCTTATTTGGTGGAGATCAATAAGTTACACATTATCAGCCCCTAGAAGCCCAATGATATATTGAGGAGATTCAGCCACATTTGCGTCTCTAGGAGTTAAGGTTCCTCTTGGGGATCTTTTTTTTTTTTTTTTTTTATATATTTCTTTGTTTTTTTTTAGTTTTTTAATATTTAATTGTCTGTCTGTAGAACAAAATGTTGTGAATCTTCAGCGGAGCCATTAACACAACCATTACTTAAAAAAATAAAAAAATAAAAAAAAAAATCTTTCTCTAGATGCCATTATTTTGATCATATAATTATATATTTTTAAAAAAATTCTACATTTGAACTGAAAAATATTTTACACAAATAAAAACTGTAATAAAAAAATAAGGTAGTGTTTTTTTTCACACCATCCCTAATCAGGGCAATGCCATATTGGAGGGGCATGCTGCCATCCAGTATGGCACCTGCGATCACTCTGTGGTGTTAAATGTCATAATATCATGCAACAACAGAACTTGCCATAGCACGCTCATTGTAACAGAACTTGGCATGCACTCCACAGTCCTTTTTTCTGAACCCACATTGCACCCCACTGACCACCCATATTACATTCCGAAGACCGTGCCATTGCACCCAGTTGATGATTGAACCTGTTTCTTTGACTTATTGTGCTCTGGTACTTTTCAAACTCCTATACCACTCTGACTAGTTAACTCTCCTGGCTCCCTGGAACCATCTTGGTGCCACATAATACTCAGGCCACTGAGGCTCAACCATAGGCTAGTTCCAGCCTGGGAGACCACCTCACTCTTCCGGTATGTCACCAAGTCATACCTGCAATGTCCCACATCATGAGTCCACTTATCTATGTTACACCTACTGGCCACTGCACCCATATTGTATGCCATTGCAGATGCCAGAGGACCTCCTATTATCCCTGGTGTATATTGGTGGATGTATGTGTGCTGCCTGGTTCACAGACATCCTCTCAAGCAGCCTGAGCATCCAAGGAGATTAAGCGTTGTATGGTCGCTTGACCTCCAATATAACGTGAGGTGACATTTTTCAACGCATTTGCAATCTGTGCTTACCATATGCCACAATGTTATTGCAGTGTTCCATGTCCTGTGTGGCACCATGCCCTGATTTGTCTATGCTAATGCTTTGATAATACTCTTATGATGTGAAACAGGACCATAATCTGTGATACTGGAGTGACTGCTTTCTGTGACCCTTTGCTGTAAGACAATAATGTTATATAATTGTGGCCTTCTCTTTGACTTTGTGGCATACATAGTGGTATTGGTGGGGTTTTTTGATTCAGAGAAAAAACAAAAGTTGTTGTGCTATTTTTCTTTTGGGTTTTTTTGCCACGCAGATTGCAAATCAGGTATAAATTTACTGAGCTTGTAAAGGCTAATATGTGTTCAACATCTCTTTCTGAGTACAGTGATACCACTCATGTATACCTTTTGGTTGTTTGGGAGCTAAAAGTAACATTTGGGAGCTGCGCATTTCAGTTTTAATTTTTGACATAAATTCAACCTAGATTCATGTCCTATTTGAAGCCAGACAATGTAATTTTGTCAATTTGCGGTAGTGATTTTGTGTGTCGGGGGGGAAATTGCAAATTGTACTTTATGTATGAAGTCACCGTTTCTAGTATTTGTTACTGCCGAGCAACACCCCAATGTGTTCAGCAACATCTCCTGAGTATAGTATTCTTTTTGGGGGCTAAAAGGCCAGTGATACCGCCTATGCATCGGTTTGTTGGGAGATGCAATGCCAAACTAGGAACATGTGCATGTCATTTTTCCAATATGACAGATTTTCTTCTTTTTGGGAGCTTTTTATACACTCCAGTGTAATTTATTGCTATTAATGCAGTTATCTTACCCCAAAAAACTGGCGAAAGTGTGTGGAAATGTTTATATTTAGTTTTTTTTACACGGGACGGTTCAGTTACATCAATCATTTTTATTTTAAATGTTAAAGTATTTGCTCTGATAAGCCTATCTTTAGTTTGGGGCCTATTGCATATGCCAGTTTAATGTATTGACATGAAAGTATAGATGTTTGAAAAGTTGATACCCCAAGGTATTGCTTATGACAGGGCTTTATAATGAATAAACCAGTCTCCCCAAGAACCCCTCTAGTTCTCGCAGAAAAATGCGAAATAAAAGAGATGGACAGCTAGAAACACAGCAAAACCCTATAAAATAATGGAGGAGGGGAGGAAGAAGACGTATATACAATGACAGTGTAAAAACAAAAAAACAGTTTGTCTTTCTGTGTAATGTGAGTTTAATAAATCTTTCCTTTTTTTTCCCCTTTGTTATATTGTATACACAATCCCCCCCCCCCCATTATTCCATTATTTTATGTATATTTCTATTTTATAGGGTATTGCTGTGTTTCTAGTGTTCATCTCCATTATTTTACGTTCTGGCAAGACTTGACCAATTTCGTTTAAGTGACCAGCTAAAAAAAATCAGTCGGACAACCACATATACATACAATCATGCAGTTATGTGCACACACAAACGTACAGAAAAAGAAAGTCACTGTTGCAGACACAGAGTGAGACGGACACATACAGAATGAGACTGTAACACAGTCACAAGCCAACCATTTGTTATCTAATATTAATAAGAAAAAAAGTGCATCATTCATTTATCCCCACTCCCTGCTGCTTTACCTTGCAGGGGAGGAGGTAACTTCTATTCCAACATGAGAGAGTGGAGCTTGACAGTCTGTGCAGCAGACACAGACTTTGCCCGGGGATGTCAACTGATTTGAGATATATATATATATATATATATATATATATATATATATATATATATATATTACTGATCTAATTTTGAGCACTTCCGGGGCATATGATCACTGTGATAGCTAAGAAATAAGCATGTTATTCATATTGTATTTATTTGTTTACTTTGTATATCGTTAGACTGTCGGCTTCAACTGTGGTTTTTTTTTTTTTTATCTTACAGCAATGCAGCAGGTTTTGGACAAACTGACAGATCTACCCTGTTCTACAGGAGCTGAAGAAATTGATATCATTTTCTTGAAAGGAATTATGGAAAACCCAATTGTAAGATCTCTGGCTAAGGTATTTTTTTATTACCTAACACAATAGGTTTCATCCAGAATGGTCATAATTGCTTTTCAACCATAGTACCAAACAACATTGTTTCCAAAATATAGCTGACTTTATAGGTGTACAGAAAAAAACCATATTTCCAGTGAATATGAATTATTTACCCAGTCACTGTAATGTTAAAGCACTGAGTACCTCTGGGGTGCCTACAATATTATGCTAGCCAAACTGCAATTGAATGTTAAAATGCAACTAACCTTTAATCATTTGTGGCTGAATTAAACAGTAGCCATGTCCTGTCTTTATGGGCACATACCTCTGGCACTGATGCATCGATGTTTCCTCCTTTACTAGATTATAATGAATGTATTGCCACTATATATCAGTATAGTACATTTTGTTTTTTTGCTCCTTTTTACCTTCCTAAAATGGCTACCTCACTCTAATCTTCAGGCAAGCCTTTCTTAAAATCTTAGATTGCTTTGGTTGGTTTAAAGTGGGAGTCATGCCAACATGTTGAAACTGGCAATACATTAGACCTGTTTTTCACCAACATAGTAGTGAAGAAACCATGCTCTACAGCACTTATTTTCGCTAAAGACTGCTTGAGCTTTTATTGTGCAGGAGCACTCCCCTATTTTTCAGACTGACTGTTTTGGAAGGTAGTGAGGGGTCACATGCATCATTGACAGATCGCACTGTTGTCCACCAGAACAGATCTTAACCCATTTTAACATATATGTTTATATATGTCCTGCAAAGCATGGTCCTTGAGGACCATGTGGACATATATATACGTCCTGAGTTTTACATGCAGACACTTAGTCCCCATGCATATGATCACCGCTAATGTGATTGTATTCATTAAAACTTGCATTGGCAGTAATCTACTTTCAATGCCTATGTTTTAAAGGTGTTGCCATGATGCCTCCACATCGAGGCATCATGCAACACCCGTTTTTGCCTGGTGATCGCTGGTGCCATATTGAAGAGGAGCACAGCGGTACCCTATTTCCAGCTGAGAGCGACTGAAGTGATACAATCTCTTCTGTCACTCTGTTACTGTTGCTTGACCGCCCCGAGAGCAACATTACATTGAAAAAAGGAAAAGCTAACCCTAGATCTAGGGCTAGTACAAGGGTTAAATTAAGGGGGTGGGGTGGATTTAGGGTTAGGGTAAAAAGCCCACTTCCGGAGAAAATGGTTAGTTAACAATAAAAACACTACTATCTATTTTTGCCCTATAACTTGAAAAGAACATGGAAACATTGGTACTCAGTACAAATATTAGAAACTATATAGATGGGGTATTTTTTACCATTTGTAATTGTATAAAAAATAATTCCAGTCAAAGTTAGAAAAGGTTTTTGGGTTTTTTTTTGCATATTTTAATCATATTTTATGAAAATAATGGTATCAAAAGAAAGCCCTATCGGTCCTATAATTTTTTTTTATATATCATTTGCGTAGGTGGACTGAACACGAAGAAAATAAATCGGTTAACCCCTTAGTGACATGACTTTTTTGGCTTGTCCGACGCTTGGTGACATGGGCTGTTTTAACATTTCTGAGCAGTTTGTGTTTTGCTGTAATTTATTTCTGTCTCATTTAGGGTACCCGCACAAACTATATATCGTTTTTATCGTCATAAGAAGGGCTTTCTTTTGATACCATTATTTTGATAATAGCATATAATTTGATGTAAAAAAAATAATAAAATATGGCAAAAAAATTGAAAAAATTATTTTTTTATGACTTTTATTTGAAAAATCGTTTATACTCATGTACAAGAGACAACAAAAAAACACTGCTAAAAAGTTTCTAATATATGTCCTGAGTTCAGAAATAGCCCATGTTTTTATGTTTTTGTGCTTTTTTATTCATGTTACAGGGCCAGAACTATAAGTGGTGCAAAGCTATTTTAAAATCCCTTCTTTCAAAATTAGCGATAGTGACATTGTAACACTGATTTCTGTACTAAATCCATGAATGACCCCCAACATGTACATATTTTTGAAAACTAGACAACTCAGGGCATTTAACTTGGGGTATTTTGACACATTTCATGTAGCCATTTTACCACCAATCTATGCCAAAGTTTGCAGCAAAAAATCTTTTTTTTTTAATTTTTCACATATATTGCAATTTAGGTAAACATTACCTTAAAATGTGAAGGGGTATTTCCAAATAACACCTCAATATGTGTTCAGCAACATCTCCTGAGTACAGGGATACCACCCATGCATAGGTTTGTTGGTTTGTTTTGGGGCTAAAAGGCCACATTTAGGGGGTGCGCCTTTTGGTTTTCCAACTTGGAATTCTGACATGCAGAAAACTTGTGCCCATGTCCCATTTGGGACATTTTTGAAGCCAGAAAGTGTATTCTACCCCACAAAACCATATATTTTTTTAAACTAGACACCCTAGGGTATTTCAAATGGTAGTATTTTAACACTTTCCATGCACTAATTATACTACCAGCCTATGTCAATGTTTTGGGTAGTAATTTTTTTTCACATACATTGAACTTTGGGCATGAATTCACAGATCCTGTTATATGTCAGTGCCAAACAACACCTCAATATGTGTTCAGCAACATCTCCTGAGTACAGGGATACCACCCATGTATAGGTTGGTTAGGTTATTTGGGGGTTAAAAGGCCACATTTGAGAGGTGCGCTTTTTGGTTTTCCAACTTGGAATTCTGACGTGCAGAAAACTTGCGCCCATGTCCCATTTGGGACATTTTTGAAGCCAAAAAGTGTATTCTATCCCACAAAACCATATATTTTTGAAAACTAGACACCCTAGGGTATTTCAAATGGTAGTATTTTAACACTTTCCATGCACTAATTATACTACCAGCCTATGTCAATGTTATGGATAGTAATTTTTTTTCACATACATAGTACTTTGGGCATGAATTCACAGATCCTGTTATATGTCAGTGCCAAACAACACCTCAATATGTGTTCAGCAACATCTCCTGAGTACAGGGATACCACCCATGTATAGGTTGGTTAGGTTATTTGGGGGTTAAAAGGCCACATTTGAGAGGTGCGCTTTTTGGTTTTCCAACTTGGAATTCTGACGTGCAGAAAACCTGCGCCCATGTCCCATTTGGGACATTTTTGAAGCCAAAAAGTGTATTCTACCCCACAAAACCATATATTTTTGAAAACTAGACACCCTAGGGTATTTCAAATGGTAGTATTTTAACACTTTTCATGCACTAATTCTACCACCAGCCTATGTCAATGTTATGGATAGTAATTTGTTTTTCACATTCATTGTACATCGGGCATGAATTCACAGATCCTATTATGTGTCAGTGCCAAACAACACCTTAATATGTGTTTAGCAACATCTCCTGAGTACAGGGATACCACCCATGTGTAGGTTAGTTAGATTATTTGGGGGCTAAAAGGCCACGTTTAGGGGGGGGTGCATTTCCAACTTGGAATTTTGACATGTAGTCAGCCTGCGCCCATGTTCCATTTGGGACACTTTTGAAGCCTGTCAAAGTATTTTACCCCATAAAACCATATATTTTGGAAAACTAGACATCCTAGGGTATTTAAAATTGTGGTATTTTAACACTTTCCAAGTGCTAATTCTACCACCAACCTATGTCAAAGGGATGGGATGGCATTTTTTCCCCACACACATTGTAGTTCAGGCAGGAATTTTCAGATTCTGGTATTTGCCACTGCCAACCAACACCTCAATATGTGTTCAGCAACATCTCCTGAGTACAGGGATACCCCCCATGCATAGGTTTGTTGGTTTGTATTGGGTCTAAAATTCCACATTTAGGGGGTGCGCAATTCCAACCTGGAATTTTGACATGTAGTCAGCCTGCGCCCATGTTCCATTTGGAACATTTTTGAAGCCGTCCAATGAATTTTACCCCATCAAACCATATATTTTTGGAAAATAGACATCCTAAGGTATTTCAAATGGTGGTATTTTAATACTGTATAGGTACTAATTCTACCACCAGCCTTTGTAAAAGTTTGTGGTAGTACTTTTTTGGGAGTTTTTTTTCCCACATGCATTGTACTTCAGGCATGAATTCACAGATTCTGGTATATGTCACTGCCAAACAACAACCCAATATGTGTTCAGCAACATCTCCCGAGTACAGGGATAGCACCCATGCATAGGTTTGTTGGTTTGTTTTTGGCTAGAAGGCAACATTTGTGAGATGCGCATCTCAAAATTCCAACTTGGAATTTTGACATGTAGTCAACCTGCGTCCGTGTCCTTTATGGGATATATCTTTGAAGCCAGCCAATGTAATTTACCCCCACCAAACCATATATTTTTTTATCGGTAGACCCCCATCACTACTTGTGGCAAGGGCTCAGCAGCCACCGATACATCGCTAGATGATGTATCAGAAAGCTGAATAGGGTCAAAATCGAACCCTGAGTCCGCGGCCTCAGAATCAGTGCGTAAGCAGTGATCTCGAGCAAAGAAGGGGTTAATAGCTCTTAGAAGAGCCTATCTAGTACTGTAATACATTACAGTACAAATAAATTAATCCATAAAACAGTGCAGACAGCAAAACATACTGTTGCTGTGCAGGATTACTGCTTACACAGTGATGAATGGCAGGGAAGGGGTTAATACACAGTGAAAGACTTTCATAAAACCTGCTAATTTTATAAAATGTTATTTTATATCACTAATACTGATCTGTCTCTTTCCGTCACAAAAATGTAAGTGAGGAGAGGGAGGCAGATCAATATTTGTGAATATTGATCCGATTAATTTTGATCTGACCAGGGCGAATGGTGAGCTTAATTGAGAAATCACCAAACCGCCTTTGCCACTAATTCGCTGTTACTGATCGCTATGCGCTCAGGCAGCTTAAAAAAAAAAAACTCAAATATTTTTACTTTACATGTAATCCCCTAGCGGGTATGTGTAAAAAAAAAAAAAAAAAATATGCAGACAGATAAAAAATTGCTTTGGCGTCAATATCATTGCGTAAGCAGTGATCGACGGCAAATAAGGGGTTAATAACTCTTAGAATAGCCTTTTTAGTACTGTAATAAATTACAGTACAAAAAAATTAACCCCTAAAAAATGCACAAACAGCAAAAATAAATGCGCTGATGTGCACAATCACTGCTTATGCAAGATCAGTGGCAGGGAAGGGGTTAAACGCAGGGAATTGCTTTAATAATTTTTTTTTTATTGTTTTATTATTTGTGTGTTGTGTATTTATTGTTTTTTTTAACTTTTACTTACTTTTAGAACTTTGATCTGTCTCTCTCCCTCACTAAAAAAAATGTGAGGAGAGGGAGACAGATCATAACTGGTCAGATCAATATAGAGTTAATATTGATCTGACCAGTCAGTGGGGATGTTCAGGAGAGCATCCCCACTGCCTGTCAGTGTGCCTGGCAGTCACTGATTGCCTCTGTGAAGAGGCAATCGTGTGACAGCCAGAGAGCACAGGAAGCAGGTACTTCCTGCCTCCTGTGCTCTTGCCCTTAGAAGGGCAGCGCCATCTTGGTCACTCAGTGACCAAGATCGTGCATTTTTTTTTTGTGTTTCTGATTGCCTCGACTTGCGAGGCAATCAGGAACACTTTCTGAGCATAGGAAGCGAAAGATTCGCTTCCTATGCTCATTTTTTAAATGCCCGCGTTTTAAAGGCACTGTGCCTTTAAAACCGGCATTTCGATCGCTCTCCGGAGCGATCGAAATGCCGACGGGCATTTTTTTTAGCATTGTACGATGCTTCCACACGGAAGCATCGTTACAATGCCCTTAGAGCACTGAAAGCGGAAAAACTCCGCTTTCAGTGCTCGTTTTGACACAGGACGGACTAGGTCCGTCCTGTGTCACTAACGCCTCGGCACACAGGACGGACCTAGTCCGTCCTGTGTCGCCAAGGGGTTAAGCAAACGTATGACAAAAATAATGTAATTCTGGTCTTCAAGACACATCACATGCAGCATAGAACTGTCACTAAGGGGTTAAAGAAGCAAGTCTCCAACTGCTTGGATTCTCCCCTTCATTTTCCAGGATATTTTCTTGGCAACACATAATAGATCATTTAAAATGTGAGTACCGTATTTGCTCGAATATAAGACGAGGATTTTTTCAGAGTAAATGCTCTGAAAAAGCCCCCTCGTCTTATATTCGAGGTTGTCTTATAATCTGAACTCAAATCGAGGTCAGACTATAAGACTGGGATCCAGGTCCCCCGCAGAGCATCCCCCTCGCTAACAGCCGCGGGGGCAGAGAGAAACAAGGGGAGGGAGGGGGGGGAGAGACAGAGACAAGGGGAGGGAGGGGGGGGGAAGAGACAGACAACACTAAGGGAGGGAGAGAGACAAAGCTGGGGGCAGGGGAAAGAGAGGCAGCATTGGCACATAAAAGAAAATAAAAACAAGAAATGCATTTGATATCATAATTTTATTAAAAAGCAATTTACATGTGAATATATACAGGTTGAACTTTTTTCCTATAGGGTAGTCTTTTATTCAGGCTTTTAGTTTTTTTCCTAAAGGAATATTCAAAGTTTGGGGGGTCGTCTTATAATCAGGGTCGTCTTATAAGCGAGCAAATACAGTAAATTACCAATTTATTAACCCCTTTGTGACCGATGACAGTCCTGGACCGTCATAGGGAAAACTTCCTTCGGGACCGATATCGGTCCAGGACCGTCATGCAGGTCTGATCGCGGTATGCATGCTGGCAATGCATCGATAATGAGACACTTCAGCCATGTCCATTCAAAGTGTGTGAAAATAAAACACACACACAATTACTATGCCAAAACTTGTCAAAGATTGGTGGTAAAATGACAGAATTAAAAGTGTCCAAATACCCCAAGTTGAATGCCCTGGGATGTCTACTTTATAAAAATGTGTACATGTGGGGGGTTATTCAGCGATTCATGACCGATATCTGTGTTACAGTGTCACTAACGCTAATTTGTTTTAAAATGGTTTTGAAACCGCTATATGCTACTTGTATTTATTAACCTAAAACATGCAAAAAAGCGCAAAAAAACATATAAACATTGGGTATTTCTAAACTCAGGACCTATAGTCGAATCTATTTAGCAGGTTATTTCATTAGCTTTTGGAGCTTAGTAAAAGAATTTACAAAGAAAAGTCACGAAAAGTGTTTGTTTTTTTAAAATTTTAACCATATTTTACTATTTTTTTCACAATACAATAAATGATATGAACAAAATAATGTCATGAAAAGAAAGCCCTTCTTGTCCTGAAAAAAAACAATATATAATTTGTGTGGGTACAGCAACAGACATAGAAGAAAATTAAAGCTAAACACAAACACCTCAGAAGTGTTTAAAACCGCCTCGGTCACTAACGAACAACATTCCAAAAACAATCTGGTCATGAAGGGGTTAATATATTTTTAAATATTGACTTTACTTCCTCATTAACCCCTTGGTGACCCGACTTTTAGAACCTTTTTGGTCGTTCTGGATAATGGCAGTTTTAACACTTCTGCGGTGTGTATAGTTAGGTTGTTTCGTCTTTTATCATTTACTGTACCAACACAAATTATAAATTGTTTTTTCATGATAGGAAGGGATTTCTTTAGATATCATTTTGATCATATTGTGTAACTTACTATAATAATATGATGAAAAATGGAAAGAAAAAAATCTTTTACACATCTTCAAATCCGAATTAAAAAAAATTCCTAAACAGATTCTTATATTTGTCTTGAGTTTAGAAAATATCCAATGTTTACAGTTTTTGTGCAAGATATAATACTGAAAGTAGCATATTGCTTTTTCCTAAGCATTTTCTCCTACAGTGACTGTTTAACCCTAAACCCAACCTTAACACCAATGCTAACCCTAGATCTAAGGCAAACAAAAAATCTAGCAACATTCCCTAAGTGATGGAAATGATCGATGACCACAAAGCTTTTGGTCACAACAGGGCAGTGTTGCCAAACTGGCTGAGCAAAGGAAGCGATTGGTTGGTCACTTCCTATGTTTGTTTCACCGAAATACATGCCTGGTATGTCAATTGTTGCAAAGAGTTTAAAGTTTCCTTTTATATTTTAGATTACAGAAATCTTGTGTTGGCATAACTTCCTCTAACATATTAAGCAGATTATGGCCATTACTGGTCAAAGTTGAAAATTATCACTTCCTATTTATTGCCATTTCATATTTCAGATCGGCCCATCTTGTTTCTCTTGCGGATGCTTTTTTTTCTGTGGTGGTTGTTTTTTGGGGAGAGAGGTGGGAGTTGTTTCTCTGTGTGTGTGTGTGTGTATTTTCTTGTCCAGTTAGACAATACATTGCTATCCTTCTGATCCTTTATTGCTCATATCTGTTATTTACTGTAGGCACATGAGCGTATAGAAGATACTAAGCTGGAAGCAGTTGGTGAAAACAACATTGAACTTCTAAATGAAATTCTTGAAGATATAAGCCCTTTAGTAAAAGAAGATAAAAATATTGAAGAGTTAGTTGGCATACTCAAGGAACCCCATTTTCAGGTATGCTAAATCACAAATCTTAGCTAAACCAATGATAAAATCATTAGAGACTGCCAATATATTATGGTGAGGAGGAAACGTGTTGTAAACATGCTTTCCTTCAAATTTACTTTTTAATATTGTTGCTTTTAAAGTGGTAAACTGGGAATTGGTAGCATTTGGATTTAACTAATGTGGGTAGAAGCTAACAGTGCACACAATTGTTCTGGTTTTATCCTTCAGGTATTATTTCATATAAGCCAAAACCTTTTTTCTTTAGCTGCTGTCATCATTAAGGATATACTTATTTCATTTCAGTCTCTCTTAGAAGCACATGATATAGTAGCATCAAAATGCTATGATTCTCCTCCATCCAGTCCAGAAATCAATAATTCATTGGCCAGCAATCAGCTTGCCCCAGTTGATGCCATTCGGATGGTTGGAATTCACAAAAGAGCAGGTGAACCTTTGGTGAGTGTTTCTAATATATATCTATGGTATGAGAGAGGGAATTTCAAAAATTGCATTAGTATGCCAAAGAACTTGTGATAGGGTTACCATGTCTGACTTTTGAATTAACATGCGTAGCCCAAAATTAGTTAGTCATTAAGTACAGGTTTTCAATAAAAAAAATTGTCTTTCATTAGAGGATTATGATAAAGAATGAAAATTAGTAACAAGTACATAATTTACCTGCTACCCAGCTTAAGGCAGTTTAGTAGAGAAAATGGTAGTGGGGCAACAGTCATTAGGAGCCCAGGCTACAGTTTTGCTTGACCTCTTTTGATTTTTGAGGCCTGTTTACATTGACCTATACCTAAACCACCTTTTCCCAGAGTTTTAGATTTGGACTTTTAACCCCTTCGTGACCGATGACAGTCCTGGACCATCGTAGGGAAAAACTCCCTTGGTGACCAATGACGGTCCAGGACCGTCATGCAGATCCGATCGCGGTACCTTTACATGTGGGGTACCGCTATACTCAGGGGAAGTTGCTGAGCATATATTGGGGTTTTGTTAATGTAAATTTCAAAGTGTGTGGAAATAAAACGCACACAAAATTACTATGCCAAAACTTGTCAAAGATTGGTGGGAAAATGACAGAATGAAAAGTGTAAAAATATCCCAAGTTGAATGCCCTGGGATGTCTACTTAATAAAAATGTGTACATGTGGGGGTATTCAGCGATTCATGACCGATATCGGTGTTACAGTGTCACTAACGCTAATTTTTATATATAAAATGTATTTATTAACCTAAAACATGCAAAAAAATTAATATAAACATTTGGTATTTCTAAACTCAGGACCTATAGTAGAATCTATTTAGCAGCTTTTTTTCATTGGCTTTTGGCGCTTAGTAAAAGAATTTGCAAAGAAAAGTGTTTTTGTTTTTTTTAATTTTTAACCATATTTTACAATTTTTTTTATAATACAATAAGTGATAGGAACAAAATAAAGTCATCAAAAGAAAACCCTTCTTGTCCTGAAAAAAACTATAAATAATTTATGTGGGTACAGCAACCGACAAAGAAGAAAATTTAAAGCTTAACACAAACACCTCAGAAAAAACGCACAACATTACAAAAACAGTCTGGTCATGAAGGGGTTAAAAAAAGTAATAAAATCTCATCAATGTACTCTTGGGGTGCTATTGATGATCAGTCCCTGCAACAAACACTGGAAAGGGTAAATTACCGTATTTGCTCTATTATAAGACGAAACCCCCAAACTTTGTATATTCCTTTAGGAAACAAACTAAACGCCTGAATATAAGACTACCCTATAGGAAAAAAAGTTTAACTTGAATACATGAAAATTGCTTTTTAATATTTAATAAAAAATTGATATTATACAAATGCATTTCTTGTTTTTATTTCCTTGTATGTGCCAGTGCGGCCTCTCTCCCCCTCCCCCAGCGTTGTCCCTCTCTCCCTCCCCCAAACTTCTCTCTCTCTCCACCTCCCTCGTCTCTTCCCCCTCCCCTTGTCGGTCTCCCCCCTCCCCTTGTCGGTCTCCCCCCTCCCTCCCCTTGTCTGTCTGTGTTTCCCCTCACCCTCACCTGTTTTTTGATCGCTGGTGGCTAGTGGGGGCAGCCGGAGGATGTCTGAACGTATTGAGCAGACATCCCCGGCTGCCCGATACTCCTGGTGGCTAGCGGGGCCCGGCTTCATCATAGAAGTCCCGGCAGTCGTGCCAGGCGGCAGCACAGACACCCCCTGGCTGTTAGAGAGGGGGATCCAGGTCCCCTGCAGCTCTGCGGGGGACCTGGATCCCAGTCTTATAATCTGACCTCGATTTGAGGTCAGATTATAAAACGACCTCGAATGTAAGAGCATTTGCTCTGAAAAAAACCTTGTCTTATATTCGAGCAAATACGGTATTATAGTAAAATTACACAAATGCATAGTAATAGAATGTAATAATATAACACCGCATTAGCACAAAGAGTACTGTGCAAAAGTTTTAGGCAGGTGCAACTTTTTTTTTATAAGGTAAGGCTGCCTTAAAAAAATAGACTTTTTAATAGTTTATTTTTATCAGGTAACAAAATGCAAAGTGAGTAAACAGAAGAAACTATGGGGGTGAAACCCAAATTCATTCTAGATACACTTGCACACACTTTTTTTTTTTTTTTATATACAACTTGGCAGGTAGATTGTTCCAAACATCTTGGAGAACAGTTCTTCAGTTGTTCCGTGTAACTAGTCAGCCTTAGTTGCTACTTTCTCCATTTGATCCAAGACAAAATCGATGGCATTGAAATCAGGTCTTTGTGGGGGTCTTACTACCACTTTCAGGACTCTGAACCTCTTTGCGCTGAAGCTAGTTCTTAGTGACTTTCTCTATATTTTGTGTTGTCAGGCTGCAGAAAAAAATGGGCCCTGATGGTTTTGCATGATGGATAAGTATCATCATCCAGAGCACCTGGTGCCATTTTTCTGCACCCCAGTTTTTGTGCATAGTTGAGACGCTTGGCATAGTTTCCGCATCGTAGGTATGGCTTTTGTCTGCAGGTCTTCCATGAACACAACTTCTGGGCAGACTTTTCTATACAGTAGATGGGTGTACCAGGAACCTTCTGTTTTCGGCCAATTCTGAGCTGATGGCACTGCTTAATATCTTACGAAGGAAAGTAAGCATGATGTATTCTTCATCTACTGCACTGTTTCGTTGGCAGATTACTGCGTTTACGGTCCTCAATGTTGCCAATTTCTTTGTGCTTCATCAAAAGCACATCTGGAAACCTGTCTGCACTGGAGAGACCTTGCTGATGCACTATAACTGCCTTGTGTCTTGTTGCTGTGCTCAATCTTGCCATGGTGTATGAATTTTGACATGAAACTGTAGCAATCAAACCCTTTTGTGTTTGGCCTTTTTTCACCAAACTTTATTCTTCCTACACAGCTGTTTAAGTTAATTATTCTTTCAACCTACATTTAGGACTTGTTTGGTCAAGTTGTTAACTCTTTTGTGACAATAGAAGTGTCCTGCACCTCCATTGCCGACAATGGACGTCCCTGACACGTCCTGTTTTACTGTGTTCAAGATTTGCCTGCTTGCATAGCGTGATCGGAAGATCCCCTCTGCTTGCTAAATGTTTAAAACAAAAAAATCCTGCATGGAACTGCATGTCCCAGGCGAAATGCTCATGCCTGACTATTAGCCTACAAAATCTGACTGTGCAAGTGTACCTCGAAAAATTTGTGCTGTTTTGAAGACCATGATCACACCAAATATTAATTTGATTTCGATTTTTCCTATTTTCACTGTTTGAGATTTTTTTAATTGATAAAAATAAACATTTCTATTTTTTTAACATATTCTGACTTAACAGGTTTTTTTTCCCAAGCCTACCTACCTAAAACAAAACAAAGTGGAAATGTGTATTTTCCGGAGACTAAAGCTAAAAGATTTATTTTTTTTAAATAAACATGTGGCCTGCTTTTGAATGATTTTGTTAATTTCCATAAAAACTATATTTACTGAAAAGTTCTAGTGTACTCTTTATGCGAGCCATGTGATTCAGCTGTTTAAAAGTACTGCATGTACAATTAAGTTCAAACCCTAAAAAAAAGTGTGTTGTCATTCTTGTTACACTTCTTTGTTTCATGTACAGCTGCAGTCTTCTGATATTGTTTTGCAAAGTCACTGAAATAATTAAAATTCAAACTACTATTTTTAGCTAATTGAGGTTATGTTATAGGGACAGTCTAGTCCCCAAACTCACTTTGGTGCAAGATTGCTGCTTGTATAGTGCACAGGCTTTTTTCCAGTGGGATTTGATGCTGGCATTCTGCATAAATAACATTTTTAATATGTTTGACTTAAGCCCTGCCCCAGTGATTACTCTGCATATATACAGCTGGTACTGTAAGTGACCTTTCTCTTGTACACAGTAGGATCTATTAACCCCTTAGTGACATGACTTTTTTGGCTTGTCCGACGCTTGGTGACATGGGCTGTTTTAACATTTCTGAGCAGTTTGTGTTTTGCTGTAATTTATTTCTGTCTCATTTAGGGTACCCGCACAAACTATATATCGTTTTTATCGTCATAAGAAGGGCTTTCTTTTGATACCATTATTTTGATAATAGCATATAATTTGATGTAAAAAAAATAATAAAATATGGCAAAAAAATTGAAAAAATTATTTTTTTATGACTTTTATTTGAAAAATCGTATACTCATGTACAAGAGACAACAAAAAAACACTGCTAAAAAGTTTCTAATATATGTCCTGAGTTCAGAAATAGCCCATGTTTTTATGTTTTTGTGCTTTTTTATTCATGTTACAGGGCCAGAACTATAAGTGGTGCAAAGCTATTTTAAAATCCCTTCTTTCAAAATTAGCGATAGTGACATTGTAACACTGATTTCTGTACTAAATCCATGAATGACCCCCAACATGTACATATTTTTGAAAACTAGACAACTCAGGGCATTTAACTTGGGGTATTTTGACACATTTCATGTAGCCATTTTACCACCAATCTATGCCAAAGTTTGCAGCAAAAAATCTTTTTTTTTAATTTTTCACATATATTGCAATTTAGGTAAACATTACCTTAAAATGTGAAGGGGTATTTCCAAATAACACCTCAATATGTGTTCAGCAACATCTCCTGAGTACAGGGATACCACCCATGCATAGGTTTGTTGGTTTGTTTTGGGGCTAAAAGGCCACATTTAGGGGGTGCGCCTTTTGGTTTTCCAACTTGGAATTCTGACATGCAGAAAACTTGTGCCCATGTCCCATTTGGGACATTTTTGAAGCCAGAAAGTGTATTCTACCCCACAAAACCATATATTTTTTTAAACTAGACACCCTAGGGTATTTCAAATGGTAGTATTTTAACACTTTCCATGCACTAATTATACTACCAGCCTATGTCAATGTTTTGGGTAGTAATTTTTTTTCACATACATTGAACTTTGGGCATGAATTCACAGATCCTGTTATATGTCAGTGCCAAACAACACCTCAATATGTGTTCAGCAACATCTCCTGAGTACAGGGATACCACCCATGTATAGGTTGGTTAGGTTATTTGGGGGTTAAAAGGCCACATTTGAGAGGTGCGCTTTTTGGTTTTCCAACTTGGAATTCTGACGTGCAGAAAACCTGCGCCCATGTCCCATTTGGGACATTTTTGAAGCCAAAAAGTGTATTCTATCCCACAAAACCATATATTTTTGAAAACTAGACACCCTAGGGTATTTCAAATGGTAGTATTTTAACACTTTCCATGCACTAATTATACTACCAGCCTATGTCAATGTTATGGATAGTAATTTTTTTTCACATACATAGTACTTTGGGCATGAATTCACAGATCCTGTTATATGTCAGTGCCAAACAACACCTCAATATGTGTTCAGCAACATCTCCTGAGTACAGGGATACCACCCATGTATAGGTTGGTTAGGTTATTTGGGGGTTAAAAGGCCACATTTGAGAGGTGCGCTTTTTGGTTTTCCAACTTGGAATTCTGACGTGCAGAAAACCTGCGCCCATGTCCCATTTGGGACATTTTTGAAGCCAAAAAGTGTATTCTACCCCACAAAACCATATATTTTTGAAAACTAGACACCCTAGGGTATTTCAAATGGTAGTATTTTAACACTTTTCATGCACTAATTCTACCACCAGCCTATGTCAATGTTATGGATAGTAATTTGTTTTTCACATTCATTGTACATCGGGCATGAATTCACAGATCCTATTATGTGTCAGTGCCAAACAACACCTTAATATGTGTTTAGCAACATCTCCTGAGTACAGGGATACCACCCATGTGTAGGTTAGTTAGATTATTTGGGGGCTAAAAGGCCACGTTTAGGGGGGGGTGCATTTCCAACTTGGAATTTTGACATGTAGTCAGCCTGCGCCCATGTTCCATTTGGGACACTTTTGAAGCCTGTCAAAGTATTTTACCCCATAAAACCATATATTTTGGAAAACTAGACATCCTAGGGTATTTAAAATTGTGGTATTTTAACACTTTCCAAGTGCTAATTCTACCACCAACCTATGTCAAAGGGATGGGATGGCATTTTTTCCCCACACACATTGTAGTTCAGGCAGGAATTTTCAGATTCTGGTATTTGCCACTGCCAACCAACACCTCAATATGTGTTCAGCAACATCTCCTGAGTACAGGGATACCACCCATGCATAGGTTTGTTGGTTTGTATTGGGTCTAAAATTCCACATTTAGGGGGTGCGCAATTCCAACCTGGAATTTTGACATGTAGTCAGCCTGCGCCCATGTTCCATTTGGAACATTTTTGAAGCCGTCCAATGAATTTTACCCCATCAAACCATATATTTTTGGAAAATAGACATCCTAAGGTATTTTAAATGGTGGTATTTTAATACTGTATAGGTACTAATTCTACCACCAGCCTTTGTAAAAGTTTGTGGTAGTACTTTTTTGGGAGTTTTTTTTCCCACATGCATTGTACTTCAGGCATGAATTCACAGATTCTGGTATATGTCACTGCCAAACAACAACCCAATATGTGTTCAGCAACATCTCCCGAGTACAGGGATAGCACCCATGCATAGGTTTGTTGGTTTGTTTTTGGCTAGAAGGCAACATTTGTGAGATGCGCATCTCAAAATTCCAACTTGGAATTTTGACATGTAGTCAACCTGCGTCCGTGTCCTTTATGGGATATATCTTTGAAGCCAGCCAATGTAATTTACCCCCACCAAACCATATATTTTTTTATCGGTAGACCCCCATCACTACTTGTGGCAAGGGCTCAGCAGCCACCGATACATCGCTAGATGATGTATCAGAAAGCTGAATAGGGTCAAAATCGAACCCTGAGTCCGCGGCCTCAGAATCAGTGCGTAAGCAGTGATCTCGAGCAAAGAAGGGGTTAATAGCTCTTAGAAGAGCCTATCTAGTACTGTAATACATTACAGTACAAATAAATTAATCCATAAAACAGTGCAGACAGCAAAACATACTGTTGCTGTGCAGGATTACTGCTTACACAGTGATGAATGGCAGGGAAGGGGTTAATACACAGTGAAAGACTTTCATAAAACCTGCTAATTTTATAAAATGTTATTTTATATCACTAATACTGATCTGTCTCTTTCCGTCACAAAAATGTAAGTGAGGAGAGGGAGGCAGATCAATATTTGTGAATATTGATCCGATTAATTTTGATCTGACCAGGGCGAATGGTGAGCTTAATTGAGAAATCACCAAACCGCCTTTGCCACTAATTCGCTGTTACTGATCGCTATGCGCTCAGGCAGCTTAAAAAAAAAAAACTCAAATATTTTTACTTTACATGTAATCCCCTAGCGGGTATGTGTAAAAAAAAAAAAAAAAATATGCAGACAGATAAAAATTGCTTTGGCGTCAATATCATTGCGTAAGCAGTGATCGACGGCAAATAAGGGGTTAATAACTCTTAGAATAGCCTTTTTAGTACTGTAATAAATTACAGTACAAAAAAATTAACCCCTAAAAAATGCACAAACAGCAAAAATAAATGCGCTGATGTGCACGATCACTGCTTATGCAAGATCAGTGGCAGGGAAGGGGTTAAACGCAGGGAATTGCTTTAATAAATTTTTTTTTATTGTTTTATTATTTGTGTGTTGTGTATTTATTGTTTTTTTTAACTTTTACTTACTTTTAGAACTTTGATCTGTCTCTCTCCCTCACTAAAAAAAATGTGAGGAGAGGGAGACAGATCATAACTGGTCAGATCAATATAGAGTTAATATTGATCTGACCAGTCAGTGGGGATGTTCAGGAGAGCATCCCCACTGCCTGTCAGTGTGCCTGGCAGTCACTGATTGCCTCTGTGAAGAGGCAATCGTGTGACAGCCAGAGAGCACAGGAAGCAGGTACTTCCTGCCTCCTGTGCTCTTGCCCTTAGAAGGGCAGCGCCATCTTGGTCACTTAGTGACCAAGATCGTGCATTTTTTTTTTGTGTTTCTGATTGCCTCGACTTGCGAGGCAATCAGGAACACTTTCTGAGCATAGGAAGCGAAAGATTCGCTTCCTAGGCTCATTTTTTAAATGCCCGCGTTTTAAAGGCACTGTGCCTTTAAAACCGGCATTTCGATCGCTCTCCGGAGCGATCGAAATGCCGACGGGCATTTTTTTTAGCATTGTACGATGCTTCCATACGGAAGCATCGTTACAATGCCCTTAGAGCACTGAAAGCGGAAAAACTCCGCTTTCAGTGCTCGTTTTGACACAGGACGGACTAGGTCCGTCCTGTGTCACTAACGCCTCGGCACACAGGACGGACCTAGTCCGTCCTGTGTCGCCAAGGGGTTAACAGTGCAGCACATTGTCTGATGACATCACTAGAGAGAGACAGGATATTCTATTCATTTGAATGGCATTATTCTCATTGGTTCCTGCATCAAAAAAAATAAGGAAATTACTTTAACTCAGCTAGTGTTGGCAGTCCTTGTTTCTTGCAAAATGCTGTAATTTCACAATTTCATCTAGCCGTAAGTATTTTATATTTTAAGTGATGGTAAATGTAAAACATGCATTTTACAGTCATTTGGAAGCACATTAATATGTATTTTGTACACCAGACAGTCCCTTTAAGTGAGAAATCAGGTATATCCTAAACATATGTTTTATATGTATGTATGTTATTATATAAAATATAACACCCTTACTTACAGAGTACAGCTAATTTTCGAGCCAACTATAGATTACCTAAATTAGATTTTGATGCCAATCTTGGCAGTTCCATCTAGCTAACTTTCTTTATGTAATACATGTTTTTAATACATCTTGTGAAATTCTTTTATTTTTCCCATGTATTATTTACAGTTTTAAATTGAGTCATTTAACGAGGGATCTCAAAACTCAGTGACCTCTAATAAGAAGAGCGTTGAGAGATAGGCAGGACTGTTGCTATAACAACAGTAACTCCATTTCAGTTTATTTGCAGTTTTTAAAAACAGAAGTGTTCAGAAAAAAATCTCGATTTGTCTCTTTAAAGTGACAGTTACATTTTTTTTCCCCCATTGGGGAAAAGCAAGGGTTAAAAAATGTCGACTTCTATCAAGTAAAACAGACGTATCTTAATACACACGGGTTAACTCTTGGTTATGTCTCACAGCTGAGACTTGCTGGAGATTGTCAGCGCATGCACAGCCAAGTAGAGCCTGGATTCGTCTGGTCGGGATCTGAATCTTTTGACCCCTCGTTTGGGATCTCCTATGGATATGCAGTTCCAGGTGTTTTTGTTTTTGGGGGGGGGGGTTTGCATTTAGCCCAGTGACATTGGCACAGACTGCTTGCTTTTCCCCCTCTTACACTGCACTGAATAATGCGAACACCGGCTGTCACATGACATCCTGACACTCCGTAAAAAGGTGGCAATGTGAGGGGCCGATGCTTTTCGTTATAGTTTTAATCAACTGCAAGTTTTCAGTGACTGAAGCTAAACCTTGTGCATTGGACACCTGCCAGGCAATTTGAATGTGGACATCCCTTTTGGGTGGGACCAGTCTGATAAACTAATGGAGAGGTTTCCTCTGTAATGGAGCAAGCTAGCGAAAACAGTGATTCCTCTCCCGAGTAGGTTACATCCTATAGGGCTGTCTATTTCAGCTTTTGATCCCAATTCTAAACTGTAAATAAATAATAGGTAAGTTAATAGGACTAAGACTAAAATACATTGCAATTTCATCATGCCTAAAATGTTAGGGAGGGACTATTGCATTTACCATTTGGAATTATAGTTCTGGTTCCCATGGATCTCTACCAAAGCCCAGTCCCCCACTGTATCTAAAACTGTATTAGCTGGGGCATAGGCTCCCTGTGCCTGTCTGCCCCGTGGAACAATGCCCCGCAAACTGCAAAGAGGATACTTTTCTATCCGATTCGCCTGGTACTGTCATGTGAGTGTTTCCCCTTCCATCTCCCTAGTTCACTTAATACTGTGTAACAGCCTTCTCAGACCTGATGCCTCCCTCACTGCTTGAGATTTAGTCAACTAAAATCTACTGGCGATTTAGTCGACTAAAACTATACTAAAACAATTTAGATGACTGAAATACGACTAAAATGGCATTTTAGACTTGACTAAAACGAAATCAACACCCCTGCTGTCAAAAGTACATGCCACTATATCCTCATTATAGGGGCAACTAACCTTTTCATTTGTGCCTCTACATTAGAAGCACAAGTGAAAAATCGAGTTGAATTGTTTTTTAATATGTTGTATATATGTACATTTTAAAACAGCATGGTCATATTTTTTCCACGCTGTTTCTTTATTCTACCTTGTACTGAGGTCTCCTGCAGCTGACGTTTATGCAGTTTTATAGGCCGATCATACAGGTATGATAATACCTTTACAGTGGGATTATTATTTTTTTATATGGTATTTCTTGCAGTTTGTTTATTGAGTAATTTGTGTTAGAAATTTTTAAACTCATAACAGAACTGCTTTTGAAGTTGGCAGATATTCATACTAAATGTGATTCTATAGAAGGAGCTGTATTGTATGAATAAAGAATCTAAATAGGCAACAGGAATTAGTAAGGGGAGGATTGCAAAGTGGGCTATAATTATTTACAGTATAATAGTAATTAGTAACTTTATATTTGTAGCATAAATGTGGTGATTATATATTCTTTTATTCTCTGTGCATTGTATCAATGAACCCAGAATGGGGAGTAACTAGCAACACAATCATAAAAGATAAAATCTATTGTCAGTGTGTTTTTAGAGAATAATTATACAAACAAGGTCATATCTAATCAGAAGAAAAGGTTAAGAAAAAAAACTAAAGGCGCACCTTAAAAGACCGATAATCAATAAAATGTTAGTTAATGAGATGCTTACATGGGCTGGTGATTATGTAAGCAAGGTTTTGTGTTGATTTATCTGTCACGGCAATTAGATTTGTTTTCCAGAAGCTGGATTGAACATTTTCACAAAGAGGTTTGTTTTGGCAAACTGTAAGATCACTGAAATTACTGTTTATTTTTGTGAGCCTGGTGGTGATGGTAACTGGTGCGTTTTTGAATCTGTACATAACCCATAACTTTAATAATCTTTACTAATAGCATCATTTTTTTTTTATTCCACAAAAATAATTTCATTCAATTTTTGAGTACTACAGTAAAGCAGAAACAAAGGATAATTTAAACAAAAGGTATATAAAGTTTTTGTTGTTGTTGTTGCTTCAATGGTAGTCCTAAATTTAATTCTGGATCTTGAAATTCACATCTTTCTATTCCTAAATCCTTTGACACTTTCTTTTTTCTCCTGTATTTTCTCTGCATCTATTGACACTGGTGTAACTTATTAAATCCCAGCATCATCTTGTTTTTATTCTGGTAACATGGTTCTTTCGCAAATCCCTAGCACCATGTGCTCGCACCTTAAGTTACCTCGGGAAATAGCATTGTAAATAGCAATTCTGCCTAAAATAAAAATCTGAAGCAAGCAGGACTTTCGTGAGTATTTATAGCCATCAGGTAGAATCTGGTACTCCCTTGGAAAACTTTACAAACTTCTATTCCCTATGTTATAGAATACCTCTAGATATGCTTGTGAAACATTGTTTGTGCATTCTAGAGACAGCCCCTTAGAAATACAGTATTTACCAGTAGGGTAAAGAGCTGTGGAATGTTATGTAGTTAATGTTATGAAACTTATAGCTTAGGTTCCCTGCATAATCAAATACTCATATTGATCATATTGATTATGGCTGTATTCTGTGTCCATAAAATTATTTTATTTTTTGTAAATTAAAGTATTCCAAAATAGAAGCAACAAAGTAGGTAATACAAAAGACAATAAATCAAAAGTAAGGGCAGGTATAAAGTCAAGCATGGGAAAGACTGGGAGGGAGAGATACACAAAAAAGAAAAGGGAAAAAGGGGTGGGGGGGTCAACATACTTATATCTTAAATCTCTTTGGGGAATGATCACCAGTTATACAATTTCAAACACATCCTGTACAAAACAGGACACCAACAAGTTAAGTGGGAATGTTTGGACCAAGGAATAAGCCACGTCAAAGCTTTCGTATATGGAATGATGTTACTGGGGGTCAGCATGAACGCTTATATTTATACAGACAATTTAAACATTTGCAAGCAGTAAAATACTTTGCATATACCTGGGTTCATAAGGACTCTAAAATATGATAGATGGTTGTAGTGCTATGATACCCTGGGAGATATCTAAGAGATCCATAGAAAAGGGCTATTACTGGAAGTGGAACAAAATTGTACAACACAAATCTGTACTGTGCGCGAGTGGCATTACATTAAAATAAGGCGAACTATAGGTGTATACCAAAGTCCGCAGTGTTCATACACTTATATTATAACAAGGTTTCAGTAGCAGTGTATTCAGTCCAGTGTAACCAGCTCTGTCAGTATTTGTCATGGGAATTGGAGGCAGACAACATTAGCTCTTCAATCGAGCGAATCTCCTCTACCCTTCCTATCCATTCCCTGAGCGTGGGAGCTGTGTCCAACTTCCAGTATTAGGGAATCAGAGTCTTAGCTGCTATCAGCAGGTGTTTAGTCAGTGATTTTTTTAAAATTGGATACCTTCATCCCATTCGCGTACAGTACCATCGCCTGAAGCATGTATGGGTAAGTAGAGCAGTCCAACTTCACGATCATAGCATGTATTTTTGTCCCGTATTACTGGATTAAAGTACATGTCCACTATAATCCCTATGTCAACTTTACACCTCCAACACAGGGGGTCCAGTTCAGTGATCATTTTGTGCAGTCTTAATGGGGTCCTGTACCATTGTGTGATTAGCTTATTATTAATGTATTGGTATTTCGTTGTTTTTTTGAGCTCTTATGTGTGAGGTGGAGAATCCTGTCCCACATTGGTTTGGAAAATGTGGTAGAAAGGCTACCTTCCCATTTGCCCATATAAGTGGGATTGAGTGCATGGGCAGGTGAAATCTTTCTAGAGTAAAGTACGGTTATCCCATGGACCAAGTGAGGTAGCGGTGCAGAGATCCTCAAACCAGGTTGTATCCCTGGCAATGTTATGTGCACAAGGTAAATGTGTCCCAAGGTGTCGGATTTGTTGGTAGTTGAATCTGTCCATTAAAGTGGGTTGTGTTTGTAGGATATTTTCAATCACCCTAATCGTGGCAGAAGACATAATAATAACAATGGATATTTTAAGGTGAGAAATCTTCTAAATCTACTAAGTGTTTACAAAATGAGTGGTGCATCCATTCAACTATTTTCAGAAAATGTGTTGCCTGGTAGTACTTCTGAAAGTTGTGTAATGCTAGGCCACGTCCAGTTGCGAGTCAATAGTGCGTAACTGAGTCTGGGTCTTTTGTGACCCCAAATGAATGCAGTTATCCATAAAATATTTTACTTTGATTCTGTAGGTATCTTTAGATTTTGTTCTACATGTTGCTTTGCATTTCATTGTTTATATTTTTTCATTTTCTTGGTGAATAAACTTTGAATGACATTGGTGTCGTGCGTATAATATGTAATGTTTATATTACAGGAACATTTTTAAATATGGAAAACTTGTATTTGGTATATATTATTGTAGACTTTTACTACCTAAAATAATGCCACACTCATTTTTCACCAGGGAGTGACATTTAAAGTTGAAAACAATAACTTGGTAATTGCTCGGATCCTTCATGGTGGAATGATCGATCGACAAGGTCTTCTTCATGTGGGTGACATCATCAAAGAGGTCAATGGACATGAAGTTGGAAACAACCCAAAGGAGTTGCAAGAACTGCTAAAGAGTATTAGCGGCAGTGTTACTCTGAAAATACTACCCAGTTATAAAGATACTATTACCCCTCAGCAGGTGAGTAAGAAACAGCATTCTGCCCACCGATTTATTATTGAGAGAGCACTTTATTCTCAATAAATATTTTTTTAAAGCTGATATTTTAAAAATGCATATAAGTAGATTATTGATTTTATTTTATTTTTTATGGTACATTTGGGAGGGTTTCTCCAGTCCCATCTCCATTCAGATGGATCCCTTGAAGGTACAAGTGGCTGCCCAAAATCCATGTGCACTTATCAGGTGCATGCATGCACATGGAGAGTTCACAAGCATCTCCGTATGGAGACATAAGGGGACAAACTGTACGCATCTTCATCCACAAACCTGTGCATGCATGTGATATCACTATTAAGCACTATTTCCCATGTGTTTTAAATGAAGGACACTTTTTTGTAATTCTCATTAAACAGTTTTCAGCTGATATTGTTAGTGGCTAGAAGCATGCCAAAATATGCAAAAACCATTAGCAAATAACAGTTATGAACTGATGTGACAGTAAAGCTTTCTTTAGATTTAAGCCCTTAAAGATCAATGACCATTTCACAAGGGAGGTTGTAAACAATATGTACTGAAAAATTTGACTTTAAAATGGCCATATGCCTCTGGTAATTGATAAAACATATTTACACTTTAAACACACACCATAAAGCCATAAAGAACAGAGCTATAGTAGAGTTTACAATGTTATCATAGTAACAGGGAAAGGCTTCCTGACTCTGAAATGATTAACTAGAACTTATGTATTCTCATGAAATTTGAAAGCACTTTATCTTGTATGCGACTTGGTCTGCAGTCTCACATATTCATACAGTAAAGGACAATTTTTTAAAGACTGTAAGTAGGTAACTAGAAGTGCTTTTGATTTGATAAAGGAGGACTCCCAAAATACCCTTAGTCTAGGAAGAAAAGGGTAATACAATATTCTGTTATTTTGCATTTGCAAACGTCAGTACTGTGGGTGATTTCTGATTAGTTCCAAATTAGCTAGGCTTCAAATCATGGTCATTGACATGTAAATGCTCAGATCGGAATAGACTAATGGAAGTCATTTTCTACTATAAATGTTATGCTTTAGAGCAGTGTTTTCCAATGTTTGCCATGGAAACCCTTAAATTGTTTTGGGCAGATTCTTCTCATATTTGGTTTAATTGTTGATGCTTATATTTGCATGTCTGAAGCTGCATCAAGTCAGTTTCAATACTTAATTTTGGTTGCAGAGTACATGGTGGTGAATGGCAGCATCACTTTTATTTCCTGTATCGACAACACCAGGTATTCATTGTGTAAATCACCCCAAACAGCAGTGAGAGAAAAATCTTTAGATTTTTGTGTTAGTTGACTGTCAGAATATCAATCAAACTTTCAAAATGTATGTGAGAAAACAACTTGTATGGATGGGTGTTGAAACCAGGCATTATCGTTTTCATTCAAGAATGGAAGATACTGATTAACAGATGTGTGTAAATTGTGAAGATGATCTGCAATGTCACTGTGTATTTAAACTTCTGAGTGCTGGAACAAAGTTTAAATTATTGTGCTCCACAGCTGACATCCAAAATTGCAACTTACAAATAAGAAAATTGTTTAAAATGTTCACACTTCTTCCTTGGAGTGATAAACATATCTCTTTTAATTTTGTGAATGTCGGCAAAATACTTTTGGAACCCCAGGGTTCTGCAAAACAACATTTGAGAAACTGCTTTTAGAGCAACACAAGTAAAAATAGGCTTGACAAGTGGCATTAGGGCCACCCAAAATACACTGCAACTCTGCTCATTTGGGATAAGGCACTAACTTTTTAAACATGTTTATGCTGCACTCATTTTAGGCTTAGGCATCCCTTTAGTTTTTTTGAAAATGTTGTACCCTTAGTGATCATGGCTGTTTTAACATAGCTGTATTTTCCTCTTTTTCATTAACTGTGCTCACACAGTTATATATATATTTTTTTGTCCCATATTTAATATATGCTATATGGACAAAAGTGTTGGGACACACCTTTTAATTGAATTCAGGTGTTTCAATCACACCCATTGCCACATGTGTATAAAATCAAGCACATAGCCATGCAGTCGGCATTTACAAACATCTGTGGGGGGGAAATGGGTCATTTTGAAGAGCTCAGTGAATTCAATCATGGTACTGTTATAGAATGCCATCTTTGCAATAAGTCAGGTTGTGAAATTTCATCCCTGCTAGATATTGAACGGGCAACTGTAAAGTGGTATTATTGGAAAGTGGATGTACCATATTTGCTCGATTATAAGACAAGGTTTTTTTCAGAAAACATTGTCTTATAATCAAGGTCGTCTTAAAATCAAGGTCGTCTTATAATCTGACCTCAAATTGAGGTCAGATAATAAAACAGCGATCCAGGTCCCCAGCAGAGCTGCAGGGGACCTGGATCCCCCTCTCTAACAGCAGGGGATGTCTGCGCGATGAGCGCAGACTCCCCTGCTGCCGCCCGGCACGACCGCCGGGACTTCTATGATGAAGCCGGGTACTTCCGGCTTCGTCACAGAAGTCCCAGCGGTCGTGCCGTTCGGCAGCAGGGGAGGTCTGTGCTCATCGCGCAGACATCCTTTGCTGCCCCACTAGCCACCAGGGAGAATCGGGCAGCCGGGGGATCCTCCATGCTGCCCGACACGGCAGTCTATTATGACGGACCAGCTGTCCGTCATAATAGACTGCCGTGTCGGGCAGCATGGAGGATGTCTGCACGTATCGTGCAGACATCCCCCGGCTGCCCCCACTAGCCACCAGGGATCGACTTTCAGGTGAGGGGGAGGGAGGGGGGGCAGAGAGACGGGGGAGGGGGGGCAAAGAGACAGGGGGAGGGGGGAAGAGACGGGGAGGGGGGGCAGAGCGACAAGGGGAGGGAGGGGGGAAGAGACGGGGAGGGGGGGCAGAGCGACAAGGGGAGGGAGGGGGGAAGAGACGGGGAGGGGGGGCAGAGCGACAAGGGGAGGGAGGGGGGAAGAGACGGGGAGGGGGGGCAGAGCGACAAGGGGGGGGAGGGGGGGCAGAGCGACAAGGGGAGGGAGGGGGGAAGAGACGGGGAGGGGGGGCAGAGCGACAAGGGGAGGGAGGGGGGAAGAGACGGGGAGGCAGAGCGACAAGGGGAGGGAGGGGGGGAAGAGACAGGGGGAGGGGGGCAGAGCGACAAGGGGGGGGAGGGGGGACAGAGCAACAAGGGAGGGGGGAAGAGACAGAGGGAGGGGGGACAGAGAGAAACAAGGGGGGGAAAGAGACAGAGGCGATGGGGGAGTCAAAGGGAGGGGGAGAGACAAAGCTGGGGGCAAGGGAAAGAGAGAGGCAGCATTGGCACATAAAAGGAAATAAAAACAATATCATTTTTTATTAAAAAAGCAATTTACATGTGAATATATACAAGTTTATCTTTTTTCCTATAGGGTAGTCTTATATTCAGGCTTTTAGTTTTTTTCCTAAAGGAATATCCAAAGTTTGGGGGGTCGTCTTATAATCGAGCAAATACTGTAACTTTGAAGCCGAAGACCATGTAGGGTCACAGAGTGCTGAGGCGCATGGTGCAAAAAAGTCGCCAGTGCTTTGCTAATTCCAAAGCTGAAGAGTTCCAAACTTCCAAAGGCATTCATATCAGCACAAAAACTGTGTGGCAGGAGCGTCATGGTATGGGTTTTCATGGCTGCAGCTGCATGCAAGCCTCGCATCACCAATTACAAAGCCAAGCATCAGATCGAGTGGTGTTAAGCGTTCCACCGCTGTACTTTGGAGCAGTGGAAATGTGTTCTGTGGAGTGATTACTCACGTTTCACCGGTTTTCAGTCTGGTGGGCGTGTCTGGGTTGGAGCTGCCAGGAAAAAATTACCTGCCTGAGTGCGTGTTTTTCAGGGATTGGGCTAGGACCCTTACTCCCAGTGAAGGAAAATCTTAATGCTTCAGCATACTAAGACATTTTTTTACAATGCCATGCTTCCAACTTTGTGGGAACAGTTTGTGGAAAGGCCCTTTTATATTCCAGCACGACCGTGCCCCAGTGCACAAAGCAATGTCCATAAATACATGTTTAAATGAGTCTGATGTGGAAGAACCTGACTGGCCCACGCAGAGCCCTGACTACAACCCCATAGAACACCTCTGGGATGAACTAAAATGGAGAGTTCAAGCCATGTTTTCTTGTCCAACATTAGTGCCCAACCTCACAAACACTCTACTGGATGAATGGGCATAACTTCCCACAGAAAAGATCCAAAATTGTGTGGAAAGCCATCCCAAAAGAGTATAAGCTGTTAAAATGGCAAATTGTGGATTAACTACATATGAATGTCTGTATTTAGAGTGCAAGGTCATAAAAGTCCATGTTGGTGTAATGGTCAGGTGTCCCAATATAATTGAAAAATAAGGGGGGGGGGGCGGCACTTTTTCTAACTTGAAAAACTTTTACACAAATGCTAATAAAAAAAAACTTGCTATTTTTGTAGTGTTTTTCTCCCTGTGAGACTCCAAGCACTTTACAAATATTTAGACATTAAAATTAATCGTTTCTGATGGTCAGATGAACTGACTGAATGCTTGATACAAAAAGGTGGGTCTAATATTTGTATTTGCAATGTCCAGTATTTACATGTTTTTATATTTTATTGTATTTTTAACGTTATTGGACAATAACTGGAAGTAGCGTATTGCTTCCTACAGTGACCTTTTGACCCCAACCCTAGCACTCACCCTAACTCAACTCGAGGCATAACCCTAGATATACCCCTTTTTTTTGCTGTAATGCCTCAACAGGGCAGCGCCATATTGGAGCAGTTGCAGAGCCCTGTGGCCCAAAATTTTATGTTGCGGGATGCCTCATTATAAAGGCATTGCAGCAACACAGGCATAGACTGCGATCAATGGCTGTCAGTTTCACCTGTTCGTCTTCTGTCACTGACGGACAGATTTTACGTTAGCATGCTACATCCATTGACACAGGGGTTAATGCCCTTCAAAAGTACAATGCCTCCATTCATCATGGCCATCCTGTTTGTCATATCACTTTCATTCAGCTGTAGCTAAATAGTTTCCTCAAATTACATTTTACTAATTTGTAATCTGTAAACTATGGACTACATACGTTATTTATGCAGTGAACTGGAATTGTAATTAAAAAAAAAAAAAGTTGCATATTGGGCATTATACCTGAAGATAATGCTATTTAAGATTTCATGGAGCATGAGGATTTTTGTTGTTGTTTTTGTATTAACTGCGATTATATTTAAGCCTTCTTAACCCTTTAAGGACCAAGGGTTTTCCTAGGCCAGTGACCAGAGCGATTTTTACATTTTTGATATATGGTTGTTTAAATGTAATTTTCTCCTTTACCATTTAACACACCCATACAAGTTATATGTTGTTTTTAAAAGGACTTTTAGAGCTTTCTTTGGATACCACATACATAAATATAATCTGTAATTTAGTATTAAAATTACAAATAAAAAGAAATAAAATATTTTAACATGTTTTTTCATCATTTACACATTAATCTTGACCGTCTGCTGTGTAATGCTGCAAGAAAACACTCCATTTTGTGTTCAGCAACATCTCCTCAGTACAGGGATACCACCCATGCATGGGTAGGTTATGTTATTTGGGGGCTAAAAGGTCACATTTGGGAGGTGCACATTTGGAATTTCACACTTGGAACATATTTGAAGCCGGCCAGTGTATTTTACCCCCACAAAACCATATATTTTTGAAAACTAGACACCCTAGGGTATTTCAAATGGTGGTATTTTAACACTTTCCATGCACTATTTCTACCACCAGCCTTTGTCGAACTTTTTGGTAGCAATTTTTTTTCATATACATAGTACTTCAGGCATGAATTCACAGATCCTGTTAGGCGTCACTGACAAACTACACCTCAATATGTGTTCAGCAACATCTCCTGAGTACAGGGATACCACCCATGTATAGGTAGGTTTATGTTATTTGGGGGCTAAAAGGCCACATTTGGGAGGTGCATATTTGGAATTTCACACTTGGAATTTTGACATGCTCTCAACCTGGGCCTATGTCCCATTTGGGACATATTTGAAGCCGGCCAGTGTATTTTTTCCCCACAAAACCACATATTTTTGAAAACTAGACACCCTAGGGTATTTCAAATGGTGGTATTTTAACACTTTCCATGCACTATTTCTACCACCAGCCTTTGTCGAACTTTTTGGTAGAAATTTTTTTTCATATACATAGTACTTCAGGCATGAATTCACAGATCCTGTTAGGCGTCACTGGCAAACAACACCACACTATGTGTTCAGCAACATCTCCCGAGTACAGGGATACCACCCATACATACATTTGTTGGGTTGTGTGGGGGCTAAAAGGCCACATTTGAGAGGAGCGCATTTCCAACGTAGAATTTTGACAAGTAGTCAGCCTGCGCCTGTGTTCCATTTGGGACATTTTTGAAGCTGGCCAATGTATTTTACCCCCCCAAAACCATATAGTTTTGAAAACTAGACACCCTAGGGTATTTCAAATGGTAGTATTTTAAAACTTCTCATGCACTAATTCTACCACCAGCCTTTGTCAAACATTTTGGGTAGTAATTTCTTTTCCCATACATTGTACTTCAGGCATGAATTCAAAGAGGCTTTTATGTGTCACTGCCAAAAAACATCACACTATGTGTTCAGCAACATCTCCCGGGTACAGGGATACCAGCCATGCATACGTTTGTTGGGTTGTTTGGGGGCTAAAAGGCCACATTTGAGAGGAGCCCATTTCCAACGTAGAATTTTTACATGTTGTCAGCCTGTGTTTCATTTGGGACATTTTTGAAGATGGCCAATGTATTTTACCCCCATAAAACCATATAGTTTTGAAAACTAGACACCCTAGGGTATTTCAAATGGTAGTATTTTAAAACTTCTCATGCACTAATTCTACCACTAGCCTTTGTCAAACTTTTGGGTAGTAATTTCTTTTCCCATACATTGTACTTCAGGCATGAATTCACAGAGGCTTTTATGTGTCACTGCCAAAAAACATCACACTATGTGTTCAGCAACATCTCCCGGGTACAGGGATACCACCCATGCATACGTTTGTTGGGTTATTTGGGGGCTTAAAGGCCACATTTGATAGGAGCGCATTTACAACTTAGAATTTTGACATGTGGTCAGTCTGCACCTATGTTCCATTTGGGGCATTTTTTTAGCCAGTCTATTCAATTTACCTTCATCAAACCATATAGTTTTGATAACTAGAAACCTAGGGTATTTTATTTGGTGTCCTTTCAGGCATTTGACGGAGCCATTTTGACACAAATTATTGCCAAACTTGTTAATATAATTTTGTTGGGGAATGCTGCTATGTTGCTTAGGATTTCTTTGACATCCCCCCACCCCCCCTCCCCGCCCGAAGTGTTCTGTTACATCACAATATGTAATTGATATATGTATGATATATTTTTATGGTTTACCAGTATTCCAGTTTTGTGTGGTATTGGCCAAAACATTCTACACACAAGCCTGGCAGAGAAGGACAGGAAGGGCAGTGGTAGATGGACTCTTTCCTTATGCCTCTTTTGTAGCACACTCTGCAGCGTTTTAGAGGTACTTGCTTATTGGCAGTTGGGGGATTTTTTTTTTAGGGAAATGCCTCTCACTCAGCCGGACAACATTTTCTGCTTGCAGGTTTGCAGGCGTAGGGGGGTGCTCCAAAAGAAAATGACTAAATGCTTTTATTTGGTAGTCTAAGAAGCTGTGTCTCCTCCCTGTACCTGCCTTGTTATATAAAATGTACGAATTGTACGTGGCAATTTGAATTAAATAAATTGCCACCTTTTTATACCAGGAGTGGGTTTTTCGTTGGACTAGGTATGGTATTATGCGCTGGTCTGCAAGGTCCACTCCCCCCATGTGCCTGTTGTACTCCAGGATACATCGTGGTTTTTTAATTTTTTTATTTGAAGGCTTTACTCTCACTGATACTGTGCTTTCATCGTGGATTGTTGAAAGCATGTACACATCCTTTTTATCTGTGTACCTAAGGGCCAGTAGTTTATCCTGTCTTAAAGAGGATGATGTCCAACGTGTTTGCCTTGGGTAAACCAGCTGCTGGGGAAATCCTTTTCTATTTTTCCTGATTGTCCCACAGGCAAGAGTTTCCAAGCAGTAAAGATTTTTAAATAATTCAATGCTGGTGTAGTAATTGTCTACGTACAGGTGGTATCCCTTATTGAGTAATGGGAGGATGAGATCCCACACTATCTTTCCGTTTGTCCCAATAGAGTCAGGGCACCCTGGTGGATCTAGATGGGAGTCTTTCCCCTGGTAAATGCGAAAGGCAAAAGTGTAGCCTGTGTTGCTTTCACAGAGTTTGTAGAATTTTATACCATATCTGGATCTTTTAGATGGTATATATTGCTTGAAGGGCAATCTGCCTTTAAATCGCATAAGTGATTCGTCTACACAGATTCTTTGGTCAGGCACATATATGTGAGAAAATGTTTGGGACAAGTTTGTTAGAAGGGGCCTTAGCTTATAGAGCCTGTCATAAGAGGGGTCATCTTTTGGCAGACACTTAGTATTGTCACTGAAGTGGAGGAAGCGCAGAAGTATTTCAAATCTCTGCCTGGTCATAATAGCTGGGAAAAGCGGGGTGGACAATAATGGATGTTTGCTCCAATAGGAACGTATACTTGGCTTTTTAATAATTCCCATAACCAGCAATAGTGAAAACATTTTTTTTATCTCCACCAAGTCAGTGGAATGCCAGCTCTGATGCCTAGCATAATAGGAGGTAGGTTTTGCTGCCAAGTACTGTTGGGCATAAATATTTGTTTGCTCAACGATCAGCTCAAATAGTTGATCCGTGAGCAGCAGCTGCACAAATTGATGTGGCTCAGTACAAGTTAAGTTTTCTGTAATGCCAGGCGATGCCGTGAAAGTGGGTATGTCTGGTTGCAGACTTCTAGGTGGCACCCATGAAAGTTCTTCAGGGACTGGGGGATTTCTTTGTGGGGCTTGCGGGCTGCCAACAGATCCCATACTACTGTCACTTTCTGAATCAATTATTGGCTCCATATCGGAGGCCGTTTCAGTCTCTGAATTGAATGCCAGAATGGCATAAGCCTCTTCCACATTGTACATAAGGGGCATTTTTAAGACTGAACTATAACAAACAATTTTATTTATTTTTTTTATTTTTTTTTTTAAACTCCCAACCTAACTCCCACAAATCCCAACCAATTTCCCACCTAACTAACTAATAAAATAAAATACAATATTTCCACAAAAAGGGGGGGGGGGGGGGAATAAGTAGATCAAATTTGGAAGACGCACGAATTAAATCACAGCAATTAGATCACAGCAATAGGGGCTGCACAATGGCACTGGAAGGGTTAAATTAATAAAAATTAGCTTTTAAAAAAGCTTTTAAATTAAAAAATGGGAGATTTTTTTTTATTTTTATTTTAAATGGAAAAAAAGAAAAGAAAAGTAAAAGAGCACTGATCACAGTTGATCACTGTGATCAGAAACAGAAATGAAGGGGTTAACTTTAAGAAAAAGAAAAAATAATCTTTTATTTTAGCACTAAACCTCCTGGAACTCTATGTATCTCTTACTGTCACTCTCAGTACCTCACGATCGCAATGAGAGGTACTGAGGGTGACACAGTGACAAAGTCAATGTTTCAAAACATTGACTTGTCACATGGGCATCAGTGATCACTGTGATTCGCTAATCACAGCGATCAGCTGACCCCAGATTCGCTCATTGGGTCCAGGAACTAAGCCTCGGTTGCGAGGCAAAGTCCTGGACCCGGGAAGCCGGAAGAAGCAGTGTGCACGGAGCACACCGCTCGTTTACAGCCATGACGAGTTAACTCGTCATAAGGTCGCGATCCCCGCCGCTCTTATGACGAGTTAACTCGTCATAAGGGCGGGAAGGGGTTAACATTAAGTTATGTTATTTACAAGAATCTATTCAGGCATAATGTAAGAGCTTTGTGTGCTATTACCTAAAGTGTCAGTTTAAAATATCACATTGAGAAGCCAAGAACACTAAATTTACAGCTTAATGTATTCTATTGACATTGGAGCTTGTGAATACCCTCAGTAATTCAATCTGAATCATACTCTAGTTTATCGGTGGGGTACATCTGCCCATAGACAATTTATATGTATTGCATCAGTTTAGGGAGAATACCTAGAGACACTGTAAATTTAGTTTTACTGTTTTACTTAATTGTTTTTTTTTTTTAAGACATTGTTATTGTTTTTAAACATCTAAAATGTCTGCTTGTATCATAAGCAGAGACTAAACAATATACACTTGAAAAATGATAAACTTGTTGAAATACACTGTACAAAACGTTACATTCAAAATATATAAATCATTTTCTGATTCATTAAATAGTAATCTATATTATTTTTTATAAAATCTGCATCTATGGCCTGATTTTAAAAAGGTTCTTTGTTATTAAGGTATACATTATTTATTTAACCCCTTCACAACAATGTCCATACATGTATGAGTTTCCAAATGAGTTGCAATTGTTTTTAAAATTGCCGCAATCTACACCACCACAACTTTCCTGAAGCCACACTGGGCTATACAGGAAAGCAAAAAAAAAAAAATTACTTATTCACAGCGATGGGCGGTTAAAAATGACAGGTCAATGATGATCATTATTGGCCAGTCAATCACTCCCCTTCAACCAATTCAAATGTGCTGAGGTGTGTTCAAGGATGCCTCTGGATTGAGGCAAGCCTGGAACGCCCAAAAGAGGTGTAGTCCTAGGCTGTCTCAGCAATTGCAGAGGGGATTTGACAAGCTTAGGGGCTTGTCAAAATCCACTGTCATCCACCCACAAATTTGGGTTATATACACCATTATCAACCATTTTTTTTTTGATGATTTATACCATGATCATGTGCACTACATGACCATCAGGATTCTATGAACGCTGGTTTGTCGAAATCCTCCCTGTTGCTCACTGACACGCTTTGATCTTTTGAGGAGAAAGAGGTACTGTGTCCCAGATAAAAAAAAAAAAAACACTTATTTTCTTTAAATTTTACGTGCTTTTTTTTATTTTTTTTTATTTTATACATTACCCAAATGGTTGAGTCTTAAATATGGTGTAAAGGAAATCCCTATCTGCCCTTAAATAATCAATATATAATATGTGGGGTTTCATTTAAAATGGCTCTTGTTCCAAATGAACATCCACAAAAAATCCATAGCCCCGATGGGGTTAAACCTTTCCAGGTTTTTAGGTTTACTTTATTCAAAAAGTGGTCAGCATCTTGGCCTGTATATTGATATGCAAGCTCCAGTTGTATGTCTTCATTACTTTTGAATGCCCATTAAAAGATATTATTCTGCAATGTGTTTTTTCCAATTATGTGTCTGCATTGATACAACTTAATATAACTTGCAGCACCCGTGTAAATTAAAATGATAAAACTATAAACTTGGCAGACATTTGAAAAAATATTATTCAACAAATTCTAATAGAGAAACGTGTTGACAGGTGAGGATCATATTTTCATATGGTACTTGGCATGTGAAGTAGGATCAACTGTGACACCACTTTCTATTTCAAATCATAGCCTCCAATGCATCAGCTGATTCTATTGGGGCAGCTCCAGCAAACACAACTGTTGGCAAGGCCAGGACCGCACAATTCAGGGGTAGTACGGTCACCAAGGGGTTAAGTAGTGCGATAAGCATTTGTTCTAAGAATAGATTGTTATGATAAGGTATAGATATAACTTTAAAAAAAAGTCAATTAAAATTATTTATAAAATTTTATTGTGATAAACTAGAATAATTACCAAGGATCTTAATTACTAAAATACAATTTTAAGATTGCTTTACATATGTGTGATTTTACGTACAAGTATTAATGTTTTATCAACCCAAGGCCTGCACTACATATAGGTGAACTAGGTGTTCGGGGGCACCTGCTGCCAGGATACATGTATCACAAGATTATCATTTTTTTATAAAAAAAAAATGTATGCATGTGTAGCGCTGGCATAGGGGGAGGGGGGGGCATCGGATTGTTGCCAAGGTGGAGGTGCCAGTCCGCCCCCACACATGATAGCGAGCAGCATCAACTCAGTCCGTGCTGCTCGCGCTCCCTCCGCATAACGATGATCCAGAGCATCAGAAATACAATGCTCTGTGTCGTCACTACATGCAGGGAGCTCGGATTCCACCTGCTTCCGGAGAAGGGGGGGGTTAACACCAGGCATTGGGAGGGAGGAAGGGCAAACTGACAGCAGGCATTGGTAGGAAGGGACTAATAGCAGGCATTGGTAGGGAGGGGGAGGAACTGACAGCAGGCATTGGAAGGGAGGGGGAGGAACTGACAGCAGGCATTGGAAGGGATGGTGAGGAACTGACTCCAGGTACTGGTAGGGAGGGGGAGAAACTGACACCAGGCATTGGTAGGGAGGGGGGAGGACCTGACACCAGGCATTGGAAGGGAGGGGGGAGGACCTGACACCAGGCATTGGAAGGGAGGGGGAGGAACTGACACCAGGTACTGGTTACAGTGTGTGTATGTGTGGCTGCATCTGACATTACATGTGTGTGCACATGTGCCTGCATATGGATGTGTTAGTGAGTGTGTAAATGCCTGAGGGTGGGATCAGCAAGGGGCAGCAAAATATATGTTCGCCTAGGGTGGCAAAAAGTCTTGCACTGGCCCTGATCAACCCATACATGAAATTTATATTTTATTTCCCACTTGTCCCTTGGATGGGGATAAAATAGCATGTATTTTTAAAGGCTCTGGCTAGAAGATTCCATGCATCGCAGTATGATTCACTGTTTGACTATAAATCACTTCAAGTGCCGAGATAAACCCTCATTTTTGCATCTAGTCAATAGAGGTGCAACGATCTCTGAGAAAGACAGATGGAACATGTTAGTCCCCAAAAAATACAAATAGCTAGCCCACTATGATGGCTACAGTGCCACCTGCTGTGAGGCAAATACACATTGGGTACGGCAAGGTGAATTGCATTCTTAACATTTGCTACATTAATCTTTGTATATAAATACATATGCCATTGTATGTAAAACACTTTTTCCTCTACTCCATTCTTAGGTATACGTGAAATGTCATTTTGATTACAATCCTTTCAATGATAATTTAATTCCATGCAAAGAAGCAGGATTAAAATTCTCTAAAGGGGAGATTCTCCATATAGTAAACCGAGAAGACCCAAACTGGTGGCAGGTATGTACAAAAGTGTGATATTACAAACTGTTTCATTACTTTCCAACTGATCTTATCACGGTATTATGTTGACCTGCCATGAATGACAGGTTCATACTGAATATTTAAAAACACTAGAGGATCTACTCAGTATAGAAAGAATTGCAGGGAATTGACAGGAATTTCTAACATAAGGCCAATGTAGCTGAGTTGGATAAATTCTTCCATTCAGCTGCATTGGAGATTTTTTCCAACTCCAGCTACTTTGGCCTAAAGTTTGAAATTCCCTGCAATTCTCTTTATGGATTATACCCTTATGTTTCCAAAATGGTAGTTATATTGTAGCAGTGTCATTAAACACCATCAGTAGTATTTAGCATTTTAGTGGACACTTGCCTTTGGGCATAGCTTTGACGTATATGAAGATCCTAAAAATGAATGCAGAAATACAAAATCAAAATATAGACCAAAGGTGCTATTGGATGAAAATGAAAAATTGTGCAACTTTTCTCTGTGACGTTTGTTCAAATGAGTGTTTCTAAAGTTAGTTATTTTTGTGAATGAAATAGGCGGTTCATGTGCTTGTGATTTAACTGGATACATTTCTTTTTCTTGCATATTTGCAAATATTTAAAATATTTTTCAATTGAACTCTTAAGCCAATTAATCCGTAAAAGTTAATTGAAACCCCCTGAACAGAATATTCTTGGTAGCTAGTTTCATTACCAGCCCCTTTGGTACAAAATAAAATCAAACTGTCCACTTTTTACTTCCCAAGCTATCTGCCAAGAAATAGTCTCACCCTGCAAATAACACATGAATGTTTTCCTTTGCACCTAATTGCCATCATAAATATGTCAATGTGAAAAAAGTGATTCCTCCATTGTGGTAAGCATGTTTATGACCCTCCAAGTCTCCACAAATGTACACAATTTAAATCTTTCAGCTGTGTTCATTTGCGGTGGCGTTTTTTTTCTCAAAGCCTTTTCTCTTTGATCAACACAGCAATTACTTCTGTGTTTTAAAAATAGTGATAATCTCCCTGGCACTGAAATAATATAATTTATTTGCTGCAGACTCATGTTTGCTTACTTTTTTGGGAGCTGTGTATAAACACGGTTCAGGTGCAATCATCTTTGACAAAGAATACCTTTCCCCTTCTTTCAGAACATTGTCCCACACTCATTTTGCAGAACTACTGTTACCATTGATGATTCTCCCATTTGAATACTGGTCTGTAACTACAAGAAATATTTGCAATATTAATAACTACATATTCTCACAGAAAGTCACTCCAGACTCGTTATTCATTCAGGTAGCTGCCTGTTTTCCCAAGGTTCCTTCGGAAGATGCTAATAACATTAAGGATGCCTTCTGTTAGTTGGTCAGTTATTTACCACTATGCTGGAAACTTTGCATTGTAGCATCTGGAAATCCCAGCTGGCATCAACAGAGGGCTGATTGGAAGTGGCGTCTCATAGTAGAATGTGTTAGTGCTTTGACAGCTTTACTGGATTAGATTTTTAGTGATGTTAACTATTTTAACCATCTATAGGCAAGTCACGTGAAAGAAGGAGGGAGTGCGGGTCTTATTCCCAGTCAGTTCTTAGAAGAAAAGAGGAAAGCGTTTGTTAGAAGAGACTGGGATGGAGCAGGTATGAACACCTTTCACATTAGAATAAGGATTTTGAATGTATGAGAATTATTCTAAACCTTTATTGGTTCTAAAGTAACATGTATATTTGGTTACACACATAGTACAGTCAGTCAGTAGAGCATCAATAAATATGGTATAACGTAACAAAAAGTCACTGCCTTGGCAGAATAAAGTAGCAGTAGTGTTGCTTGTCAAGAACCCTTAATCATAAGTGCATGAGATTGTGAACGCAAAACAATTAAATACACATTGTAACAAGTCAAATGAGTGGGGGGAAAAAACAAACTATCAGGACAAAAGAAGTGTGGCTAACTGCACAAAGCCAGTCACATGATGAATACGTGAAATATATGGAAAGTCATTTCTCTGTATTGGTAATTAAAATGGTTAATGGTGGAAGTTTATATATTGACTTTTATGCCAGGGGGAGGCCTCCTTGGACTTCAAAAAAAACCCAAAGAATGGCTTTACACACTTTTTCTGAATTAATCATTTAGGAATTCTTCAGATCACAGAGGAGTTTTTGATAAAACATCATATTTTATTTATGCTTAATTCTTTCCTCTCCCTCTTTGTCCTTTTAGTGCGAGAAAGTTTTAGGTCAGTGTATTGAATATTCAGGTTTCTATCCTATTTTGGGCATCAGGTCATCTAATTATTCATTTTATGCCCATATATTTTGGGTGTATTGGTGAGAAACTTATTTCATTATATACATATTTTTATAACATATTCCATCATCCTCTACTATTGTCTTCGCTAGTACTTCATATACTTGACGGAAAGTTTATTTTATCATTCATTATTATCATTACCTTTGCTAAATAGGATTGCATAACTCATTTTTTTTCCTTCTACGTACATTATAAGTGTCTTAGTAAGGTAGGCTTAGAAATGTGTCATAATTACTATTTTTCAATGTTGATATTTCTTTAATATATATATATATATATATATATATATATATATATATATATATATGATTTTTATATAATGGAATGCATTCTATCAATACATTTTTGTCGGTCCATTAGCGTTTTGGTTGTTCCCACTCTTTGTTTCTCTTTTCTCCCATTTATTTTTACCTATGGTTAATTATAATATCTTAATTTGGATTCTTTCCATAGTTTTTATACAAGTTTGTTTCACAGGAATCATTTTTTTTTTTTAATTATTTTTATTATAAACATATAAAAATACAAACATACAAAGAAATAAACCAGTACATAAAGTTTCATTGAGCAGTGGGGAATAAACAAGATATTTGGACTGGATTATTTTAAGATTAGGAGTGACAATATTCCAAATAGTACATAAATAGTATACAGTACATGTACATATACAATTATAAACATACAAGTGGGAACGCTGTACCAAAAGACACCGGGGACCGCAGTGATGGGGCACATGTCAAGAATTAATGGTAGTGAGAGCGGCGAGACCCAAAGTATTCAAGGATTAATGACCCTAATGCGTCTATGCCCAGGGTCAAGGTTAGGGTTAGGTAATATAGTCATTTGTCCACTTTCCCCAAATTTCCCTGTAAAGGTCACCATTGGAGTTGTTATATGTCAAGGATTTTTCCATGGTGGCTTGATAGTTTATTTGGAGTATAATGTTATTTTGAGTTGGGATCGTGGGTTTTCTCCAGTGGCGTGACATGCATATCTTCGTGGCCATTAATATATGTATTGCTAGAATATATTGTGATTTCGAGATTTTTGGTAGATCTAAGTGGAAAATAAAGTTTTCGGGGAGAAGAATACTCAATTTAATGTCCATATTATCCAGCAGTTTTAAAACTATAAATTTAAGGTTTGTTAGAGTTGAACAGTTCCACCAGATGTATAAGGGAACCAGGTACATTATTACAGCGCCAGCATGTGTTGGAGGTCCATGATTGGAATTTACATAGTTTAGTGGGACCACCTATGCAAAATTTTAATGAAGGTCTCGTGAATATTTATACAGTACAGTATATATATTTTTTCACCTGTTCTAAAGATTTTAACCATGTTTGTAGGGGGTAACTCTTAGTAAGATCTTCCTCCCATTTTTTAATGCTACCTAATTTCTTATTTTCCTCCTTATTATATATATGTTTTCTGATTTTAGAAGTTAGTTTTTGGAAGAACCCTTTTGATAGTTTTTCATAAGTCTCTTCCTCTGTTACTCATTATGTTTTTAATTCTCAAATATGTGAAGAATTCACTATTTGGAAGGTTAAGTTTTAATTGGAGTTGTGAGAAGGTAGACATTCTAGTCCCATCTAAAAGGTCCACAATCTTGAGGAGATTTAGATTAGTCCATCTTTCTAGTCTTAAATCACTAGTTATGAGTGTCAAAGCCAATAATGAAGTTTCCTTTGAAATGGAATAGTTAGAGTAGAAAAGTTTTTTTTAACTGGGTCGATAGATTTATAAACTTGATTAATTATAGTATTATCAATATTTAATTTTTGGAAATCAGTTTTATCTATCCAAAATAGTGCGGTAGGGTCTATATTGTTACAAAGGTGTTTTTCAAATCTATACCAAGTTTTATTTTTAGAATCACGATTACTCCAAATTAAGAAATTTGAGAACATCACTGTATCGTGTATAAATATAACATCAGGGAAATAAAGACCTCCTTGGGACCACTTGGAAGACATTATTTCCCTGGCTATTCTTGGTTTCTTTGCTCCCCAAACGGAGGAAGATAATAGTTTATGGAACATTATAAGAATTTCCCTTGGGACTCTAATGGGGATAACACTGAAGAGATATTCTAGTTTTGGCAGGATATAGGATCTAATTACCTCTATTCTACCTAGCCAGGACACATGCAGTTTTTTCCACCTTTCGGTTGTAGAAGGCATTTGATGGTATAGGTCCATATAGTGTAAATCTATCCATGTGTCAATATTTAGGTTGATCTTAACTCCAAGATATGAAACAAACTTATTACACCAGTTAAAACTGAATTTGCTCTCCAGTCTCGAAATCAAATCGGGTCTCAAATTGGCATGAAGTGACTGTGTTTTCTGAATGTTAATTTTATAGTTAGACAATGAACTGTATTCTTTTATACAATTCAAAGTTTCCATAATAGAAATATCGGGATTGGTAAGTGTCAAGATTATATCGTCCACAAAAAGTGTTATCTTTAGTTCTTCTTTATCCAAGAGGATACCTGAAATCTGATTGTTTTGTCTAATGTTAGCCGCTAGGGGTTCAATTGAAAGAGTGTATAGTAAGGGAGCTAGCGGACAGCCCTGTCTCGTGCCGTTAGTTATTCCAAACCAATTTGAAGTTACACTATTGCCATGGAGGAATACATCGTTTTTAATTGTTTTAATTTCTCTCTATTTTCTTTTTGATTGCTCTTTATTTCATGAAAACTGTTAGGACTGTTTTGAGAATGTTAGTTATATTGTAGGCTTAAATTATTTACACAGATTTACATTCATAACATCTGAATTATTTTTAAGTGATATATTACTAAATATAGGCTATTGCCATTGGTTTTATATTCACTTGTTAATTCACGAGTGTGTAAAGATACAATTTTTTTTTCTTTGATTGTTCTTAGATTTTATTTTATTCTATTTTGTGTCACTATATTTCTATTTACATTTCTTAATAGATATAACATATATATAATATTTATTTTACGTGATTCTCTGCACTTATCATTATTATTATTTTTTTTTTTTTTAACACAATGCTATTTAGGGTATTTGCTCGAATATAAGACGACCCCCCCAAACTTTGGATATTCCTTTAGAAAAAAAACTAAAAGCCTGAATATAAGACTGCCCTATAGGAAAAAAGTTTAACTCGTATATATTCACATGTAAATTGCTTTTTAATATTTAATAAAAATGATATTAAACAAATGCATTTCTTGTTTTTATTTCCTTTTATGTGCAAATTCTACCTCTCTCCCCCAGTGTTATCTCTCTTCCCCTCCCACATTGTCTCATCCTTCCCCCTCACTCCCTCCCCTTGTCTTTCTCTCCCACTCCCTCCTTCCCCTTGTCTTTCTCTTCCCCCTCCCTCCCCTTGTCTTTTTCTTTCAACATAAAAGTCCCGACGGAAGTGCCGGCAGCAGCGGAGGATGTCTGCGCGTATCGTGCAGACATCCTCCGCTGCCTCCACTAGCCGCCAGGGAGATATGGGCAGCTGGGGGATGTCTGTGCACGGTAGTGCAGACATCCTCCATGCTGCCCGACACTGCCGTCTATTATGACGGACCGGCAGCATGGAGGATGTCCATGCATGGACATCCTCCATGCATAGAGGATGTATGCACGTATCGTGCAGACATCCCCCAGCTTCCCCCACTAGCCACCAGGGAAAGAATCAAGGTGAGGGGGGGGGGGGGGAGAGAAAGACTAGGGGAGGGAGTGAGGGGGGAGAGAAAGACTAGGGGAGGGGGGCAGAGAAAGACTGGGCGGGGGGGAGAGAGAGAAAAGTTTGGCGGGAGGGAGACAACGCGGGGGGGGGTGGAGAGAGAGGCAGCATTGGCACAATGAATACAAGAAATGCATTTGTTTAATATCATTTTTATTGAATATTAAAAAGTAATTTACATGTGAATATATACAAGTTAAACTTTTTTCCTATAGGGTAGTTTTATATTCAGGCTTTTAGTTTTTCCCTAAAGGAATATCCAAAGTTTGGGGGGTCGTCTTATAATCAGGGTCGTCTTATATTCAAGCAAATACGGTATATCAATTTTTTTTTCACGCACTATTTAAATTTATTATCATTTCAGTATATGTATATCCTTTATATTATCATTATCACTTACTTTTGTCTTAATACATTATTTGTTGGCTATTTATTTTTAATCAATATTTTATTGTCAGCAGCATGAATAAAGTAGCTCTATAAAAAAAAAATATATATATATATATATATATATATATATATATAGTGTCATGGAAATAGCAGGTTATTATTATTCATCATGTGATTGGATTTATACATTTAGCCCCAAATCCTTGTCTTGGTTGCCTTTTCACTCACTTGACCTTTAATTTGATTTGTAAGAATAATTATTGTTTTGCATTCACAGTACAATGCACTTATGATTAAGCGTTCTGGAAACTCGTAAAGTGTGTGCCTCTGCCCCACAGTTGTTGCCGTTTCTTCAAATCTTGTTACAATAAAGCACTTTATTCTGCCAAGGAACATAGGTGCCTTTTTTTTGTGCTACATATTGCCAGTTTTACCTGCAGTGAAGAGGTTTCAGCTCTAACATGTGGTTCCCAGCACTTTTATGACTTGTATGTGATTTAGCCACAGGAGTGCCTGGAATATCTATTTGGAGACATACATCACTAAATGGGGGGGGGGGGGGGGGGGGGTAAAAGCTATGTGGCATTTTTTACCTCCAAATATACCACCATTATCTACATGGACCCTTTGAAACTTCAATATAGCCTTTCTAGATCAGAATAGAGGTGCAATGCCAGTAAAACTGTATTGTTGCCCAGAATCCCTTACAGGTATAGAGTAGCAAAACACTGACCAGTTTACCAATAAAGTTACTCTATTTTGTAGACAAATTTACGGTGTATTACTCTTTATGTTTTCTTGAAAATATATTAAGTACAAGTAGGAGCCTTTCTTCTCTCAGTGCCTGCTTGTAGACCTGGTCTACCCCTATTGGTGTGTTAGACTGTCACTCTTGACAGACAAGAACTTGTTCCCGTTAACAAACTAAAAGCCTTGATCATTTTGGGAGATCAATGTGTAGTATATCTAATTAACAACTGGCCACCTCCACTAAAACAGATTCCAGAATGCAAATATCCAAGTTGATTTGTCCTCTTTGTAACAAGTCATATTTTCTAAACAGGATAGAAGGATAATTTAAAAAGTGATTACATTTGGCCAACTGGGTCCATTTTAAACTTTTCGAATTACACAGTATGTAATATTCACAGATTCTGTAGAGACACAAATGCTTTTTTGATGGAGGAAAAAGGAGAAAGTAAGTGTGGAGTGGGTGACACAACACTTAGCACTAATATTCCAGTGGGGTTAAGACCTGGGTGAACACTTAATAAATTGGTAGAAAGGGAAGGCACCCAGCATAGCCTGACAAGACATAACTTTTATTGGAAATCTTAATTCTAAAGCACAGCACTTGATGTGTTCTTCGCACACACCCTTAAGTGATTTCTATTAGTGAAGAACCATCTCCAATAAATAAGCAAAAAAGGTTAATTAAATTTAACGATTTTTATTTTTAAAAAATGCTGTATGGTGGCAAGTATTTTAAAAGGTAATGTATTGGACAATGCAGTTGCTAGCTAAGAGCCAGGTGATCAATAGCTCAAATAAACGTATCAAATGGATTCTAAAAGTGTCAGTGATTTGTATCGAAACAGCAGGTGTATTACAGGCTTAACCGTGTGAATGACACCTCTATTGTTGTATTGGATGCAATAATATAACATAGTATGGTATTCTCAACAGAGTCTACAAATCTATATACAATTGCCACTATCCTTTTCTGTTTATTTAATTGTGGTTGTTCTTCACTAATAAAAATCCCTTACAGGTTTGTGTGTTCATTAATGGTGCATCAAGTGCTGCGTTCTATAATTAAAATCATGTTTTAAGATTCCCAATAAAAGTTATGTTTTTGGCTAGGGTGGGTGCTTTCCATTTGTACATGTGAAAGTTTAATATGTACATATTTACAAATATGTACAGGGAGATGACTTCAAATGTATACAGTCGCTCATTGATTCATAAAATGAAAAAAATAGCTAAAGTGCGCTTAAACCAAATGTAAAGTGAAAAAACAAACAGTGTAAGTATATATATACAAAAAACACCTTATAGGTGACAAAATAATTTCTGTGATGAATCTGTGAAAAGAAATCCGTGGAACAAAATATTTTTGAGGTTGAGGGGGACTTGGTCTCCCCTGTAATATCTCACTCACAGACTTCCAGAAAAACAGGTAGCACTTCATAAGCCTGTATTCATCAGTGGGGTGTGATGTAGACCTCCTCTGTAGGTTACAGCTCGAAAAGGTACAACAGTAGGCAGAATATTAGTATATGAATACTCAGATATTTAATAGAAAAAAAAGTAGCAGCTTACACTTAGAGTTATCTTTATCCTGTGTGATGGGCGCCTCAATCACTTGTTGGATACGATGTCCTCAAGAGGTGCAGGTTTCCTTGATCAGAGCGTCTGCCACTATATAAATCTGCTGCAGCATCAGTGCAAGTGATGCACAGCAGGTTAATATAGTGGCAGACGCTCTGATCAAGGAAACCTGCACCTCTTGAGGACATCGTATCCAACAAGCGATTGAGGCGCCCATCACACCGGATAAAGATAACTCTAAGTGTAAGCTGCTACTTTTTTTTCTATTAAATATCTGAGTATTCATATACTAATATTCTGCCTACTGTTGTACCTTTTCGAGCTGTAACCTACAGAGGAGGTCTACATCACACCCCACTGATGAATACAGGCTTATGAAGTGCTACCTGTTTTTCTGGAAGTCTGTGAGTGAGATATTACAGGGGAGACCAAGTCCCCCTCAACCTCAAAAATATTTTGTTCCACGGATTTCTTTTCACAGATTCATCACAGAAATTATTTTGTCACCTATAAGGTGTTTTTTGTAAATATATACTTACACTGTTTGTTTTTTCACCTTACATTTGGTTTAAGCGCACTTTAGCTATTTTTTTCATTTTATGTTTATTTACTGTGTGTGGTTTAGGGACACACTGCCTCAGTGCTGCTATAGCCTAGATTTAAGCGCTGGGTATTTGTCTATATTTGCTCATTGATTCACTTTCATGCTGGTCATTTCTTATACACTGTGTATAACCTAGAGAGCTTTCATATTTAGTGTCGGACCTGTGCCCCAGCGACTCAAAAAGATCTGATCTGCCTTGTGACTCAAAGCTGATGTTTAGTAAGGTCTCTAGAATCACATTGCGATTCCTTTTGTATAACGGTTGGTTCCATGGATCCCAAAACCCCACACTATGGTGGGACTTACACGATACAATAGCTAGTGTGAGCCCCTAAGCATTCAAAAGATAAAGGGACGTTTTAGTAAAGGGTGTTCATTGTTAGTAATCAATAGCTGTTGACAGATCATGTTCTTTATGCCATAATGAACCTGTTTTAACTTGTGAAGCCATTAAATCAAAGCTGTAGCATGTTAACTGATTAAAAAGTAACCTCAATGATTTAAAGATTTTGAACTGACCACATGCTCCATTAAGCGTGCAATATTTTTTGCATGCGCAAATGTTTAGTTTTGCATACCTTTTTGCTGGACCTGAACGTACAAAATGACCTTCTAATAATGCCTTATTCTACGTCTCTCATTGATTTTTGTTTTACAGTCCTGCACTTCAAAACAGTCTTCTTCTTTTTTTGCCTGGGTATTGTCTCTTAGGGCTTTATTCAGAAAAAAAATGGACTTTAAAACTTGAGGCTAAAGTAACAAAGTTGGAAAAATTCAGCGCTAAGTTTAACATTCCCTTGTCAATCTTGCTCTAAAGCAGGAGTCTCCAAACTACGGCCGGTGGGCCAGATACAGCACACAAGCAGTTTTTATCTGGTCCGTATATACTTCCTTCCTACCTCCCTCCCACATGAATTCCATATATTGATTCATTTTTATTTTTTGTTATACCCATATTTTTATCTATATATAATAAAAGACAAAATATAGATTATAAATATCTTAATAGGGTTTCCCTATAAGAAAAGCTAACTACGGCATACATGTTCAACTTTGGGGGCATCGTAATCGTGAACAAACTCAAAGCATTCCTCACTAAACTTTTTTTTTTTTTTTTTTGCAGGGCAGTTTTGTGGTACTATCACAAGCAAGAAAAAGAAAAAGATGATGTACCTAACCACCAAAAACGCTGGTACTTTAATTGCATTGATTGATTGACAAGTATAATGATGTATATGTATTTACAAATGTGTGTGTATTTTGGACATGTTAGATATGTTGGCTGAAACATTGAAAATGCTGCAAATGAGGTCCAAATTTAAGGGAGATCATGCCAAATTAATCTTATTGATTTTTTTATTTGATTGGGTGACTAAAATGATATCTTAAGGTGGTGCAATAAGGCTTTTGACACTGTCCCACAGTTTATCAATAAATTGCAATCTTGATGGACAACAAAGCGATGTAGTTGGGGCAAAATGTTGTTACTAGTGGGGTACCTGGTGGATTAGTACTTGGATCGATTCTCTTTTATATCTTTATTAGTGATATTAGGTCTTGTTAGTAAGGTATGTCTTTTTGCTGATGATGCAAAGATTTGCAATAGGGTTGATGTTCCTTAAGAGATAAGCAACACGGCATATAATTTTGGTAAAAATAGTCATAACTGTGGCAATTGACATTGAATGTGCAAGAAAATATGACTTGGGTGTAAAAACCCAGGGATAGAGTATTCAATATTTAATACAGTTCTAACCTCAATACCCGAGGAAAGGGATTTATGGGTAATTATTTCAGGATTTAAAGTTAGGTAAACAATGTAACAGAGCAGCAGAAAATGCTAGCACAATGGATGGTTGTATAGGGAGAGTACCTGCAGTAGAAAGAGGGAAGTGATCATGTCGTTGTACAGAGCACTAGTGAGTATTGTACACAGTACTGGATCCCTTTGGATTGTTCTCCATTAATTGAGCTTGTGGACATATGAAAGAACAATACTACAGTTAATGTTGGGAAGTATATATTTATATGCCACTACTTCCCCCATGTGAGAGCCAGACACAGCTGCACAACCTTGGCTTCCTGACCATCAGAATAGTGAAGTACACATTTGTACATCTTTACATGTGCTTTCATAAAGCAAGGTAGCTCAAATGTTCAAAATATTACTGGTTCATAAGAATGCTGCTTTCTTCATATACTAAACCAAAATTGTCATCTTTTCTTTTCTTCTATTGAACAGAATTTGACCGTCATGAAATTCAGATTTACGAAGAAGTAGCTCGAATGCCTCCTTTTCAAAGGAAAACATTGGTATTAATAGGAGCTCAAGGAGTGGGACGTAGAAGCTTAAAAAACAGACTAATAGTTCTGAATCCAACCCACTTTGGAACAACAGTTCCATGTAAGTCCTAAATGTTTGTAACTACTCTGGTGTGTGCAGTGCTAGGAGGCTAAGCTTTACACGAGGAAGTGCTATTTTGACTCTTCTCAATACTGTTAAATATTATATGTTGCAATTTTAAAGTAAAGCACTGAACATTACTAAATAGAGGATGTATATTTAAACGTTTATAATCATTTAAAATTTGCTTGAATATAAGACTAGGTTTTTTCCAGAGCAAATTCTCTGAAAAAGTCCCCTTATTTTATATTCAAGGTCGTCTTTTAATCAGACCTCCAATAGTTTTGTCTCTGCAATATGCGCTGACATCCTCCGCTGCTCGTGACTTCTAGGACTGAACAGTGGGGTCATGTGACTGCCCGTCTTACAATCCCCAGCGGAGGTGTCAGCCAGCATCTGATGATGATTGCGCGCATCATACAGACATCCACAGGCTGCCCCCACTAGACACCAGGGAATCTAGGGGGTAGATTGACTAAGTCTGAGGGGGCAGATGGCTGTGTGGGGAAGCATTGGCTATGACTGGGGAACATGCATTGAGGGAGCGCATTGACTAAGTCAGGGGTGTTTTTCTCTTTTTCCAAAATTAATATCCAAAAGTTTGGATGATCATCTTATATTTGAGCAAATACGGTAACTATACAGACCAATCATAGGACCAAGGAAAGCTCCCTTAATTAGCCTACATACTGGGAGTGCAGAATTATTAGGCAAATGAGTATTTTGACCACATCATCCTCTTTATGCATGTTGTCTTACTCCAAGCTGTATAGGCTCGAAAGCCTACTACCAATTAAGCATATTAGGTGATGTGCATCTCTGTAATGAGAAGGGGTGTGGTCTAATGACATCAACCCCCTATATCAGGTGTGCATAATTATTAGGCAACTTCCTTTCCTTTGGCAAAATGGGTCAAAAGAAGGACTTGACAGGCTCAGAAAAGTCAAAAATAGTGAGATATCTTGCAGAGGGATGCAGCACTCTTAAAATTGCAAAGCTTCTGAAGCGTGATCATCGAACAATCAAGCGTTTCATTCAAAATAGTCAACAGGGTCGCAAGAAGCGTGTGGAAAAACCAAGGCGCAAAATAACTGCCCATGAACTGAGAAAAGTCAAGCGTGCAGCTGCCACGATGCCACTTGCCACCAGTTTGGCCATATTTCAGAGCTGCAACATCACTGGAGTGCCCAAAAGCACAAGGTGTGCAATACTCAGAGACATGGCCAAGGTAAGAAAGGCTGAAAGACGACCACCACTGAACAAGACACACAAGCTGAAACGTCAAGACTGGGCCAAGAAATATCTCAAGACTGATTTTTCTAAGGTTTTATGGACTGATGAAATGAGAGTGAGTCTTGATGGGCCAATAATAAAATTAATCCTCAAAAATACAACTTGCCTAATAATTCTGCACTCCCTGTATTTGGACTCAGGGCTTGACAAAAGTTAGGCACCAGGTCCTTCTGGTGCCCAGGCTTTGTTAAGCCCTGCATGATCCATACACCTAAAATTAGGGATCAACTACTTTTCCGCTTTGAAGCTCTTAGTTCCTTTATATTGCTTTGAAAACTTGCAAATCAAAGTTGTAATTGTCAGACCTTTTATACAAAGTATAAAAAAAAGTGCTGCTAGTTGCCGATCAACATAATATAACTCCCATTTGTATCTACTTTTGTAATCCTAATTTAGTTATTTATAAGTAAAATTTATTTTCCATGCAATGTTTCCATTATTTACTTCTGTGGTATATCATTAAAACATTCAAAGATGTAGGTCACAAAAAGACTATATGTTGCTGGATAACTTTCTCTCATAAATTAAAATTGTTAGAATTTTTAAGTTTGTGCAATTTTAAACTATAGAACAAAAACAAAGTGTTTTTAATTGAAAGCATTATTATACTATAAAAACATAAAGATGTTTTATGGGGCAAGGAATCCATTTATAAATATTAATTTAAAGCAAGGATAAAAATGAAACATGATTAAAAACCAAAGATTTCTTTAGCAACTCAATCATTACAAATCCATTTTGCTAAGACACTTAAATGAGCTTTTGTTAAAGAAAAGTAGTGTAAAAGAGATATATTTACTCATTAAGAAGCAAGTATTACTTTGGTTGCTCAACAAAATTTATGGTACAATGAAAAGGAAATGCAGTTTGCGATGTTATAACGATTTAATCAGACATCTCATCTTTAGTAATGAGTGAATTTTGTTCAATAGGAGACATAGAGCATAATTTTCAGATCTTTCCTAAGTTATTACGGTTTGTGAATAAGCATACTTGGTAGAGAAATATACAACATATGGACTGAACTTACATTACTTGTTTCATTTAATAGAAAAGTGGCATTAGTTATAAAACATTACCTGCAATATGTCATTTTAGTTTTCAAGGTTGCCCAAAAAAAAATATATATTGCTGGCCGCAAAAATCACTCCTTACAAATTCCTCAGGGATCACCAAAAATACAAAAGGGTCTTAAAAACATTGAGGAAAGAAAGCACAATACTCAAGGTACAGTACATTAAGGAGCTCCTCCCCAGCAGTACTGTATGCTTGTATTGCACTTACAAATGAACAGAAAGTATCGAGAGATATTCTTGCAGCATTATTTATTCTGAAGCAATATAGGAGTCTATTCATTAAAAGTTGAGTTGCTGGTGAGTGACATTGCAGCTTACCTTTTTGTATGTACGAACGTGGTGGGTTTCCCTCACTAAACAAACTCGCCAGCACTGTCCCTGCACAATGTATTGCTAAATTGGCATCTGCTTACATATAATATTGCTGTCTATCGTGGAGGCATTGGGATTCCTCCATCTACTCAGAAACGTTGCTGTATTATGCTATTTTCATATATATATATATATATATATATATATATATATATATATATATATATATATATATATATATATATATATATATATATATATATATATATATATATATATAGTCCTCCACTAATGTTGTTGGTTACCATTCAAGTACTATTGTAGTCTTGTTAATAATTCTCATACTAGCAGTTTGCTTCAGTCCTTGCATCGGGCAACACTGACTAAAGCCCTCCAGTGTATACCTGAATGCTTCAGAAGCGGTGAATCATTACTTCCATCACTCTGTTACTCTTCTAGACTACCCTTAGCAGCAGTCAGCAATATAAAAAACCCAATAGTTAGAGATAAGATCTAGGGTTATTTTTATCATTATCGGGGATTAGGGTTTTAAGTCATAGTAGAGGAAAATTGTTACGGGGAAAAAAACACTTCTTTAGGACATTTGCCTTTTAACAAAAAAAACATTGAAACATGGTATATTTCTGAACTCAGGACAAATACTAGAAACCATTTAGAGGGGGTCTTTTATAACTGTATAAAAGATTTTTCAGGTGAAATTTAGAAAAAGTGCTTGTTACATTTTTTTATTTTTTTTACAGTAAATTATAAGATATGATGAAAATTAAGGTAACTTAAAATAGGCTTTCTTATAGTTACAAAACAGTGTATAATATGTGTCAGTACATTAAACAAGAAAAAAAATAAATTACAACTAAACAGAAAATGGTTAAAAATATAGTCCTATATGACCAGTCAATCACCATTTTTAGTTATGTGAATTTACTACTAGTTTAAAATAAAGCATGCATGAGTATTGTACTATTTTTATTTTAAAATATAGAAAACCAACTTGTTTTATGCATGTTTCACAATCATGCATTATGTACATTTTGTGCAGTTACTTCACGCAAGCCAAGAGAAGATGAAAAAGATGGGCATGCTTATAGATTTGTCTCCAGGTCAGATATGGAAGCTGATGTGAAAGCTGGAAGGTACTTGGAACATGGAGAGTATGAGGGTAATCTTTACGGCACCAAGATTGACTCCATACATGAAGTTGTACAGGCTGGACGAACTTGTATATTAGATGTAAATCCACAGGTAATTTGTTAATTTCCCAACTACAGGCTTATGGTTTGATTGCAGCACTCAATAGTTATATTGTATTAAAAATTAAACTCTCCAACGTGCTATTGTTATTGAATGAAGAGCTGTTATTGAATGAAGAGTTATTGAATTAAGAATTTCCACCACAAGGAAAGATTGGTAAAAAAAACAACTTCTTTAGGTATAGGTAGATGTATTATACTGTTCTCAAATGAAAACAAAAAATACTCTGAATTGGTTGCATAAGAGATGCAAAAATTATTATTTAATAGAAAATAAATACAATAAACGACCTACAGTAATTAAGATAAAAGTAAGATTATATATCGCCAAGGATGTGTTCTTGCTCTTCCAAGATGAGTATCTCTCATGACAAGAGAGGATATCTTTATAATATGTGAAACTGTAGCATTAATCCCATCTAAACACCAGTCTTTCCATTTCCCTTAACCTACCTTGTTGTGTCTTTTGATTTTCTTCAGTCTTTTCCCATTTAGTTTACTCAATCATGAACAGTTTCACTATCTTGAGTGTAGCCTTTTCTCTCATAACATTTAAATATTACAGAACTTATTAATATTCCTTACTCGCTCCCTCTTTGGCATCCCTCTTGTTAACATTTACTTATTTAGATATATCAAAGTAATATACCAGGAGAAAATCAATAAGTCCGCTTTTGTAACCTCACTGAACAAGAGTAGAAAAGCTAGATCGACATGGGGCAAAATAATTCCTCAAATATTAAGCAATTCAGATTTTCAAATACCTCAACTGTCCAACTTTGTAAAGCATAGCCACTGGGCATTTGAAAATAGAAGAAATTAGGCAGTTTTCTCAGCAGATAAGGAGATAAAATACTATAATAGGAGATCATGTATCTTAGTAGGTAGGTTCATGTTAAATTATTTTGAAGACAGGTAGGGTTAGCTGTTGAACACTGCGTTTTGACTACCACCAGATGTCTTTCCTTTTCTGATAACTAGACCTCTCTCTCAATTGAATTGCGCTTGTGTGTATTGGATACTAAAGTATCTTTAATTTGTGTTACTAAATATTATAGTATTGTTTTCTCTCCCTAGGCATTAAAAGTGTTGAGGACGTCTGAGTTTATGCCATATGTTGTATTCATTGCTGCTCCAGAGCTTGATACATTGCGTGCAATGCACAAAGCTGTTGTGGACGCAGGGATCACAACCAAGCTTCTCACAGTAAGTAGTTTTTCATTAATTGGGCATTTGATGTTACTTGTTTCTAAAAATCGAATACCGCAGCAGTTCTTGAAGTTACAGCAACTGTACGGTTATCACCATCTAAGCACTTGGAGCAAAAGTGTTTCAGAGTATTTGATTATCAATTTAAGTAGAACCAATCGTCTTTTCTGTTAGTTTGTGAAATTGGATTTGCACAATGTAGTGTTGATTCCTACTGTCTGTTACCGTCAAAACATTTTTTCAACAGCTCTGTTTAAATGTAATTAACATTAAGTTCAGACTATAATATCCAAATTATCCACAATCTTTTAATTAAGTTCAGGAAACAAGGTGCAGAGGTGTTTAATGCTTTTTTTTTTTAAGCAGACAACTCTTTTGCTTTGCTGATGAAACCCTTTTTCATACATATACGGGAGATCATGTATTTGAACAGTTTTGTTCTATTTACATATCTATTCTAGTTGGAATGGATTTGAGCCATTTCAAAAACTGTGTTTTGTACATCCAAAAGAAACAAGTCTTGTTTCCTCTATCTTTGGAATCTCAGTCAATACTGCAATTTCAAGCTTGCACAGTAAGAGTGTAACACCTGAGGCATGCTCTGTTTCTTACTGTGAGATGCCAGATGAAATAGTGCAGCACTGATATGAAGTTTCATTGGTAGCCCTCCAACGTTTATTGTTTTGCCACTTCCACTTTGACAGTGTGTGTTAGAGCATCATTTACTAGTTTTGCTTTTTTGGAACCCTTTATGTGCCCTAGGAAATATTATTATTTATAGTAAAACATACCTGAGTGCCTTAAGTTGTTCCGTGGATTATAACATTTTTAAATATGAGAGAACATAGCGGAGATGTTTAGGAAAAAAAAAAACAACTAAGGTTAATAAGAAAAACATGCTACAGAGTTTAGAAATACCCAAAAGTCATATTGCTGCCGGACTCCTGGCATCGATGTTGCTGGATGCCTCCGGCTGTGCGGAGGAAGCAATCATTAATTACTTTTGACACTAATTTTGATGCAGGACATGTATGTCCTGTGCCCTTAAGGAAATATTGAACCCATCCACTTTTTGAGAAAAAATGCACAAATATGGTAACTGTTAACCTTTATTGAAGGTTGTAACCATATTTGTTTCTGGACCAGAAATATAAATTTACTGAAGTATACTTGTATATATACTTTGTACACGCTCAAGACTTGTACACAAACTTGTTCTTCATAAAGGCATTTGCTTCTTTATTTTAAGCAGCGGGTACAACCTTTAATTGCACTGTAATCAATAATGACATAATTTATGATGTGATTTGCTTAGACTAATGCTGTAAAATGGCTTGGCCTTTTTATCATTGCTTCAGAATTCGATAACATACAGCAGTATATAACAACAACAAAAACTCTTCACAGGAAGCAAAACAAAATCTGATCTCCTTAGTATTCAAGACAGGGACTGTCTTGTGCCCAAAATGCATCTTCCATTTGTTAATGCATATTAAAGTACTTTCACAGTTCTTTAATTTCTCATCTGCAGTTTCCCAGCAACCTCCAAAATGTGGAGTGGAGCACTGGCCCACCCCCACTCTCCAAGCACTCCATTTGCCGGGCCCAAAATCTGCAGTCTTTTAACCCCTTCATAAAGCATGGTGCTTGCGCCCCCGATGTCGCGAGCACCAAAACGCAGCGTTTTGTTCCTGGCCACCAATCACAAGGTTCGGTAGCCAGGAAAACAATGGCAGAGATCTTGGGGTCCCTCCCAAAAGCTCACAAGAATTCCCAACATCACGTGTGATGCCACGAACCCAAAGGTTCGGGCACTGCACAATTTAGTGAAATGTAAGCGAGCACCGGCTACATTTTCCCTGTCAGACTGAGGCCACACAAAGTGGGACTTGAAGCAGGAGTCAAGCACAGCTTAATGCGGGGAACCACAATGAGCTGTTTAACGCTGGACGTTCTGTGTCATCCTAGCGTCTTTTGGGACCTAGGACGGCAGAGAACGTCATAGAGTCGGGAAGGGGTTAAATCAGCTTTAAAGTAACTAATTTCCCTGTAGCTAATATTCTGCGTTACATTAAGTAGGAATCTGGCAGAATTTTGTGCGATGTACAGATTCCATCCACCACAATTCCCTGATTTCTGTCACAGCATATATATATATAGTTTTTCAACTTTATTTTGTTCTTTGGAAGTATTTAATTACCCAGTTGTTATGAGCAATCATTTGCTCTAATTTTAAAAAATGCTATCAATAGTCCACGCTGGTCACTTGCTCATAGTCTTAAAAACCAGGTTCATGTGAAGGGAAGCAACAAAGAAATAATGTGTACATTTTAGATAAATATCACAAATTTAACCCCTTCGCAACAAGCAGGCACGTCCATCTGGCAAATCCGTTGCCAACAATTGACGTGTCTGACACTTCCTGCAGTGGAACAAGCAGTTTTCGCTATCAACGATCTCGAAAACCGATCTGACAGTGCTGCTCTATTGCCTCCATGTTAAGGCAATAGGCAGCACTGAAATTCCGACTCTGGGGCATGCTCCTGCAATATGGCTGTGCCCTCTTTTGGTTAGAGCTTTGGAAGTGAGCACTGTCGACCATTATTTTTTCTAATTATTCATTTGATCACTGTCAAAATGAGTCGCAGTGATCAATCGCCATACATAAAAATGCAGTGTTGTATTAACATTAGATCTGTCACAGAGACCCATTTTGATCTTGTGTTGGAGAGAGGAGAGAGAAAAAAGTAAACCTTTTTTTTTTTCTTTTTTTCATTTTTAAAAATGTATTAAAGTGTACATAGTACACAACGCTTTAATTCTCCCCCAAAACATTTTTATATATGGTACCATTTCCCCAAAAAATTAAATAAGTATTATTAAAGGTTTTTTTTTTTTTGTTTTTTTTAATGGTAGGGACAATAAAGCTATGAATTTCACTGCCTAAAAAGGTGGTGCTAGCCAATAAATTGGATGCCTTTTTTAAAATGAGCCTGGATACTTTTTAATGAACCAAAATACAGAGGGCTTAATATGTTTGTATATACATTAATATTTATTTAGTGCTTGTTGATCCAAGGTGAAATGTTCCATTTTTGAGTATTTTTGCTAAAATAAGGGGGGTGCCTTCTTCTGGATCAACAGTGGTAAACAAGGAATGGGAAAAAGGTTGACCTTGAAGAACCCAAGTCTATTTTTCAACCTAAACTATAATTTAAAATACTTCATTATAATTTTATTTCACCATTGTCACTTTGATTTTATCAATATAAAATCACAACTATAAAATATTTTAAAATCATTCTTTATACTCAAAATTAATTGTTACTGTGCTATCAGCACCTGTTCTTGCATATAATTAAGTGATTTGTCTTGCTAGAATTGTTATGTCAATCACTTAAAAAATGGAAATGCTAAACTATAATGTGAAGAAAGTCCTATCTAGCCTTTAAAAAACTAAATATATTAGGTGGGTATTGATTGAAGAAGAAAGTGTGCACTTTTGTTTAAACGCACCACAGCTAAAGTTGTAAAATGTCCCATGTCCCAAACTAACATCAAAACAAAACATTGTCCGGAAGGGGTTAATAAATGGACTTTCACCTAGTGCCAAAAACTGCTGGATAGACCTAATATCCTTATCCTAACGAAGCATTTCCTATATCTAGCTCCATTCCTGTCTGATGATGTGACAGGGGCTCTCTAGCTTTTTACTGAACTTGCAATATCGGTCTAAGATTTAAAATGTTTTTCTTTTGTTCCCTCCAAATGAACAAACATTTTCAAGACCTCCTTTTTCCAGTGACCATTGTGGACTATCTACCACATTTAAAATCAGACAAAAATAGCTCTGTCAGTGTACAATCATTTGACGTTGCATAGTAGTATAGGTTAAAAAAAAAGACTTGCGTCCATCAAGGTTAACCCTTTTCCTATCCCATGTTTACTGCTATTGATCCAAAAGAAGGCAAATAAAACCCCTTCAGCAATTTCGAATTCTGCTTTCAGTGGGGGAAAAAAAATCCTTGACTCCAAATGGCAATCAAATTTCTCCTTGGAACAACAGCACTAAATAAATATTAATGCCTATACTAACATGTGTAGCCCTCTATGCCCCGGGTCATTAAAAAAAGGCCACTTCTGCAGGCAGTGAATTACATATCTTAATATCTAAATTTACTTTCTTCAAGTTTTAGTGGGTGACCTCTTGTCCTTTGTACTGTTGTGTTAATGAACAGGTCTTTAGAAAGGCCTTTGTATGGGACCTATACATATTTATATAACATTATCATATCCCCTCTCAGATGCCGTTTCTCCAGCATGTACAAATTAAACTTTTCCAGCCTTTCTTCATTACTAAAACATTAGCATTCCCCTTATTAGTTTTGTAGCCCTTCTCTGCACTTTCTTTAGTTCCATAATGTCTTTTCTTTAAAAAAGGCTCCCTGAATTGAGCCGCATATTCAAGGTGAGGTCTTACCTATAAAGAGGCTGAATAATGTCTTCCTCCCGTGAGTCAATACTCCTTCTAATACACCCCAAAATCTGATTGGCCTTTGAAGCTTCCAGCTGGCACTGTGCACTACTGCCTATTGTCTACAACTACTCCCAAATCTTTTTCTTTAGTAGATTTCCCCAAGGAAACAACATTTAAACTATATGTTGCATTTTTATTATTGTACCCAAAATGCATAATTTTACACTTGTCTACATTGAATCGCAATTATTTAATTTGTCCATATCCTCTTGCAGCGAAGATAGAAATATAGAATGTTTCGGCCCAATTTTCTAAATACTTTTATTAGTCCCCGGTTCCCTATCTTATATCTAGGATAGCCTTGTGCCTACGCATTCTTAAACTCCTTCATTGTGCTTACCTCTACCACTTCCGCTGGGAGGCTATTCCATACATCCACTACCCTCTCAGTAAATTAATACTTCCTGATATTACTTTTAAATCTTTGCCCCTCTAATTTAAGACTGTGTCCTCTAGTTGTGATAGCTTTTCTTATTTTAAATATACCATATCATATCCCCCTGTTACGTCTTTCCTCCGAGATGCATCTAGTTCAAACTGTATTACCCTACTTAATGTTGTGTCATCGGCAAACACTGAGACATGGCTCCATATGACCTCTGGGAGATAATTAATAAACAAATTAAAAAGAAAAGGACCCAGGACAGAATCCTGAGGTACTCCATTTGTCACATCTGTCCAATTTGAGAACTTCCCATTTACCACCACCCTTTACATTCTTTCAACCAATTGCCATTCCCCAAACAAACCTTTGACCCTAAGCCTATTTCAGTCAATCTGTAAATTAACCTTTTGTATGGAACTGTATAAAATGCCTTAGCAAAGTCTAAATATATTACATCCACTGTAGCACCGATCTCCATATTTTTACGAACCTATTCATAGAATATAATTAAGTTAGTTTGACCACATCTGTCTTTCACAAAGCCATGTTGGCTCTTTGTTTGCAGAACTTTGTTTATTTCATACATATTTTTCTTGTTGTTGGTATTTTGTGTGTTTCTGCATATTCTGATCATTTAGGGAAGTATTACAGGTAAGCCCAGCTTTAGCGCAGTGCTCGGGTTCATAGAATACTGTTAAGATTGTGATTTGTTTTTCTGGATCCCAAGGATTGCCAGAAACTCTGAGCTTTAAAGTAGAAGGCAGATCGTGTGCCCTAGAAGCCATCAGGTACCATTTTATATCAGGATCTATATCATAATGGGTTCTACTTTTTATTTAATTAATTTCTACTAGGTTGCCTAGTACACCTTTTTGTTTTTTTTGCATTTTTTTTAGCACTTTTGTTTTTTCTACATGGTGCAGCACACAAATTTGTATGATCATAATTCAATTATTTAATCTCCTAACTTTTTATGATGATCTTGAGAGGGAACAACAACTTTAAATCTCTATGTAGTAGTGTTACCATAAAACACTTGATTTGAAATCTAAATTAAAATATATATTTTTTAGTGTCAAATGTCTTTTATTTGAAACCCTTAGTTAGTACATAGTGTTGTATAATCTTCCCAAACAGTTTTGTATTATTGTTATTATATAACTAGAACATCAACATAACAACACTATTTAACTTTATCAACATCATAACCTACCCGTCACCTTTAGTCTGTACAGGCAAAGCAATTGGTCCCGTTTTAATTTTTATTTTCTTTCCCTCTAGGACACGGATCTGAAAAAGACAGTCGATGAAAGTGCTCGGATTATGAGAGCCTACAACCATTACTTTGACTTGACCGTTGTAAATGACAATTTAGATAAAGCTTTTGAGAAACTACAAGCAGCTGTTGAGAAGTTAAGGATGGAGCAACAGTGGGTTCCTATTAGTTGGGTATACTGATTTATTCCATTAGCATAGAGCTAATAAGGTATAAGGAAAAGACACTTTTGAGTGACATAATACACAGAAATAAGAGACCTTCTGCACTCGTGTCTTTTTTTTTTTTTTTCTCCTCTGTAAAAATTTAAAGGATCGTACACTCTTCTGCATTTTTATATAATACTTTGCCAGAAAGTGTGCTTAAATATGTAATTTATTTTAATTTTTATAACTTTTTACAGATAATCTTTCTATTCATAATACATGAAAGAAATGCGTTCAAGCATTTTTTTTTTATTTGGTACATTTTGCCTTTCATCCAAGAGCGTTTTGTCATTCATATTAACATTTGGTCTTACATTTTCACTGTGATTACCAAGGATACTTGAAATAATTTTGTAAATTTATGTTGTTTGATACATGAATAGACTGAAATTAATTTGTATGTGTTAAGGGATCACACTACTTTTTAACAAGAAATGCAACAACATGGAATTTATCAAGTCAGTGTTATTCATTGTGGCACAGCATCTATAATGGCATGGTTTTGTTGCCAATGATATTATAATCTTTGCCATACATGTCTAAAATATGCTGCAGAGAAAATACATTACTAAACCCTTTCCAGAAGAGAAACTATGGACACAGCAGCTTGAAGGGCTGTCTTAAGTAGTTACACGAAGGAGGCCATACCAGTTACTGCCCCATCTTATTTAAAGAAACTTCATTACATTACATAATCGAAAATACGTGAATTCCATGAATAATAATTGAAATTGCTATGAAATAAACGATATCCTTAGATCTTGTGCATTTTTTTTCTCTCCCTAATGCATTGCATTGAAAAAAAAACTTAATATCAAATGTTGATCTTTAAATATTCTCAGCAATAAATGTCACTGTTTGGGGCTTTTTGTTGTTGTCAGAAACTATAGATAAGAAAAACCCATATTAGATGTTTTAACGTTCACAAATATGTTTATAGATGGCACAACACATTTTTGGAATTGCATGCTTTGTATTCCAGTACTTACACTACATTCATTTTATGTTATTTCTCATAACCGCATACTATTTTACAATGTGCTTGAGATAAATGGTGCTATACAAAACTGCTTCCACAACTCATCAAATGGTCTCTAATTACAACAAACATACGGATATCTTTGCATATATGGGAATTTTGTCAGTCAATTGAGCCATGTAATTTTTCCTGTTACCTTTTTGTAATGGAAAGTTGATAATAGAGCCTATAATATTAAAGAGGACCGCATATCTAGAAATGTGGATGACTAGACTCAAATCATGCAATCATAAAATGTAATGTATACATTCGTTAGCAGATGGCTGAATTATTTAATCACCTAGTTTTCACTGGATTTGGCTCCATCCCAGAATTCAGGGATCGTTAATGATGCATTGTGTGTCATTGCAAAGACCACCCACCTGCATAATTGTAAGTTAAATCTGTTTAATCCGGTCATACGGTTATAAGCTGGAAAAGAGCTAATGAGAAAATATAATGAATGCATTTGCTAGCAATTTGTCTAACACAATATAGTAAAAATCTGGCTGACATATGAACCCCTCAGGATATACTACAAGAACTTGATTTTGCTAGAACCCAGGCAGTTCACGGGTGCAGTTTCCAGATCAACCATTTTTACTAAAAATGTGTACTGCAGCGCTGTTTGTTTTTTATATCTAGAAGAAATCAGTGAAGTAATCCCTTCTTGACAAACATGAATTCTGTTTACTGCAGGGCATCATAGAAAAGTTGCCTATCTGGTAAAAATTGTCCCACCTGTCAGCTGTTTTCAAGGAAGATCCTGTAGATACATCTTTGTGAATGTTAAAAACGATTTGGATTATTAGACAACTTTTTTCCCTCAAGATGTCTGATTTACAGGCTTTGGAACAAAATTGTATTAATCCATGAAAATTTATTTTATACCAGTTCCTTGATTTGACCTCCATTTTGACACCCTCAGACTGAAGATGTTGCTGCCATGAAAGCTTTAATTGGTCACAATGGCTTTTGGGAATATTAGCTTGTTTATAAGAACTAGTTTTATATAGGTTTTTTTCTGCTTTGTTGGCCTCATAGCACTTTATTGCTCACGCACTCAGAATTGACCAAATCCACGTTATTATTACCCAACTTAATGGTACGCTTTTATAAATTTCAAAAAAATGCAGGGCTTTGTTTCCCATGCTAGGTTTTATTGCATAATACAGATTGCGTATCCTTTATCAAAGTTACTCACATTGGATTTAGGTAATGTAAAACATTTATAGGGCTGGTGCTGCCAAACCGAAAGTATCTATTATCCAAAATGCTGCTGGTCCCAAGCATTTGGATTAAGCGGTACTCAACCTGTAGCAAGTTGACAATACGTACGTAAGAGGGCAGCGGCGGACTGGGAAATACATTTTTGGTAGTATGGATTTGACAGATGTTTACAAGCAGAGCGACACCCAAAAGGTGGAAAACTGAGGCAGCAAACAAATAAATGTACAAGTTTCATTAATTAAGAAGGTATACTTCCAATGTCCATAACTTGCTAAAATAAAAATAAAAGATGTGACTCAATTAGAGTTGGCTAATTTACTTATTTATTGGATTGGGACCATGGTATTTTTATGAGACCCTTATAATGGTACTGGTTTTAGCTAGGGGTTTTACATTTGGGATTTTAATTGTGTTCAGAGAAGTGTGCTGTTGAGAAGGATTGTGGCATTATAAGCAAATTATTTGTAGTTTGTTTTTCCTAGGGCAGTTCTATATTTGTGTATTAATCAGCTGTAGCAAAGTGAGTTAAGATGTGGCAATTTATTATAGATTTTCTGTTTCATCACTGAAATTGGATCTACTGTTGTATTTTATAAAATGTGGTATACTAGTATGACTTCTAAATGTTCTGTATGTTGCATATTTTTTGTAAACGACTTATACATATTTTTTTTTTTCCACTTATGTAAGTTGATGTCTTTTGTACCCCATTAATGGTGCCGTGTAAAAATGGTGTAACCTATTTAGTTTAATTATTTTCTAATCTCTAAATGAGCAGATACATCATATAGTAAATAGTTTGTCAATTGAATATTCTGAGGGCCTACTAAAACTACCATTGGATACACTTTAACCAAATTATGAGATGTTCATCTGGCTATCATAAACATACTGCTATGTCGAATATTTATCATTAACGGACACATTTTATTTTAGCATTTCCAATTTTTTAAGTGATTAATATCACAAGTCTAGTGGGTAAGTAGTCTTTGATCCTTTTTATAAAAAAAACGTGTACTTAATTGCTTGACTCCTGACACCAAAGCATACTACTGGATGCTAATGAAGGTACATCCTATGAATATTTTTATTTCCAAAGGACAAATTGCTTGATTTATATGTAAGAACAGATGTGGTTGGCACATTAAACAATTCATTATAATTTGTGTATAAAGTATGATTTTAAAATATTTAACAGTTGTGATTTTATATTGATAAAATGGAAGTCACAATAATAAAATTATAATTCAGTACTTAATTGTTGTCAGTTTTATTTGTTTTTGGAAATGGTACCACATATTAAAACGCAAATTATTAATCCAAATGTTCTCCAGTTACATCCTCAAATATTGGCTCTGTGAATAAATTTGATGTCAATCAGATCAATAAATGATTTGCAATGAAAATGCCGCTTAAACCGAACTATTAACCCCTTTGCAACAAAGGACGTATCAGGCACGTCCAGCCGACAACTCCTTTGCCAACAACAGACATGCCTAGCACATACTGCAGGGGAACGAGCGGTTTTCATGATCAACAATAGCGAAAGCCACTCTGGTGGTGCTGCTCTATTGCCTTGATGTCGAGGCATTAGGCAGCACCAACATTTTTATAGTGGGGCACCCTTGATCACTTCACAGATCAGCATGCTCCTTCAATATAGCTGCTGCCCTCTTGTGGGTAGAGCGTCGGAAATGGAAAAAAATGAACTTCAGTCGTTCTGATGCTTTTTCTAGACTGCAACTAGAGGGGCAGCAAAAAATAGACTTAATTAGCTAAAAATCTATGGTTAGGGTTACAATTAAATTAGGGTTAGCGAAAGGAATAGAGTTACAATTAAATTGAAATAGCATAACATACGGGTTTGAGTTAGGGATACATTTATGGTTTGGGTTGGGGTCAAAAGGTCACTGTATGGAAAAAAAAAAACACTATATTTGTTTCTTGTCCTATAAAAATAAACTGCAGAAAAACATAGAAAGAAGCATATTTCTGAACTCGGAACAAAATGTAGAAATTGTGTTTGTGTAAATAATTTTTTTTTGTAGTAAATTACAAGATATGATGAACATAATTGTATCTAATGAAAGCCATTCTTATGGCAATAAAAACAACATATAATTTTTGTGGGAGTATGTGAGAGAAGAAAATTACAGCTAAACACAAATACCCCAGAAATGTCAAAACAGCCCTAGTCACCAAGGGAAAGACCAGGTTTAATGCTATACAATATTAAACGTTAATACCTGTTGACATTTCATTACTTTGTTGGAGAGCAAGAACGCCTTCGCTAAATCTGGAAGAAATGTGACTGCACAACTAAGTTTCTGTTTCCTTGTGTATACTAGTCCAGTATGTACCAAGCTATGACAATTTTATGCCTCATTGAAAGCATTTATTTACTCAGAACATGACTGAAGCACAAACTTTGTAACCGAACACTGTTATATTAATGGCCTTCATGTACTTTATTAGTGATGAAACATGGCTAATCTTTGGGCTAGATCAGTCATACAAATGTAATTTGCTTCTGCTTAAAATTTACATTAGAGTAAATATGTTAGGACCCAAAAAATGTATATACCGTATTTGCTCGAATATAAGACAAAGTTTTTTTCAGAGCAAATGCTCAGAAAAAGATCCCTCATCTTATATTCAAGGTCGTCTTATAGTCTGACCTCTAATCGAGGTAAGACTGGGATCCAGGTCCCTCGCAGAGCAATGCGCGCAGACATACTCTGCACGTATCGTGCAGACATCCCCTGGCTGCCCCCACTAGCCACCAGGGAGAGACGAGGTGGGGGGGGGGGGAGAGAGAAAAAGTTTGGGGGGAGAGTGATAACTCAGGTGGGAGAGACAGACAGACAAAGCTGGGGGGAAGAGTGGGAGAGACAGACAAAGCTGGGGGGAAGGAGGGGAAAGATAGAGGCAGCATTGGCACATAAAAGCAAGAAATGCATTTTTTATATCATAATATTAAATATTATTAAAAAAGCAATTTACATGTGAATATATACAAGTTGAACTTTTTTCCTATAGGGTAGTCTTATATTCAGGCTTTTGGTTTTTTTCCTAAAGGAATATCCAAAGTTTAGGGGGTCGTCTTATAATCAGGGTCATCTTATAGTTGAGCAAATACGGTATATAGCTACAGCAAAACCACCCAGTTGCCTCTAAATTACATTACATACACATTTATTTAAGTAGCGCCAGCAATTTACATGCTTGCCAAAAGTGGGTTTGGCGAGAAGTTAATTAATGGGTGTTCTGGTGGGATGAATAGTAAGAGCTGGTCTTGTATGGAGGACCGGTCTAGGAAGAACCTATGAATAAGGGCTATCCCAGAGGATATTTCGCAGGATCACCTAGAGAAATATTTGACTACACTTTTTTCCTCAAGCATCTTCTAGAATCCAGACTCTGGGACTTTACTCAGTTGAAAGATATCATAGGCTTCCAAAAATGAGAGACCTCATAAACACGTACTCGAGAGATGTGATTGTTCGCGTCTCTAATTTTTATGTTAAGGACGTGATCATGATGGAACTCAGGAAAATCCCACTAAAGGAAGAAACATAAAAGGACATTGTCTTTTACTCAGATGTCAACCAGGGCAACAAGGAGAGCATGATACCAATTCAAAGACCAAACATTGCTTTTGAGGGAAAAGGGTATCCCATACTACTGGGGTTTTCCAGTTAAATTGATAGCCATAAACGAAGGCCAGAAGCATTTCTCTACAGACCCAGATCAAGCTAAAGAAAAAATCTCCCAGTGGAAAAATCAGTCCATTTGAGAGTTTGTCATAGGAAATGAAGAAGGGGGGGGGGACATTAGACCATAGATAAAGTGTTTGTTTTTTTGTTCTTTTGTTAAGTAATCTAAAAGTACAAGATTGATCACTTTATATAGGATAAAAAAGGAACACTTGAATACAGATTAAGTGAATGATATTCTCAAAAACGAAATACATACCCAAGTCCTGTGCATTGTGTTGGGATACATTTTAGAGCACTAAGAAAAAAAGTAATTTCACTTTACTAGAATAGAAGATTTATGAAGAGCGTGGGGGAGAATAAAAGATGGGTAAAGGTGGTGAAGGAAAGATAATTTCATTTGTTTCTTTTCTTTCTCTGAAAAGGTAACATCTAGTTTGGTACTCTTAAAATAATACAATATTTAAATTTGATTCACTACAGATTTGGTAGAAAATGACGTTTCGACCCAACCACCCGGTTAGCACAATTAGTATAGTACAAGTTTATTGCAAATGGAGACGATATAGCCCGGCTTGTATAACAAAAGGAAGGGGACACAGTCTTATAAATTTCTATTTACACTAGATTTAAAAGTAGATTCAGTAGATATATGTTTGAACCTTATATTGAGAACCACAATTAATCAGCTTTAGGCCTATAGAGATGGTAAGGCACGTATAGTAAATATAGGGAATGAGACAATCTTAGAGTCCAAGTTAATAGGCTATACATGGTCAATTTAAATTCAACACACTGAATAGTAATGGGTTTGTTGCCCGATAAGTCAGATCCTTGAAGATAATAAGACAAGACCATGAAAATATAGAAAAAAGGTAAACTGACTATGAGATGTCTAAATGTAGTTTGTTCGGAGTTGAGGGGGGACAGGACACAATTGTCTAGGTTTATTTGAAAAATAGGCGATAAACTCAAGAAAAAAATGATTATAACACTTAAAATATTATCACTGAATGTCCGGGGGGCTTAATTCTCCCCAAAAGAGAGGGGTCCTTTTATACCAGTTTCTTACCCAAAATAATATCGATTTAGCATTCATACAGGAGACACACTGGATTATTCCAGCAAATACAATTTGGAGATATTCTTGATTTCATAAAACCAATTTACAAGGGAATAAAAAAAAAATCGTGGAGTAGCTATAATCATTTTGAGTAAAATAAAATTTGAAATGGTTTTTTAGGAGATAATCCTAGTTTGCAAATTAAACAATGTAATTTTTTTTCCTGGTAAACATCTATTGTCTCAACCAATCTCCAACACAGTTCCTTGAGAAACTATACAATGGAGTAGAATAAATCTCAAAGGGTACTTTGCTGTTTGGAGATTTGAACTGTATCGGAGACCCCAATCTCGATTAAAAGCATTCCGAAAGATGCAATGATTAATCCAACAATCAAAAATGTAGCCAAATCCTTCAATCTTTCCTTCATGGGAATAGTCTCTATGACGTATGGAGAATCCAGCACCCTACAGAAAGGGATTATACGCATTTCTCTAGGGTGCATGGATCGTATCCAAGAATATGTATTGTATAGTCCTGACCAGGGGATCGCACCTAGGACAATTCCTCTCATCAAGTATAGGACTGATCTCCTGCTCCGAACATGCTCCTTTGATCTATATCTTGGAAAATAATCCCGAGTACAGTAATGATCAAGATGGAGACTTGACAAATCGCTTCTTTCAAAAGAGGTAGACATTCGATACCTAAAATAAACAAATGGAAACCTTTTGTATAAATAACGATAATGGAGAGGTGTCTGATATAACACTCTGTTGCACTCTTAAATGCTTTATAAGGGGTCTATTAATTAAATTAGGATCACAGAAAAAACATGAATGAGGCAATCACTAGATGACTTACACATCGCCCTCGCAAAACAGGATAGAATTAATAAAAGCCCCTAAAATAGAAATATTATTATCCCCTTAGTGACAAGACATTTTCACCTTGACTTTCCCTTGGTGACAATGGCTGTTTTGACATTTCTAGGGTGTTTGTGTTTAGCTGTAATTTTTTTCTTTCTCACATACAGTACCCACACAAATTATATGTTGTTTTTATCGTCATAAGAAGGGCTTTCATTAGATACCATTATGTTCATCATATCTTATAATTTACTACAAAAAAAATCATAAAATATGATGAAAAATTTAAAAAAAACACACTTTTTCTAACTTTGACCTAAAATATAATTTACACAAATAAAGTCATTAAAAAAGACCCCGTCTAAATGTTCTCCCGAGTTCAAAAATATTCATGTTTCCATATTTTTCGGTATTTTTTTTGCGAGTTATGGGGCAAAAACCCAAAATAGTGTTTTTTGTTTTTTTCCTATATTTATCTTTTGACCCCAACCCGAACCCAAAATTTAACCCTAACACTAAATTTAACCCCAACTCTAATCCTTATTATATCCCTTAATATTTTTTAACTTTAATTTAATTTTAACCCTATCCCTTATGCTAAAAAATATTTAATTTTAACCCTATAGGCTAATATAGCTAAATAACCAGTTTTTAATTAATTAAATATTTATTTTAAATATTTCCCATTGCAATGCTACTAAACTACCACTAGGGGTAGTCAAGTAGCATATTCAGAGCGACGGAAGTGAAGTTACTTTCACTTCCGAAGCTCAGACCGGCAGAGGACTTAGCCATATTGACGGAGCAGCATGCTCCGTTAATATGGCTCCCCACAATCGCTCCGTGGGGCGATCCTGGGGGTCCCGAAATAGAAATTTCAGTGCTGGCTATTGCCTCGATGTCGAGGCAATAGACCAGCACTGTTAAAGCGGTTTTTCGCGATTGTTGATCGCGAAAACCGCTTCATTCAATGCAGGACGTGCCAGGCACGTCCTTTGTAGTTAAGGGAGTTTCTCCCAGGACGTGCCTGGCACGTCCTTTGTCGTCAAGGGGTTAAAGTAGTAATCAAATAAATAAACTTCTTTGTAACAAACTTACGTTTAAAAAGAAACAAGAAATTATCAAAAAGATGATTAAATCACAAATTGTGCCCTAAACAAATATCAGAAGCATTTAGAGATTACTACTTTTCCCTATATAATCTCCAAAGCAAAGATAAAACCCCACTAGACATAAAAATTTTCCTCCAAAAACTAAATCTTCCTAAAATTAAAAAAGAAAAATTAACAATGTTAAATAAACCTATTACATTGGAAGAAATAGTACAAAAAATGTAAAACCTGAAAAAAGGTAAGGCTCTAAGACCATATGGTTTTTTCCCTGGGTTCTACCAGCCATTCTCAGGTGTTCTTTCCCCTGTCCTACTCAGGACATTTGCAGGGATTCCGGAGAGCAATACATTTCCAACGGAGATATTAAGGGGAAATATATCCCCCATTCCAAAACTGGGTAAGCATCCAGCCACCCTGTCAAATTATAGACTAATATCACTAGTTAACCAAGATGTTAAGATCTTCTCGAAGATTTTGTCAGAACACTTGAAGTTGGTAATTCCTAATGCCCATCTTGACCGAACTGGGTTTATGCTAGGAAGAGAAGCAGCCGATAATATACGGAAAATTTTTAACAACATCCAAAAACAATCAGTACCATTTATCATTATAGTGCTTGATGCAGAAAAAGCTATTGACAGGGTGTGCTGGACCTTCCTGGATGAAGTAATGGAGGAATTTGGGATCATGGGATCTTTCAAACTAAACACGATGTCCCTATATAGTATACCACAGGCTAGAGTCCTGGGGGCATGTTTAGAGACAGAGTGGTTTGATATCTGGAATGGTACCAGGCAGGGGTGCCCTTTGGCCCCCTTACGCTACCTTTTGGTGATCGAGTCACTGGCAGCGGCAATTTGACAATCTTCAGAGATTCAAGGGATAGAACTAGAAGACTAAAACATGAAAATCGCTCTATTCGCAGATGATATACTTCTTCCGCTCACAGACCCTATAAAATCTGTTTCATCTGTGTTGGAGTTAATCAAAAAGTATGGGGTGTTGTCGAATTATAGACTTAATCTGGGTAAAACCCAGACTCTTGCAGCCAATCGTAATAACAGCACCCGGACTAGACTGCAACATCGCCTGGGAGGATTTGGGGGAGGGAAGAAATTCAATACCTGGGAATTAAACTTAGAATGGGTTTGAACCAACTGGTACAGGCCAATTACCAGAATATGGTGGACCAATTTAGAGAGGAGCTACAGAGGTGGGGGAACTTGGAGATCTTGTGGTTAGGTTGGCTAAACTCGGTTTACTCCTATCTACTACCTAAGCTATTCTACCTGTTTAGATCAATGCCGTTGAAAGTCCCAGCTAAATTTCTGGTTACTCTTAAGTGTATAATTTCAACATATGTCTGGAAAGGAAAGAAACCTAGAATATCCTATAAAATAATGATATAAAAAACGAAAATGGGGGTGTGTCTATGCCAGACATTGAAACTCTCCACGAGACCTCCATGTTCACCCATTATCTCAAATGGAACAGAGGGCCCTCAAAACTTACCAGTTGGTACTACACTAAAAAAATTATTGCTACAGTATGGATCTATTCCATATTTTTTTGGATAGACACAGACAAAATTAAAGAATTAAAAATACTTAATCATTATTAATTGATTATTCAAAATTCTATATTAACTATTAAAAAAAATCAAAAAGAGGTGCTTTCAAGGGACGTTTTGAAGATTGCAGAGAAAGAGGGCATGAATGAATGCATGAATGAGAAAAGGTGACTAGGTTGGAGGCAGAACCTTAGTCCACATGAGGAAAATAGTGGTCCCACAAGGCGGAATTGGTTAATGAGGAAGACCGTGCTCTCTTTAAATACCTAGTTGACCCAAAACCTTCCAAGCCTGTGGACCTACTAACTAATTTTTTTTATAGAAAGATTTACAAACATTTCTTAAGTAGGGTTACAGAATTAAATTTACTAGTTAAGAATAACGTTACCCCTAGTGCAATTAACAAGTGGGAGAAGGATCTTCAGGTGGAAATAGATGAGGAAGATTGGGTATAGCATTAGATTAGATCCTATAGAGCAGTTCATCGCTTAAACTTAAATGAAATGCAATTTAAGCTTGCCAACCGTTGGTACCTAGTCCCTTCCCCATTAAGCAAAATGTATTTGAATTCCTCTCCCCTCTGCTGGAGATGTGGGACGAGGGGGAGTAGGAGATTGTCCCCTAATAAAACATCTCTGGCACGATCTTTCAATGCGTAGATTTGGTACAGAGTGGGTGCTCACCCCTAGTAGAGCCTTGCTCTATTTACAATTCCCAGAATACAGAAAACAAGATAAAATAATTCACATCCTCACAGCGGTCAAACTGGAGATTGCCAGAATCTGGAAATCCAGAGTTGTTCCGTTGCTATCTAAGATTACCACACAAATTATTTGTCCGTGTAAGATCAAGAGAGGGCCAATAGTTAGTTAGTTCCCTCCCCCTTATATATACACTTCCTAGTTATGGATAGGGTGGCATATAACAGCTGGTATGAGGCGATCTCCCTCTCCCCATGTTCCCGGACCGCCAAAATGTCTTGATAGTTTGTACTTTATCATTAAATGTATTGAAATGCACCTTCTTTGTAATACTTTTGTAGCAATAAAAAAAAAAATGAAGACTGTGCAGGGAGGGGCTGATGACTGGAGGGCTCTGTAGGTTAAAGATAGAATTTTGCAATTTTATCCTAGAGTAGACAGGAAGCCAGTGGAGGCTTTGCAGAACAGAGCAGCCAACGTGAAGCAATGTGTAAGACAGACGAGCCTGGTTGCTGCAGTTTTAATAGATTTCTGGGGAGAAAGATAAATCAGAGGAAGAGTAAGGAGAGGATTTCAGTAGTCAAGAGAGGATCACACGCAAGTGCACTAGGATTTGTGGTGGAATGGAGGAGAGAGCAGAAGCAAAGAGACCAAGTCCCTTTCCGTTTGCGGCTACTGTTTTACTGTATTGTGGGGATGGGATTCTGTAGGAAGAAAGAAAGAATGTGAGCAGACTCCAGAAAAGGGTTGAATGGGTGGCTATTTGGAGCATTTGAAATAAATCAGTTAAGGGAATGAACAGTACATGGTGGGGGTAGCAATACCATTTACCAAAAATTAGTCAGATGTTGGATAGATTAAGAAAACAAAATGTTTTCATACAAACAGAGCAAAATAAAACTAGATACGTAAAAACACAAACGAGCAAATATGGGCAAATTTAAGAATTGCTAGAAGCTTCGTCCATAATGTATACCTTGTGTTCTATCACACAACGTCCCTTTCAATATCATTTTTACTATGAGTTTTATTACTATATGCTGCCAAATCTGCATTTGTACAATAAATCTTAAGATGTATGTACAAATGACATACCTTATGCATACTGGATAGTTATATTATTGAATATAGGACTGTAAGAAATAATACCGGTATATGTACCAGATTGCATGGAACAGTCCCGCAATCAGACTTTGTCGCCTGTCCCTGGCAACCTCATTTTGAGACAATGCAAAGTCCCAGAATGAGTGCTCTTTGTGCAGTACAGCACGTAATCAATGGGAAGGTCTAGGCAAATAAACTCTTATGTGTACACTGTGAACATGTGAGTGTGTGTCACTATGTGTGTTTCTTTAACCCCTTCATGATGCAAGCTGTTTTTACACTTGCATTTTTCTAGTTTAACATACCCAGAAATATACTGGTTTTATCGCCATAAGAAGGGCTTTCTTAACCCACCATTATTTTCATCTTATCTTATAATTTACTATTTAAACAAAATAAAAAAAAATGATTAAAAAAATCTTTTACACATAAAAATTGTTTCTAATATTTGTCTTGAATTTAGATATATACCATGTTTACTTTTTTTTCTCAAGTTATAGGGCAATAACCTAAAGTATTGTTTTTTTTCCTAACAATTTTCACTTATGGTAACCTTTTGACCCAGACTCCGAAGATGAACTTAACTTTGGCCTTTATTCTAAATCTAAGCCTAGTTTATAACCCTAGCTACTTTGTTTTTTGTCTGTTTTTTTTTTTTTTTGTTTTGAGAGAGAGAGAGAGACTGACTGACTCTCTCTTATATAATGAAAGTCCCTCTTACTGCTGGATACACCTCCCTCATCCAGTCTTCTAGTAGCAAGAACAGAGATCAAAGTGTCTGCTGGGGAAAGGGCATTGCTTTGGAGAAGACTGGGGTCTTGAAAGACCTCCTACTGTATCCAACCTGTTTAGCCCCTGTGTTGCTTTGTTGTCAGAGCTTACTGCCTGAGGGTAGATTTGCTTCCATTACAGTAAAAGCTTAATTCTTATGCTTTATAATTCTTTACATTAAAACACTTGACTTCATTGGCATACAGTTTGGTTGTCAGTCTTTTCCCCTTATTACACTACTAATAACCCCTTCCCGACGCTAGGACGTTCTATGCCGTCCTGATTATAGAGGTCCTAAAAGACGCTAGGACGGCATAGAACGTCCTAGCATTTAATAGCTCAGTGCGATGAGTTGTGGTCGGATCCCATTGCAGGGACTTGCAGCAGGATCCTACCTGTCAGATAAGGCCACTTTGAGTTGCCACAGCCTGACAGGGAAAATGGAGCCGGTGCTCAAAGCGAGCACCGGCTACATTTTACTTAATAACGCTTTGCCAGAACTTCTGGGTCCGGGCATGCCTCCATGACGTAACACGGCACGTGGGACCCTCTGGTTCCCTTCCAAAAGACGTCCAGAGGTATCACAGTCTTTTGGCAGGGAACCACAGGGTCTATTAAGACTCTGATCGGGTCTCTAACATAGTGTTCCTGGCTACCGATCACCTTGTAATCGGTGGCCAGGAACAAATCGTGATGTTTTGGTGCTTGCGTCGTCTGGGAGGCAAGCACCATGCATCACGAAGAGGTTAATACCCAATTTATGTCAAACTGTCCATTTGCCCCACCTGACCGTTTTGACCCTTCTGTATCCGTGTATTTCCTAGTGTATTTCCACTTATTTATAACCTTTTTGCTATAGAGTTCTGTGGAATATGCTGGCGCTTCATATGTTAAACAAAAATAATACTAGCTAAAGTATATGGGCTCTTAACCCCTTAAAGACCAGGGAGTTTTTGTCCCTAAGGACTCCAGAACTGTCCAGAGACTTTACAGACCATGTGGGTATGAAACTGAAAATATCCCATAATGTCACTTGTAATTTCACCAGCTGTAATTTTGAGCGTCTGTTACATTTAGACTGTCTGTCTGAGATCATCATCTGACGGAGGAGATCCCAATGCAGTTCCCTGCAGCAGGATCCACAGAAAAGTGGGGGGCTGCTGTTTAGAGGACGTGCTATATTATCTGCATGGTTGTTTGGGCCATGTATTTGAGGACAATCTAGCACCTCCGTATGCTCCCACATTTTAAAAAAAAGTTGTTGGTTTGATGTCTGATGAAGATTAAATATAAATGTCAGCAATCCATAGAATAACTATTTATGTTAGGTATGTGTATTATGGTCCTTTAAAACAGAGAACTGAGCATTATGGATGAGATATTAGCCAGGGACCTTTTCCAGCTTAAATGACTGAAAATATATTCAAAGCACGCGGAAAACTCCTGCATAATGGGTGTTATTGTAACTGCTCAGTACGTTTTCCAGCACTGACCAGACTTTCTATTTTTAGAGATTTTGCTACAGCAACTGAAGCTAAAAAATTAAAGAGGCGAGGTACATTCATGTATTGTATGCTGGGATTAAACAATGTCATTTAAATGTCAACCTCTCTGCAAGTACTTTACACAGCGAAATGTAAGTTTTAGCAACCCATGGATTAGATTAAAGGGACTAATATGCAAATGAACTGGTTTCCAAGGGCAAATGTGTAATTTGCATATTAGGCCACAGGTGATGTCATCAGCAGAAGACTCCACAGACACATTTAAAACGTGTCTCCTAAATTAGGCATTTGCTTGCAATTTTGCTAATACAAATTTCAATCAATTTTTATTCTCTACATTCCCAGTAAAAACAATGTTTAGGGTTATACAGTCCCTTTAACACTGCACAGTTTAGGAGGTTTACCTTTATGTTGTTGGACAGCAGACTGGTAGCAACCAAGCTAGCATGAGGATTTATAAGTGCCAAGCCAGACCTGAATGTCTTTGTGTGGGAGCACATCTAATAAAAATGATATGCATGATATAGGTATCACTCTCATAGCTCTTTGCTGTTGCCATTCTCTGTACAGTATCATAAGTAGTCAGGGCCATAATTAATGATAATGGGCCATGGGCCCACAAGTTCAAATAAGCAGAACAGGTTAGCAGAGTAACTGGCGGTCCCAAAAAAACAGTCTGCTAACCTATTCTGGTTATTTGCCCACTGTTCAATACCTAAGTGTAAGGAGAACATGAAGGTAAACGACAGTAAAGATCACCTTACATGCTGAATATATCTGGGCGAAATTGTGAGTGCAAAATTTGGGACCACATCATACTCTCCATCAGGGCCACCATCAGGGGGGGACGGGCAATGTACGCCTTTAAAAAAAAAAAGCATAGGCAAACAGGGCAGCTGCCCAGGGCCCATTCATCTGTCCCTTGGGCCCCTGCTGCCCGTGTGACTGTCTTACACGGAGACAGTCACTATCGAGCAGCAACCGGCTGATCCGCATCCAACAAATTATCAGTGGCTATTGATGAGTACATTATCAGTGGCATATTAATGAGCAAATTATCAGTGGGCTATTAATGGATAAACGGGGGGGGGGCAGATTTTTTTTCAGTAAGGGGCCCTGAAATTTCTGATGGAAATTGTTGCCCATTCATTCAGTAGAGTATTTGTGAGGTCAGGCACTGATGTTGGATGAGGAGGCCTGGCTCACAATCTCCATTCTTGTTCATCCCAAATGTGTTCAATGGCAATGAGGTCAGGGCCAGGGACTTGGCACTGTGAGAGTTTCAGCTGTTGTTTATGACCAGATCCTTTCAGCTACTGTTACCATGGTTACGCACCTGGTTGCTATTAGCTAGCCCCTTTGCTACTCAGTACTAGTATTTAAGAAGCTAGTTTCATTAGCTCCCTTGCCCGTACGTTGTTTCTGACTTCCAAGTGCGTTTCCTGTGATTGGCCTGGCTCGGCTGACTTCCCTTCTGGTTCCTCGCTCCTGGCTTTGTTCCTGATTACACTGATCTCCATTCTCGGATTCAGGCTAGTCTGACTACCCGCTTTGGTTCCTGACCACGGCTTGCTCCTGGATTTTGTTTATGGTCTATTATTACCATTTTTCTATTTATTATTAATAAAGGTGTTTTGCATCTTAGTTTCTGTCTCTCTCTGGTCCTGGTCCATTACATAAGGCCACTACTCCACCTATACATAATGTATTCACTAGGTTGGACCAGCAGGACCAGTGTTTGGACAAGTTTGCACAAGCATTGCAGACCATCCTGATTGGCACTGTGCATCCTGTGGACCTTTGGCTGCCTCTGCCTCACTTCCTGTTACAGCACCAGTTGTTGTCACTGAACCTGTTGTGCCTAGAGGTATGGCCGGGTCTGCCGAGCTCCCCTAATGTTTTGGGGCAACCCAGCTCAGTGCAGAGGATTTTTAAATCAGGTTGGAATATACTTTGAAATGGTTCCCCAGGCATTTCCCTCAGACAGAAGAAAAGTAAGGTTCATGATTTCTTTGCTGTCTGGTAAAGCCCTAGCTTGGGCACATTCTCTGTGGGAGGCAGAGGGAACCGTTTGTTGCGTCCTTCAAAAGGGTATTTGATATTCTAGCATGGCAGATGAAAAGGTTTACATCTCATGCAAACTAAAGAATTATGTATTCTAGAGAGACAACATTCAAAACTGATAATGTACTGCATGGCTACAATCCATTATAAATGTACAATTTGCTTTTATTTCAGTATCAATAAAATCTTAAAGAGAGAAATGAACTTATCTTGGCTGCTATATTATTAAATACTTATACTCCTTCTACTAACTCTATATTAATTACTAATGATTATACACCAACATTATGATTAGACATTTGCTTAACTATTAAATCAATTAGCGAAGGCTTACTTGTATTAACGATACATTATTTTGCAGTTAATGCGCATTAGTATGTAAGTACACTATAATCAAACAAAAATGTTTATGAAAGAGAAACTTTTTCCAGAACCCTTTTTGCTCACAAATTCTCCTTTCAAGATCAGTATTTTCCCTATATTTGGGTTGCCATGCCAATTTACCACGCTATCCCAACAGGTCTCTTCTAACTCTTTCCACACATGTATTAGAGCTCACACATAGGTTAATAAAGTATTTTTTTTCCATCCTCTACCTCCTACATCTTCTTTTGCCAATAGCAACCTGCATACACCGAAGATACTGTTATGGCAACCGGCCATGCTATTCTGACCGACCCCCTCTCAGACTCGAAAAGAGCACGTGCTTCTGGCATTCTCCCCTATACAACGTTGTATTTAACTAGGCAAGTGTGTAGGAAACAAACAGGCGCACAGACAAAACTCCATGCTGCCTGTGCGGTATGACGGGGAAGTTCCACGAGGTCACGTGACCCGGCTCTCTGATATCAGACATGAGCCGGGTCACATGACCTGTTGGTACTCACCGCATCGGGAGCAAAACTGTTAGCATGGTAGGACCCCATGCTACCTGCCACTGGACACCAGGCAACAGCGCTGCCCAGGGTAAGTCCTGGGGTGGTAGGGGCATGTAATGGTCGTTGATGGGGACATGTAATGGAGGTGATGGGGGCATGTAAAGTGTGTGCAATGTGGGTGATGGGGCATATAATGTGGTTGCAATGTGGTTGATGGGGCGTGTCATGGGTGTGCAATGTGGGTGATAGGGCATGTCCTGGGTGTGCAACATGGGTGGGGGTGCCTGAATTTAGTCTCCTAGGGCAGCACAAAACCAAGATACATCACTGACCCTTTACCACGTTTATATACATGACGAAAACTCTGCTCGAGCCTGCTCCTACAGCTGTTTCGGCCTCATATATTCTGACATTATCAATACATATAAGCAAACCCCTCAAACAGATATTAATTACCAGACATTGTACCATGTTTGAAAAAGTATTAAATACCTTGTATTCCCAAAGTGATCTCATTCCTGGAGACAAATGGAGTATGTTTTATTAAACTAACAGCTGCACACAGACTGTAACATCTTTATTACAAATATTTATCTTTATATACATTCCTTTATTCTTACCACTGGACATCGCATAAATACAAGTCTGTAAGAGTATATCTCTATCCCAGAAATCACATAACTGTAAGTCTGGATGAGTGTCTCTTACTTTGTATCATTTGGCCTGTCTGAATACAGGCCTAGCTGCACTAACTCTTCGTGCATATACCGGACCACAAATTGTAGTAAGTAATTTGACCATCATGCTTTTCTACATAAAGAGGACCCCACCATTTATTTATTATTTTTTACCAACTTACCTTTCTCTTTCTTTTTCTTGACATATCCTGCAAACTTAATAAGTATATTTATATACCGCTACAGAACACATTTCCTAATAAAATTCTCCTAAAACCAAGAGATCCGTTGGAATGCAGTCATTTCTTTGAATACAGAACAAAGAAATACAAAAAGTGCGCTGTAAGATATGCTGTGGTATAAATATTGATAATAAAACACCTTTGGTGAGTATTGTGTGATGATAGACTGAAACAGGAGAGACTTATATGCTCCCCCTGGGGAGATGCACTCATGAGATTTTCTGATAAAAGCAGTATTTCAAGCAGAGGTCTGTGTCACACTGCAGATCCTGTAGTTTCCAGCTTCCTTTACTCTTAAATGCAAGGGAAGGAATGTCCACACATTCAATTAGTGTAGAAAGTGTATAACATTTAATATAACAAAAAGTAACTGCTTACATGTAGGTTCCCACAATTCCACGACCCAGTGGGCGCCACACAGTGAGTGGTGAGGGAAATCCTCTTCAGCAGCAACTCAAGGCAAGATAATTTAACAGTTAAAATAACATTAGGATAAAAGAAAGATAAAGTGCAGTACTGTCCAAAGAACGCAACGCGTTTCGCCCTTGTTCAGGCTTCAACCAGGCCTCTGGACATCCTGCAGTGTTCTGAGACTTTATAGTGTGAGTTTCCTTTTAACAGCTTGCTTCACTTCCAGGTTCATCATCAGCTTGCGCGGGTTGGGCTTCAGCTGCTTCTCTCCTCTCATTAAAGGCTTTGTTTTTCATTAACAACTTGTGCTCACATGTTGTACAGAGGGAAAATCACAAAAAACAAGTGTTTTATCCTAAACCGGCACTTTGTGGGATAAGCAATGAGGGGATGAAGAAGAATGTTTCTCATACTTCTATTTGTTTTAAAAACGGAAACAACTGCTGAACTGATACTCTGACTTATAGGATCATATTAAAACAAAGGATTTATTCAGGACAGTAAACTGCAGTGATTGGGCAATAATATTTAAAATTTAAGATTTAAAAGCCTAGGTAAAAAATATAGCTACTAACACTAACTACTAACTACTAACCCAAAAAAAATAAAAATGTGAGTAGTATTTGGAATTTAAAGGCATAGGCAAATGGATAAAAAAAAAAGGGGGGGGGGGGGAGAATATACCTCTTCATTACCTCATTGTATAAAATCATAACAATAAAAATACAGTCACATAAAATTGAAAAGGTCAAAGTCCGCATTCAGACCTTGAGGTTTAAGGGTGCGCGTATTAAATACCCATTCCATTTCTTTTTTACCTATATTTTTTTATATGATCCCCACCTCTCCAGTATTTCTATACTTTTTCCACAGCACAAAATTTTAACCCTTTGGGATTTTTTTGAGGACATTCAAGGAAATGTTTGGACAGACTGTGTGTTGTTAGTTCCTTTTTTTATGTTTCTTACATGTTCCTCAATTCTTTTTTTTTTAGCTTTCTAGTGGTCCTTCCAATATATTGAAGTCCACATGGACACTCTATTAGATAGACTACATTGACCGTGGAACAAGTTAAAAAACTTTTTATGTTAAAGCTTTGACCATTACTAAAAGAAGTAAAATTGGTGATGGTGTATTTTTGTCGTGTGGTGGATCTACATCCTATGCAATTAAGACACCCATAAAATCCTGGCTTACTGCTTAAAAACTGATTGACTGGGGTTTTCTCCTTTATTTTAATTTTGCTGCTATAGTTGGTTGTCAATTTTTGTTTTAGGTTTGGAGCACCCATAAAGATTACTGTGGGGGCATTTGGTAGGATGTCTTTGAGAACCTCATCTTTGTGCAAAATGTTCCAATGTTTTCTAATGATTTTTTTCATTCGATGGGATTTGTTATTGTAATTAAAAATAATTGGAACCTTCTTTAAAAGAGTATTTTTTTCTTTTTTCTCTTTATACATCAGTAATTGATTGCGGTCATCATCTGCTATTTCTAAAATGGTTCGATCTATGTCTGTACCGTCGTAGCCTTTTTCTATAAATTTCTCTCGTAACAGACCAACCTGTTCGTTGTAGCAGCCTAGGTCCATACAATTCCGCCTAATGCGTGTGCATTGGCTTTTAGGGATTCCCTTAAGCCACGGGGGGTAATGACAGCTTGATTTCTCTATGAAGCTATTAGCATCCACTGTTTTGAAGTGGTTTTTTTTTGTTTGTTTTAATAGTTCCATTTTCTATAAAAAAAAAATCTAAATCTAGGAAAGTGATGCATTGCTTGCTATATACAGTATTTAAAATAACATTCATGGTGTTATTATTCATATGATTTAAAAACAAGTTTAGATCTGCTTCACTCCCTCTCCATATGAATATAAGGTCATCAATGTACCTGTAAAATAGGACCAAATTCGCCCCCCAGGTATGCTCCCCCCACACATATTTATTTTCCCATTTGGACATAAAAAGGTTTGCATAACTAGGGGCGAACTTTGATCCCATAGCCGTACCTGTAAGTTGTAATTAAAATTATCAAGGAACCAGAAAAATTATGGTTCAGGACAATATCAACGCCCTCCACTATATAATCTACTTGATCACTATTTCGCAAATTTTTGTTTAAGAGGGTTTTCTTTATGGCTGCACAGCCTTGTTGGTGATCAATCACTGTGTAGAGGGAAGTTACGTCACTTGAGACTAGAAAACAATTGTCATCCCATAGGACTGTTTTTAGGATTTGTAAGACACTTATAGTATCTTTTAGGTACTACCTTGTTTCTTTTACATACGGCTGAAGGACATGATCTAGGTATTCAGATAAATTGGCAAACATGGAGTCCACTCCTGATACTATTGGCCTTCCAGGAGGTTTTTTTAGACTTTTGTGGATCTTCGGTAAAAAATATATGACAGGGAACTTCGGATTTTCAACATTTCTATAACCGTACTCATTTTTTGATAGAAAATAATTTTCTTTACCCTTATCTTAAAAAATAGTCAGGATTTTTTTATATTCATTTGTAGGATCTTTTTTTTAAAAGTTTTTTATAGGTATCACATTGTTCTAATTGCCTATAAGCTTCTTGTATGTAGTCCTCCCTGGACAGGATAACAGTACCCCCTCCCTTATCGGCAGGTTTAATGACCAATTCTGGATCTTCTTGTAGTCCTTTTATGATCTCTAAATCTTTTTTGGTCATATTATTCTGGTCATATTTGGTGGGTTGTAATTTCCTAAGATCCTCCATAACGGCCTTTTCAAAGACCTCTAGGGCCCCTGTTTTGTATGTTGTTGGAGAAAAATGCGATTTTTTTTCTTCAAATTTCTGGACATAATAACATTGGGATCTGTCTCTTTTTCAGTATTTATTGTTGATTTTACAGCAAAAAATGTTTTAATTGTGGTATTCCTTACAAATTTATTTATATCGATGTAAGCAGCAAACAGATTGAATTTGTTAGTAGGGGCAAATTTAAGGCCCTTACTTAGTACCATTCATTTTTCTTGAGAGATGGTTTTATGGGATAAGTTAAAAATGCCCCTTGGGGCAGTAGAGCTCAATATTTCAGCGCTCTTCTTTTTGTGTAGTTTCTTGCCCCTTCTCGTGCCTCTATTTCTAAATCCAATCTTTTTCTGGGGTCTCTTTTGTACCTTTCCTTTTGCTCCTTGGGTAGGAGTCGGCGATCTGAGTCTAAAAAAGGCGATGTTTCACCTGACTCAGATAGGACCTGAAATCTGTTGTTAGTTTCAGTATAATCGTTTTTATGATGCTCATTGCCTCTATATGTTGGACGTGAGTTTTCACTCAGTCTGGTCAGCCTGGCTTGTATTGATGTTCTCAGACTTTCCTTTTTTCTTTTTATTGTTGGGTTTTCTACAGATCTCCTTTCACCTCTCTGCAGGGTGTTATTGTAAGTGTATTTATGTTCATTTAATCCTATACTTTTTTTGGTAATAAAATTCTTATTTCTATAATTGGATGGATTTCTGACTGTCTTTAGTCTATAGTCCTCCTGATCTCTGTGGTATTTTTTATTTTAGTTGTTCTTACTTATTGTTCTAATTTTTCAATTTTCTTAATTGTATTTTCTGAGAGATCTTGATACTGGACACTAGAGGTGTGTACTAATAGGTCTCCCTGAATTCCTTGTATAACTCCATCTAATTTTTTAAGTGTTTTATTTCTTTGTGCAATAATAGCTTCCATAAGTGAAAAAGTGCAATTTTCTAAAATATCATTCCATTCTTGCAAAAAAACATTATCATCTGTGTCAAAAGTGGGATGTTTGAATACCCTTAGACCTCAAGGGGTTATTTTCTCTCTTATATCTTTTTTTGTAAGGTTACAGTCTCCCATTTGATTTTTAATTCCTTAAAAAGGAGTTTCTCCAGATTTGTCATAAGTTCTATTACATCTGGGGAGGTTTCTATCTGTCTTATGGGGGAATTTTCTTCACAAAAAATATCATCCACATTAATTTTATAATTATTTCGGTATTCAAACAACGACATATTAGTGTTTGTTGTGCAACGACAGTGAACAGTGGACATTTCTTTGAAACATTTCCCGTAAATAATTAATAAAAGATATCTTTTCTGCTACAATGTATTTTCTTTATCTTATCCCCTACAGAATACTCCAGTAACTTTTTATGTTCACTTCTGATTTATTCTTCTTTCTTCCAATGTGCAACAAAATGTGAATAAAATACATATAGACTGCTGTGGTTAACAACATCACTGATTCATATGCACTTTACTATATATTGATTGTCACCCATTTACTGCCATGGTTAAAAAAATATCAACAGTTGCATATGTATCATATCATGTACTTGCTATATTGTGTCCAGCCTCTAATCGTGCAATAATAACCAGGACTGCATTAAATCATGTCTTTGTAGATCACTCAAGCAAGGTCTTTCTGACTTAATGCTATTGCAGGATGAAACTGCAGTGCATAGAAAGCCTTTTGTAATCTCTCTCTCCCATATCAGTATCTGTACTCACACATGTCTGTCTGTCAGAACGGGCACCTAAAAGCCCCCACCTTTTTTTTCCCATCCCCTACCTATTTCAACCCCCTCCCTCCTTCCTCTCTTCTCTCTTTTTTTTTTTCTTCTTCTTCTGCATTATTCACTGCATTACTCTGGCCCTGCGTGGGGAAAAGTGTTAGTTTTTAACACCATTGTAAAGTGTATTTTTATTGTACTTTTTATTTACATTTCTTTGAACTATTATACCTTGTGTTATTGTTATTAGTTTAATTGAGCCTGTGATTACATTCAGAATTTATAAAAAGACTATAGATCTCTTTGGATTGGCTCAGGATGGGTGCAATTGATTAATGCAGAATGACGGGGAACAGGTATTTTTCAGCCCAGGACAGTTAACTCTCTAAGGCCCTGATCTTTTGCTTAAGTGTGTTTTGTGCTTATGTAACTGTCATTTCTCTCTCTCTTTATTTTGTTAACACATTAATTATTTAAATATATAATATACATAGCTGTGAATCCAAGGCTTGGGCGGTGCTGCTGTCATCATAAATGAATGAACTGCATTTTCAATTCTAATATACTTTTATTTGTAATCCATATATTATCCGGCAAGTTAGGAGCCAACATACACCCCGGTGACAAAATACCTTCCGCGCTATGTGTCCAAACTTAATGCTTAATCCGGTTTATATACCGATCTTTTTATGATTTATATGGATGCAATTTTTGTCAATTATTTTTTCCTTTTAATGTTTGGGTCTCGGCCCCTTCATTCCACTGAACTAAAATCATAACACTGCAGCCCATATATTCATTCGTGGGAGGAAAGGACATTAAGAAGAACTAAACCCACATTTTCTTTTATTGACATAGAAAAACCCACTATTTGATGCTAATTTGGCACTGACATTTTTAAGGCACATTTGAAAAATACACTGTTTACTAGTAAGAGACTTATGAAAGGACATAAAGGGATATATGTAAAGAGCAAGTTCTAGTGCAAATTGGTAAAAGTAGAGCAATAAGCAGGAATCAGCCAGTTGTAGGGCAGGTGACTTACCGGGAAGTTTCCCAGAATCCCATAAACCCAGTCTGGCCTTGTTTCCCTTATATTTCTTTTTTTTTGTAAGTTTCTGTTTTATTGATTTTTTTGTATGTTTCAAGTCCCCCGGGAAAAAGGCAGAGCCTAGGTGGGAGGGGGCCATGTATGTGTGAGGGGAGTGAGTGATGTATGATGTATGTCTGGGGGAGTGTCTTTGGGGGGAGTATATATAAGCTGGGATTCCCTGGGTCCATCAGCCATTTTGGTTAACGGACACAGCGGGGGAAATTTTTCTTACTGTTCGTTGTCTACCACTGAGCACGGCTTGGGAATGGACATTGAGTAGGTATTGGCCGCCCTCAGGGCTGAGGCACTGCTGGACGGTGGAGCCCACCTCCAGCAGCAAATGGCGAGGCTGCGGGTGGCTCCAACCATTCACACAGGTGATCGCGGGCCAGGCAGGCGTGTATCGTGCCCCCCCCCCGGCCGCCTGAGCCCGGATGTACCAGCGCGTCGAGGATACCGGAGCCCGGGGGACCATCGAGGACGGCGGCGCTCGTCTCCCGCGAGGCCGGTAAGTCTGTTTCCTGCCCCTGGCCCCTCTATCCCTCCTCCACGTGGTGCGCGCTCGCAGGCCGCGAGGCCCGCAATGTCACATTTCCGACGGCAACAGGCCCCAATGGTGCCTTTAACGCATGGTAGGCCGTCGCAGGGCAGTAGGTGCAAGCTCCGCCCCCGTCGCGCTGTGTCAGCTGCTTGCCGGATGTCAGGTGGACGGACATCCGGCAGAAGGTCCTGGATGACGGACCAAGTGTAAGGTAAGTAAAAAAAAAAAAAATGTGTGACTGTGTATGGGTGTCTAGGTGTGTGTGTGTCTGGGTATTACTGGGTTCTGACTGGCGCACTATTACTGGGCTCTGACTGGCACACTATTACTGGGTTCTGACTGGCACACTATTACTGGGTTCTGACTGGCACACTATTACTGGGCTCTGACTCGCACACTATTAATGGGCTCTGACTGGCACACTATTAATGGGCTCTGACTGGCACACTATTAATGGGCTCTGACTTGCACACTATTACTGGTATCTGACTGGCACACTAATAATGGGCTCTGACTGGCACACTATTACTGTGCTCTGACTGGCACACTATTACTGGGCTCTGACTGGCACACTATTAATGGGATCTGACTGGCACACTATTAATGGGCTCTGACTGGCACACTATTACTGGGTTCTGACTAGCACACTATTACTGGTATCTGACTGGCAAACTATTACTGGGCTCTGACTGGCACACTATTACTGGGCTCTGACTGGCACACTATTACTGGGTTCTGACTGGCACACTATTACTGGGCTCTGAGTGGCACAATATTCTTGGGGTCTGACTGGCACTATATTACTGGGTTCTGAGTGGCACAATATTACTGGGCTCTGAGTGGCACAATATTACTGGGCTCTGACTAGGACAATATTACTGGGCTCTGACTAGCACAATATTCCTGGGCTCTGACTAGCACAATATTCCTGGGCTCTGACTGGCACAATATTCCTGGGCTCTGACTGGCATAATATTACTGGGCTCTGACTGGCACACTATTACTGGGCTCTAACTGGCACACTATTACTGGGCTCTGAGTGGCACAATATTCCTGGGCTCTGACTGGCACAATATTCCTGGGCTCTGACTGGCATAATATTACTGGGCGCTGACTGGCACACTATTACTGGGCTCTGACTGGCACACTATTACTGGGTTCTGAGTGGCACAATATTACTGGGTTCTGAGTGGCACACTATTACTGGGCTCTGAGTGGCACACTATTACTGGGCTCTGACTGGCACACTATTACTGGGCTCTGACTGGCACAATATTCCTGGGCTCTGACTGGCACAATATTACTGGGCTCTGACTAGCACAATATTTCTGGGCTCTGACTGGCACAATATTCCTGGGCTCTGACTGGCACAATATTCCTGGGCTCTGACTGGCACAATATTCCTGGGCTCTGACTGGCACAATATTACTGGGCTCTGACTAACACAATATTACTGGGCTCTGACTGGCACAATATTCCTGGGCTCTGACTGGCACAATATTACTGGGCTCTGAGTGGCACACTATTACTGGTCTCTGACTGGCACAATATTCCTGGGCTCTGACTGGCCCAATATTACTGGGGTCTGACTGGCATAATATTACTGGGCTCTGACTGACACACTATTACTGGGCTCTGAGTGGCACACTATTACTGGGTTCTTATTGGCACAATATTCTTGTGCTCTGACTGGCACACTATTACTGGGCTCTGAGTGGCACACTATTCCTGGTCTCTGAATGGCACAATATTCCTGGGCTCTGACTGGCACAATAATACTGGTATCTGACTGGCTCAATATTACTAGGCTCTGACTGGCACAATATTACTGGGCTCTGACTGGCACAATATTTCTGGTGTCTGACTGGCACAATATTCCTGGGCTCTGACTGGCACAATATTACTGGTATCTGAGTTGCATACTATTACTGGGTTCTGACTGGCACAATATTCCTGGTATCTGAATGGCACAATATTCCTGGGCTCTGACTGGCACAATATTACTGGACTCTGACTGGCACACTATCTCTGGGCTCTGACTGGCACAATATTCCTGGTATCTGACTGGCATAATATTACTGGGCTCTGACTGGCATAATATTACAGGCATCTGACTGGCACACTATTACTGGGCTCTGAAAGGCACAATATTACTGGTATCTTACTGGCACAATATTACTGGTTTCTGAGTGGCACAATATTACTGGTTTCTGAGTGGCACAATATTCCTGGTATCTATAATTGTACAATTTTCAAACACTGAAAAAATTGTCGGTGTTTTCTTACATTTTTATTATGGGGTGGGGGTGGGGGGGTGGGGGGTTTCAACACTCAGGGTCCGCCCCGGGTGCCAAATGCTCTAGGGATGCCCCTGTGTGTGACCGAGCTCATATGGGCTCTAGCCCCAGATCATCCGAAGACCTAGCAACGCCCCTGCTGTGGCCTATTTAAACTCCATTCATGTCTCGCGTCTTTTATTCTGGTGGGGTATTTTGATTATCATTCATTTAAGGAGCATTCGCCTTTGCTACATTCATGCAGATTATGCTGTACAAAATACTGGATTAAAGGCAATATCAGAATAAGCATTGCTTCAAACAGTAATAACAAGGATAATATGAGAATAGAAATAGGTATCAAAGAAGAAACATTGAAGAGAAGTAATGGGACAGGTTAAAGACACAAAAGAGTAGGGAAGGAGAAAAATAGTAAGAGAATGAAAGCATGAAAATTAGAGAGAGGAAAAATAAGTGGGGATGAGCCACTGGTGGGATAGACCACTGGCAAAAAAAGGTCACATTCTAATATTTCATTGGACCGCCTTTAGCTTTGATCACGGCACGCGTTCGCTGTGGCATTGTTTCGATAAGCTTCTGCAATGTCAAAAGATTTATTTCCGTCCAGTGTTGCATTCATTTTTCACCAAGATCTTATGAAGCAAATCCTTCTCCAGCACATCCCAAAGATTGTCAGTGGGGTTAAGATCTGGACTCTGTGGTGGCCAATCCATGTGTGAAAATGATGTCTCGCTCCCTGAACCACTCTATCACAATCTGAGCCCGATGAATCCTGGCATTGTCATCTTAGAATATGCCCGTGCCATCAGCGAAGAAACAATCCATTGATGGAATAACCTGGTCATTCAGTATATTAAGGTAGTCAGCTGACCTCATTCTTTGGACACATAATGTTGCTGAAACTAGACCTGACCAACTGCACCAACCCCAGACCTATTTGCTTAGTTAAATCCAGGTGGTAACTAGGCAGTGTATTATTTTTTTGCCATTGTAAACAATTTACATTATCTATTGATGGATTTATTTTATAGCTAGGCATATTTGTTTTTGTTGTTTAGCCTGATATGGCAATATGCATTACACCAATAATGTGAAGATGTTACATGCAATGGTTTTATGTGCTTAGGGAAATGATACATTTGTAGGATTTAAAACCTAATAGATGTTATAAAATGGTAATGCAACCCTTGTGTTCTTTCCAGAGATATGTGTCATTATTCCTCACCTCCTTGTGATTGCAGTAGGACTCCCTGCAGACCAATTTATTTGCAGGGGTCTTGAGTTTCTTTGGGGGGTTGAAGGCTGGCCCAACTGTGAAAGATGTGAGCTCACAGACCGCCCACTGCAATGTTATTGAAGAGACGTTGCAGTGTTAAATAGAAAGGGTCTTACTTCTTGACAACTCCATCCAATTTCTGTTTTGGAAAATTAAATGTTGACACTATGTATTTAAAGCCTATATATTTATTTTAATGATATGGTACATAACCTAGACCTATACAATTTTCCCAGCTCAAGGCCCAGCGGGGAATGTAGCCTGTGTATGTTTCAAAAAGCATTATTTATTGTCACTTCAGTTTATAATTACTGCCACCTGAAGAGAGAATGTAAAATAAAAATCAGAAATATAACAAACAGAGAGAAATGCAAAGAATAAACATGGACATATACACTGGGATGCATGTTTGTTTTCCCCTCGGGCTCCAATAATAACAAACTAGCTTACTGATCGCAGAAATGTAATACAAAATATTCTTAGCTGAACTACACATCTATAAAATATATTGAAACGCACACACAGCGCTCAGTATTGTTCTGCCGTACAGCGACTTGCACCGAGGTGAAACACATAAACGGATGACCTTGCGGGAGTGAGACTAGCTGTTACTAAGCACTGTGCTTACTGTGTGCTAGCTTTATACATGTACTTGATATTGTAGTGTAAGGTGCTATAGAAGAATACTGCACTATTTGGGAGCTACATCATCCTGAGACCAGCGATGTTTTCATTACATGCTCAGAAAATGTGAGTGCAAAATTCATAGAATCTACTCAGACCATGAATGTGAATCCAAACATACTGCACTATGTTAGTTTTCTCTAGGGCTGATCCTAGGGTCATGCTAGATGCGGCCCCCGGAAACAAATAAATAAATAAAAATCACAGAGACCGGATGTGACGTAACGTCACATCCGGGGACTGTGTTGCCCTGCACGGAGGAGGCGACCGTTCGGGGACACGGAGCAGCAGCTACTCGGTAAGTGATGGGGAAGGGGGGGGGGGGGGGGGTTGAAAACGAGCACTTTAATTGCACACTATTACTGGGCTCTCCCTGGCACACTATTACTGGGCTCTGCCTGGCACTATCTTACTGGGCTCTGACTGGCACAATATTACTGGGCTCTGACTGGCACAATATTCCTGGGCTCTGACTGGCACAATATTACTGGACTCTGACTGGCACAATATTACTGGGCTCTGACTGGCACACTATTACTGGGCTCTGACTGGCACAATATTTCTGGGCTCTGACTGGCACAATATTCCTGGGCTCTGAATGGCATAATATTACTGGGCTCTGACTGGCACAATATTCCTGGGCTCTGACTGGCACAATATTCCTGGGCTCTGACTGGCACAATATTACAGGCATCTGACTGGCACAATATTCCTGGGCTCTGAATGGCACAATATTCCTGGTATCTGACTGGCACAATATTACTGGGCTCTGAGTGGCACAATATTGCTGATATCTGAATGGCACAATATTACTGGTATCTGACTGGCACAATATTCCTGGTATCTATAATTGTACAATTGTCACGTTGTGGGGCTCCTGTGTGTTGCATAATTAATGGCGGTCCCATGTGTGCATAATTATGGGGCGCTTGTGTGTGGCATATTTTTTGGGCCCCATGTGCGGCATAATTAAGGGACTCTTTTGTGTGGCGTAATTAAGGGACTCTTTTGTGTGGCATAATTATGGGGCACCTGTGTGTTTGTGGCATAATTATGGGGCACCTGTGTGTGTGGCATCATTAATTGGGCAGAGGTGAGGCATAAATAGTGGGGCTCTGGTGTGGCATAATTTATGGGGCTCTGGTGTGGCATAATTTATGGGGCTCCTGTGTGTGGCATAGTTATGGGGCTCCTGTGCGTTGCATAGTTATTAGGCCATCTGACTGGCATTACTAAGGAATCTTTTTGGCATTGTATTGGAGGAAATCCAGGGGGGTGAGACCATGAGTTTCCGCACCGGGTGACACCAACCCTAGTGATGCCCCTGACGGATGCCTAGGTGCAGGATTTTTGTTGGTGCCCCCATGTGGGTGTGGCTGTATTACTAACTCCTACTCTTTGCAAATGTCCATTCCAAACATGCCCACTCACACACACACACTTGCAAACCTGTATCTTTCTCACAGTCCCATCCGGCCACTCGCTCAGATATACACATGCAAACCCATCTCTTGCACACTCCCATCATGCCACTCAATCAGAAACACGTGTAAACCCTCTTCTCACACTCCCATCCTGCAGCTCACTTAGTCACACAAGTGCTAACTCGACTCTCACACAGAGGTACATGTAAATATTAGCGTTCTGATGCATACATAATGAGATGGAAGGAGAAGAGGAGAGTAGAGGGAAAGATAATTTTTTGGGGGAGGGAAGTGGGACGGATAAAGGGAAAATTAAATATTTGTAAAAAAAAAATAATCTGAATACATTTATTATGTAATCGACTAATGCTGTTTCTTAATGTTTTTGGAATTTTTTTATGAGGTTTTTTTATAATGTAACTGTGAAAACAATTGAAATGTGAAAAGACTTTGAATAAAGAGATAAAATAAGAGAAAAATAATTAAATTTAAAACAAACAGACAAGATTTTTTTGCTGACAGGTCAAGTTCAGTTTCCACACAAGTTTTCTGCTACCAGTCTATTACCTGTCTTGGGGATATTTATCATACACAGCGTTATTGTTGACTGTTGGTAATTATTTACTTCTGAAGAAGCTAAGCAAACCCAGTGAAATGCATTGCGGAGAGGCATAGAGCAAGGGAAAATGACAGAGCAATCTGTGAACTAAGTTACACGTGTGCACATAATCTTTCTATGCTTTCACAGCATATGATATGTGCTCCCATTAACACTTGTAGGTACAATGTTTTTAGTGCCAATGTTTTACTTTTACATTGATGTTTTTATTTTTTTATGGTTGCTGTTTGATTAAAGATGACCTCTATTTATAAAAATTCTTTGTAATTGTATCAAGTTATTCTTTCTCGGAAGTTGCAACATACTTAATCACTATTACATATATTTTATTCTCCTACGGAAGTGTGTCCCAGGAAACTGATCCATAGAAGTTCTTTGCACACCAGAGTCCTATTTAAAAACGAATGTAATTTACATTATATTGCACATTCCAATATATTTATCAGTTTTCAGTTCTCCGGAGATCTTTTCATAGTCAGATAAATTGCTTGAAACACTGTCTCCCTGTTTGTCATTGTGTATTTAATTAAATCTGGTTATACTCTTGCTAAGTATCTGATGTCACCGTAAATTATACTATATCATTTATGGTTTATTTTTTATCCTGGATTACTTGTCAGAGGGACAGTTTTCCATTTTTAATTGTTGATTTGATTCCAAACAAAGCTCACCATCTGCCATGATAAACATTCAAGAATATAAATGCTAGTAGACAGGAAGAAAATGTACTTTTTTTTAAATGATACCATTGAAGAATTGCCCAGACAGGAACTCATATCACCTTTCATAAATGAAGCAGCGTAAACACGCCAAAAAAAAGAAAAAATACAACAAAACAGTCAAATGTAACGTAAAATAAATACTTTTATTGAGTAATAAAAGTGAGGGAGAAGCAGGAACAGATGGATCATCTAACATGTTTCTCACTGTTAACAAGAGCTTCATCACAGGAGATCAAAACAAAGTGTAACAGAACCACTGCTCTGTTACTAGTCTGTCATCATTTCAGGCCTGTGCTTTCTTGCCTCATGTAATGCATTGTATCACCATTTACCTGTATATTTCCCCAGTGTACTTACTGTAGACCCCATGTTACTCCCGGGCCACATCAATGCTCTGCTACACTTATTATATGTTGTCCCCTGTTTTGACAAATATGCCATGTGCCCTAAGCATGTTCCTCTGTGTAAAACTCATAATTCTAAATGTAAAGCAGACTCTGCATGATTATATTCTGTCATGACACGATTAGGGAATTAGTGTGTTGATAGTGGGGAGACAGAGTGGGACCTGCTAACTGGATTCACAGTTTATTTCTCTGATTTGAATTACCTGTACCTGATGTCTTCTGCTAATTAGAGTTTGATATCTTTAATAACGTTTCCTGTTGTCTGGTGTACCTGTAATTGAATAACCTGTTTTAAATTCGTCTTTCTATTGCTTGAGACTTACCTTATTGTGATTGCTTTATTTCCTGATTGTGTGTTATTTTGAGGACTGCTATATATTCTGTCTGTGAACCAGATATATGGCGTGTGTCTTTCTGATGTCCTTGGTGGTGGAATGACTTTATTTGCTCCTGTAGAATAATCCCATTTGACTCTCTGAAAGAATATCTTTTCCGAGCTTGGCATACCGATCTTTAGCTGGAGGAGAGGGACCCGGCAACGACGGCCAGGGACCAATCGGGTATACCTGGATCCCGTTACACTAAGTATTTACATTTATCAGTAATTGTCCTCCAGTTTCTTTGGAGTTTGCCAGGCTTTCATCGCTCTGATTATGATTACAGCTCAGCATGGTGTTGGGAGCAGCAAAGATAATTCTGGATATTAAATAGCTGGCAGCATCTGTGCATTATCACAGGAGCCATGGTTTATATGTATGCTTAGTTATCACATCTTGAAGCTAAAGTAATGCTTAATACATTGGCCCTATTCTGCAGATTTAGCTACTTTTTTAATGATCCTTATCTTATTTTTCCTTTAGAAATGATCGTTGGTTATGCAGGGTAAAAATCAAGCATTAGGAGTTTTTCTTCCTGGATACTTCCAAAAGGTCTATCGCAGTCATACATGCCCCTTTTTTTTTTAGTAATTTCCAGCTTATAGTAAATTAATTGTGTCTCTCTTCCACTAAGTGCAAATTATTTTTCAAGTTTATTTCACCTTTCCGAACGTTTACCATAGTGTAGCCGATAGTAAAGGTTGAGGAGAATCACAGTGAGTAAGGGACAGCCTGTAGATAAGTCTCCTGCTCTTGGTAAATTATGAATCTCATGATTCTTAGCAGAAAGTAAATTCAGTTATAGCACATGATGTGCACAACATAACCCTCCAAGAATCTTTAATGTGTGGTAAACAGCCATTGTAGACTCTGACAATGATGCATAGACAAACAGAGTTCTTGCTTATTAAGTGGATACAGTCGAGCAGTACGGCTGTAAGTGCCTAGAAGGAAGAGGTTAATCATTTTGCTGTGTACACATAGGCTGACCAGTTCATTTGTGTTGTATTGCTGAGGCATAGCTGTAAAGCTTGTTTAGTGCTCAGCCATTAGTAAAAAGGCTTTTACTCTTATCAATTATTCAAGTGCAGCTACAGACATGCAGAAAACCTGCTTGTTTTTGTTTTGCTTCTACAGTCGGCAAGCTTTTGTTGCTGAACATTCATTCAAATGTGTTTGTTCCTTCACAGAGAGCTTTGAATTATTGTGTGCGCCAAATCCAAAAATTCAAACCCCATGATCTTGGGTATGTAATATATGTATATATGGCAAAGTTTACCTTGCACAAAACTCTGGGTGTCAGGGCTGTGTGCATAATTGCTACATGCCCGAAATTTGCAAGGACAGTTTTCGTTTTTTGTCTGTCCCGGCATTAATACAGTCGAAGCCGAGTGCTTTTTATAAATATAAAATACATACAATATAAATACATGAAGGAACCTTGTGCTGTAGGTTATGAAACAAAAAGGTATTTTGAAGCTTTAGTAAATAAATATCAACATGTAGAGTGGTTTAGGTTGGGGGACCAGGTAATATTTCATGCAGCAATACCATAGAACCTAGGCTAGGAGGGTCCTGGGCATTAGATTGAAGCTAGCGGCATAGAATGAGCAGAGATCAAACAAGCAGATGATTTCATCACTGCTTTCCCTTATTAAGTGCAATGGGTGCGGGAGCTCAGCTTGTGTGCATCCACCACCCTTGTCAGCAGTATTTTTAAACAGAATCCAGTGCCACATACAGGCCATCACTCTATGTCGACATTATTGATTTAGATGATACAGTGCAAAAAAAAAGTAACTGATATTCGTTACTACTGCAAAACAATATATTTTGTTGAAATTGTAATGAGTCTAGGACAGTGATGGCAATTTTATGGTAATTAGTCTCCTACAGACTTCTGACACATCATGCATACTTGGTCACCATAAATCCAGCAGATAGGCATATTTGGAAATATTATCAGGATGGGTGATGAGAGAAAAGAATAATGACGGATGAGGAAAATGTGGAAGTGCAATGTTATGAGGAAGAAGGAGTTGGAGGAGAAGAAGGCAATGTGAAATTAATCTTTGGTGATAAATCCAGATAGAAAAGGGGAAGAGCATACTTGAAGTACTATCATGGAAGAAATAAAATAGACATATTATGGAAATAAAATAAGAAGACTGGTCAAACTTAAAAAGGTTGAAGAAAATGCAGTGCGGGAACAATGACAGAACAAAGGGGAGAAGGCAATCTGTAGTCTATAACTTGGCTTCTTACAGCAATTTATGCAGCCAGACTGAAAAAGGCTACCATTAATAGTCCATGGGAAATGTCAGGTATTTACAACATAACTGTATGGGCAAAATATATATTTCATTATTAGAACTTTTCTTTGTTCATGTGCCTTTTCTCTGTATTGCTTTTTAATGCTATGTGATTTGTTTTATAACTTTCTCAAAATTTATTTGTCCTTTATTTAATATTGGCATAAGTGGCTTCCAAGATAAAGACTTGGACCTAATTTGATTTTCGAAGCTCATTATAGAGCAGTCACTAAAAACAACTGTTGAGAGGCACATGCGCAACTTGTGTTGATTTGGTGCTTTTCACGTCCATCAAATTTATGTGTTGCAGACCTGTTCAGCTCAAATTGAGTAGGTTACATTACTGACTGTCCCTCTGCTGTGTGAGGCTTTTTGCAAGATGATCCAGAACGGTGCTACCAATTTCATTAATATAATGAAATTTTGTCCCTCAGTTGTGACTTTTCTCTATTTAAAGTCCAGTAATATTCTTGTGTCTAGCAAGTAATCTAACGCTCTATCAGCTATCCTCCTTCCAGCAGTTACTGCACACAGGACACCATAGGATTACACAGTTAAATGTGTTCTTCAGACACGGAAAATCTAAAGTAGTGGAAGTGAGCGAAATTAATAAAATAAGTGTCACTGCAATGTTTAAGAGGTAGCCTTCAAGCTGAGTCTGGATGCCTGCTGGGTTTAACAAGCTGTTTCTTGTAGATTGCAGATGCTTTCTTTCAGTATCTGAACAGCTTTCTTATAAATGTTCGTTTACCACTGGTAATAAAATATGAAACATAAAAACATTCGCATTACACAGTTTGCTAATAAGTGAAATTCTAAGTAATTCTACCACATCTTAAAAGACAACTATTGGCAAAAAATAAATAAATTATGCTTAACTGAAAGATTGCATTAATTAGGCATTTTAAATTGAAATGCTTTAATGAAAGGATACAAATAGAGTACCTTATTGAATCCTCTTAGCTTTAGGTGCCAGACCTTTTGGTCAGAATCTTGGGTCAGATAAACAAAGATATGACTCATCTGACCCAAGATGTCTGCCCCCAGTAACATTATACGAACAAAGAGAGGGGTGATAGGGAAAAAGACTTTTAACCCCTTGGCGACACAGGACGGACTAGGTCCATCCTGTGTGCCGAGGCGTTAGTGACACAGGACGGACCTAGTCCGTCCTGTGTCTAAACGAGCACTGAAAGCGCAGTTTTTCCGCTTTCAGTGCTCAAGCGGTATTGAACCGATGCTTCCGTACGGAAGCATCGTTCAATACTAAAAAAAATGCCGTCGGCATTTCGATCGCTCCGGAGAGCGATTGAAATGCCGGTTTTAAATGCACAGTGCCTTTAAAAGGCGGGCATTTCAAAACGAGCATAGGAAGCAAATTTTTTTCGCTTCCTATGCTCTGTAAGTGCTGTTGATTGCCTCGCAAGTCGAGGCAATCAGTAACACAAAAACAAATGCACGATCTTGGTCACTGTGTGACCAAGATGGCGCTGCCCTTCTAAGGGCAAGAGCACAGGAGGCAGGAAGTACCTGCTTCCTGTGCTCTCTGGCTGCCACACGATTGCCTCTTCATAGAGGCAATCAGTGACAGCCAGGCACACTGACAAGCAGTGGGGATGCTCTGATGAGCACCCCCACTGCCTGGTCAGAACAATATTAACCCTATATTGATCTGACCAGTTAGGATCTGCCTCCCTCTCCTCACATTTTTTTTAGTGAGGGAGAGGGACAGATCAAAGTTATAAAAGTAAGTAAAAGTAAAAAAAAATAATAAATCACAACACACGAATAATAAAACAATAAAAAAATTTTTATAAAAGCAATTTCCTGCGTTTAACCCCTTCCCTGCTACTGATCTTGCATAAGCAGTGATCGTGCACATCAGCGCATTTATTTTTGCTGTTTGTGCATTTTTTAGGGGTTAATTTTTTTTGTACTGTAAATTATTACAGTACTACAAAGGCTCTTCTAAGAGTTATTAACCCCTTCTTTGCCGTCGATCACTGTTTACGCAATGATATTGACGCCAAAGCAATTTTTATCTGTGTGCCTATTTTTTTTTACACATACCCGCTAGGGGATTATGTGTAAAGTAAAAATATTTGAGATTTTTTTTTAAAGCTGTCTGAGCGCATAGCGATCAGTAACAGCGAATCAGTGGCAAAGGTGGTTTGGTGATTGCTCAAATAAGCTCACCATTCGCCCTGGTCATATCAAAATTGGTCGGATCAATATTCACAAATATTGATCTGCCTCCCTCTTCTCACTTACATTTTTGTGATGGAAAGAGACAGATCAGTATTAGTGATATAAAATAACAGTCAGGTTTTATGAAAGCCATTCACTGTGTATTAACCCCTTCCCTGCCATTCATCACTGTATAAGCAGTAATCTTGCACAGCAACAGTATGTTTTGCTGTCTGCACATTTTTATGGATTAATTTATTTGTGCTGTAATGTATTACAGTACTAGATAGGCTCTTCTAAGAGCTATTAACCCCATCTTTGCTCGAGATCACTGCTTACGCACTGATTCTGAGGCCATGGACTCAGGGTTCGATTTTGACCCTGGTCAGCTTTCTGATACATCATCTAGTGATGTATCAGTGGCTGCTGAGCCCTTGCCACAAGGAGTGATGGGTGTCTACCTTTAAAAAATATATGGTTTGGTGGGGGTAAATTACATTGGCTGGCTACAAAGATATATCCCATATAGGACATGGACGCAGGTTGACTACATGTCAAAATTCCAAGTTGGAATTTTGAGATGCGCATCTCACAAATGTTGCCTTCTAGACAAAAAAACAAACCAACAAACCTATGCATGGGTGGTATCCCTGTACTCGGGAGATGTTGCTGAACACATATTGGGTTGTTGTTTGGCAGTGACATATACCAAAATCTGTGAATTCATGCCTGAAGTACAATGCATGTGGAAAAAAAACTCCCAAAAAAGTACTACCACAAACTTTTACAAAGGCTGGTGGTAGAATTAGTACATATACAGTATTAAAATACCACCATTTGAAATACCTTAGGATGTCTATTTTCCAAAAATATATGGTTTGATGGGGTAAAATACATTGGACGGCTTCAAAAATGTTCCAAATGGAACATGGGAGCAGGCTGACTACATGTCAAAATTCCAGGTTGGAAATGCGCACCCCCTAAATGTGGCCTTTTATCCCCAAAAGAAACCAACAAACCTATGCATGGGTGGTATCCCTGTACTCAGGAGATGTTGCTGAACACATATTGAGGTGTTGTTTGGCACCGACAAATTTTACAGGATCTGTAAATTCATGCTCGAAGTACAATGTATGTGGAAACAAAACATTAAAAAATTACTAACCTAAAATTTGACAAAGGCTGGTGGTAGAATTAGTACATGGAAAGTGTTAAAATACTACCATTTGAAATACCCTAGGGTGACTAGTTTGCAAAAATGTATGGTTTTGTGGGGTAAAATACACATTCTGGCTTCAAAAATGTCCCAAATGGAACATGGGTGCAGGTTTTCTGCATGTCAGAATTCCAAGTTGAAAAACCAAAAAGCGCACCTCTCAAATGTGGCCTTTTAACCCCCAAATAATCTAACTAACCTACACATGGGTGGTATCCCTGTACTCAGGAGATGTTGCTGAACACATATTGAGGTGTTGTTTGGCACCGACACATAATAGGACCTGTGAATTCATGCCCGAAGTACAATGTATGTGAAAAAAAATTACTATCCAAAACATTGACATAGGCTGGTGGTAGAATTAGTGCATGGAAAGTGTTAAAATATTGCCATTTGAAATACACTAGGGTGTCTAGTTTTCAAAAATATATGGCTTTGTGGGGTAGAATACACTTTTTGGCTTCAAAAATGTCACAAATGGGACATGGGCGCAAGTTTTCTGCATGTATGTCAGAATTCCAAGTTGGAAAAGCAAAAAGCGCACCTCTCAAATGTGGCCTTTTAACCCCCAAATAACCTAACCAACCTATACATGGATGGTATCCCTGTACTCAGGAGATGTTGCAGAACACATATTGAGGTGTTGTTTGGCACTGACATATAACAGGATCTGTGAATTCATGCCCAAAGTACAATGTATGTGAAAAGAAATTACTATCCAAAACATTGACATAGTCTGGTGGTAGAATTAGTGCATGGAAAGTGTTAAAAAACTACCATTTGAAATACCCTAGGGAATCTAGTTTTCAAAAATTATATGGATTTGTGGGGTAGAATACACTTTCTGGCTTCAAAAATGTCCCAAATGGGACATGGGTGCAGGTTTTCTGCATGCCAGAATTCCAAGTTGGAAAACCAAAATGCGCACCCCCTAAATGTGGCCTTTTAGCCCCAAAACAAACCAACAAACCTATGCATGGGTGTTATCCCTGTACTCAGGAGATGTTGGTGAACACTTATTGAAGTGTTATTTGGAAATACCCCTTCACATTTTAAGCTAATGTTTACCTAAATTGCAATCTATGTGAAAAATTAAAAAAAATCTTTTTTTTTGCCATATTTTATTATTTTTTTTACATCAAATTATATGCTATTATCAAAATAATGGTATCAAAAGAAAGCCCTTCTTATGACGATAAAAACGATATATAGTTTGTGTGGGTACACTAAATGAGACATAAATAAATTACAGCAAGACACAAACACCTCAGAAATGTTAAAACAGCCATGTCACCAAGCGTCGGACAAGCCAAAAAAGTCATGTCACTAAGGGGTTAAAAAACGTGAGGCATGGTGGATATATGAATTAGATTGTCTGTCACCAAAAGGTCTCAATAGAGAATTGGCCCTGGTTCCTTTTCTATAAACGACCAATGGAATATATACTGTAAAATCTTTATATATGGTCTGGATGATTACATTAACCTCTCCCTCTCTCTCTGATTATATTCATAGGTTTGAAAAATTCCAGTGAATGTGTGGCTTCTTTTCGGCACAGCTGTTACTTTATAATATTTATTGGTACTTTGTATAGTGTATATATCTCTGTATGTTTTTCAAAAATGTACTTGGTAACTACTTATGAGAAGTGTTTAATGATTGTTATACTGGAACAGCTATACTTTAGGAACATCACCTACCCATTTAGGTAATGGTAGTGTTTTTTAATTTTCTTTTCTTTTTACAAAACCACTTTTTTAATATTCATGCAAAATATTGAGATTATTTGTGTGAAATATACAATATGTTGTGAATTTTAACTTTGTACACTGAGTTTGAATTGTATTTGCCACATTATTGGTAATATATATTCTTGACACTGATTTGGGCTGATGTTACTCCACTCACTATGTCACGTCACGTCATTGTATATAAAGTTTGTTGAAATTCACGTTTCACTAGGCTTGAAAAAAACTCATGTAGAGTTAAAACATTGTTTTCCTCTGAATACATTTTCCTTAAGACTGAGTGCTGTGTTTTTGATATTGGAGGTGTCGGAGTCTCCTCGTCCCGTGTACCAGCTACTTCCGTGTGTGTCTCCGGATATTGCGTTTTGCTTTTGTACCAGCAAAGAGGGCTTACTAAGGTGCTTTATATTAATTTGTTAAAATAATTTTATTATTAAAAATGTCTATATCTGATGCAATCTTTCAGTTCAACAGTAATTACATTTTGCTGATAGTTGTCCTTTAACTCTTGTTTGAATCAGTAGCCTAAACAACACAGCAGAGGAACAATTAAACAGCCTATGAGAACATCAATATCAAAGTATATTAACTACTATTTTTAAATTAACTAAACTATTTTTAATTAAATTGTTTTGTTTTTTTATTATATGGGGAAATTCTGCTATTTTGTGAAACAAAAATGTGGCTTTGAACACCCCCTATGAAATAATGGGGCTTTGAATCTACCAATTCGTTTTGGCCAAATTCAGGGTCTGAAATATTCAACCCCATTCAGCTATATTGTACAAATTTAGGCTCATTTCAGTGATGCCTTAATGGTAAAATTTAAAGGGCTTTTACGTTCTTCAGCAAACCCTTTGTGTATTCCTGTTAGGGGGACACATTAATGGAGAGAAAGAGGTGTGAAAGCTTAGTCAGACTTAGGGCACCACAAAACCTAAACATTACTGATAACTTCATAAAATATTGGTTTCAAGAGTGGATCTTAGCAACTATGGAAGGGGCCTGATTGTTGGAGCACATTTGGCAAGAGCATCGGTCACAAAGATAGAATAGATGTTTGGACATTTCAAGGTCATGTTTGCAGGGGACAGTGAAGGAAATATATTAAGCTCTGTCACTGAAAACTTTACTCAAGTCAAGCCATAGAGGCAATTACCTGCTAAATATAATTGTGGGCAAACGCATATAATGCAGTATGACTTGCAAAGACGAGCAGCAATCTACAGCTGATCTGCTGTGCTTGGACGTTAAAGCTAGAAGCCAATCTGACAAACACTGTATGAAGAGATGCCCATTGAGTTTGATATCACAGTCAAGCTGCCATCATCATACCTGACAAAGCATCAATATATTCAGTGGTGTAATGAACACGAGCACTGGACTCTTGGTTTAGTGGAGAAATTGAGTATGGTTTTTTATTTTATTTTGCTAGCTCCAATGTGTTTGTCCATTACCAGTAGATATGCATGCATATATTAAATGTCAGTTGCCACAGCTTTGACCTTTTTTCAAATGATTTAGGTAAACTAGAAAAATGGCTAAGCTCACCAGACTTACTAGGTCTCTGAAGCCCTGAAACTATAGGCGATATCAAAAGGCTCTTTCAAGGATTCCAAACTATGTGGAAGGCTAGCATGGCAGCTGTTCATGCCGACGTCTCCATCTTACACTATCCCCAGCCATATTGTTCTGGAGGTGATCAGTGTCTCCGCTGATGACACGTCTCTGTTAGATATCTTGTACTGATGTGACTAGACCCAATTTCTGTCTGTGTCAACAGATAAGAAACTACTTACAATTGGAGACATAAACGTTTTTCTTATGAGAACTGAATATCCCCGCTCATTGAGACATCTGATCTTGATTAGGCCTAAAAAAGACCCTTTAATAGGGACCATGAGAGAACTAAATGACTATTAACCCAACCACCCTCCAATGTTTGGATTTGTAAACTCCTGGCAGAAATCCTCTGCATTCCAGTACATGGGATCTCTCTGTGGCACTCTCTATGGAATATCCAAAACAACGGTTATCCAAATAACTCACTTTAAGACTCAACATGTGAATAAATATTGCTGGTGGACACTATACTAATTTTGATGGCATACAGAGCTATATGAACACCCGGGATCATCACTGGCTAGAACCCTGCATCATACTGTTGTATTACCCAAGTTCTGACACTATCACCTGCCTTACTTATTAGTACTATTCCATATCCGTTACCAATTTGCTTGGAGTGGAAAATGCTTCATGATTTTTTGTGAACACCCTTGTATTCTTAAATATGTTGTCATTTTCCATGCTATACCTCAGAGTGTGTGGTACTCTTGCCACACTATGTAGGGGATGGGAAGGTTCATTATCGCAGCCTCTTCACCGCCCCCTCCTGCACGATGGGTTGGTTCATCGCGGCAATCGCTTAAGGTAAGTATTATTGGGGGGGGGGGGGGGGGTATTTAGTATTTTGTTTTAGATTTAGTGGGAGTTAATTTTATTATTAGGGTTCAGGGGATTAATTTTAGTATTGGTGTTTGGGGGAGTTAATTTTAGTATTAGGGTGTGGGGGGGGGGGTTAATTTTAGTATTAGGGCTCGGGGGCAGGGGTTAATTTAGTATTAGGGTTCAAGCAGTATTGAGAGGCAACATGGTGGAAACTCTCTCTTCATCCTTTTTCTGATCTGTTGTTTCTCACTTTAGAGCATCACCCGTGAGTGATTTACACTATAATTAGTTTATCTATCTAACCCCTTCCCGACACTATTCGTTCTATGCCATTCCAATTTTACAGGTCCTACATAACGTAGGGCGACATAGAACGTCCAGCGTTAAACAGCCCATCACGGGACTTGCAGCGGGATGCTACCTGTTAGATGAGGGCACTTTGAGTGGCCTCAGTCTGACAGGGAAAATGTAGCTGATGCTCAAAGCGCACATGTGACTTCGTGAGGTATTGCAATCTTTTGGCAGGGACCTATTAAGACCCTGATCGGGACTCCGCCATTGTGTTTCTGGCTACTGATCACCTTGTGATCATAAAAAGTGTGATGTCATAAAAGTCCCTGTTTGTGTAATGGTCAGGTGTCCAAATACTTTTGTACATGTACAGTGTATAAAATAAGGTCAGGATCTAATGGAAACATTCTGATTTAAAAAAAAAATATTTTAAATTAGGCAGAAGTTAGACAGACTAGATAGAATAAATAGTTGGTTCCTATCTGTCGACACATGCTATGTTTGCTATGTTCGAATGCTGTATGCCACAAATGCTACACATACATATCGAGAATATGGAAAATATATAAGAAAACTGGATTATATGTTTCTTGTATCTTAATATGATAAAACAAGAATAAGGCTAAGTATGATTCTACCCATAATTAAGCCAATGGTAACTTATTATGCATTTAATGAGCATTGAGCCAGGATCTGAGTTAAGCAGTACAACACACGCACATTGCCAGGAAGCTCAAATTGAATACTGTGCAATAAATTAAAGGATCAGTAAAAGGAGCATGCAAGGTGATTATGCAATAGCTACCACTTTATACCCTGCAGAAATGTCTAAATTATCATTTCTGTTTCTCTGTACATTCACATAGACTGTTAAAACATATATGGTTGCCACATTTCTTAAGAGGGGGAAAAAATGGCCATGATGATAGATGGGAACTTGCTGGACTGACAGCTGACCTCTGTACCTCCAAGTGTGACCTTTCAGGTCTAAGTGAAGTAATCAATACCACCTCTATAAATAACGACCCCCCTCCCAATAATGAATTTACCACTCCTGTCCTGGGGGCTTGCCCAAGGCCCTGGACAACATAATAATAATTAAAAAAAAAGAATAAAAAATTTAGCTCATCAGTGTAGCGGGAGTAAATAATGGGCCAGGAACCCTGGACAAGTTCCTAGACCAATTTAATACCAGAAAGTTGTTGTTATTATTATTATTATTTTTTCATAGGAGAAGGATTCTTCAGGCGGTTGTGCGCAGGCTTCACCTCATCTTGATCTTTGAAAAATGGTTAATGAATACCATTTTGCTAAATCGAAATTCATTTGAAGGGGGAAGGGGTAATTGTGTCCGAGGTTGTAGGCAATTAGTGCTAATTACGACCTCCAATCTTGGATTTTAGTGAATAGACCCCATATAGTCCATCGCGTTCAACCATTCAACACCCATATTTGCATACTAATGTCATTTCAAATTAAAACAATTCCTTCTTGACTCTAAGTCCTGCTCATTTCGTATGGCTCCGTCCCCATTTGCCCAGACCCATCCCCTTTCTTTTGTCAGAGTAATAAAAAGGCAGAAATGTTCAAGCAACTGAACTGCTCATTTGCCTTGGTATGACCCTGATATTGTCTACAAAAGATTATTTTAGCTCCTATTTTACATTCTTATCTGTCTGCCTGTAAAATACGATCAGTGTGGAAACCTCTTTACATACATCATGGCACTGCTCAGGTGTTTCTTGTTCCTTGTTTACTGTTGTTGATCAAAAAGAAGGCAAAAAAAAACAACCTTATTTCAGAAATTTAGAATTCTGATTTCATTGGGGAAAAAATTCCTTCTTGATCTAAATGGCAATCAGATTTCTCCTTGGATCAACAAGCACTAAATAAATATTAATATACATAGCCTTCTATGTTCTGTTTCATTAAAAATGTATTTTTTTGTATTTGCTAGCATCACCTCTTTAGGAAGTGATTTCTGTAGCTTTATTATCCTTCCTGTTGTCACAAATAGTCTCTGTAACAAATCCAAGTATTTTATTGTTAAAGCAGTAACACAAGATTTGCTTAGGTTTTTTTAAGCACAATGACTGAGAAAATAAGAGCGACGACATTACAATTGTAGTGCTGTTATTTACATTGAGCTGACAATTAAATCCTGTTTCACAACATTTAACACTGTTTAATATCTGAGTTTAAAAATCAGAATCACACGCATAACTAATGAGTAGCGTAAGAGTGCTTTCCTTTTGGCTTCTCAATTATGATATGACTGTGTTAGCCATTTTGCAATAGGTAGAAGGAGGATAACATCATAATACTAAGTAACCTCCTCCTTGTGTAGATTGTATTTAATGTCTATATAAAGGTTTTATAACATGCCAAAAAGGATAATAATGTGTAGGGAAATACACCACATCAGTAGAAAAATGCCTTTGTTGGCTAACTGAAAACCTGCGTGCCAGATTTTAAGAACATTAGTAATTTTTAAATAGAAATGCTTTAATAAAATAATAGGAAACACATTTCCTATTGAGGCCTCTTTGTTTCTATAGCTCTATCAGGAGGTGGACATGTTGTTTAGAATCTTGGGTTAGATCATGCTTTACCTTGGGTAAGATGAAGGAAGACCTGATGCATATGACCAAAAATTCTAAACAACATGTCCGCCCCAACAAAGGTTTTGAAAATGTAAGAAATTAAATAGTAGACATTATTAGATGTTCTTTTATAGCAATAATCAATTTACTACAAATTATATAAATCTTATGCCATACTTAATAAACTGGTAAATTATTTATATTAAATTCAAAAAATGGGTTTTGATCACAAATACAGAAGAGAGATACAGGGCAGTATAACAAGAAAATAGCAGAATAAGAGAAACATAGAATGTGTCGGCAGATAAGAACCATTCGGTCCATCCAGTCTGCCCAATTTTTTTGAGTACTTTTATTAGTCCCCCGTTCCCGGTCTTATAGCTAGGATAGCCTTGTGTCTATCCCACGCATGCTTAAAATCCTTGACTGTGTTTACCTCTACCACTTCTGCTGGCAGGCTATTCCATACATCCACTACCCTCTCAGTAAAGTAATACTTCCTGATATTACTTTTAAAATGTTGCCCCTCTAATTTAAGACTATGTCCTCTAGTTGTGGTAGTTTTTCTTCTTTTAAATATACTCTCTTCCTTTACTGTGTTGATTCCCTTTATGTATTTAAATGTTTCTATCATATCCCCCCTGTTACGTCTTTCCTCCAAGCTATACATGTTAAGATGCTTTAACCTTTCCTGGTAAGTTTTATCCTTCAACCCATGAACCAGTTTAGTAGCCCTTCTCTGAACTTTCTCCAAAGTATCAATATCCTTCTGGAGATACGGTCTCCAGTACTGCGTACAATACTCCAAGTGAGGTCTCACCAGTGCTCTGTACAATGGCATGAGCACTTCCCTCTTCCTACTGCTAATACCTCTCCCTATGCAACCAAGCATTCTGCTAGCATTTCCTGCTGCTCTATTGCATTGCCTACCTACCTTCAAGTCCTCTGAAATTATTACTCCTAAATCCCTTTCCTCAGATGTTGAGGTTAGGACTGTACCAAATAGTCTATATTCAGCTTTTGGGTTTTTACGCCCAAGGTGCATAATCTTGCACTTGTCCACATTAAATGTCAGTTGCCACTGCTCTGACCATTTTTCTAGTTTTCTTGCAGTAGTGCAAGAGGATAAATGATTGATGGAAAAGAGTAGCAATATGAGCATAAACTGTGTAGAGACAGCAGAAGGGCAGAATAGAGGACTAAGGACCTTATTTATCAAGACAAATCTGATGCTATTTCAGGAAAAAGTGTTAAAATAGTTGTAATAACCATGGACACCAATGGAATTCTATAGCAGTTTGCTCCAAATTGAGCACTTTCTTGAAATAGCACCTTTTTTTGCCTTGATAAATCTGGCCCTTAGAAAAGGACAAAAATAAGGTCACAGTAAACAAAAGAAAAGATAGAATAGAGGCATAAGAAGAGGAAAAGGTCTGAGGGAGATGATAGTAAAAATGATAGGGGTGCAGGGTAAAGTGGGGTGTAGATAAAATAAAGCATTAGTAATGTTGTTCTTATATTGTGTTTTGAGGTCTGTGCCTCATGTTCCACTGATAACCAGCAACCAGTTTCTTTTCCTTGTGTGGGAGTGCCACGTTCTAGAAAAGTGAGGAGTGTGGAGTCCACACTGTGTATTTTGTTACATGGATTGAGGTCCAGCTTTTGTTGCTATACAAAAGAATGAGGTCCATTCACACGTTTCATACGTTCAAATTCTTCCATAAAGCATGTAACCCCAGCAGTGCAATGTAGAGAACAAGTGGTAGAAAGCCAGGGTTACTGCTGGTAGCTGCCAGGATGGAGTGTTCATTCATTTCCAGCTTCAAGTTTGATAATGTAAACAGCCTTTCTACAATCTGAAATTTGTCCTGGTCGACGAAGCCCAACATCAACGGGACCGCCCTTGAACAAAGCCCTTCATCTGATGTGATGTGTAGCTAATTAAAGAAAGAACACAGGTTAATCCTAGGGGCAGACTGTTGTGATGTATTACTTTAAACAAGCACTAGCGTTTATAATACTTTTCCGAGGCATAGCTTGCAGCAGATGAAGACTATTTTTTTTGAGATCCACAGACTCTGAACTCTTGACATCAGTTTTATTTTTATATGTACTTTGGTAATTGGAAAATTGCTTCAATAAAAATTACAATGAAGATTTGAAGATACTGTAAACATGTAAAGCGCTGTTATCCTTCAGCATGGAAGTTTACGTAAGTTTAAAGAAGCTAAAATATATAAGTATTATTTTTGAGTTTTGATAAAAACTTGAAAAGGACATCATTTTTACTATAAATGTACACTGTGAATCTATCATGGTGAGAACCTGTCTGGATTTTGGGCAAGGGTACCATCCCCGTAACGTGCTTGAAAAAGAGAATATCCCAATGTACCTTTCCTGGTTAAAAACTTTGGGTGTTATGGATTAAAGTGTTGGAAAGGGAGCAAAGGTTTTAATTTTCATATGTACGGACACTGTTGTGTAGGGAAATAGCGCCTTCGACAAAATGGTCCACCCTAGGTTCCTCGCATATAGGGGGGAATTAGCATTATATATTGGCCCACCCAGCGATAGGGACACTTTTTTGTTGTTATTATTACGGTATTTCTGCATACCTGACTTTTTTTTAGCAGCTATATAGAGCACTATCATCCCATGTTTACTAGCATGTGTCTGACCTTCCTGATTGGTTGCTTATTTTGCGTAATTTTCAATATTTCTTCTTTTGTTTATAATTATTACTTCATCCTTGATAAAAAAAAAATTGCGATAAGGAGGATGTGTTGTGTTTAGTTCAGTTAAAAATACCCACTGTGATTTATCCAACAAAAATCAGGCATTAGTATCTGAGTTGGAAAGACAGGCATGCTGAGGATTGCCTAATTTGTGTTAATCGGGTTATACTTAGTAATAATCTCAAGTTGTAAAAATAAAAATTTTGCTTGCGCTTCCAACACACCCTGATCAGATGCACGGGCCCCTTGCTGATTGGCTGAGCGGTGTAAGAAATATTCTTATGCAATATATAAAGAGTTTAGTCTGCACATATTCCCTAACTATTTGGCCAGCTTAATGTAAATACTAAACGTTCTTACAAAACTACCTACCAATTCACAAAGTGCTGGCAAAAGCTGAAGGTCACAGCAAGCACCAAGTATTGCTAAAGCCGACTCCGAGAGCTCTGAAAGAGAAAGCTATTATTACAAGTTTGTCACAGCAAGCAAAGGCACAAAACACTAACGGCTAGATTTCCATTATGCTTCACAACACAAACAAGCAAATCTTTACATATATATAAAGATTATTATGGCCAGACTAGAAATGCTAATTACTACAGAACAGGAAAATGCAGAGAACAATTAATGTCACTTTTACTTTAACAGTAAATGCACCTTCAAATTAAGAATACATATAACCCCCTTGTCACACTCTGTATTAAAATCTAGCCAGAGGCCTTTCCCTCAATGGTAAAGGACACTGCAAGCCAAAACTTAAGTTATGCTTAATTGAAAGAATGCATTTTAAATATAAATTCTCGAATACAGTAATACAAGTACCTTATTAAGTCTGTGTTGTTTAACCCCGTGAGGACAATTTTTTTTATTGTTTGATGTTCATTTAGGACAAGAGCCATTTGACAATTTTAGCTATGGTGCGTTTAAATAAAAGTGCACGGTTGCTTCTTAAACGAATCCCCAAAAAGGGCTTTCTTTTGAGAACATTTTTGAGATTTAACCCTTTGTGTACTATATAAAATGTAATAAAGCATGTAAAAATAAAAAATAAAGTTGTTTTTTTCTCTAAGACACATTATATTTTTTCTCGTCTATCTATGCGACACAAGATCAGTGGGAGGACTGGACAAACATTTTTGAGACTGATTGTCATTTATTGCATGTGATCACTATGATTGATTTTCACAGTAATCACATCAATAATTAAATGATTTGGGGTTGGGTGGCCGTGGATTGCGAACATATTCTCTCTGCTCATTTTTGTGAGTCAACCCAGAGGCACCCTGGAACACCCCTCACCTGATTTGTATCGGATGAGGGGGCGCGATTTACAGGCCAGGAATGATATTCTCTGGCCTGACATTTATATCTGCCCATCCATCACTATGATTGGACAGTCATTTTTTTGATTTGGCTTCCAGTAAAGTTGTAATGGCACCAACATGTATGGACATTGTCACCAATGCAATGCATTGCGAGCCCATACATGTATGGACATTGTCGTGAAGGGGTTAAAACCTTGGGTCAAATAGTCATTCACCTTGGATCAGAGGAAGGTTTGATGATTCTAAACATCTCCTATACAGAACCATATGGAGCAAAGTCACTATTTGTATTCTTTTATTAAATAATTTCTATGTAAACCAGCTACACTTAATGCAATATTTCAATTAAACATAACTTACTTTAGTAAAAAGTTATCAGTAAAGCCATATATACAAGACTAGGGATTGCAGGCTGGTGCATCAACCTACACTACTTCTACACAGCCTTTAAAGAGCTAGTCCCAAAAAAAAAAAAAAAAATTGGTAGTGCATTAGGATGCATGGAATCTTGAAAGCAAGCAATGTTATCAGAGCCTGCTGATATGTCTCATGCTAGAGGACTTGAAGTGGGAGCACTGATTTAGGAGAAAAGCTGCAAAAGGTATTAACTGCAAAAAAGAAAATGAGTTTTTTGTTTTTTAAATGTCTGCTCTATTATGCATTCATTTGTACATTTTGTTTCAGACTAGAATGATCCCATAACATATTTTCAGATGGGGAAGAAAATAACATAGAATAACATTTATGACATCATATAAAATGGACAGGGGGCATTTATTAACTAAACTATTTTGCAGAAGACTTACAAATGGGGTACAAAAATAGAAGTAATTTACCATCCAGAGAACTAAGGAGGACATGCAAGGCTGCCAGCAAATCCTTTTTCGCAGGGCAGATAAGATTTTCTTTTTGCATATCATATCCTGCAAGGTGCAGAATGGTCTGTGCTTGTTTCCGTTGAAGAGGCTTTAACTCATCCAAGGCTGTCAAACTGGGACTGTATCCTAAACAGATCTCTTCTACCTAAAAGACGCAGGATTGAAAAATAATCATGTACTGATCATTAGTCAGTGCTGAGGGGGAAAAAGAATTACATCTGATCTCTGTGTACAGATAGTTCTCTGCTTGACAGAGCAGAAGGCAGTAAAATTAGCTATATTTAAACAGCACAAAAGCGATAGCACAACTGGAAAAAAAGCATTAATTATCGCCCTAAGCAGTTTGTGCTGCTGCACTAGAGTCTATAACGTGAAACTGACCTCACTGTCATTAGACTAAAGTCTGTTTTACTTACATTTGTGATGTGACTTTCTTACAGTACTGCTCAGCTTTGTTGGACTCCTTGGTTTTTAAGTACTGAGGACAAATAAAATTATCTTGTTCCAATAAATGGTCAATTACAAAATGATTAGACATCAAACTGTCTAAAATAAGTGTGTCCCAGCACATGGGCATCCGGAAAGGGGCAATAAGGGGCACGCCCACTGGAGCAGTAGCAAGAGAGGGGAAAGCAGTAGGCTCTTTAGGGTAGGTTAAATAGACATAGAGGGCAGAAACAACAGCTGGCAGGCATGCAAAAAAAAAAAAAAAAAAAATTCCTTACACCCTCTTACTATAAGAGTGGTTTGGTCTACTCTTTCTCTCACCCTGATCTTCTCTCCATTCATTCTAGATGCTGCTTCCAATGCATAAAATAGAGTTAGATAATACTCCAGCTGCTAAGACTACATTTCCAATGACTCTGAGCCAGTCTGGTATGTTATGCACCATGGGTGAACTGAAGGCCAGGGGTAAAAATAATCGATTTATTTATGAAAGAGGCAATTGACAAGGCAATTTGAAACTAAAGGAAGAAGTAGCCGAGTAGCCAGTGAGTGGATACACACCTTTTGTGGCTCCGCCCTCTCCAGCTCACAACTGTGGCCGGAATTTATTTATTTTTATGAAAAGGGGGTAACCCTATTTGCATCGGATGAGGGGGCGTGACTGACAAGGCAGGGATGATCTTCACTGGCCTGACATTTGTATCTGCCCATCCATCACTATGATTGGCACTGAATGCCAGGTGTAACAATACGGGATTTAATTATGAAAGATGCAAATGACAAGACAATCTGAAACTTAAGGTTGAATTGGAAACATTTTCCAACTCGGCTGCTTTGGCATTAAAGAGCAAAATAAACTTTTTTCATATTTACTTCTAATATAGAGAGAATAAATTAAGCAAAAGTTAAAAAACAAAGTTTAGTGCCACTTTACGTTTGAAATTTCCTTGTCAATTCCCTCTTTCGTGAATACATTCCATAGTGCAACCTTTTGTTCAGTCAGCCATATTGCTAGATGAACATCATGGGGACAGTAATTATACACTGGGGTTGTGGTGGCCTACACTACACTATATACTTTGTTGTTGTTGACTGCAGCTCCCATGATGAATACCATAGGCATTGTAGACTGTGGTGGTTATGGCTAATATTTACCACCCTAGATAAAAGTCCCTTGTTGCACAGGTACATGCTGGTGTGTTAGCCATGACTACCACAGTCATATCATAATTCCTATTAAAGGATAACTAACATTCGCCTTTCACTAGGAAACTCCTATCTCTGAGCCAACAAAGGTAGGCAATGGGGATCTTGTTTTGGGGTGACGAGGGAGAATATCATAGGATTGGAAGCTCCACGGAAAGTGGGAAAATATAAATCACTACAATATTTATATTTATTAGGGGTTATTCCTAGGGGAGTGCAGTAGCACCATATTCACAGTCTGAACTGGTTTCTATAAGCAGCTCAAATAGAACTCTATCGATGGTCTTGCACTAAACAGCAGGAATATTATGCTTGGGAACAATTTTGGATAGGATCCAGCTTTGTACTATTTCTAACAAACTGCATAAAATACCCTGGAATTCAGACAAATTACTCCTATGACTCATTTATTAATACAAAGGTTTTTGTACTATATCTTTAATTTTCTAATATTATCCTGATTTATCGGTAGTAGAGGAAGCAGCAGCAACATTTCAGGGTTTCTGTGGTGACTGCTGCCATTTTAGAACATTGCTCTTTGTACATATGGTCCAAAACTCCTTGGTTAGGGAAGCCTAAAACAATAGAGCTGATGTATATATAATAATGTCTAAAATGCAATGGAAGTGATAGGTGATCTTACCACATATTGCAACAGGGTAACCATCTGACAGTCATATAATATTTCATGCAGCATTTTATATAGTTCTAGACGCTCGGCTTCAGGAATATCTTCTAATATCAAAAACGGCTTTGTAAACTCCAGTATGTCTTTCAAGAGAGAAATAGAAAGAGAAAAAAAATCAAAGTACCTTTCTGCTCCAATGATAAAACGTAGAGGACATAAAAATAAGTGTTCATATCTCACAGTACAAAACACTCTTTTAAAAGATGAAACCTGTTTAATGGATTTGTTCCTGTGCTATCACACAGAGGATTCTTACCGTAGTCAAATATTTTTATGGCATTGCTTTTCCCTGCTGTGCTCAGGGCTTTGAAAGGCTATGTGCGTTTTACCAACAAGCATTGGAACAGCATCGATAAAACACAGCATTGAGACATATCTGCTGCCTATACCAATGCCCTGTTCTTTATTTAAATGGATTTCAAAGGCATTTCTGAACATAGCAGAATACACAGAGAATATGGATGTTGTTGTGCCAAGCCACGAGTGGCCATAACCAGGCCTCCTTTTTAAAAAAAAATTCTGTAATGTGAGTTGATGTCTGTGTTTCTTATGAAATATACAGTATAAAAATGTGTGTGTTCTATAGCCCTATTGTTCTTATAAGTCCCTTTGTAGTGAAAGTCTAGTTAACATATAGATATATACCGTCCCAGGAAAACTTCCGATAAGGTGTGATCTGTTTCATGTTAATTGTAGCATCCTGTAATAAGGCTCCAAAACTAGACACGGAGGCTTCGACCAGCACTGGGGCTCCCAGAGTACAAGGCATTTGAAGGAAATCTATCATTTGCTGTATCTAGATGCATGTTGAAAGGGGGTTCATAGTAAGTATATGGTTGGAGTCAACAGAGTCTTTGCTTTAGGGGATACCTAAACAGTACAATGCTAAGGTCTAAGGTAGGGGATTGGACATCTGAAGAGATGGCTTTTGGCTAGGCATACATACCTCATGTTTGGGCTCAAATTAATCCGTAGGGCCAGAGAATTATGATGAGCCTGGTATCATAAATAGGCCAAGAACGGCTAGAGTCCAATCTCAGGCAAAAGTGACAGGAAATAGTGGCCTTGGGGGAATTATAAGAATGTGTTTAGGGAGTAATTGTAGAGAGTATTTTTTTTTTTTTTACCATCAAAAGCCATAACATCCCAAGACTACAGAATCCCACCTATGGTTTAATAATTTCTGTTTTGTTCTTTTTTGTTTAAATTGTTTAATGTACTTGCATTTATGTCTATGTCTCTTTTTATATACTTTTTTGTGTAACAGTACTCAGTGGTGTATCTTGATTTTGTGCTGCCCTAGGCAGACAAAATCCGGGCACCCCCCTACCCAAGCTGCCCACCCACGTTACACACTTAAGACATGCCCCATCATTCAGACTCACATCAAGCTCATACTCCTATCACACACACACTCCCATCACACTCAGTCACACACTCCTACTCCCATCACACACACTTCGACTCCCATCACACTCAGTCACACACACTGTCTCCCATCACACACACTCTGACTCCCATCACACTCAGTCACACACACTGTCTCCCATCACACACACTCTGACTCCCATCACACTCAGTCACACACACTGTCTCCCATCACACACACTCTGACTCCCATCACACTCAGTCACACACACTGTCTCCCATCACACACACTCTGACTCCCATCACACTCAGTCACACACACTGTCTCCCATCACACACACTCTGACTCCCATCACACTCAGTCACACACACTGTCTCCCATCACACACACTCTGACTCCCATCACACTCAGTCACACACAGTCTCCCATCACACACACTGACTCCCATCACACTCAGTCACACACACTGTCTCCCATCACACACACTCTGACTCCCATCACACTCAGTCACACACACTGTCTCCCATCACACACACTCTGACTCCCATCACACTCAGTCACACACACTGTCTCCCATCACACACACTCTGACTCCCATCACACTCAGTCACACACACTGTCTCCCATCACACACACTCCGACTCCCATCACACTCAGTCACACACACTGTCTCCCATCACACACACTCTGACTCCCATCACACTCAGTCACACACAGTCTCCCATCACACACACTCTGACTCCCATCACACTCAGTCACACACACTGTCTCCCATCACACACACTCTGACTCCCATCACACTCAGTCACACACACTGTCTCCCATCACACACACTCCGACTCCCATCACACTCAGTCACACACACTGTCTCCCATCACACACAATCTGACTCCCATCACACACACTCTGACTCCCATCACACTCAGTCACACACACTGTCTCCCATCATACACACTCTGACTCCCATCACACTCAGTCACACACACTGTCTCCCATCACACACACTGTGACTCCCATCACACTCAGTCACACACACTGTCTCCCATCACACACAATCTGACTCCCATCACACTCAGTCACACACACTGTCTCCCATCACACACAATCTGACTCCCATCACACACACTCTGACTCCCATCACACTCAGTCACACACACTGTCTCCCATCACACACACTCTGACTCCCATCACACTCAGTCACACACACTGTCTCCCATCACACACACTCTGACTCCCATCACACTCAGTCACACACACTGTCTCCCATCACACACACTCTGACTCCCATCACACTCAGTCACACACACTGTCTCCCATCACACACACTCTGACTCCCATCACACTCAGTCACACACAGTCTCCCATCACACACACTCTGACTCCCATCACACTCAGTCACACACACTGTCTCCCATCACACACACTCTGACTCCCATCACACTCAGTCACACACACTGTCTCCCATCACACACACTCTGACTCCCATCACACTCAGTCACACACACTGTCTCCCATCACACACACTCTGACTCCCATCACACTCAGTCACACACACTGTCTCCCATCACACACACTCTGACTCCCATCACACTCAGCCACACACACTGTCTCCCATCACACACACACTGTCTCCCATCACACTGTCTCCCATCACACACACTCTGACTCCCATCACACTCAGTCACGCACACTGTCTCCCATCACACACACTCCGACTCCCATCACACTCAGTCACACACACTGTCTCCCATCACACACAATCTGACTCCCATCACACACACTCTGACTCCCATCACACTCAGTCACACACACTGTCTCCCATCATACACACTCTGACTCCCATCACACTCAGTCACACACACTGTCTCCCATCACACACACTGTGACTCCCATCACACTCAGTCACACACACTGTCTCCCATCACACACACTCTGACTCCCATCACACTCAGTCACACACACTGTCTCCCATCACACACACTCTGACTCCCATCACACTCAGTCACACACACTGTCTCCCATCACACACACTCTGACTCCCATCACACTCAGTCACACACACTGTCTCCCATCACACACACTCTGACTCCCATCACACTCAGTCACACACACTGTCTCCCATCAAACACACTCTGACTCCCATCACACTCAGTCACACACACTGTCTCCCATCACACACACTCTGACTCCCATCACACTCAGTCACACACACTGTCTCCCATCACACACACTCTGATTCCCATCACACTCAGTCACACACACTGTCTCCCATCACACACACTCTGATTCCCATCACCCTCCATGCTGCCTGTTCGGCTCCCGGCGATTGTGCCGACAGGTCACGTGACCGGGCGCGCGTATGACGTCAGCGCGCCCGTCACGTGACTGTCGGCACTTCCGTGTCGGCACACTGCACGGGGAGCCGAACAGGCAGCACGGAGGTTTCTCTGTGCTGCCTGTTCGGCTCCCCGTGCAGCCTGGCAGGCAGGCAGAGAAGGTGAGGGGGGATCTTCCGCCTAGGATGCCTCGCGGTAAATACAGCACTGACAGTACTGTGACTTATTCTAGCCAGATTAAACATTTTAAATCAGTTCTGTCTCTTGTTCTCTAATATAATTCAGCATTCAGCTATTTTATACCACGTTACTAAGGGGTTACATTTCTAGATATTTGGTCATTAAGGGTTTGTAATTCTATTGTATTTTTGGGGTAACTTGGGTAGTTTGTTCTTAGCTGGGAGTTTTGGGAGTGGCCGTTGGAGTTTTTTGGTGGTTGCTTTGTGCCCTTTGGGAAAGTGACAAACGCAAAACGCACCAGAGGTCTGGTTCACCTTTCACACACATATAAAAGAGGTGCTTTACTCGATGGACTGGGTGCCAGGACACAACGGGATAGGAGCCAAAATGCTCACTGTTATGTAGTCTTTTGCTTCTTTAATGCAAGAAAGTTATTTCTACATTGCATGCACTATGAGGGAGAAACAGCATGTGTTGTGAGAGTTGAACACCATTTCTATCCGGACTCGTGCTGTCAGCATGCTTCGTTGAGCCAATCAGCTACTGCTTAGTTTGGATCAATAGAGAGGCGTCTGCTGGCCTTGTTTCTTTCTTGCCACTATTGGAAATAACTCTGAGTTTTATGAGCTGCAGCTGGGAAGGACTTTGACAAAAATCAAACTTCACACAAAGCATTAATTCAAGGAAAACAAAATATTATATGGTTAAATAAGAGATCATTTAGATGGCTGGAAGGAAAAACATACAAAAGGGCTTTGCAATGCAAATTCCCATTGCTGTTGGAAAGTAATTTTCTGCTATGATGTTAAAATCGTAGCTGGCTCCTTTATGTGAATTCTAAAGTGGAGATCAGTGTATTTCTGCCAGGCCATGTGCTGATATTCAATATATTATTAACCCAGCCTTTTGAAATCTTCCTGTATGAGCACTTTGGCTTTAAAGGCCTCAAAAGAGATACATGCAGTACCAGAATGTGAGCAGTGCAGCCTGAAAAGCACAAATAGCAGACGTGCCTTGCTCAAGCACAGCCTATTCTGCCACAATGAGATTAACCACATAAAGAACTTGTGTTACAGCCAAGATCTTCATTCTCCTTTCATGGGACGTCATGAAACCAAGACTTTCCTCTTAACTGTTTTTTTTCCCCCACTAATTAATTGACGTGATGTTTTTGCAGCTATGACGCAGCACACTAGGATTACTTCCAAGCCAAATTGTTACCCAACTATTTATTTACAAAACAGTGCTACTAAGATTATTCCAATGTACTAGGTACCATGTACATATATGACTGCATTTTGGAGGTGGTCATCTTGGTATTGCATCACATCCTCCTTGGACGTAGAGATATTGGTTTTTTTTAACCAATTGGGATTTCCTCTTGGGATATTATCACAAAAAGCAATACTTTAGTCCAACTGAATGCTGGTCTCTCTCAGCCATTAACAAGAGATACAGTGTGTGTGTGGTATGGGGGGGTGAGGGATGTCGAGGGGAGGGGGGTGAGGGATGGGGAGGGGAGGGGGGTGAGGGATGGGGAGGGGGGCGAGGGCTAGGGTTGAGGATTGTCCTGGAACCAATCTCCCTTAATCAGCTTTTTTGTTGAAAAAAAGTCCAGAATCAAGTTAACATTGTTCAGAACCATTATTGAAGTTATATGAGGGTGCAATAAAAAAAAAAGTTGACAGTTCCACTTTAACGACACAGGGAGTTTTGTTCCCCAAAGGGAAAAACACAAAATAATTGTGACTTTGTGATCATGGACATGATCACAGGGGGATCAGGCCACGGAGACAAAGAAGCAAAAAGTAGAAAAAGATCAGACTAGAGCTCAGGATGGGTAGCTGGGAGTGAGTGCTTGAAGTTGTGGGTGCTGTTTAGCAGGAGAGCACGGTGACAGGTAGACAAAAAGAGGCGCACTTTACCTGTAACTTGCTCGATAATGTGCACCAATCTGGAATAAATATGTTTATACTTAAGGATCGCAGACTGAAAATCTTACAAAGAAGCAAAAACCTGATTAGGGTCTCTGTGTGATATCACTAGCTGTAACTGGTGCTCAGTTTGACTTGATATAGTGTGCATCGTTTATTAATAGCGAAATTAAAAACGCATATTTATAGAATATAAATTTTACCGTACCATTTGTCTGTTTCTGATAAAATGTACTCTTTATGTGTCAAAATTCAGCTTTTTATCACAATCATAACCACTACTCATGTGCATCAGAATTGATACTTACAAGGAGATTATAGTGTAAAAAAAAATCTGAAGTGAATGTATGACAGGAAATCCTATCATCCTATTTTAATGTCCATTAATAAAGTTCCTTTAGTGATGGCTGAATGAGTCTTTGATTAACATAAATTGAGGACTGTTCTTGCAGGCTGAGGTTTATGACATGAAATCTGAAAGGACCACAAAGCAACTAATGGAGCAGCTCATTAGTGCAGTTCTTCAAGATGCTTTAACATGGCATCTGGATTTCTAGAGGACAAGATAATACATAAAATATGTACAAGTACTTACTTTTACCTCAAAATTCCACTTCACCTTCCAGGTAATAAAAACATGTCTGTATTATACTGTACCTTGCTTTAAGGTCTGCAAAGAGGCATTGCACTGGACAGCTTTCCTACCCAAGAACACGTTTTTGACACCATCCATTACATCGTAATCATACTTGGGTACAATATCTTCTTTCTCAAAGCCTCCTTGTTTTTCAGACAAGAGACAGAATTCTGACAAGAAAACCATAATGAAACAGTGAACTATAAAAATGTACAAACTGCTTTCATGACAGACAACCCCACAATAAATACACACATATAAATATATACAAAACAAGAACCCACTTGTGAAATGATGTCAATGTTTAGGCCCCGTGGGCCCAATCTTCACAGGGAAACTAAGATACAGATTCCAAAGTGTTAGGTTGGTGAGTGGGTGGAAAACAAATATTTGACATTCTTTTACAGCTACTTTGCTGTACCTCATGCTAGTCCCTTCCTAAATACTGATTTGAGGTGCCTGGTCAGCCGATTTTAAAGAAGCCATTCATCTATATGAGTCATAGGTATTATGGGAAACAGTCTGCACTAACTATTTCTCACTGACCTACATCTATTAAATGGTTTCAACACTTTTGAATGAAAGCAGGCAGAGATGATTAAGGAGACGTGTTAAAACCTTGTGATATGAAAGGCTTGGGAGAATGTGACATTTCTATATAATACAAGATATATTAGGAAGCTGTTGTGGGTGTTCAGAGCAGTAATCAATAGGTTTGTTTTCTCAAGTGTTTCACTTCCATTCAGGAATAAAGTACCATATTTTATACCACCGAGGCGGTTCAGAATACACTTTATATAGCTCCTGCTAAAGGCATGAAAGGCTTTTATTAAAATCACACCCTGTCAGATACCATGCTGTTACAGCACGGCACTCACCGCAGGAAGATCTATGCATGACCTCACAGAATGTGGCAGCTGCAGAGTAAAGAGATGTGTGATGTGGAGCCTGGCACTTCACAGATGGAAACTAGATACATGAAAACATTGAGGAAAGTAACGGGCCTATTACTCCACAGCTACTTGTGATCCACAGTCTTCATTTCATGGTGGAGAGAACATTAAAGATATCCCAACACAGAGCACAGCATTTTGGGTAATAGAAAATAAATGGCGTATAACTATGACATGAATCGAAAGTAAAATGAATGTAACAGGGCAACTGTAGTCCTTATTTTTTCTTAAAATGTTCAAACACAAGTTTCTCTCCAGCTGACCTATACATGAAGTGGGAGCAGTCATTTTACCCAGGCTGTCACTGTAGTCTGGACTGCTATGTACAATGCAGTTGAGTCTCTCACTATATGGCATCAAACAGCGTCTCTGTGTGTAGAACTCTAGAGCATTATGCACAGTGCTGCTGGAGAGGAAAAGTTGGGGCTACCCCCTCTCCATCACTGTATACAAGGGCTCAATGCCTGTTGCCTTCCAGTCCCAAAGGACTTACAGCATTTTTTCAATACTTTACAACTGGAGGCCCCGGAGCTCCTGGGATGGTCTCGAGAGTTAGCTGTTCCCCCTGGACTGCCGAGCTTGCAGAACCTTCCTTGGCTCTCTAGGGCTCAACCTAAGAGGATGCCCAGACGCTTCCACTCACAGAAGACCGTCAACTCAAGATTTCATCCATTGAGACCTCTCACAAGCTAACCCTTAGCACGTCGACCTACCAATACCTACTAGTATTGAAGGCCAAGCTGGCTAATCTATGTAATATCCGTGATCTATGCTCACATCTCCAGATAAAGAGCCGTTTATATCAATTTAAAGACAAATCAAGGAGAATGCTAGCCAGACCATTACGAGATAGACATTCAAGCTGTTTTATACCTAAGATTAAGACTGCCCAGGGTGACATGACGTGTCTGACCCCACAAATCGCGGATACCTTCAGAGTATACCATGAAGGTCTGTACAACCTGCTGACCCCAACCACCCCCTTGCAGACTCTTACCTCCACTCAAAAAACTCTGAATATTTAAATCTCTACATGACACGTAAACTCAACGTTTAAGATGCCTTCCACCTGGACATAACAGACCAGTGACCATTCTGCTCCATCACACACCACATCCGCTAGGGACTGTGATCCTGTATTGCAAATAGCATGGTCCTCTAGGGTATAAACATGCGCAGTCTTGTTGGAAAAACATAAATACAGGTACTTTATTTTGAAGTACACTCAGGAGGCAGCATCAGAAACAATATCAAATAAATAATATAATATAAATCCCTACAAAAAAAAAAATCCCAGCTTGTCTGAGCCCTTACTAACATTCAGGTCTCTGTCTGTAAAGGGTTAGACTTAAACAAAGTACAGGTTTCACCAACCTTGGTTATTGTCACTTTTCTTCACTCCAGTGCTCAGTCACAAACCAGCCTGCTGCTTCCAGTCCCAAAGGAGAAACAAAGTCTCCCTATCTGCCTAGCAGGGAGGGATTTATTTCCCGTTCTGCAGCTGATTACTTGCAGCTGAGCAATGGGCTGGAGACAGTCTGAATTCCTGGCCTGGACCTTATTTCTCCCAATTACCTGAGAAGTGGAGCACCGGCTCACCCTACACTCTGAATGTGCCACCCCAGGGGCCCATATCTAAACATTAATTTATGTTGCATAAAACACACACTCCCCCTGGGGTTAAATGTCATATGACTCTCTGAAAAGTTTAGCAGAAATATAAACCCCCTCACAAACACCATTCACTTTATCACATAGACTATAAGAGGTCGCTGACGATACACCTACTTAATGCGGCTAAATTGCTGATACCAAGAAAGTGGAAACAATCCACCCCTCCTACATTTAAGGAATGGCTGGCCTCTGCGGAATCAATTTTGGTGGTTCGAGGACATACTTCAAACCTCAAATGGTAAGGGCATGCTACACAAAAACAAATCTCTATATTGGTCACTCTATCTTGAATCATGAATCATGATAGCCATGAATGCCAAGATGACATCCGGGATTCTGAGCTATCAGAGCCCCCCTCACCAGGTTCCCCAGCCATGTAGGGAATATGGACTTTGAATATCCTCCTCTGGCACTCCTCCTCCCAGCTCCCCCCTTCCCCCATTTTCTGAGATTCTTTGTCCCCCCTAAATTCGTGATGTATTCTTTATTCTGGCCTGCTCCTACTGCATATTTCCACCATATCTGAACATTGGGCCCCATTGAGCTTCAGGAGCGTTCGACCCTCCCAGTGTAGTGGGGAATTATCAACGAAATTGCAGCCGGCTGGCACACCAGTTATTCTTAGTATTCACTTTACTTATTTTGTTCAGTGTATGCATTGATCCACTGAAATACTGTAATACTATGTTATTGTGTTGGACTATGTATTTCTACTTGTACTTTGATGTGTTATTTCTTCTAAAAAATAATAAACAAATTTTAAAGAAAAAAAAAAAAAGATTTAATAAATTACAATGGCTACTGTGCTTCTGTGTCCTTTCTACATACAGCTACAAACTGATCATGTTGTGTATATCATGTCAAACGTTGTTGAGGCCTATAGAAGTTGTTCCCAAACCAGCCCTCATGCCCTCTTCCTAACAGTTAGAATTGAAAACTTTGTTTTTTGTTTTTATTTAACACAAGTGGGAACTCCCTAAATCCTAGACTGTTAGGGGGGGGGGGGGGGGGCGTGAGGGCTGGTTTGGGAACCATTGGTCTATAGCAGACCTGGGCACATCCGGCCCTTTGTGCGTCCCTGTCCGGCCCGCGTGAGGCAGGGCCGATCCTGGGCGGGTGCACGGGTTTCAACGCGCCCAGGCGCAAGAGAGGAGAGGCGCTGTAGCAGGGAGCTCTCTCCCTGCCATCCTCCTCCTTGTTAATCCAAGCACAGCGCGACGGGTGTAAGCTCCGCCCCCGTCCCATTCTGTTATTGGCTGCTGCAGGGAGGAGGACGTTCTCTATGGTATCTGCCAAGACACCATAGAGAACGTCCTCCTCCCTGCAGCCAATCACAGAATGCGACGTGGGCGGAGCTTTCCCCCGTTGTGCTGTGCTTGGATTAACTAGGAGGATTAGGTAATAAAAGTTGGGGGGGGGGGGGGGGGGGTATAAAATAAAAAAAGAAAGGAAGTGTCTGTGGAAGTGTGTGTGAATGTGTATAAGTGTGTATGTGTGTGTCAATGTGTATAACTATGTGTGTGTTACTGTCTGTGGAAGTGTATTTACATGAATGTGTGTGCAAGTGTATCCTGTGTGTAAAGGTGGCTGTGTGTGTATTTATGTATGTGTGACAGTGTGTATAAGGGTGTCTGTGTAAATGTATGTCTGTGAGGGTGACTAAGTGTGTAACTGTGTTTGTGTGACTGTGTGTATTTATGTATGACTGTTTGTATTTATGTATGTGTGTATAAGGGTGTCTGTGTAAATGTATGTCTGTGAGGGTGTAACTGTGTTTGTGTGACTGTGTGTGTTTATGTATGACTGTGTGTACAAGAGACCAGCATGGGGAACAGAAAGATAGAGATGGAAAAAGATATAAGGGATGAGGGGAGAGACAGACATGGGGTATGAGTGGCGAGAGAGAGACAGACATGGGTTATGAGTGGCGAGAGAGAGACAGATATGGGGTATGAGTGGCGAGAGAGAGACAGACATGGGGTATGAGTGGCGAGAGAGAGACAGACATGGAGCATGAATGGAAAGAGAGAGAGACATGGAGCATAAGTGGAGAGAGACATGGAGCATGAGTGGAGAGAGACATGGAGCATGAGTGGAGAGAGAGACAGACATGAGGGAATGGGGAGAGAGAGAGAGACAGACATGAGGGTACGGGGAGAGACAGACATGAGGGTAAGGGGAGAGACAGACAGACATGAGGGTATGGGGAGAGAGAGAGACAGACATGGGGTATGAGTGGCGAGAGAGAGACAGACATGGAGCATGAATGGAAAGAGAGAGAGACATGGAGCATGAGTGGAGAGAGACATGGAGCATGAGTGGAGAGAGAGACAGACATGAGGGAATGGGGAGAGAGAGAGACAGACATGAGGGTACGGGGAGAGACAGATATTGAGCAAAATTTAATTGAAATGTTGTCGATGTGGCCCCCCAGCAGTGCTCGGGTTGCTCATGCGGCCCCCGGTAAAAATTAATTGCCCACCCCTGGTCTATAGGATCATAAAATCATATGTGACAAACTGATTGCGGACTATCAAAATAAAACGAATAGAGTGAAGGTGATGTTTGGTACATAAATGAAAGAATATGAACACAGAACTAGAATACACTCTTGATATTATCAATAATAACAAGCTTCACTAAAGAACAAGCATTTTGTGGCGTGGAGCTAGACAGGCAGTTAACATGCCAGATGTGCTGGGTCTTTATATTGTGTAGCCACAAAGTGAATCTTTTCAATAGGGTCTGTTGATGTTTCTTGTTTTATTCCCCCTCTCTATTTGACTATTTAGTAAAAAGGAATTTTGCTCTGTGTATATGAGCCCTTTCACAATTCCTAGTATGTTTACATGTTACTTATTATTTTGCTGTGAATATTTTATTGCTCTAATTATAACACTAAAGTGAAACTGCAGTTGGAAGTTGCTCATAACTCATTGTAATTACTGTTATAACATTGCACACGTCTATTGTTGAATCTCAGATAACTTTTCTGTTTGTATCTGTCTCCCCACCTACCTACCTATTCATTGGCACATAATGACGGTCCATTTTGTGAATATCATACCTTCCCGTTTTGGAAGGGCTTAATAGGGTATATCAGGGGTAATCAGCAAGTGTCTCTTATCCATACTTTAAGAAGACCCATACAAGAAAAAATAATGAGTTTACAGACCTCCCAACATTTCCCCCTGGTGATTTCGGGTGCCGGTGGGAAGAGCTTGGGAGGCCTGGTATTCTCTGCTACCGCACAGGCACGGTAGTGCTGACACTCAAACTGACAGTGCTACTGTAAATGTGCAGTGGGGTGTTACTCTACCTGACAGCACTGCTCATGTGTAGTATTTCTTCTCTGGCGTCACTGACACCAGAGAACCAGCTCAAGATTATAGTATTTAGGTTTTCAATCCTGCTTTCCCCCTAAACTCTACCTCTGTCCCCAAAATCAGGACTGTCCCGCAGAAAGCTAGACAGTTGGGGAATATGTAATCAGTCCAATAAAACTTATATACACATCACTCTTCTTCAAGGGCCCACATACAAGTAAAAAGTAAAAGAGAAAGAAAATATAGTGCAAATAAAAATAAAGTGTATAATTTTACGATATCACTGAGCCACTAGAGCAGAGATTCATTCAGCATGTGCCCATGGACCAAACAGCAAGGTGCAGCCCAAATTACTTAACTACACGAATTCTCATTAGCCCTATTAATATGTAATTTTGTTTGAATAAAATTGATTTAAGCTGTTTTGTGGATGCTTTTGTATTATTGCTAAATAATCAGTGGCGTTTCTGGTGGAGGGGCCTCCCACACTGAGCTGTGCTGGAGAGCCCAATGTAGATCCCCGGGCACCCACTGTAAACCAAAATTTTCCTATAGCTAACAAGCTATTCTTCACTCTTGCTGTTAGTATAAAATTTCATGTGGCAGGAAACACAAATGCATTTGTCAAAATGCAGCCCACTTCGCAATATAACTTGGATAACCCTGGGCTGGAAGTCTCATATGTCAATAAGACAGATCAAGTAGGGCGACCACATTTCATTTCTGCCATTCAGGGACACATTTTATATTATATAACTTATTAGGAAGCCTTGGGAACATTTAGATTTCAGATTGAATAATGTATTTATAATATACATAGAGTCATTCCCAGACAGGAGCATTTTCAGATAATGTATCCCCCTCTAATTACCTCACAGGTAGTTTCAGAGAATTAAGCCCCCTCTAATTACCAGACAGGCAGTTGTAGAGCCTTCTACCCCCTCTAATGACCAAAGGGGCAGTTTCAGAGCATTAAGCCCCTCTAATTACCAGATAAGCCGTTTCAGAGCATATAACCACTTCATAGCTATCACACACATATAGTCTGTCACTCAGACAAACACACACGCACTGTCAGAGAGATAATATTTTCTCTTCTTACTTTGTATTGTCCCGGATTGATGCTGTCTGGGACCCTGGACAGTACTGGGCATTCCAGGACATGTGGTCACCCTACTATCAAGCCATATTTTTTAAAAAGCTGTAGACATAATGCAACATGTAATAATAAAACATCTGTAAAATAATAAAATGCACTAAACTATTTCACTGTTTTCTTTAAAAGATTAGAGAAAGAGTGAAAAAAAGAGACCAACCCGATTTTCTGTAAATTATAGACAGGACTAAGACTGTCCACATGCTCAGGAGTAGCCGTTGTAAGTTGTTAAGTTTTGCTATAGCAAATCCATCATAATATTATTAGAATTATGAATTAGATCTATAAATAGGAGGCAGTGTGCATTACTAACCTAGCTGAAAGGGGTCTTATATAGTTATTTACGTGCATCTCCAGTGATTAGCATTCTAAGTCTGTCTGAACAGATCTCTAAAAGCTGGAACAATTATTTGATTTTTTCACAGCTGATCACTTGTACTGATACTTTATAACTTTATTGAGAATTTTTATGAGTTCAGTTTTTATTCCTTTATTACAAGTGAATAAAGGATGTTTTCCAGTAGTGTTAGGATATCTTATAAATCAGTTGCTCAATGTTGAAATAACTGCATCTAATCCGTGCCAACACTGCCCCAGGTAATGGGTACGATCATCTGATAACATGGTCAAAGATCAAGTTAGGCAAACTTGGCAGCCGTATAATCCTAAAACCTTCCTGTAATATATTTTATTTGTTTGCAAACCAGCCTAAGCTGATCTTTGTGCCTATGACTAAGGACTGGCAAGGGTTTTGAAACGCATAAGGCAGTTCTTTTCTCTGCTCCTTCTGCATTTGTATCCCACTGTGCTCGTTGGTGCACTGTCAGAAATTAAACTGGCACTAAATGTATGTATGTATGTATGTTTATTACATGCACCGGCCTTTTTGCCTTGTGGTTCATCTCACCCGTTTCTTGTGCCACTTATGGATTCTGCCAATCGTACATTATCCATCTCTTATTCCAAGGCCATCCAATGTGCGGCCCAGCTGGCTTAAACGCCCTATAAATGTTTCGTTCCCGTTAAATAAAGTTGATTTGGACTTCTGTACTGCTGCTAAATCACCAAATATGTATTTTGAGAAAGCGTGTATTCTTACAGCAGTATAACATATTCCACCAGTACAAGTCTTGCTATAGCAAAAACATGCTGGATTGTGGAACTTTGTAGGGAAGGTGATGAAGTAAAAAGAAGATGGGTATGAGTATTTAATAGTAGGGCTTCCATAGAAATGTCAGAGGCACATTGATATATATTGGAAGATGCATGGGGACATAACGTATGAACCACTCAGTGGTGTATTTAGGGTTTGTGACGCCCTCCCTAGGCCTTACTAAACTCATGCATTACACAACCATAATTTGTTTCATGCATTCCTCTTCAGGCTCCACCCCTTCCTGTTCAGGCTCTTACCCACATCATCTTACTTGCTATAATAAAGAATAGTCTTTAACATGTCCTTCCCAAATATAATCTATTCACTTTGTTCCCCAAATCTTTTTCCACATTACCACAGTTCGGGGAGATTTTGCCTTACCAGCTTCTCTTCCATACACAGGCTCTCCCGTACCCCATCTAGCATGCCAAAAATTACTGGCACCACTCTTACATCACATTATGTGAAGCACATTTCTGTTATTCTCAATGACTGAGCATACAGCTGTGTATTTACGCCCCTCAGAGGGTATACATTTCCTGATGGCCCAACTTAAATTAATAGACATATGGTGCCTATCAAATAACTCTGCTTAGAGAATACACACATCATTCTCAAGTGCATGATAGTCAAGCAAGAATAGATTACATGTTAGTCTCGCCACATCTCCTTACGGCAAATACCGAAACTCATATGCTGACCAAAGTCATATAAGATCATTCACCTATCACACTGGATTTACAAATGGGTTGTAGAACAAACCATTGAATTCCTGGCGATTTACTAATTATCTAATGGCAAATGCTGATTTGGGAACCTTTCTGTCTTCGACATGGGCCAATTTTGTCGGTGATAACTTGGCCCATGTAGAAGACCCCATGTTGTTGTTGTGGAACACAGTTAAAGTAGTCCTCAGGGGTCATCTCATAGCATACGTGGCAAATTGCAATAGAACATGGGGAAACAATATCATGATCTATTGTTACCCAAGCACAAACTAATCTGTTAAACAACCTTGACAAAAACAATAAATCAGAATATCAAACAGTCAAGCAATTACTGGAAACCTTTTTGACTGAAAAAGCTAAAAATACACGTCATATAACATATGTTACTAACATCAAACACAACGGCCTAAATTTATTGAACACTGGAGACATTATCCAAGGCTTCCAAGCCCATTTCTCCAACCTATTTCAAGAACAGCCAGATGATAGAGAAACCGGTATATCAATATTACAGGAAGCTAAGCTTCATAAACTAACAAATACCCAAAGAAACATACTTAATGCGCCCGATCATCTGTAGATGAATCAGATGACCATCTTTTACACTGATGCCTGCTTCTCTCGGACGGAGCAGACAAGCGGTGAGAGCTGAACCTGGCCGCGTGCCACAACTGAGGCCCCGGCAGTTGTGAGATTTTTGTAAAAATCTCAGAGGAACTACAAACATGGAAACATTTATTTTTGTCATATATTGGTCGAGTAGCACTAATTAAGATGGTAACATTTCCGACATAACTATATATAACTATCCTTACTCTTTAGATCCAAAGATGTCAAACATATAAACTCCAAGTTCAATAATTTCGTATGGGCAAATAAACATCCCAAAATAAGCTAGATAAAACTACAGCAACCATGGAATAGAGGTGGACTTAATGCACTTAACCTTAAAGAGTATAATTGGTCTGCCCTCCTGCACTTCACAATGGACTGGATCTTAGAAAATAAAAGATTTACTGACCCAATTCGACATCAGAACACCTACCCATCCATAAAACTCAAAGCCCTCTTACATACTCCAGTAGGACACCTTCCAAAGGAGGACAAAAACAACATAGTGTTATTTGGTCCAATCCGAGCTTGGCAACTTGTAAGTCTTCAGAATCACCAGGATTTTACTAAGAAAAATGCCCAGGGAGAGCAGCATCATAAAAGAGGAAATGTATTCCGGTGTATCTAGCAACGTTTCAACCTACAATGAGGTCTTTATCGAGGATTTTACTAAATCTTTATACCTTCCATTCCTTAAAAACCCACAATTTTTGAACAGAAAGGCAGAGTACCGCTACACACAGTTGGCAAGGAAAGGAATTACCTCCATATGACCATTTAAAATATTTCCCAGCACAAGTTGTTTAACCCCTTCCTGACATGTGACGTGCCAGGCACTAGCGAGGCACTTAGCAACACCAAAAGGCTCCACAGAACCGATGGTGGTCGCTGTATAGGCAGTGCTTCCCTTCTACTGGCAAGAGCATCGGAAGTTATTTTTTTCACTTTCGTTGCTCTAGGGGGCGCTGTTCTGACAAATTTCTTGAGCAAATTCTACTGCACAGACGCAGTAGAATTCCCTCACCGAGCATGCGCACAAAGTTACAGCTGATCACTCACAGGTAAAGTAGGAGTCACTTACTAGCGTAGCAATCACTGTATAGTTGGTAAAACTTCTATTGGTGACATGCTACGCTAGTAAGTGGAAGTCAGACACGGGGGAAAGAGTGGGACACACAAGAGTCTAAGGAGGTGCTCACTGGGGGATAACAACTCCCATCAAGATGAGGCAGTTGCCCCCCCCCCCCGTGTGTCCCCCGTGTCTCACTTCTGAGGATAATCACAGTGAATTTCCTACCTAGAAATATAGGATACCGGACAGAATGTGATCTTCCAATTACCAACAAATCCGCTACAAGGTGCCAGTGATATATGAATGTAACCGACAAATCTGCTACAAGGTGCCAGTGATATATGAATGTAACCAGCTACAAGGTGCCAGTGATATATGAATGTAACCGACAAATCAGCTACAAGGTGCCAGTGATATATGAATGTAACCAACAAATCAGCTACAAGGAGCCAGTGATATATGAATGTAACCAACAAATCAGCTACAAGGAGCCAGTGATATATGAATGTAACCAACAAATCAGCTACAAGGTGCTCGAGATATATTTCAATATGTTCCTAAAGAGAAATGTTAAAGCTTTATGAAACTCCCAAATTAGATCACTTAGCTATCAAACTGTGACAGTGTGTTGCTCTGGGGCCATGTATTCAGAAGCACCCAATACGTTTCTCATTATACCAGTCAGGCAGATCTAATATATGTGCATTTGTTTAATTGGCCTATGTACATCATGTACTTGTGTTTAAATAGTAAGGTAACAAAAGAAAAAATACTGGGTAAATCATATAATGGAAATAAAATTGCAATATAAGAAATTGGGAGCAATATAATACACTAAATCCCATTAACTTGTAACATCCATTGTTTTTATACAGACATTTCAGCAATTACAACATGTAAGTATTATAAAACATGGCACGGCTCACTTACCAAACTGCCCATCGCGTTTTATGTATAATTCCACTACACCAAAAGCAATAGCAGTGGGAGGAGGTATTTCCAGAACTTTATTTTCATCTTTCATAAAGTTTCCATTTTCATGAACCGATACCTGGAGAAAATGATCACATTTTATCTCAAAATGTTCTCAGTACTCCTATCATGTTGCATGTTGTAAATTGTAATCTCAGGCCTGATAGAAAAATAGAGACAGTAGAGTGTCTAGACCCTCACAGGACGCCTAAGTTTACAGTTTCTCTTGTTCATAAAAACAATTTTTGATACATTGGAGATTGACTAAATCTTTGATATGATGTAATGTAGGATAGTTATGCTTTGCTTCAGTGTGCTAAAACTGACGGAAGCCTTATTCTGTCTCTCTCCCATTCTTTGATTGTGATTAAAGAAGACATTCATTCTACATTTCCACTAATTATATGAATCCAGTACTACATATTTGCCTGTAGCCTTCTGGGTTGTGTCGTTGCTGCACCTAAAGAACATCGCACGCATCCGCCCCTTCCTCAGCGAAGAGACCGCCAAAATACTAGTGTACTCGCTTGTGATCGCTCGCCTTGACTATTGTAACAGCCTTCTAACTGGACTACCTTTGATTTGTTTCTCTCCCCTGCGATCTATTCAAAACACAGCTGCCAGACTCATCTTTCTTGCTCGTCGGTCTGATTCGGCGGCTTCCCTCTGCAATGCCCTCCACTGGCTCCCCATCTGCTCTAGAATCAGATTTAAAATTCTATCTTTAACCTACAAAGCCCTCCATTCCTTGGCCCCTCCGTATATTTCCTCCCTCGTGATACTTCCCTTCACGTCCTCTGCGCTCCTCAGTGGGTCTTTCCTCCTACCTCAACACCTCTTCCCACTCTAGCCTCCAAGATTTTGCCCGAACTGCCCCCTCTCTTTGGAACTCCCTTCCGCAGAGCATCCAGCTCTCTCCTTCCTTTTCAAACTTTAAAAAGTCCCTCAAAACTCATCTATTTAATGAAGCTTACTACCCATCCAACTAGCATACTGATTGGTTTACCTCTAGCTATTCCCACCTAGCTCTCGCTGTCCTCAATTACTGTTAAGATCAGGTAGCTTACAGCTGATCCAGATAGAACGCACACAAATACTCTTTGGCCAAACTCACCTAGTGCCAACCTTCCACATAACTGTAACTACAACTTTATTCTCTGTGTCCTCTTCACTCCCTTATGTGTTTCATGTACCCCATTCCCTCTAGATTGTAAGCTTGTGAGAAGGTCTCTCTACTTCATGTGCCAGTCTGTTTTAGTTTGTCTAACTTAGTATGTAGTTCCTTTCTATGCTCTGTATCTATCGCAAAATTGTTGGCGCTATATAAATAAATGGTAATGTAATGTAATACTACAAATAGGTCATCCTGGCTAATGATGATAGGGGTTATACTACAAAAGTGCTGAGGGGTTGTCTGTCACCCTGCATTAAAGAAACAGTCACTGTCCCTTTAAAAACATAATATAATATTTTAATGAATCCGCAAATCACTATGAAACTCGGATCAGTACATTTTGTGTTTGAGAGAGATGCAAAATACGTTCTCAATCTTGGTTCACTCCTATCACTCCAATAGTCAACAGCGCATTGCATTTCTGTCACTTTAGAACCTGAACCTATTTAACAGGAGCAGAGAAAGGTTTGTATTTATTTATTACTGAGTTCATGGGTTAGATGCATCTGTACTGAAATGTTTTCTCTTTCTGACAGGTTCATTTACTGAACCTGTGACAAATGAGGAAGATGGAAGGTAAATGATCTAGCAATAGTTCTATGACATATGCTACAGAGAACTTAAAAAGACTGGGGATTTATTTAAGTTGATCTCACTAAACAAAAATGTTCTAATCTGCATTTAAGATATAAACATACATCTAATAAACATACATCTCATCACAATATAAATGATCACAGGCTGAGGTAGCCTAATTGATTTACTTTTGCTAAGTTCTGGATGCCCACCCTAAGTGATCTTTTACAGAGTATTATATTGTTCCCTCCAAATGGAGCCTGACAGAATACATGAAGCACAGACATATACCCCAAGCTGAAAAATCCTTTTCGTACTATTGCAATAAAAAGTTTGTGCACCAAACTCTTGCAGACAAACGACCAGTCCATTGTACCATTCTGTATACTACGTCTTATAACTCACAAGAAAACTACCCTGAGTCTACAGCTTGTGAACAATAAAGAAAGTAAAACAAAAGAGGAAAACAAAAAAAGATGCAGTGATAACTTTTCATACACCTACAAATCACTGCAGACTTTTCCTTGCACAAAACTTTGCTGCTTCCAAAAAATGTTGTACTCTGTAGAATGAATGTCACAGAAGATGTGGCACAGATATGAATGTATTTTGCACTATACTATAACAATAAAGCATTGATGTAATGCCTCCTCAGTCACATAGGTCAGTGCCGTCTTTTTAATGTTTTTATCCACAGTGCAGCCCTGTACTGTATTATTTCTTATAAGGGCCATCTGGTCACCCAACCTCACAGGACACAATGGGAAACAGACTATGCCTATTATATGGCAGACAGTAAGCTTGCGAGCAAGGCTCTCTACCACACTTACCAGTCTGTTCTAGTTTGTCTAACTTAGTATGTAGTTCCCATTGTTGGCGCTATATAAATAAATGTTAATGTAATGTTGCGACAAATGCCATATCTGTATCTCCCAACAAGGTATGGCAAAGGGCAAGTCTTTGTCAGGAAGACTGTCGCAGTACTGTGTATGTGCAGTAACACGATCACTCAAACCGACAGCGCTACTGCACGTGTGCAAACCACTGCACCTGTGTGATATTCATCCTCCAGTGGAAGCGGAGGCAGGAGAGCTGCACCTCACTGAAGTACCAGTGTTTTTAAGATGTGCCATCCACATATAAACAATGATTAAATATGTTAAACAAGTCCCATCAGGTCTCATAAACAAAAAACACTTTATTTTGTTTATTTTTCCCTTCAGTTTCCTTGCATCTTTTGTAGGTCAGTTCATGCCATGCTCATTCTAACATTTACAAGTTGAGTTTTAGGATTTCTTTATTGTTTTGTGCTTTTTACACAATTAAATATGAAACTCCCGGCATGCAATCTATATGCTGCTGCAATCTTATTAGAGCAGTATCCATATGATCTATAATCTATATGAGCAGTATCATCTATTACACATTTCTGGTTTCAGCTCATGGCTCTGGTATAGTTTGCCTCCCTGAACCCACTTCTCCAGACTTGCAGATACATTGCCAAGAAAGGTTTTCTCAGCTAGTGGAGCTGCATTAAAACGTTAATAGCCATTCCCACTCTATGGACAGGGTGTGAAGATTTTTAACATTCAAGTAATGGTTTTTGTTACATTTGTTAATTCCTCTTTCCCTGTCAATCCCTTTTTTTGTTATATTCTGTGAACACAATTAGCAGATCAAAGGGGAAAGCACAGATTATTTTTTTTAGACATGTCCCAGTTACATGAGGCTCTGTTTGTGGGCACCTCAGTAAAACCCTAGGGGAGCATTCAAATCTATTATACATTGCTAAACAACTCACTGATACACAGCCAGTGTGTGGAACACAGCCAAACAAAACACTGTACTGCACCATGACTGAAATGATCAATTGCAATATGAGAGATGAAAAAAGCTGGAGTGGCTAAAATCACCTGCTCGCTAGATATCTGATTTAACCCCTGACCAGCTCTTCTAGATTAATAAAATCTCACAACTAGTACATACCTACCCATATGTATATTTATTTATTGTACCTCTGATATATTGCTCTTGTTTACTACACACCTGTATCTGCTGTGGAATATGTGGATGCTTTAGAAATGCAGCATAATATCTCCCTCTGGCTTATGTGAAGCCTGGGCTATTAAAAAGAAAGATGCAACATAAACGTCCCCAAGGATATGACAGAGAATGGGGGATTGTGGGATTTCCAAATAACTGCAACTCTCTAATTAGTAGTTATTTTGCTAACTTCATCAGCTTTGTAGGATAAGAAGCATTGTTTATAGGGTCCCATATGACTCTACTGCATACATTAGACAGACACCAAAATGATGAGAAATCTGCATTACCTTCACCACTTTTCCTTTCATCCCAAATTTCCCACTAATGGATTCCCCGGACTGGGTGTGCTCTGTGATCATACATTGTTGGGTGGTGACTATTTTTTCCTTCAGGATGCACAGCACGTCATTTCGATTTTCATGGAGCTGTTGAATAAATGGATGGTGCAGATCTATTCTCCTTAAAGAAGAAAAAAGAAAAATGTCATTAAAAAAACAGTTTTCATGGGTCAGGTACAAATGTGCTGTTGCGCCAAGATTATTATTTTTATTAATGTAACTGGTTTATAGGCCTCATGACGATATAGAATGGCATTGTAAGTGAACAGAAAATTAAGACCCAACTGGACATACTTACTATTCTTATTCAGAAAGTAACTATCATTAACGTCATTGTTGTTCTAACCTCCTGCACTCCGTAGCTAAGTGCCAATCCAAGGCCTTGTGTAAAAGGCATTTCCTCTAAATTCTCTCGCCCATAATGCTTCTTCTGCAAAAGGTATAAACTTTATTCATGCCACCAAGTGTCCCTGTTTACGAAGGACAGCCCCTATATTCTTTGTTTTCTTTGTACAAGTGTATCAGAGCTGTAGAGCAATACAACGCACAATAAAGTGTGCTTCACCTGCAGTAAATGTGTTTCTATATTTGTTTGTATAAGCAAAATACTTTATTCTTAATCTAAACGAGTTACCAAATCACATAGTTATCAATTGGCCATATTTTACTTATTCCATTAAGGCCCCACCCACAGCCAAACCTCAAGCCACTCCCACAAAAAGGTATGCTTTATTTATAAAACCTAATATCATTTTATATTTCATTCATATACATGTATACACAATACATACGCATGCTTTATTTACCTTTCAGATATAATATTTTTCTTAATCAAGGTAATTGTTTTGCAGTTGGTTAGCACCCTGCAGGTACATTTTGAGGTGAAGTTTAGTCTTTTGCACACAAAAATATCCCAGACCCTCTGCTGGCAGATGTTATATAGCCCATGCCTTGTGGCTCATTATTACAATTTGTGTTTCCTTTTGACAATTTTTTCTGTTTGTATAAAGTGATCAAAGTCTATACAAATTCATTGCAGATTATTCAACCTGTCAGGCTAGTAAACACTGGCAAAGATAGAGCAGATATTCATGTTTTGCCAATTTAGTGTAGGAACTGAAAGGTAGTATTCAGACTTTTCTGCCCTCTAGTGGTTCATACACATTACTGCTAGAGCTCTGTGTACTTTGAAAGCTCCAATTGCAGAAATGAAAATAAAAATAATCCAAACATTGATGGAAAACTATTTGTACTGATATGCTCCTAAAAAAAAGGGACGCTAATCTGAAATTAAGCAATCTTTTGTTTAATCCTATCTTGTATATCCATTATGTTCTCTGGTTGCCCCATAGTAGATCCTACACTAAAGTGTAGTGCAGTGGGTTCGTTTGTCAAATGCATCACAATCAACCATTGTAGTAGATCGGAAAGGGCAGACTGTAAAGGCCACATGCTTTATAATATATGTACTGGGTGCCATTCATCTCACAATCTTCCAAACAACTATACTTTATAACAAATGTACTGTGGACGTTACTGATAAAACTCTATTGTGAGTCAAAGTTCTAAAAGTGGTGTTAACTGTATCTCGTTTCCATGGTGAGCATCTGCTCACCTACATTTAGAACTGTGCCCCATTATTTGTATTATTTAATAAAACTGCAGTACACTGTGCATGTTAGTCCCATTTCAGGCCATGAATATAAAGGTCACTATCAGACAAAGTCACTGTGACCTAACACAGAGAGAGCAATGGTACATGCCGTGCCTATTCTCTATTTGTACAGAAAACTCAACAACAGAGCTCTCCTACAAAGACATATATATTCTCAGATGGCCCAACACAAATCAGTTATTCATTAGAGCAATGACTGATACTCAAAGGCCACAGATAAGACTTCTGCTCAAACAGGCCACACATTTTTTATATATATATATATATATATATATATATATATATATATATATATATAAAAGGGTCATATATAGTATATATATATATATATATATATATGACCCTTTTGTCAGGTGCTAGCTGGATCTACAAACACTGATGTTGTAACAGAAATGCTTTCAGTGGGATTTCATTTAAAAAGAATAGATCTTTGATTAAAGCGTTTGGGAGATAGGGTGTTACATGTGTAATATGTTCACACTGCAGACATGTATGAATTATATATTGAATACCTTTTTTTTATCTCTCTCCCATCTACTAAGATCAGGCGACAGAATGCAGAAGTATTATGGTCAGGTCACCAAAAATAAGGCTAAATATATACAATCTTATCAATTCATCACAACTCATAACTTAATGCACAAACACCATAAGCAAACATACGTTTCCATTAACAAACTGAGCTCTTAACCTGGTACTTATACCACATAACAAAGTGGATTCTGTCTATAGTCCCTCGCACTGAGTGACAGGGACAGGCTGCCATGCATTATTTGACTAAAGACATGCACATAGGTCTGTACATACCGGCATCCTTTTTTACCTTTTAATGATACTTCAAAGCAGGGGAGGGTTGGCAACTGTTACTCTTACTTTATATCGCTCTATTAGTGAAACACTAAAAATCTGAAGGGTGAATATTATAGTGAACAGCTCTATATGTGTTCTTCTACTTACTTATTTAAAGAGTGCCTAATGTCCTAAAAACATTTAATATATGTTTCCATTCATAAAGCATAAATGTGTATATCTTTTAAAAAGGATTAACTGTGACAAACTGCTTTTAGGTTGTATTTCTTTGGTTTTTCTAATCCACACCCAACAAACAAATCTAATATGCTTAGAAGCATTCAATTCAACAATCATTAAGTATGGAAATAAATGAAGCTTTCCTGAGCAGTTGCTGAAAGCATATGTCTGATGCCTACACAATGACAACACATTAATATTTGTACTGGGCATAGTTCCATCGTCGTAGTGTCCAAACATGCTATCCATTCACTGTGATCATCAGTTTACTACGTTACAAAACTGAGCAATCTATTCACAGATGCGAAGAAGTACAGCATTTTACCTTTCCCATGGCTTTTGCTTTGACATGCAAAAGCAGAAAATCAGTTTGAAGTTTAAAATTGTCATGCCCCACTATAGAGATCGCAATTACCCCTGCAGTGGTCTCCACGAGTGGCACAAGCACTGGCTGGCAGGGCCTCTGGAGCATGACTCCCTCCGGTGTAGCACCAGGTTGGGTCTTGACTGTCTCCGTTCCCAGGCAGGCCGAGATGTATCCTTGCACCTCTTGGTGTGGGAGCATGTCATGGACAGGTTCCAGGTGAAACAGGACCCAGTGTGTTAGTAGATGGTATCCAGGAGTTCGTGATCAGAAACAGAATCACAGGGCCTGGTGCAGGGTAACCACCCTCCCCCGAGGGCTTGACCCCCCAGGTTGGTGTGGCCACATACCAGGGCCCTGACGAAGCATCGGCTATATCCAGTTTAAAACTAAACAGGATCTGGCATTACCCTGCAGACACCCTAGAGAGAGACAGGATACCGGATAATCATCCTGGATGAGCCTCAAATAGCATGCTGGAAGTTCAAGCCTAGATTAGCCTCACATAGCCCCCTTCTTAAAAAGCAACCTCCGGGCATAATCAGCACTACTGATTAGTTGGATAACTTCTTCAAGTGAGCAAAAACACAAGACCAGAGGAACAGAAGTTATCACTGGTACAGATTCCCTGGTCCACAAGAAGCACCACTCAGTAGCAGGGGTTAAGGCATAGGGAAAAATGCATGCGTCAGAAAAAAAAATTCTATGAGCGATGGAACAGAGACATTGCAGAGCGTGGCTTTTCTAGCCCATGTGGGAGGCCAGTCCTATAAATCCCCATCCAGTGCTCTGTTGTTCTGTTGCCAGCATAGCTGCTAAGTTTATCATGCCTCCATGGTTTCCTTTCCTTATTTCTCCTTTTGTGCCTTGCTGTTCCAATTCTTGACTTCGGCTATTTTTCTAGTCTCCTTGCCTTGAACCCATTCTTCCGACCCTGATGATTTGGCTTGTCCAGACTATGTCTCCGTCTCTACACTTAGTACCTTTCCTCAATTTGGCCTTCATACATACTCTTGTAGCGTCCCTGGTGGTTTGTTCTCAACCAGACTCTGTGGGGTCTATTTACTATAATTTGAGTTTAGAGGTTGAGATTAGCATTACTCTCAACCTCCAACCCTAAACAGATTCACCCCAACTTGGATACCTCATCATCTCAACCTTGTATATTATATTCACATTTTTTGCGAGGTAAGAAGGCTGGTTTGAAAACCAATCAGTAGTAGGGCTGGGACAGAGTCAGCCAATAAGACGTCTTCTAAGCTTGCTTTTTTTTTTTATTTACAGGTTTTGGACAATCGTTAAGATTTGTCACCACCTACTTGGTAGGAGACGGGGGTTGGTAGGGTTCATTTAATTCTATTTATGATTCATGTTATTTGGAGGCCTTCGGATAGCCCTGACATTTTATATATTTTTTTATGAATTATGTTGTCTGGGGCCTTGTTCAAGCCACCAGATATTATTTATTAAGGGGCGAAGTACTTATTAATTCTGATTCCCTAGGTATTATCTATTAGGCTGCAGTGTAATTCTAAGAGAGCGTATTTCTTAACAGTATATGGGGGGGGGGGGGGAATTATAATCCCCCATCACTGTTGAGGATTATTTATTAACAGGCCAGGGACCTGACCCATTTCTTGACGTGGACCTCAGAGCCATGTGCAGGCTTCTGGTCTCATTAATAATAATGGGGGGCCAGGGCCACTTGCCCTGGACCCCCATATGTGTGTTAAGGGACCTGGGAGCCATTTGAGGAGCCCCTGGGACCCGATGTTGACAAGGAAGGGCGATTTTTTCTTTCTTTCATTTTTCTTTTAATTTTGCATCTCTCCAACTGAGAGGTGGAGAGATCCGGGGGGGTTGGATGGCAAACTCTCCTACCAATTTTAACTTCCTTTGGATATTAGTGAATAGCAAGTTTTATTGCTCTTCACTGAATGGAGTTAAAGATGGCGAGGTGGGGAAGAGGGATGTTGAGTTTGCTTTAGTGAACAGCCTGAAGGAGTTGACTTGGGAGGCAGACATTTAAAGTGAAATAGTGAAGTCTGCTTACTATTCTCGAATTTTGCTAAATAAATCCCTGCTAGGGGGTAGAACTGCACCACTACCCAGCAGCGTTCCCCCTTGCCTCCTAAAAATCACAGGCGTGAATGCGCGGCGAGACAGAGGCCACCCTCCGCCTCCACGAGACTCACAGTCGGTCCTTCCACCATCAAGGCCGCGCGTACTACTGTCCCCATGAATGTGTATGGATTGCACGTTGCCAAACTCCACCCCCACAAACCAATTAAAGGATATAATTAGAATATCGATTATTAGTTTGGGGGGTCGACTTATAATCAGGGTCATCTTATAATTGAGCAAATACGGTATTTGAGCTTGTGACTAGCTTAGTGCACCAACATTTTTCATTTCTCTGCTTGAATATTGTTGAGGTTGTTATTGATAACTGAAAGTTTAAAAGGGGAAAAGGAAAGGAAGAAAAATATAAAAATATAACATTTTTATTTGTCAATTAAAAACAATATAAAGAACTCTTATAGACATATACCTATAAAGACATGGTGAGACATCAGTGTCGTGAGGGAATAGTAATATACCAAATTTGGGGGAGGATGGCACTGGATTATGATATGCCCCATATCACAAAATTCCCTGCAATGGCTGAGACAGTCTGTCTCAGCTATTGCAGGCTAAGCTAGCCCCTTTTCTGGGTGTTTCAGAGTTTGCCTCCATCAGGCACATTGAAACTAAAATATTTTATTTTTAACTTTCAATTGTGATTACTTTGTAATAGGGAATTGGTGTATTTTTTTTATAATGTTAACTAAACAAAAGGGCAATTTATAAAAAATATAAGCAACTATTAACTTTTTAAAAAATAGTAATTTGTTGGTGCACTGTTGCAATATGTTGTACTGTATTACTGCTATTGCTGCAGCAGAGAGTGAGAATGTAACAGATCTCCGCCTTGTGGTTGTAGGAAGGAAGTACAGAATGATATAATTCTGCTACATATATGTTTAACATTCCTCTGAAACGTATAGAAGTAAACTGCTAATCTACACATGCTGAACTGATACTCTCTGACCATACAAAGTGGGAGGATTCTTCCTCTGCAAGTTACAGCTGTCTGCACTTATCTAACAATCGTGTAAAAACCACTGCTTTAAGATCCACAAACAAAAAACGGACAATAATGTTTAACTCTATCCTGATCTGTCAGTGTTGCCCTATTGACACCAGACACTCTTCCAATTAAGCAGCATTATCAGGTTTGTTAACACTTCCATTTACCCTATAAGAGTAGCTAGGAAGCTATTTAATTCCAAGGATTTCTATTCCCTGCTCATTTCAATACTGACATTTCCACATTTCTCTCCTACATTGCTTAATTAGCATAATCTTCATTGCTCCTCTGGCTGGAGAAGAATTATTACAGTCTGGAGCGTCTCCCATCCAGGGCACCCTGCTGTCAATACAGCACCTACGATTTATTGGTAAGTTTACAATTCTTTCCCCAAATAAGTAAGTGCCATCAAACCCTATTCCTAAAATCTCCCCCCTCTTTACAAAACAGGTGGACACTCAGACCAAAGCCCATGTGAAATACATTCTCTTTATCACGGAAAGCAAGGATTAAGATAGGCTCTTTTTATTTATGCAAATGTTTAAAGTCATTTATTCTATTTGTAGACTCCTTGTCATAGCAGTTGAATTGCCTGCAACATAAACTAATGCCACATAATATGTTAAGAAAGATTGTTGAAAACGGTACAAGTAATTTATTATATGTTTTTCTCGAATGTGGATGTGAACAAGTATACCAACAATGCATAAACGTATTGCACTAGTGTGGTATATTTGCTAGTAGGAAAATTGTTATTACCATATTTGCTTGATTATAAGACGACCCTGATTATAACCCCCCAAACTTTGTATATTCCTTTAGAAAAAAAACTAAAAGCCTGAATATAAGACTACCATATAGGAAAAAAAATGTAACTTGTATTTATGTAAATTCCTTTTTAATATTTAATAAAAAAATTGATATTATACAAATGCATTTCGTTTTTATTTCCTTTTATGTGCCAATGCAGCCTCTCCCCCCCCCCCAGCGTTGTCTCTCTCCCTCCCCCCAAACTTCTCTCTCTCTTCCCCCCTCCCCTTGTCTCTTTATATCCCCCCTCCCCTTGTCTCTTTATATCCCCCCCTTGTCTCTCTCTATCCCCCTCTCCCCTTTTCTCTATGTCCCCCCTTCCCCTTTTCTCTGTACCCCCTCCCCTTTTCTCCCCCCCCCCCCCTCCTTCACCTTGTTTCTTTCCCTGGTGGCTAGTGGGGGCAGCCGGGGGATGTCTGCACGATACGTGCAGACATCCTCCATTCTGCCCGACACTTCGTCTATTATGACGGACAGACGGATGTGTCGGGCAGCATGGAGGATGTATGCACGTATTGTGCAGACATCCCCCGGCTGCCCGATTCTCCCTGGTGCCTAGTGGAGGCAGCGGAGGATGTCTGAGCGATGAGCGCAGACCTCCCCTGCTGCCGCCCGGCACGACCGCCGGGACTTTTATGACGAAACCGGAAGGACCCGGCTTCATCATAGAAGTCCCGGCGGTCGTGCCGGGCAGCAGCAGGGGGAGTCTGCGCTCATCGCGCAGACATCCCCCTGGCTGTTAGAGAGGGGGGTCCAGGTCCCCTGCAGCTCTGCGGGGGACCTGGATCCATGTCTTATAGTCTGACCTCGATTTTTGGTCAGATTATAAGACGACCTCGAATATAAGACGAGGGGTCTTTTTCAAGCAATAAAACCTTGTCTTATATTCAAGCAAATACGGTATATGTAAATTGATACAATGTATGAAAAATGTATCTTTATTTATATAACCTTCCCCCCTCTGAGTCCCACTTGAGTTGTGGTTTGTATTATACAGAAAGGTTGTGAGCCAGCCTATCTACATTTAAATAACGCACACAAATCCTTGGCGCTGATTAATTTTGATGAGATGACAAGGAAATTTAACAAGCGCAGGTTACATCAATGAATCATGCTGACAAGTGTTCGTTCCATTGTGAGAATGTTAAGTCGCCATGAATTCTCTGTTTAGTGTGGAGGTTAGTGAATTTCACATAATACATCTGAGTGTATGATTATATCTAATGTCACCATACACAATAATCTGCCAAATTCAGAAACTTAAAGTCTTAATTGTACCTACACAACTTATACACACATGGCCTAGACTTGGACTTTAAAGGGCAGTTTCTGTCAACAGCTAGTGAAATATTGGGGACTGTATATGGAAAGCTGGTATTAAAGTGGAACATTCCACTGATATGCACAGTGATTGAGAGGTCTTTCTCCCTGGTATTACCAGTGTGCAGCACATAACTAATTCCCTCTTCAGTCTCCATGCTTATCACGGTGTAAGCAGGGAGTGTTACAAGGGGCATAAACCCTCCCTTTAATGGTCATTTCAATGATAGCCTGCTCTCCCCTAGGTCACTGTAGATAATGTATCTAAGTCTATTTGTTCTAAAAGTGGAACAATCAGCAGGAACTTTCAATAACTGTTTCACGGTCACGTCTCTGACCCAGGAATTCTGTGAACAGTTCATAACCTCAACTTCCTCTATAACCTACAGAATGTATCCTAGAGTGCTCCTGACCCTTGTAAGCCTTTGTGACTGCATGTGCACGGCCATGTTTGTTCCACCAGGGAGCTGAATACCTGAACATGTGACCAACACAGAACTCTGAAAGTCTTGACAATAAGGGAGTATTTTGTTCTGTAAAGTGTCAGTTGCCTTTTGCCACTTTGGGACCTTTTCTGACATTTGTTGGATGTGCTCAGAGTGACAGTAGAATGCAACACTGCAGATCTTGGCACAGTCATAGCAACATGACCATCATCTACCACCCCTCCTGTTCAGGCATTTAAACCTTTAGTCCTTCTTATTTGCCCACTGAATGATCCACATACACAAATCGCCCAAATACATGTACTGGCCATGATTTTACTGTTCCCTGAAAATGAAAACATTTCACTTCACATTTTTACTGGTAAATAATCTCATGCAAGCTATTTGCTATCTGGATTATTTTTCAATTTGTTACAAAAAATAAATCGTTGCTGTTTCAAACTGTAGATTATTAAGAACTAGAAATCTTTGCTTGTACTAAAAAATAATCCGATGCATCCCATGCACTGACAACTACCATCTGAGGAAGAAAAACCGAAACGCGTCCTGTGGGGTGTTAGAGTGTAAGCAAGTGAAATATCGTTTTATATATATCCGATAGTTCATTAACCTGGCCAGGTGAACAAACCCAGTGGGTAAGAGGATCTCGTTTTTGTGATTTTAGAGTCCAACTGTTAGATATATTTTATTTTGTATATGCTATGTTTTATGAGTGGTTTTGTTTGTGTAAGATCATAGTGACCAGCTAATTTATGAGATTTTATAGTGACACTGTAGATCATTTGTCTGTGTATGTTGTTATTTTATATTTTTTGACATAATAAATCTATATATTTACTTTTATAATACCCTGTCATTGCAGGTTTTTTTTATATAGCGCTGTCTCTATTTTAACAATTATTCCTTTTCTTTGCAGTGGTGCAGATCCCTGCATTTCTCTGTAAGACTAGCAGCTATTAAGTGGAATATTCCCCCTCCATAGGAATAGGAGATATCCCTCAACCGTGTGAACTCATAATCTTCTTTATTATCCACACATTTATATGTGTATTGTGGTTAGTATTGAATTTATGTTTTGTTTTTTATTTTGGAGGTTTTTTCACATTATATATATACGTTAGTAAGAGGATTATTTATCTAAGCGCTGTGCCCTTACCTAATTTTTATAATCAGGGTCGTCTTATATTCGAGCAAATACGGTAATTCATTCTTAACTGAAAGATTGCATCAAGTGTAGACGTTTTAATTAAAGGCTTCAACGAAAATATACAAAAAGGCATTGTTTTGTCTGTGCTCCATAAAGCTGTATCAGATGGCGGACATGTTGTTTGGATCGTCTTTTGTCTTGGAATAGAAAGAAGTCATCTCAACCAAAATTCCAAACATCTCCTTAAAGATCTATACGGCGCAAAGCGGGCTCAATAAGGGACATTATTTGTATAGTTCATTAAGTGATTTCTATTTAACCCCTTCACATCCATAGGTTGTTCTATGCAGTCCTAAATTAGTGGGCTCAAATGCCTGTAGGACGGCACAGAAAGTCCTGTACTTATTAGCTCATCACAGCCCCCCTCCCTGAGCCAGGATCACAAAGTCACCCTTTCAGTGGTTTTTCCACAAGGGCCAAAACACCATTGGGCGTGTCGGAGTTAAACACCTGTTTCAATCTTTCGATTTAAGAAAGCATGTTTGTCCTATAGTTGTCCCTTTAAAACGAGTGCTTGTGGCAATGAAAATATTAATTTAAAATAAGTCAAATTACAGTAAGTCATCATTGTTAAACACAGTAGTCTGTTGTTAAAATACCTTTCTTGTACATCCTTCATGAGATGTTGCAGGTCTACCTCTTGCTTCCTGAGGGTGCCAAAGGAGGACTGGCGTTCAACATATCCTACACCAGCAGCGTTCATGTGAAGAGCCCCAACATCACCAGTCATGTCCCCTTGTATTATGTCACCGCAGGTCTCTGCATATTTCACAAACTCAGATTCCACTACCACTAGAAAAAGAAATGATTGTGCAGTGTAAGTTCAGATTTGTATAGTTTATTTATTAAAACCGCAAAGCCAAGAAAATCAAGACATGTCAACTGTCCTTCTATGAAAGACTTTTGAATAAGATTGGTGCTTTAAAAGTTGATTTTCATGCACTTTTTTTTGGCACTGTAGCGCACTGTCACTTTGTCTTTTTTTGTATGTAATATCAGGCAGTTGCGGTATTTGCCAAACTGTTGCAGCTTGTGCATCACCCAAACAAAGTGCCTTATCATCCCACCTAATCACATCTTTTTTGTAATTTTCATGTATTTTGTTATTGCATTTGCATAGCTGTGACAACACCTAAATTGGAAAGACTTCATTTAAAGAACGCTTTAAGAAAAAAAGTAATAAATACATACTAAATCAGATAAAATTGTATTATTGTATTTATTAATGTTTTTTTTTGTATAATATTTGTTTATTTTTTTCAAAACTAAAAAAAGAAGTATAATACAGAAAATAATCACAGTACAATACAGAGATATTGCATGGAACACAGAAAGTAGTGAACCAGATCGTCATAGTATAAGCACAAGTCAAATGAGATGGACATCGAATGAGTACACATTGATTCATAAACAAGACATGCAATATAACAGATGGAGTAGGAAAACGGAAAAGAAAGAGGAGAATCATGAGAGCTGAAAAGTAAGAGGGAGGGAAAGAATCGGGAAAGAGAAGGGGGTAGGGGGGAGAGAGAGTGGGAAGAGAAAAGAAAAAGGGAAAGCGAGGGAGCCCACGGGAAGTCCTCTAGCCTTGGGTGGCCAGATGAGTTATTAACCGAGAGTGGGTGGGCTGGCGGAAGGCCCGGGGGGAGGTTTCTGTCTGTAAAATATCCAATTGGCATTCGATGGCTGCCAAGATATAGCATCTAATGCAACCACGTGTTCCTATGCTGGGTGCCCCTAGCAGTTTGAATGTTGTGGCGTCTGTTGGGATAGGTCCCTGTTGACATAAGGATGCTAGGAAGTGTGTGAGTTAGGTAAATTTAAACTTCTGTCAGAGGAGTTGTTGGTGCCAAACTATGTAAGGATCTAACTGCGCCTCCATCTACTATATGGACTAGTCATGGGTACCGGATGGTAGTCTGGAAAATACCTTGAATATCTCTAGGGTAAACTCTTCCAGTGCTGTAGGGAGCACTGTTTGCATTCCCTACAGTACTGAAGAGATTAGTGTGCATATATTGCCTGAATTAAACGGCCGATGCACATTTAAGGAGGTAAATTAACAAGATGAATGATTTTGTTGTCCATTCATTTACCGATCCTCATTGAATCACTGTTTGTGTGCTAATTACCACACAATACCATGTTTCAATAGCATTTTGTAAATGATTTTACCGCGCCCATTAACGGCGTTAGAGCCAGGCACTGAATAACAAATGCCTGTTAATTTACTGCCAACGCCACTTTGTAGGTTAACGGGCAGCATTCAGTCTATCCCACTGATGCATCCCTCTGAGCTGGCATAGCTGACACACATACACAACACCAGGAGTTACCGATAGTCACTGCTTCACTAAATTATTTCTCCTACGTTTGTTTTTTGTACACAGATACTGGGAGATCTTGTGAATGGTACTTTGGAAACTAAAGATTGCTTGGAGTGGCCCTTTAAAGAGTGATCGACCGAGCTCCTGGAACCTTATCTCAACAATATGACAATAACCCTCTTACAAACACTCCCATAATTACTGGTACAAAGTTTCCAAAGGTACTGACATTCCTTTATAAAAAAAGAAATCTATTTTGTATAATGTGTTAGGAACCATTGTGATGACATACCTGGTTTTACAGCTCTCCTTTCAATCAGTACATCACCCAGCATGCATGTTAATGAAGCAAAGTGATACTTTGGCTTCTGCCAACACCAGAATCTTCTCTTCTTCGACAAGACACTAAGAAGCTGGGCTTTATCCGAATCATTGAGACTTGACACAGATATTAATTCTCCACCTGCATCGATATCTTTCAGGAAACTCCTTGTAGCTTTCGCAAACATATTAGGTCATCGAATATTTAATTACAGTTGACCTGTAATGAGAAAGGGTCTTTGCACAATCATATAGTACTATAAAAATAGATTTTTAATAAACTTGTGTAAAATATTTCAAATAAATCTTTAGTTACTGTATTTTTTTCTCTGGACACATGGGGTATATTGCATTATTTCCCTCTTTAGGTTCCCTCATAAGGTTAACTGAGTAATATGGGATATGCTTGGTGGACTAATAAAGTTTATTAAAAAAAAAAAAAAGGTCCCAGAGGTGAGGGCACCATGCGGGGCTCACGATACCCTGGCGCCAGGTTTGATTTCCTGGTCGCCATGGCGATCTGGCACCCGGGGTCTTTCGAGCCCTGATATAAATGCCCAGCACTCAGTGAAGGTGGATTTTTATTCAATACACAGGCAATGTTTTTAAATCCCCAACAAAAACTCCATGTAGGGGTTGAAACATTGCCTCCATATTGAATAAAAATCCACTTTCACTGACTCATCTATCTGACTGAATCTCTCTCTCACTGACTCTCTGTCTGACACTCTGAGTCTCTTTTCTGACTGTCTGAAACTCTGTGTGACTCGCTATCTGACTGTCTCTCTGTCAGACTCTCTCTCTCTCTCTGACTCTTTGTAGGGCCGGCTCTCTGTGTCTGACTCTCTCTGTCTGTTTATCTACCTACAATATGTATCCAAAAATAATTGGAATAGAGGAGTAATGCCTACTACACAAGATGTCATAATACATTTATATGCGTGTTTATATAGAAAATATATGTAATATATTTTAGATATCCATGTCTTAAGTGTTAATGTGCACCATGGACTCTATCACCAGATCCTTTACAAACCTAGCAACGCCCCTGAGGCATGGACTATAGCTTATAAGTAGAACTGTACCAGGTGTGGATATTGATGCAGCATATTTATAACATTAATATATGTCATATTATGGAAAAACTGCCTGTTTAAGCTGAGGGCTACAGAGGCAATAGCCAACATAATTTTAGTCCCAGGAAATGTCCAGCATATTTTTTACTCCCAGACTGGAGAAAACAAATTTAAAACAGCTTTTGAAATGTATTTTTCAGCTATTACATTAGCTCATTAGATTAGTTATGGTGTCAGCCTGATGAATTTACATTGTAAGTACAAAAAAAATGAAATGTCAATTTGACACAACACGATTATTAGTGCACTCTGTGCAACAGTTAAACAATAACTTACAGCATTTTTAAAAACCTAATGCATGTCAAGGGAGTTGTCATAAAAGAGTTGACATAACATACCATCTGCAATGTAAATGTCTGGCAAACATAGACATTACCTAATAAAACAAACAAACAAACTGGAGCAGACAAGAAGCAATACACTTCTGGCATGCTATCGTCAACAGAACTCCAGAACTGTCTAAGAAGACACCACTGACTAGAAAAACAGCTACTCGATACTTCTTTGACAAACTGCTCATAGCAAAACTGTGCATGCACTGACAAGTAAATATGTTATAACTATAAATAAACACGAGAGAAGCATATATCCACTGCACAGTTAATGGAGGGAAAATGATTGTAAAGAGTTAATATGCTAGTGTCACATTTCCTTGCTTATATACAAAAATATAAACAAGAAAAAAGGTGACTAAGATGCTTCATAAAATATAAAGGAAAAAGTGCAGCTCCCACTGCGCTTGAACACTGGAACACAGTGAATAAATACACAATAGTGTGATACTGCACACATGTGTTATAGTGCATTAAGAAGCAATGTTATGGAATTGTACTTGGCTCTGTGTGTGAATTCATATGACTCTATTACACTCTAGAGTTAGACTGTTTCTATATTTTTATAGACATTTCATTAGGATTATTTTACAAAAAATACTTGTACTGCCTTTTTAGTTTAAATTATTTGTTTTATTTTTCCATTATATGTACTCTAGTCTTAGGTTTTCATATAAAAGTGTTGCAATAATTGTATTGTTAATATTAGATGTGTTTCTACTCAGGGCCGCCATTAGGGGGTGACGACCGATACTCTTGTCACGGGCCCAGGTGGACCACTTCGGGCCTCGGCCCTTTAAAAAACCACTGTGGAGGAGACGGCCAGACGAGCAGCATCCACGTAAGTACTGGGGGAGGGGGGATATTTTTTTACTGGGCAATTGGCTTTGGCATATTAATGAGCAAAGTATCAGTGGCAAATTAATGGTCAAATTATCAGGGGCACATTTACAAGCAAATTATCAGTGGCAAATTAAGAAGCAAATTATCAGTGGCAAATTAACAAGCACATTATCAGTGGCTTATTAATGAGCAAATTATCAATGGCATATTAATGAGCAAATTATGAGTGGATATTAATGAACAAATTATAAGTTTTAGATTAATGGACAAATTATCAGTGTCAGATTAATGGATAAACTAACACTGGCTGTGGCATATTAAGTCTTGAATGTGCAATGCGGGTAATGGGGCAGCAGCAAATCCTAGATGTGCAATACAGGTGATGGGGCATGTCCTGGGGTGTATTTAAATCCTTGGCATGATATACAAAAACCTGTACAAAATGACTTTGGGATGGTAGAGGTGGCGAGAGGGAGATATGGGATTGGGGAGGCCAAGAATTTCACAATATTCGGACTTCAATTCAAGAGCATATTTTACAAACATGATACACGTCAACATTGGAAGTATAAATGTGAGAGTATTTAACTCTCCTAATAAAAGATGTAAAGCTTTTCAAAGTGTAACAAGAATAAATTGGACATTATATTCATTCAAGAAACGATTTTCTTCCCCATAAATCATCCAAAAAATATTAACTGTCTGTATAAGAAATTCTTTTTTGCAAATAGTTCTAATAGAAAACGAGGAGTAGCAATACTTATAAGAAATTATACCACTTTTATACACATTAGTGATCCTAATCGACAATATCTAATCATAACCGGGACCCTTAATGGATATTACATTTCTCTGTGTTTACACCCCTCAATCCAATCAAAAACACTTATTTTCAGAACTAAAAATAACTGAATATAAACATGGTAATTTGGTAATAAACATAAAGAAGATTATATTGCAAACAATACCATCTTAACATACCATGAATTTTATGACAAAACTAAATGATAGAAATAACGTTACAGTGGAAAATTATATTACTTTATCTTATTTCTTATCCAGATATCTCGGACATCTTATTAATGATTTTGAAAGATGTCTAAAAAACTGGAACTATTGACTCGGAGATGTGTCATACTTATATAAAATGTTCAATACAAACAATAAGGAAAAAGTTTTCAAAAATAAATAAATAAAAAAAATAAAAAAACCGTAGGCAAATTTCTGATGGCGTCCCTGTATGTATGTGACTGTCTCTCTCTCTGTGTGTCTGTGTGACTAACTTTGGTGTGTATGTGACTGTCTCTGTGTGTGTGCGTAAATGTTTGCGTGAATGTGCAGCTGTGGCTCCTAAATTTTTTAGCTGTCTCCTAAAACTAACTTAAATTTGTCAAGCCCTGGTGTAAAGACTGTTATTTTTTTGTATTGCAATAAGTAATATAAAATAAAAATTTACAGAGCTCCTTCACCTTGACTTGCAAACCAGGTTTAGCACAGCAAACACCTATAAGGGGACATTGTGGCAATTTCTTGTATTATGCAGCAAATTAATATTTTGTTTTACTCCCTATTTTAGTAGTGAGAGTGCCCTGTTTATGAAACTACTTATAATTCATCCCAAAGATGGTAATGAAGCCTGCAAACTCATAAAGATTGCATTACGTGAGGGACTTTTACAGGTCTGTGCAAGACATTCTTTATCTGTAGCTATAAATACCCAGTTCTACTGCTAGATGGATTGTGCAATAGACTAGGTCGCATGCCCTTCTACACTAGTCTTACATACCTTGCGTCATATAGCAACTGACATGTTTTCTAAAAATTCATATTGTGACTTCTGACTAGAAATATACAAGTTGCCAAAGCTGAATTTGTTTTTTCAAATGAAAGAGGCATTAATACATGTTACATGATCTTACAAGCAATATGGACCTAGGGCATTTTGCATAGGGCGATTCATGCTCTCTTAGCCAATATGGCTGCCAATTTAGCAAATTTCAAAACCTGAGTTTAATGAAGACTTGGATAGGGGTGACTAATCTTCGATACCTCAATACTGTAAGCTACAGATGGCATGATGCTTAGCCAAAAAATATACCGGTAATGACTGAATATCATGATGCAACCCAAAGCACATGTGCATTTATGAATATGTGCCCCACTTCAGAAAAAACTTGGCCAACACCTACTCTAGGCTGTGGGGCTTAGCCTTTGGTACTTCTGCTACTGTAACCTATAAGTCCCATGATGCTCATCTAAGTGATGGAAAAGTACCATTAGGACTGTGGTTTACGGGTACCAAAGATCAGCCACCTCTGCCCTAGACTCAATACACCCTTTATCACAATATTTTTTTGCATCCCTACTATTGTATCACCATTCAGCCCATCTATTGCTATCCTTAGGTCTCCCACAAACCTGTAACTTGAAACAGAAACGCCAGTAACAAAAATAACAAAGCTTTAATAATAATCCATTGTAGAAAAAATGTGGTTAGAAACAGCACAGCATAGAAGACAGAGAGGACAAACAGTGGATTTACTGTGATTGTTTGACACGTTTTGCACAATAGTGCTTACTACTAAGCAGCCTTTATTTAAAAGCGTTGTTATTTTTGTTACACTGAGTAGTTGGACCCTTTTTCCTTCCATTTGGTGTCGGACGTAATTTCTGTTTCAATTTCCTGATCCTCTATGGACTGGTGTTTGGGGTCCTTTAACGTTACAGGAATATAGGAAAGGAGAAATGGTCGGAATATGGAGGAATTAGAGCTGCCATTTTATCTTTGCTCCCACAAACCTATACCTTTACCCTGATCCCCAGTCATGTGCAACATTTTGCCTGATACTTACCAATCCTCTATAAAAAAAAAAAAAATATCTGCAACCATTGCATATATTGTCCTAAATATTTCTGTATAGTTCTGTTAAGGCCTCTCATTGGGAGGTGAAGGTATGCTCTCACTATGTCCAATGCCCCAAGTTGCTGTCAGTCTACTCACCATCTATATTTATTTTTTTTAAATACAGATGTTTATTTTTTTACTTTGGTGCAACAGGTAGTTTCTCTCCTTCTTCTCTGACCTTCACACAAGAAAATCCAGTCACTACCTTCTGTTTGGTAAAGGCCATAGGACAATATAGTGTTTGTTCCATGAATAAGTCATAACAATGTGGAGTTTAAAAGGAAGAACTCATTCATAGGAGAGATGGGGAGGTTTGGCTGCACAACATTAACATTAGAAGACATTTGCAGCAGGAATGACACACTGCTGAAATATTCTACCAGCACAGATCATTAATATATTTAGCATTCTAGCTGGTGTAGACCACAGTTACCATGTTGCATTGGAACTGTCCACAATGCTGGAATACCTGAGGTTAGTCTGTAACTTTCAAGTGACAACACTGTCTGCAATATACGGATAGATGCAGGGTTCTCAGGTCCCCCCCTTGTTACTTGGTATCTTCCAAACACGTAAGAACAAAACACAGATCTCTTTGCAAACTGCTTAAGTGACATTGAAGCGTCTGTAAGGATAGCAGGCAGTGCCTTCAGTTATTCCCCTGTTCAATGCTCACCTCCAGCTGCCGCCTTAACCCCAGATCAAGGACCCTGGACACTGTAAGTCACTACTGTTCTGTCAACTTAGCTTTCCTTCCACTACTGTACTCACTCGTCCAGTTCTCTCATTGGTTGGATGGTCATCATCGGTGTGCTGCAATTGGACAAGCGAGCTGTCTATTACATTGAGGGGCGGGGCAAAGTTCTCTGGCAGAAGTTATACGAAGGGGAAGAATGGAAATGAAGTGGTAGAAATACAATAATGTTATTAATGCTGCAATATTGTAAATACAGAGGTGTCAAGTGCAGCCTTGGGAATGCATAATGCAGGAGGATTTTGGAATGTACAGAACTATTAAAGGTTAATTGAAAGTGATGGCAAATATTACAATTAGTTATAGTGAGATAGAAACATTTAAATACATATAGGGAATCAACACAGTAATGGAAGAGAGTATATTTAAAAGAAGAAAAACTACCACAACTAGAGGACATAGTCTTAAATTAGAGGGTCAACGATTTAAAAGTAATATCAGGAAGTATTACTTTACTGAGAGGGTAGTGGATGTATGGAATAGCCTTCCAGCAGAAGTGGTAGAGGTAAACACAGTCAAGGATTTTAAGCATGCATGGGATAGACACAAGGCTATCCTAGCTATAAGACCGGGAACGGGGGAGTAATAAAAGTACTAAAAAAATTGGGCAGACTAGATGGGCCGAATGGTTCTTATCTGCCGACACATTCTATGTTTCTAAAATGAATGCAGGTGATTGAAGTATGTGGTCTTTTTATTGTTGGTATTTATTTATAGTATGCCACTGATGTGTACGACTATTGACACACACATCAAATAGTGGAGCAGTCCTGCAACATTACTAACTGAAATTGGCTTCATAACTATTAACCCCTTAAGGACCAGCGATTTGTCCATTTGTGGTTGTTTAACGTATTTAACACACCCATACAAAGTATATGTTGTTTTTTAAAAGACACTCAGAGCTTTCTTTTGATACCCTATACATAAAAATATTCTACAATTTCGGATAACAAAATACACGTAAAAGGGGAAAATGTTGGGAATTCCCCCCTCCCCATTATTTTCCCAATAATAATAATCTACATAACTAGTAAAACACTAACCCACAGATCCCAACTAATTAACTAACTAATAAAAAATAAAAATATAGGTTCCCATACCCACTCATAAAAAAAAAAACTCTGACCAGTGTGATGTTGCTGGTCAGAGCCATAATAATCACAACACAGGCATGCAGACGTTAACTGTAATTAAATTAATATATTACAATAAAATAATTTATTTATTAAAAAAAAACATTTTCAAACATAAAAAAATTGAAAAGCCCAAACTGAGGGCCATAAATTAGGAAGGAAACTGATCACAGTAACAAACATTTTTTTTTTTTTTTTTTTTTACAGGAAATGTTTTGTGTTTTTTTTTTCACTTGCAGGTCACTCTCTGTGCTTCACAATAAGTACCGCGATCACATGTCCAGAAACACTCCAATCGGGTCCAGGACCTTTGCCTGGACCCGTTTCAGACCGGCTGGTGGTGCGCACGGAGCCCAACGCCAGCCTAACTACATGACACAGAAACATAGAATGTGTCGGCAGATAAGAACCAGTCGGCCCATCTAGTCTGCCCAATTTTCTAAATACTTTTATTAGTCCCCAGTTCCCTATCTTATAGCTAGGATAGCCTTGTGCCTATCCCACGCATGATTAAAATCCTTGACTGTTTTTACCTCTACCACTTCCGCTGGAAGACTATTCCATACATCCACTACCCTCTCAATAAAGTACTTCCTGATATTACTTTTAAATCCTTGCCCCTCTAATTTAAGACTATGTCCTCTAGTTGTGGTAGTTTTTCTTCATTTAAATATACTCTCTTCCTTTACTGTGTTGACTCCATTTATGTATTTAAATATTTCTATCATAGCCTCCCTGTTACGTCTTTCCTCCAAGTGATACATGTTAAAATTATAGTTGAGCGGACACCTGGATGTTCTGGTTCGGCCGAACTTCGGGAAAAAGTCCGGGTTCGGGCTCGAACTTGACCCCGATCCCGAACCCCATTGAAGTCAATGGGGACCCGAACTTTTGGGACTAAAATGCCTCTAAAAAAAGTCCTGGAAAGGGCTAGAGGGCTGCAAAAGGAAGTCAAATGTGGGTAAGAGTAGGACAAGTGCCCTGCAAGCAAATGTGGATAGGGAAATAACTTCAAATAACATAAAATACATACAAATTAAAAATACAGCTGAGCCATAAAATAGCACTAGATGGAATCTTTGATTTTAGCTTTGGAAGAACATAAATCTAAATCTAAAGCATGGCTGCCAGGAGGATCAACAGAATTATCCATTTGAGAGAGGGTTGGAGTGCAGGGTATTCTCTTTCAGTTTATACTAAGTGACCCATAGGTTGAGGAGGCGGTGACCGTGCCGGTGTAGGTGGAAGCGGCGCTGGAGGAGGAGGAGGAGGTAGCCAGATTTTTTCAAAGTGTGCTGTAAGCACAGTATTTGACGGTTCTATTTGACTCTCAGATATGAAGTGCACCGCAAGACGCAAATGTACTATTTACCACCCAAAACTATTAGAATTTTTCAAAGTGCGCTGTAAGCACAGTATTTGACGGTTCTATTTGACTCTCAGATATGAAGTGCACCGCAAGACGCAAATGTACTATTTACCACCCAAAACTATTAGAATTTTTCAAAGTGCGCTGTAAGCACAGTATTTGACGGTTCTATTTGACTCTCAGATATGAAGTGCACCGCAAGACGCAAATGTACTATTTACCACCCAAAACTATTAGAATTTTTCAAAGTGCGCTGTAAGCACAGTATTTGACGGTTCTATTTAACTCTCAGATGTAATACATGTAATGCTATTGCTATTCTATAATTCTATTGGGCAGACTAGTTGGACCGAATTGTTCTTATCTGCCGACACATTCTATGTTTCTATAAACCAAAATAGAGTCCCCATTCATACGATGGGCACAAGGCTATCATAGATATAAAATCGGACCAGGGACTAATAACAGTATTTAGCAAATTGGCCAGACTAGTTGGGCCAAATGGTTCTTATCTGATGACATATTCTGTTTCTAATAGAGACTGTAGTAATAAGAAACAGCCACTAGATGGCACATCGTGTATACAATCTATTTTGTGAGAGTGTCAAACCTGAGATAAAATAGTTGGGCAAGATAGGAACTATAGCCACTTTGAGTCTATCTGAAATAATTTACCACATTATAGTAAAAAGGATTTCTGTGTAGGTTTATGTATAACATAGGAGTATTCTTCTTGCCTCCAAAGTGTCTTAGGCTTAGCCCTGTTTGCAATTGTTTAAAGTATGTTGGGAGTAGGTTATATATTCAGTGGCTAGTGAATGCCGCTTATTGTTAACGTCAACATATAATTGTAATTGCCCATAAACTTGAGGAGAGGAGTGCTACCTGAAATTGTTATAACAATAGTAAGAGACAGTAGAGAGAGAGAGAGTATAGCAGTGATACTCCATTCTCTCTACAGTTATACTCTTTAGTATTACACCTGAATTAAGCAGAGTGGGATATACAAAGATCACTATGCGCTGTCTATTCAGCAGTGCACAATACATAGTTACACGCCATTTAGTCATGAGTGTATCAAAAATTAATTCACATCCATAGCTCTAAGCATAGGTAGAGCAGCATTTACTTGGGCCGCCTATCTAATTAGTTCTGAGATGCTTATCTTAGCTACTTGGACAGTTACAAATACCGCTGGTTAAGTGCAGGGAAGATCTAGCTGACCTAAACCTAAGAGAGTGGAAACGCAGGGAAATCAAAGAAATCCAACATGTGTTAAAAACAAATGAACTGGACTCCTTCGACCAAATTAAAGAGCAATTTGCCCTGCCTGACAGAGAGATATTCGGTTATATGAGGGTCAATAGCTTTATATCCCAACACTTGATTAAGGATAGAAATACCTTAAATGAGATAAATAGATTTTTTGATGGTGTGGGAATGAGCAAAATACTCACTAAAGCCTCTAAACTTCTGAGAGCTCAGGAACATACTATAGACCCCCCTGCAATAAGCGCCTGGGAAAGAGAATTACGGATTAAAATAAACACTGAAGAGTGGAACAACTCATTCCTTAATCTCTCAAAAGATATTAAATGCCTGAGTCTGATAGAAACTCAGTACAAAAGAATCAACAGATGGTACTATGTTCCCTCAAATGTTTCCATCAACAGTCTCGGCTTGCTGGAGATGCCTCCAGGCGGAGGGTACCCACTCACATATATGGTGGAGTTGTAGAGAGACACAAGAAGTGTGGCAGAGTGCTCTCGCGTTAATAGAAACTCTTACTAAGCTGAAACTGCCAAAAACACCGAGCACGGCATTACTCCATCTTAATTGGCCAAGAATGCCGCTGGCATCTCGATTGATTATAACCCATACATTCATGGCAGTCAAGATCACTATGGCACGGAACTGGAAGAATCAGGGTAAAATTGTCTGGGAAATAGCTAAGAACCAACTCCTATTCCAGGCACAAATGAAAAAGGAAATAGGATGGGCCCAATTTAGTCTGGAAAAACAAAAAATCTGGGATCAATGGGAAAAAAATGTCCGTCGGTATGCTTGCAGGACTATATAGACGACAGGTGGTATTCGCATGTCCTCCCCTCTCCTCTCCCTAGGCTGGGTAATATATGCCACTTCGATACAGTTCAAGTTAGTGTAAGTTCCGCTGTTATGATAAAATTCATGTCTGCGGGATGTTCCATGATTGCTATACTACGTTTAAAGCGATGTAAGGTTAAATGAGAAACTGACAACCACATATGTTTGTTTGTATGCTCTTTAGGTACGAAATTATTTTCCTACCTTTGTATGTTCATTTTTTCTATTTTGTGTAATAAAAAAAATAAAAAAAGTGCACGGAAGATCCAGCCCCTTATTGTTGTCAAAATCTGCATTAGCCAGTGGGCCATCACTGAACTTAGCAAGTCCATGACATACAGGGTCCTGCCATCAACCATATTAACTGTGTGTCTGTATCATGTGCATATAAGATTCAGCTTGATAACCACTTGTCAAGACAAAAAAGCCCCCATTACAATAGTGGTCTAGGTGTGCTTCCTTGGTCAAGTTAGAGCCTAATGAAGCATAGTCAAGCTACTTAGGGTAGACAATTTCAACATGATCGGTGCTGTGCACACACAGCATTCACGGGTGGAATGAGCTGTCAAAAAAAGGAATGGGGTAAACTTCAAATAATGGGGAGGTATTTTTTTTTACTTGGGTATTTCCTGGACCTGTGAGGGCCATTTCTCACATAACAACTGATCTTGAAATATGGCTGCATAACCTACTGCTGTGGGAGCAGCATCAGTGAAATGTTTGGGGATGAAAAACTTGTCCTAAGGAACCTGGACCACATTACCAGGTCGGACTTAGATGCCTCGTCTATAGGCATGATTAACCGCCCGTTAAGGGGGCGAAATGCGTAAGGCATCCGTTTCCGCCAGTTATAGTATCAAGTAGGTTACATTTAGGAGTGTAGAAGCAGGAAAGGCAGCTCTTGCACACACCACTGATGTGGGGGGCGGTATGTATGCAGAGCACCTAGGCAGGAGTGGAGGACAGACGAGTGCAATGAGGCAGAGTGATGGGTGATCCGAGGTCAAAGGAATCCAGACGAAACAGCAGAGTACAAACAAGCATGTGATCATTCTATGTGTGAGCATGCACACGGCTGTAAGTGGTTGCAGACTGGGCCCGTACCTATCTGACGGACCTCTGGGTTGAAACACGCATTTGCATGCCGTGTTTGGATAGGACTCGTCTAGCTGCCGGTGAGTTCCCCGTGTGTGGGCACCGGACAAATAGTTTTGGTGTATTTTTTCCTGGATGAGAATAACTCTGTATCCAAATGACTCCAATCTGTAATATAATTTAACTGGGTTAATGCCGCTGCTGCCTTAGCTGTAAAGGATCTATTATAGACTGCATGACCCCGTATTTATAACCTAACTCCACTACTTTGAACAAATAATGATCTAATACTTCCTTTCTACAACATGCACAGTATAAATAACATCCCTATATAGACTGAAAGCCAAGACAAATTCCGCTATTTCTTTGACAGTCTGGGGTCTTTAGCCTTCAGGACCACAGAAACATCTCCACAAGAGAACAATTTGTTGTCAGCCAGGTCATGTGAGCTAATGAGGAGAAACACCAAATTTACACCTTTCCCTTCTAAAATATACTTCATAAGGTTCCCTTGAATTAAATTAGCTGGCTTAATGAAGGGAGATCTACTACAGGTATTCCTTGTTTGTGTCTCTGTGCAATGGAAATCTTTAACTTCTCTTTTTCATTTTCTATTAGTTCATAGTTAGGCACTTGCCAAATTGTGGGGTACCTTGATGTGGTTGGCATGCTTCTTCATCTTATGGCCTTCAGATGTTAACGAAACTCCTCACCATTCCATCTTTAATATTAAAGATCTGTCCTCTGTATGTAGTCTGTCATATCTGTGCCTGTCCTTTAAGCTCTGCAACAATACCTTTTGTCCGTGCCCTGTCTTTATCTATATCATGATCTGTAACCCTGTATTACATAGTAATTTAGGTTAAAAAAAAGACAAGTGCCTTAAGTTCAACCCTTCTATATATCATTCCTGCTTTTGATCCCAAAAAAGGCAAAAACCCCTAAGGAAGCCATTTCGAATTTTGCCTCCTAGGAGGAAAAATTCCTTCTTGACTCCAAGGGGCAATCAGATTTCTCCTTGAATCAAGAAGCTTTATTATTAATGCTTATTCTATTATTAATAGCCCTGTATGTTCTGATTTTCTAAAATAAAAAAAAAAACATCCAGACCATTTTTTAATGTATCTATTGTAGTTGATAGCACCACCTCTCTTGGCAGTAAGTTCCATAACTTTATTTTGCTTACCGTAAAGAATCCCTTCCTTTGCCGTCTATGAAATCTTTGCTCTTCCAGTCACAGGGGGGTGAGCTCTTGTTCTTTGTACATTTCTATTAATGAACAGGTCACTGGAGAGCTCCTTATATTGGCCCTGCACATATTTATATAATGTTATATCCCCTCTGAGACGCCTTTTTTTAACGTATATAAATGCAACTTTTTAAGTCTCTCTTCATAACTAAGATCCTCCAATCCCCTTATTAATTTTGTAGCCCTCCTTTGCACTTTTTCTAGTTCCATAATATCCATTTTAAGGACTGGTGCCCAGAATTGTATTGCATTTTCAAGGTGATGTCTTAACATTGACTTTTAAAGAGGCAAGATGATGTCCTCCTCCCGTGAATCAATACCTCGTTTTATACATGCCAATATTGGCCCTTGCAGCTGCTGACTGGCATTGAGCCCTGTTGTCAAGTCTGTTATCTACAATTATTCCTAAATCCTTTTCATTAGTAGTTTTTCCCATGGACATACCATTTAAAGTATATGTTGCTTTGTTATTAATTTTCCTATAATGAATAACTTTACATTTGTCTATATTGAACCTCATTTGGCACTTAATTGCCCAGTCCCCCACTCTGTCCAAGAACTGTACAAGAACAAACATGAAGGTTAGTTTGTATTACCTTACCTCATTTTGTGTCATCAGCAAACACTGAGACATGATTCTCAAAACAACTTGGGAGATCATTAATAAACAAATTAACCCCTTGGCGACACAGGACGGACTAGGTCCGTCCTGTGTGCCGAGGCGTTAGTGACACAGGACGGACCTAGTCCGTCCTGTGTCAAAACGAGCACTGAAAGCGGAGTTTTTCCGCTTTCAGTGCTCTGATGGTATTGTAACGATGCTTCCGTATGGAAGCATCTTACAATACTAAAAAAAATGCCCGTCGGCATTTCAATCGCTCCGGAGAGCGATCGAAATGCCGGTTTTAAAGGCACAGTGCCTTTAAAACGCGGGCATTTCAAAAACGAGCATAGGAAGCGAATCTTTCGCTTCCTATGCTCAGAAAGTGTTTCTGATTGCCTCGCAAGTCGAGGCAATCAGAAACACAAAAAAAAAATGCACGATCTTGGTCACTGAGTGACCAAGATGGCGCTGCCCTTCTAAGGGCAAGAGCACAGGAGGCAGGAAGTACCTGCTTCCTGTGCTCTCTGGCTGTCACACGAATCAGTGACTGCCAGGCACACTGACAGGCAGTGGGAATGTTCTCTCACTTTTTTAGTGAGGGAGAGAGACAGATCAAAGTTCTAAAAGTAAGTAAAAGTTAAAAAAAACAATAAATACACAACACACAAATAATAAAACAATAAAAAAAATGTTATTAAAGCAATTCCCTGCGTTTAACCCCTTCCCTGCCACTGATCTTGCATAAGCAGTGATCGTGCACATCAGCGCATTTATTTTTGCTGTTTGTGCATTTTTTAGGGGTTAATTTTTTTTGTACTGTAATTTATTACAGTACTAAAAAGGCTCTTCTAAGAGTTATTAACCCCTTCTTTGCCGTCGATCACTGCTTACGCAATGATATTGACGCCAAAGCAATTGTTATCTGTCTGCATATTTTTTTTTTTATTTTTTTTTTTTTACACATACCCGCTAGCGGATTACATGTAAAGTAAAAATATTTGAGATTTTTTTTTTTTTTTAAGCTGCCTGAGTGCATAGCGATCAGTAACAGCGAATTAGTGGCAAAAGCGGTTTGATGATTTCTCAATTAAGCTCACCATTCGCCCTGGTCAGATCAAAATTGGTCGGATCAATATTCACAAATATTGATCTGCCTCCCTCTCCTCACTTACATTTTTGTGACGGAAAGAGACAGATCAGTATTAGTGATATAAAATAACATTTTATAAAATTGGCAGGTTTTATGAAAGTCTTTCACTGTGTATTAACCCCTTCCCTGCCATTCATCACTGTGTAAGCAGTAATCTTAAACAGCAACAGTATGTTTTGCTGTCTGCACTGTTTTATGGATTAATTTCTTTGTACTGTAATGTATTACAGTACTAGATAGGCTCTTATTAACCCCTTCTTTGCTCGAGATCACTGCTTACGCACTGATTCTGAGGCCGCGGACTCAGGGTTCGATTTTGACCCTATTCAGCTTTCTGATACATCATCTAGCGATGTATCGGTGGCTGCTGAGCCCTTGCCACAAGTAGTGATGGGGGTCTACCGATAAAAAAATATATGGTTTGGTGGCGGTAAATTACATTGGCTGGCTTCAAAGATATATCCCATAAAGGACACGGACGCAGGTTGACTACATGTCAAAATTCCAGGTTGGAATTGCGCACCCCCTAAATGTGGAATTTTAGACCCAATACAAACCAACAAACCTATGCATGGGGGGTATCCCTGTACTCAGGAGATGTTGCTGAACACATATTGAGGTGTTGGTTGGCAGTGGCAAATACCAGAAACTGAAAATTCCTGCCTGAACTACAATGTGTGTGGGGAAAAAATGACGTCCCAACCCTTTGACATAGGTTGGTGGTAGAATTAGCACTTGGAAAGTGTTAAAATACCACAATTTTAAATACCCTAGGATGTCTAGTTTTCCAAAATATATGGTTTTATGGGGTAAAATACTTCAAAAAGGCTTCAAAAGTGTCCCAAATGGAACATGGGCGCAGGCTGACTACATGTCAAAATTCCAAGTTGGAAATGCACCCCCCCTAAACGTGGCCTTTTAGCGCCCAAATAATCTAACTAACCTACACATGGGTGGTATCCCTGTACTCAGGAGATGTTGCTGAACACATTTTAAGGTGTTGTTTGGTACTGACACATAATAGGATCTGTGAATTCATGCCCGATGTACAATGAATGTGAAAAACAAATTACTATCCATAACATTGACATAGGCTGGTGGTAGAATTAGTGCATGAAAAGTGTTAAAATACTACCATTTGAAATACCCTAGGGTGTCTAGTTTTTAAAAATATATGGTTTTGTGGGATAGAATACACTTTTTGGCTTCAAAAATGTCCCAAATGGGACATGGGCGCAGGTTTTCTGCACGTCAGAATTCCAAGTTGGAAAACCAAAAAGCGCACCTCTCATATGTGGCCTTTTAACCCCCAAATAACCTAACCAACCTATACATGGGGGGTATCCCTGTACTCAGGAGATGTTGCTGAACACATATTGAGGTGTTGTTTGGCACTGACATATAACAGGATCTGTGAATTCATGCCCAAAGTACAATGTATGTGAAAAAAAATTACTACCCAAAACATTGACATAGGCTGGTAGTATAATTAGTGTATGGAAAGTGTTAAAATACTACCATTTGAAATACCCTAGGGTGTCTAGTTTAAAAAAATATATGGTTTTGTGGGGTAGAATACACTTTCTGGCTTCAAAAATGTCTCAAATGGGACATGGGCACAAGTTTTCTGCATGTCAGAATTCCAAGTTGGAAAACCAAAATGCGCACCCCCTAAATGTGGCCTTTTAGCCCCAAAACAAACCAACAAACCTATGCATGGGTGGTATCCCTGTACTCAGGAGATGTTGCTGAACACATATTGAGGTGTTATTTGGAAATACCCCTTCACATTTTAAGGTAATGTTTACCTAAATTGCAATATATGTGAAAATTTTAAAAAAAAGATTTTTTTGCTGCAAACTTTGGCATAGATTGGTGGTAAAATGGCTACATGAAATGTGTCAAAATACCCCAAGTTAAATGCCCTGAGTGGTCTAGTTTTCAAAAATATGTACATGTTGGGGGTCATTCATGGATTTAGTACAGAAATCAGTGTTACAATGTCACTATCGCTAATTTTGAAAGAAAGGATTTTAAAATAGCTTTGCACCACTTATAGTTCTGGTCCTGTAACATGAATAAAAAAGCACAAAAACATAAAAACATGGGCTATTTCTGAACTCAGGACATATATTAGAAACTTTTTAGCAGTGTTTTTTTGTTGTCTCTTGTACATGAGTATACGATTTTTCAAATAAAAGTCATAAAAAAATTTTTTTTTACATTTTTTTGCCATATTTTATTATTTTTTTTACATCAAATTATATGCTATTATCAAAATAATGGTATCAAAAGAAAGCCCTTCTTATAACGATAAAAACGATATATAGATTGTGCGGGTACACTAAATGAGACAGAAATAAATTACAGCAAAACACAAACACCTCAGAAATGTTAAAACAGCCCATGTCACCAAGCGTCGGACAAGCCAAAAAAGTCATGTCACTAAGGGGTTAAAAAGAAGAGGGCCTAAAACAGACCCTTGAGGTACTCCGCTTAATACCCTGGTCCAAACTGAGGATTTTCCATTTACAACAACCCTCTGCATTCTATCTTTTAGCCAATTTTCAATCTAAATACATACATTTATCCCCAAACCTATTTCTCTCAATTTGTAGAGTAACATTTTGTGTGGAACTGTATCAAATGTGTTAGCAAAGTCTAAATAGATCACATCAACTGCCACACCTAGATCTATATTTTGACTGACTTCTTCATAGAATGTTATTAAGTTTGTTTGACAAGACCTGTCTTTCACAAAGCCATGTTGACTTTTACTAATTATATTCTGATTCAAGATGTATTCTTGAGTGTATACCTTTAGCAATCCCTCAAATAATTCCTCCACTACAGATGTCTACCTCACTGGCCATATCCCCGACAGAGATTTTGATCCCTTTTTAAATATTGGAATGACATTTGCCATTCGCCAGTCTGTTGGCACTGTACCTGAACTGAAAGAATCCCTAAAGTTCAAAAATAGTGGTCTGGCCAGAATTATGCTTAACTCTCTAAGTACCCTTGGGTCTATACCATCTGGCCCTGGGGCTTTGTTGATCTTAACAGAGTTTATTTGCTTAAGCACTTTTTCCTGTGTACAGCCAATCCCATGTTTGCGGTTGCGGGCCCAACATTTTCTGCCTTTAGCTTTTTTACCATTTATATACTTAAAAATTTTTTGGCGTTAGCTTTACTCTCCTTAGCAATCATTTTCTATTTTTTGCAATTTAGCCATTTTAATTGCCTTTTTGCAGGCTTTGTTGGCATCTTTGTACTCTATAAATGATACTGCTGATCCCTTGCTTTTGTAATGTTTGAGTGCCATTTTCTTGTTTTGTATTTCCGGTTTCACGTTACCGGTAAGCCACATTGTTTTTTTATTTGTCTCCTTTGTATTTGTTTCCCAAAGGTATATATTGGTATGTATACTTTTGTAATGTGTGCTTAAAGGAATTCCTCGTCTTCTGTGTTTAGTCCAGAAAACAATCTTTCCCAGTCTACATGTTCAATTGATGCCCTTAGTCCATCAAAGTTGGCCCTTCTAAAATTAAGTGTATTTGGTGGTTACAAATTAGCTTTTTTGCATTAATCTCAAACAATGTGGTCACTATTCCGCCAGGTGTTCCCTTACTTGGATGTTTGAGATAAGCTCCTCATTGTTTGTAATTACCAAATCCAGACAGGCATCCATTATAGTTGGGGTGCCTACTAATTGTGCTATAAATGTGTTATTAATTAGTTGTTTATCCTTAATGTGGCTTCTGCTCTTTCTGCTTATGTTTGTTTCTGTCCTATAGCCCTGCACTCTGTATTCAGTTCTGTTCTGCCTTACTTCCTTATTGCTATCGCTCTGCTTGGTCTATCAGCTTGTCCTAGCTTACAACACCCTGCTTTCCTGCTCCATGATGTTTGCAGAGTTCTTCAGTCCTAGCCGTGGTATACTGGATACAGCAGCTGATTACACAGGGCCTCTGTATATGGCTGCATCACCTGGAGCCTCAAGCTACAAGGGAAATGCAATTACCCAGCACCAGACCCTGAGTCTCCAAATCTGCACCATAGCTCCTGTACTCAGGGTCCCATATAACCAACACCCCACACACTACAGAGTACTAAACTACTGAATCGCTCAGAATGTTTGCTATAGATCCAAGAGCTACACTATACCAGAGCTACATTAACCTTTGTTGACAGCAAATCCCACTATGTTGAACTAGAAATATTGCTGAGTTGATCATCATGGGAATTGTAATTAACTGTGGATAGGTCTGTTGGGAGGTCTACACTAAGTCTACGGTACAAAGACCAACTTTTGTTGACTATCGACTGGGGCAGGGGAGGCCTATACACTAACAGGAGGTCCATGATATACAACCAGCCATTACTGGCTAAACACTATGGAAATTGCAGATAATTGTAGACTGCTTCAGTAGTCGCTAATGTTCAGGATCATGCTAGCTGGCTATCATAGGGATCATTTGCCACTGCTACCACTGTCATATTTCTTCCCTATTAACGGATAATTAACATTTGGCTCCCATCCGGGAACTTCAACCTAGTGTTTTATTACTGCCTATGCCGACTAAAGCAGCAGACCACAGTGGGTCAGCAGCAGACTGAAAGGGGTACATCATCTCTCACTGCCTTGTGCTGCCTACACAGATACAGCCAGACTGCACCCACTAGATCACCATGGAGCAATCTGGTGCTGTGCTTAGGAATATGGGGGCAGTGGAAACGTCATGTGAGGAAGAGGTACAATCTGGCAAGGATGGGTTTGACCAATGAGGTTGTATTAGTTTATTCAGGCCTAGGGCGGAACAACCCCAAACTAACAGACAATGGGAAGGAGGCAAGGAACTATTCAGGTGAGACGAAGAGGGATATCTTGCCCCCATAAAAAAAAAAAATCACGTGGATGTCAATGGTTCCCTGAACATTACTGTGGATCTGTAGCCTTACTACCTTTTCCTGTCAATCTTTAAATATTTCACTGGTTTGCATGTACAGTAAAGAAACACAAAAGATGGATGCATTCTGTGAAACAAAGGTTTATTTACACAATAACAGAATGTTCATGCAGGTTTCAAGTGCTGTATCCACAATGTATATTTTCTCTAGCGTTAAAAGTCTTCATAGCAGCTCATCCATTAAATTATTTTTTTTTTGGTTTTATATTTATTTTACAGAACTAAGGCTATGTCTCTATTTAAGGAAGACCTTTTGACTTATTATTTATGGTATATGCTGTTATATTGTTGTTGTGTTTTTTTTTTTTTAAAGAGTTACAGATGTGCTGGGAATGGATTTGCACCATTTGAAAAAGAACAATGACAATTTTTAAAAAAAATTAAGAGATCTTATTTAGTCCTAGAAGTTTAACAGCATTTTCCAATTTATATTCTTATAATGTTCATAAATAATACAAAAGGCAAAGAAAGATTAACATACAATAATGAAATTTACAGTGATAGGAAAATATCAGTTCATCAAAACAGAAGTAAGGCAGGTAATATCCAATCAATACATGAACTAACCAAGGAGATGGTTAATCACCCTCTGATCCCATACCATAAATATTAAACACACTAAAAAGTATCATACCAACTAGTTAATAACATTAAATGAAAGATTGCATCAAATGTACACATTTTAAATAGAAATGCTTTAATTAAAGAATACAAATAAAGCACCTAACTGAGCCCTCTTCGCTTGTACGGCTCTATAAGGTGACAGACATGTTTAGAATCTTGGGTTGGATCTTCCTTCATTTGACACAACATGTCTGCCTCCTGTCCTGATAGACCTCTGAAAGAAAAGAGGGCTCAATACAGGTACTTTATTTCAATTCTTTCATTAAAGTATTTCTACTTTAAGTGCCTATACTGGAAGCAGACTTTCAATTAAACTATTTTCCGGAACATTGTCCTTTAAGTTGTTGTCTAGAAGTCTAATGCCCTCGCTAAGGTTGATGGGAGTTGTTTTCCCTCACACAGCATTACAGCTTTCCATGTGAAAGTGGCGTGCAACATAAAGCACACAGTTTTAAACTTGTGTCTACAGTAGAATAGTTTCACAGAGTTTTCAGGCGTGTTTAGAGTGTTAAAGTACTATTTATTACAAGAGATACACTGATACATAATATATTATTGCACATAATATCACGCCTTGTTGATTAACTCTGATAGCACTCAAGCATTGTTTGATCATTTTTATTATCAAATAATGTCCAGTGGTTGAGTATGATTGGTGTTGTAACAAAATAAAAGGAGGGCCCTAGTCATAGTCACAATTCCCTTTTATAAACCTATTGGCACTTATTAAAAATCAAATTCAAATGTTACATTGACATTTATAAAATCAGAATAAATGGATTAACTAAATATTGTGTGGGGTTTAATCTTTTACCCCGCCAAATAATCAATTTAACACACACTGGCTCTATCTTTTCATCCAAAATGACATGTACATTCCACTTGTTTGGTCATGGTTTTGTAGAATTTTGTTTTCATGTTTGAACATATTGTGCTTGATTCAAATGACATAAAATGCTGATTATCACAGGTTTTTAATTCTGAATTTTATGTTGCAGTTTAAGGTATGCAATCACTTGACATACACTTATGAATAGGCCCATGCAATACATGCATATGACCGCCCAGACCAGGGGTAGGTAACCTTAGACACTCCAGATGTTGTGGACTACATGTCCCATAATGCTGTTACAGCCGTAATGCTCTCAAAGCATCAAGGTAAAAGGAGTCCACAATATCTGGAGTGCCGAAGATTTCTTACCCCTGCCCCAGAGTGCCATCCCTCCATCAGTAAACCAACCATGTAGTTTTAAATAGTTAATTTGAAGGTGAACATTTTTATGAAGCACATGTAATAGATGTGTATAGATTTGTTTAACAAGGTCATACTGTTTTACGGTGTTTTGCATAAAAAATATACTTAAGCCACAAAATACAAAATTACTACATTTCTACCCGACTGCTCCAGTTTTGCCTTGAGGCCCGTTCCACTATCGGGTTAATGTTCTGCTTCTGGATATTGCATTAGCACCTCTATTGCCGTAGTCACTATTGCCTCCTTGTTAGTTAATCAAGTAAAGATTGGCGATTTAAATAGATAATAATGCACTTTATATAAAACAGTCCATTTATAGAACCTCAGTATTTGCAACTACATTACAGGGGGATGTCCCCATTTTTAGTTTGGTTGCTTCAGGCAATATACATTTTACAGCAGGCAGGGGGTTTGTTTATACCTATTACATTCTCTGATTTGTGACATTGTGAATTTTAGTTGTGTGTGGATTAGTTTAGAAAACAAAAAATCCAAACAAAATAATATAAATTAATGAATAATCTTTCTTAATAATAATAATACGTTTTGCCAGATAAGGGCACTCTTGTTTTCAATTATGACCATGAGGTGCCACCTACCCAATATAATGGTACTCACTTTATTGTCCTTGAAAAGTCTAAGCTGATCTCAAAACAAATTGAACAGGGGGAGGGCGTTTATCAGTAAAACAACAGGCAATGTGAGAACTTAAATATGAACTTGTAAAGTGAACCTTTTCATATAAAAGCATTCCTCATTAAAATTTATACTAGGTTAGAAAAACACACGTGGTCCATCAAGTTCATGGACTCCTATTTTTTGATCTAGAAGAAAAACTCTAATGAGACACTAATTTTCGTTTTGACTCCAAAGGCAGTCACTTCGTCCATGGATCATGATTACAAACAGTCATTTTTGATTTTTAATCAGAATTGCTAATTCAGCTTTGGAAAATTATAGCAGATTTCAGGCATTTTAATTTTTGTACAAAACACCCAATCCTGATTGCCCCTTAGTAATGTATGTCTATGGCTTGTCTTTGTACAGAGAAATTAAACATGTGTACTTTTAATTGATACAGCATTATTAAATCCTCATTTTTCCCCCCCTTCACGGGAATGATTAATTTAGAAAGAGAACGCAAAATCCAAAACAAATAAACACAACAAATAGTAAAACAAAATACCCCTAGACATAAATGCAACATTCTCCCCTTTCATTCAGTCTTTGTAATAACTGGAGGGAATCTTGGTATCTTGATTATTGTTTTCATGTCTAACTGCCAGACTAATATAAAGTACAAAAAGTACTTGAAAGATTGTGCACATCCCCAATGTGTTAAAAACAAACAAAAAAACAAGGGATTGGTTCCATCTTGCTTTCCTTTTTGGAGTGGCCAGCACAAAACATGTTCTATATAAAGTATAGGATACAAATAATATAAAATTCTCCTCTAAACTGGCCAGAATCTCTTTCTGAGATACTGAAAGAATCTTTCACTCACAATATTTGACAAACTCAATTCGTGTTGGCTATTAATGTATTTAGAATGAAAAGGTGCAGAACCTTAAATATAATAATTACTTTTATTATTATTAGCTTAAAATTCGGACTGGAATGTATTGACTAAAACTCAAGAATAATAGACCAGGCTTCATTAACAACTAAGCATAAAGAGTTTATATTTCAGTATTTTCATCTAAACTTTTATACATCTATTTCAGTACGATTCTCAACAGTGTTTGGTAAATGTGGCTTCAATTCAATCACCACAATATGGGGCAGTCCATTTTAGCAAATCCAGGATCTTTTTTTAGCTTCCAGTAGGTTCCGTTTGACAGCCACGATTCATCACTAGACTTCCTGTGGACATAAATGAAAGAACACTCTTAATGTACAGTTAACAACTATGTCTAGTTCTCTAACAAAAAGTAGCATGGGTAATCTAAATACAATCTCTATTGCCTGAGAATGGAACCAAGGCTGTCACACTGCAGACAGGATTCCCTGTTTCAGCAGATATAGTCCAACCTGCATAGAAACATAGAATGTGTCGGCAGATAAGAACCATTCGGTCCATCTAGTCTGCCCAATTTTTTTTGAGTACTTTTATTAGTCCCCCGTTCACGGTCTTATAGCTAGGATAGCCTTGTGTCTATCCCACACATGCTTAAAACCCTTGACTGTGTTTAACTCTACCACTTCTGCTGGAAGGCTATTCCATACATCCACTACCCTCTCAGTAAAGTAATACTTCCTGATATTACTTTTAAATCGTTGCCCCCTCTAATTTAAGACTATGTCCTCAAGTTGTGGTAGTTTTTCTTCTTTTAAATATACTCTCTTCCTTTACTGTGTTGATTCCCTTTATGTATTTAAAGGTTTCTATCATATCCCCCCTGTTACGTCTTTCCTCCAAGCTATACATGTTAAGATGCTTTAACCTTTCCTGGTAAGTTTTATCCTTCAACCCATGTACCGGTTTAGTAGCCGTTCTCTGAACTCTCTCCAAAGTATCAATATCCTTCTGGAGATACAGTCTCCAGTACTGCGTACAATACTCCAAGTGAGGTCTCACCAGTGCTCTGTACAATGGCATGAGCACTTCACTCTTCCTACTGCTAATACCTCTCCCTATGCAACCAAGCATTCTGCTAGCATTTCCTGCTGCTCTATTGCATTGCCTACCTACCTTCAAGTCCTCTGAAATTATTACTCCTAAATCCCTTTCCTCAGATGTTGAGGTTAGGACTGTACCAAATAAATAGTCTATATTCTGCTTTTGGGTTTTTACGCCCAAGGTGCAGTTTAAAAAGAGTACAAGCTACTTTCGCAACATTCAAATAGAATTGTATTCAAAACAGTATAATCGAGGGTTTGGGAGTCTTCAATGCATGGTGATCAGTCACAGACAGCAAACAGCCATAAAATGTTATGACATTTATAATACAAAAAAAATAAGGAAAGAAAAAAAAAAAAAAAACCTGAAAAATCTTGGCTGATGCTCCAAATTGTTCTCCTCCAGCACCTTCCTTCTTTCCCTTTGTAGCTGCTCTATTCTTTGTTTTTGCATCTCAGCTCCATCAATGTTTCCTTCTTCGAGGTATCTGCAAACATAGTGTTATTTTATAGATCACATTAAGTGCCTTCATGTCAAGATACTTTAATTTCATTAGCCAGTTTTACAGTGTAATAGACAAAAAGTGTTATCTGGCGCTACAGAGAAATATATACGATTGAATACATAGCTGCTAAAAACATTGTGTGGGTCCCCTTTAACACGCTATACATGCAAAGCTCAGAAAGAAAACCTGACAAGCACAATATGTATTATACTTATTTTTTTTAAGTGTATGGTTAATGTTCAGAAAAAGAAAAATGGAGTGCTGTGATACAACTGTTAACACCACAAGTGAAATATCAAAGAACAAACAAATACTTAATATTCATCTAGAATATTTAAATGCAAGCTTTTTTTTTTTTTTTGATCGATCACTTGTGGTTTTAACATTAGCCAGTTTTACAGTCTCAAACATACACTTAAAAAAAGAAAAAAGAAGTATAATACATATTGGTCTTGCCAGGTGTATGTGTTTTCTGTGAGGGCAAAATAGGGTCTGGGCAGTACTTCTACAATGTTGTAAACATCAAATGAAGTGATCTCAGAAGCACTTATTTTAATAGACATTTGAATTCATCCCATGTGCAGTGTACACAAACGTGTGCGAGATGTGCAAAATCTACCTAAGCATGGACTTTCAGACTGTTAATTGGATCAATTAGGCCCACGACTAAGACTCTCCAGAATTAAGGGATGTCTGGACCCCATCACCATAGTAAAAAATTAAGTCTAATAATATTTCAGTGGATTTTTAGCATTCTCTGCCTGTAATATACCACTCTAGTGAAATATCCAGGGTTACGCATTACTAGGGATTTTCTTACAAGGAGCATTAAAGATAAAAGTTAGAGGGAGCCTATAATATTACAGTGTCTAATATCTCATCAGTTTCAATATAAATCTCCATGGAATAATTTGTGTTTTGGTGATTATTATTTTAGTTTGTTACCTTTGGTCTGGTCTATATCTAGTGTCTGTCCCTGGTAGGAATGGCTTGATTTTTGGGTCCATTTCATTTAGTTCCAATGCATATCGTGTGAATCCATAATAGAGTTCAGAGTCCTTAGGCATAGGATCTAACATACACAGGAAACAAGCAGTATAAATACAAGCATAGTGGGCAAAATAATAGAAACCATAATATAGTAATATAAAAATCATGGAAACATCATGATATTGTGTAAAGCATGGATTGGCAACCTTTGGCCCCAGGCCGATCTGGCCAATCAGCCATTATACTGCAGTCCCCCAACCAATTTTGGCATCCAGCGGGCCCAAAGTGCTTAAGATTTTTGGAGGCAATCCCGCTCTCTCTGTCCCGCTATTTGGGACAAAGGTAGCGCTCAGCAGGACAGCAGGATTCAGTACTACAATCCTGCCTCACCATCTTTTTCTCCGATCAGGGACACCAGAGAATGCACACAGGCATTGCTTCAACTAGAAAATGAAATGTAGATTCATTTTGCTTGTTACTTTCGTGAGGCCAAGAAGTGTCAGACAAGTAAAATCAGCATTAACAGGACATTTCTAAAGGCCACTCCAGGTCCATCCTATTTGTTTTATGGAGGTGGCTAAATTACACTTTCCTAATTTCTTGCACACTCAAATACATCCATTTTGCACATGTTTGGCAAATAAAAACATAGCAATGTCAGAATTTAAAATAATAATTTGCCATGTGTGAAGGTGATGCCAGCCTGCTTTCTAAATGCGTGCCACCAGTAAGACATTAAGATGAGCTTACTTGCTCTCCAGACGCAGATTGGTGAAGTAGGCGAGCCATAAAACAGACTCTCGTGCCATTTTCCAAACAGTCGATGCACCACTTTTCCATTTCGGTCCATGACTGTTCCTTCTATTTCATGCACATTCGGATTCCAATATTTTGCCTATAAAAGAACATGAAATGGTTTCTCTTATTGAACAGGAAAAATCTTATTGTTTATTGTACATTTACATTTAATTAAAAAACGAATTCTCTCCTACACCAGAAATGAATGTGAAAGAACACCAGAGGAAGTGCACACAGCAATTTACATGATATACTTTGAGTAGCTGAACTACTAAACGATAAACTGGTCCAGAAAAAGCTGTTGTAGCTTAGACATGTCCTTACTGAGTGGGAGACCCAAGTTTGAATTCAGTTTGGGGGATGCGTACAATAAAATGAATATTCAGTTTTAGTTTGGTTTGTGTAAATTCTAGCCCCATTAACGAGGCTGAGGCAACAAAAATGTATTTATTATGTATGAAAATTCACAATATACCTGGCATAAGTAAAGTATATATTTGTACATTGCTTACCTTCTTGTTACATTTCAGAAAAGCAGTTGGTAATCAGTAAAAAATGCATCCAAAACATTTCATGTCTAACCTCTATGACAGTGGTTACCAAACCAGTCCTCATGCTCCAATCCTAACAGTCCAGGATTATAGGATTACCCCATTTATTTAAAAAACCCTCAAGTTTAGATTTTTTTAAACACAACTGGTTAGTCCCTAAATCCTGGACGGTTAGGGTTGGGAACCACTGCTCTAAGAGCAAGTCTCTTTCTTGGAGTGGACAAACATCAAGACCCTAACAAGGACCCTGATCAGTATTTGTTAAACTGGATTTGTGTTTGAATAGTCAAAATATAGTTTTGACACAGAGTAATAATTTCATATTAGGACAAGTCTAGACCAAACATGATTTTTTTTTTTTTTTTTACTGTAGCCCTCTGCAGAGTGTAAAACAAGTGTAAAAGTCATACCTTCATAAATGTCACTTTGCAATGACAGCTGTTATTTTTGGTGTTCTTGATGATGATCTCTCCATAATGTTCTATCCATCTCTGGCCACTTAAAATGTTATGGATACAAGAAGTGACCTTATTCCATTCATAATGGTCCCCAAAGCTTTAAAAAATAAACACAGAAGCATGAATATTACACATATGTAAAGATCACTATACACACCACATGGATCTGCCTTGTTTTTGTTTATTGCTGGTGTAGTCTTGTAAATGGATTACATGTTTCTATTGTAAACATTTAACAACACTCCCACTATCCTTTAAAAATAATGGTAAAAGCATAATACATGGGTGTACACATTTTTCACACTTTACTTCCGGAAGCATGTTAATCGCGGATTAAAGTTATATTCACGAAACATTAAGGAAAATACCATAAAATTAAATTATAACATTACCCCCCAGTAATATAGCACGACACTTAGTGTCTTTCTAAATTGGTGAATTTACTAGTAAAAATATAGAGAGTAAAATTTCTGAACAAGCAATTTTAATGGTGTAATGTCAAGATCACTTTGTGTAATCAGCTCCTTGGAAATGTGCATTCTGATGTATACTGTATAAGGAAGAAAAACGAGTATAACATGAATCAGCATACGGATGTTATATGTTAAGTATGTATTTTGGGCCTTTTAGAATATTTACTGCTAATGTACAGAAACTTTAGAACCATTTAACAAAGGGAAAAAAGGGAAAAAAAATTTTGATTTTGTGTTTCATAAAAAGTGCAGCAAAACTACGCAATACATATATAATGCAGGGAATGTTCTATAATATGTATTCAGACCACTCAGGGATATTCAATAATCAAGAAGAGAGAAAAACAGAATGATATTTTGTTTATTGAATGCATATGTTATACATGTCAACATTTATATATACATCGTGTTCAGCTCTCATGATTACTATCAGTTTGTGAGAGTACAATCTACCATTTTACACATACATTATGAGTGGTCTGAACACATGTATTGCATTGTTTTGATGCCACATAATGCACGATCACTTTTGTCCTTTAAGTTAATTAAGTTCTATACAATTGATTAATCTATAAAAATAAAAAAAATAGAGCAAAATAATAGATCTTCCAATTTGCATGTTGCTTGTTACTAACCGGTGGTCTTGAAAGCTTGCTATCAAGAAAATGGAATCACTTTTATTCCACAGCTAACACTGCAGTAAAATACCCTAGAAAAGACTCCCACAGCCTTACATTTGCTGGGTTTGACTTAACCTCATAGACTTTGACAGTTCTTTACTGGGGCTTAGGTCACACATTTCTTTTCCACGTAGGAGGTGACATGGACAATCTACCTTTGGCTGGTCTTGTCCATATTTCTAATATGTTTAAAGCCATTTTTGATGCAGGACCCATCCCACTCCAAAATGGAGCACAAATATTGAAGCCAGTGACCGGCAGATTCATACATTCCTTTTCAGTGTGAACATGCCAATGCTAAAATACTTACAACGTATACCTATAGATTTATTAATGACAGACTGCATCAGGCTTACCCTGGTAAGATCAGGTGTGTTGTACCAATTGGAACAATTTCCATAGATTTGCCCCAAAATTTATTTTTCCACCGGATATCTGAAACAAATAAAATCGACATCTAAAACATTCCTCAACTATTACACTCAGCAAGAAAAAAAAAAGATTTTTTTTAAAACTTTGCTTCTCTCACAATGTATTATTAATGTTAAAAATATAGTTAATACCAAATTATATGCAATGGTACAATCCAACAAATTAAGATTTTGCTTTATTAACCATTAATTGTAACTCTCCTCACAGGGATTCCATGACACACACTTTGATTACTGCTTATGCCCATGCTTTTACCGGAAGTAGGAAGCTTTTTTTTTTTTTTTTTTACAAATGGAGACATTGTCGTCATGGTATGAGTTTATTATCTCACTTACTGAATGGTTGTCAGGAATGGGGAGAAAGTCAAATACTAAGTGTGATTCTGACTGAACCCATGCACAACACTTCAAAATAATGCAAGTTAAAGCAATATTATCTGCGTTTTCTCCAAAACAAATTGAACTTTTAAAACACCTGATAAATACGCACAAATAATATAAGATATTTGCAGAAAAGGTCTACCCAAAAACTGATGTAATTTGCTGCTTAAGTGGCCACTGAATTAGTTTTTCATTTGCACTTATAGTGATGTAGAAGGGCAAGTGAAAATGTCAATGCCCCTAGTATGAGGATAAACTGGCATGTATTTTTAATAGTACATGCCAGTTTATCTTCTGACAGGCAGTTGCCATGGTTCCCTGGAAAGCAGACAGCCCTTGTCAATCTCTCTCTCTCTCTCTCTCTCTCTCTCTCTCTCTCGTGATCACCAGAGTTGCCACCTTTTCTTCAAAAAAAATAGACTTAACATTGGCCTGATGTCAATTTATTACCGGCCTGCCGGTAAAATACCGGCCAGGTGGCAACCCTAGTGATCACCAGAGTTGACCCTAAATAGGTCCTCTGGTGATTCCCTTTGAAAATGAGGTTCTCTTAATGACTCACACTCTATTGGAAGAAAGAGTTTTAAAAAGAGTATTTGTACATATGGCACCTTTGTATTATCCTGGTTTTAAAAGTTGAGGTTTTTTTTATTTTAAGTCACTTAGATAGATATCACCAAGTGACTTGTATAATAATACATTTCTATTTACACAATTACTCTTTAGATCAATAAATGTTTTATTTCTTTATTAATATTGTTCAAGTGTCCTTTTTTTTTGTCTATTTATTTGTATGAGAATATTTGTCTCAAGCACTCTCCATGTTTAGTCTTTGTCTAGTTTCCAGATTTACTCTCCATTTAAACCTAAATTTGAGTTGGAATGTTAAACATACTGAATACATATACTAACAGAGAAACTCTCTAATTGCCAAGAAATAACTGGAACCCCCCAGGATAAGCTGATTATTTTTTGTTGTTGTTGTGAATTTTTTTAATCTTAAATAATATGGTATAAGTTAAAGTTTCCTATTTTTCACAAGGGTGTTTTTACTTCCAGCACTGTACATATGTTTTAATTTTTATTAAGAGTTAGTTTAATTGTCCTTTAAGATAACTGCACCACATTTCACCACTAGAGGGGGCTGTATGATTGGTTCTGAAATACTAGTAATGCAAACCTCCTAAATCCTGCAAACAAGAAAGACTCAACATGCCAAATTGACTCCAATAAAATGACCCTTCTGTATAAATACAAACTTTTTTTTTTACAACAAGATACTGAATTAATAAATGTAAATGAAAATATCTGTTCCTCTGAATTATTTTTTCACGTACTGGTAGAAACACACCCAAGAACACTGAGTTGATCTCTGAATTACAATGGTAACCTTAGGATTATAGGTCAATCCATAAAATGTTCTTGTACTGGTTGGACTTGTTCAAAAGGAAAAGTACTATTAGATGTTAGACAAGTGGATTATAAAACTTGCCTATTCCAAGAACCCGACACTCATTGCAATTTGCACTTTAATCCAAGCCGTCATTGCCAAGAATACTGGAAATCGTGCTATCAATGTGATGTCTCCCAAGATGAAATCAGATCCATTATTAGCTACAGGTAATTGCAGAGCTCGGCACCAAAGCTCACAGTATTACAGTAAATGACTGCTAGTGATTTATCATGCCCAAACAAGTATAGTTCATGTACTGAAAATATTTTTAACTCTGAAAACAAACAATTTATTTAAAATTTGTTTTAAATGCACTTAACACTGTATTATATTAACCTCTAGTTCCTTAAAGTTGTTGACTCATTTTCCTATAAATAGTATATATAATAGTCATAGGATGTCTGAGGAAGTGATGCTGACAACATGGAGATAAAATCATAGGTTTATTAGGGAGAGTCAAACACAGATTAATAGAAACATGTCTGTCTGTCCCTGTTTATAATTTCACACTGCAACTGGACTTCTACAATGGTGAATATGCCATTTGCATTTAGTGCCAACAGATGATTTCACAATCAGGAGGCCGCTCACTTTTTACTTTTACTGGACGCATTTGTTTTCAGTGTTGCTAATTAAATATACAAATACTTTTACATTCCCACTGAAGATGCTATTGGAACGTTAAAAGTCCCTGCAAAACCAGCTTATATAGCATTTACCGATAAATATGTATGGAGAGCGTGACATCATTATACCACTCAACACTGGGCAGGCTTAAACTAGGATTTGAGGCATGACCATGCAACTCAGGGGCATGGTCATAAACCTTAGGGCCTGCAACTTCTTATAACTATCTGCACATGCATGAGCACATTCCCTTATGCACTAACGCATGTACTTTTACAGTATGTTTCCAGTATGTTTCTCTCTGGAGATCCTAGAACACTGGTGTATCAATTCGTGGACAGTTTCAGGGCCAGCCTTTGGTGTTCAGGCACCCTGTGCAGGCCACCAACATGGCACCCCCTTGTTTTTATTTCCTTTCTCTGTCCGCTTCACTCCATTTCTCCTGCCCTTCTTTCATTCTTGCCCCCACATCCTTTGCCACTGCACAAGCACCACCTTGCAGCACCCACAGGTCTAGCCAAAGCACCAAGATTGCACAGAACTGAACTTGCCCCAACATCCATTCAACTCACACGACTTGCCCTATCCCCAAGATTGGAACCAGGACTTACCCCAGCACCCAGCTCTCACTGTGCGCTCCCTGTGCCTATGTGACAGCGCACAAACATCAGCTGCCTGTCCTCCTCTCCCCACCCACACAAAGATGGCTGGTGAGGGGAGATCTTTTGATCTCCCCAGCTAGCACCTCTGTTGCCTTCAGATTGTCCTTTTTTATTCCTTCATGGCGATCAGACGCAAATTGCATACACTAGGAGTACAGTTTTTGGTTAAAATACTTGTCTTACCCTGATAAAACACAAATTTTTCAGATTCGGCATGGCAAGCAGATACTGGGGGATGGTGGCTGACCTGTAAGGAAGAACACAGGACAGCTCATTAGATGACATATCAGTATGCTTGGTGACATATGCAGCTTTCTGTTCAGAGTACTTTGGGGCATACAAATGTATATTAATAGCTACAATTGTGTAAAATAAATAATTCAATTAATGTGCTTATAAGTAAGCTTCCTGCCAGGAATAATGGTAAACATCCAGGATCCTTTAAATCAGTGCTTCCCAATGATGTCTCCAGGAGGGGGCGTGAGTACTCCAGGCAGAGTCTATGAATAATCTTTATTGTTCCAATGAGAGGCTCACAAAATAACAGGAGCGCTAAGTACAAGGAAAGAAAAGACAGAAATGTCTACCACAGTTGATAGACGGTATCTATCTAGTGCCAATAGGGAAAGAAATGCCAAGGGAGGGCATGAGTCTTAATGGTCTACTCAATAAAGAGAGAATTGCAGGGAATTGACACATTCCAAACTGAAGGCAAAAGTTTTAAAAAAAAATCCCCATCTCTGCTACATTGGTCTAAAGTTTGAAATACCATCTAAATTACCTGCAGTCTTTCTTTATGGAGTAGACCCTTTCAAAATTAGAAAGTAATCGCATAATCTCAAAAAGTGTTCTAAATTAACAATATTTGTAATCAAATATTTTAGATAAATTGCTCAATTTTACATCATAGTACATCTAAATATATACAGGAATGTTTACCAGGATTTTATACCAGGAAATTAAAAAAAGAAAACAGATTTCTTATGCTGGAATAACTCGCCAACATGATATTTGATTTAAATTGTATTTTGATCAGAAATTATGCCTTACATTAAATGCCCTTTTAATAGTTTTGTCAGAGAGGAATCACATGACTGGGCAAAATCAATCATATGAAATAAATTAAGGGATAGGGAAGTGTATACCTTGAGTCATGTGTCAACAAATTAAAAATAAAGAAGTGGAATAATAATGAGACATGCCATACCTGCTCCGCTATGAACCTAAAGCCTTGATCTTCTTTAACACATTCATAGGTTTCACCAAGAACGGGGTTAAAAGGCTTGCTCCCAGCCCTGTAGAAACTAGACGCATATACAGATACTGCAAATGTGGCAATGTAAACCTAAAAGAACCAACACACACATCTGAATTAAAAATGATAAAGACACAGCAGACATTAAGGAAGGTCACAAAGAAGATATAGGTTCTCCACAACACCAAATAAAACTAGCATACAAAAAGTATTGAAGAGACATATACACGTATATATTATGTCTGTAGGCCCCCTTTTGACGCCAATACATGGGGTCAGGAGGATGACACTTTGCTATCTTTAAAACCCAAAATTAAAACAAGAGACAGAGAAGCATCTCAATGGAGAATGACCGTGACCTTCATTATGGGATTTTAAAAAAAGTACCACCATTTAATTTAAATATAATCAATACCACATAACTATCATAACCATACAATAATAACTTATTTTTACCAAACGCATATTACCAGAATTGATTCCGCCCCAAAGGTCAGGAATCCACTTTTATTTTAAAACTTTATTTAATAACCAACCAATAGACCCTCCTGCCCACAGGAGAGTGACTTAACCCCCTTAAAAAAGGCTACGACAAGGAAAATGAAAAGAACATATAAAATGCGGAGGGAGCTGCATTTGTAGCACTATTATTTAATATTAACTTATTGTAATGTGAAATGACGTTATATTTACTGCCTCTTTTACTAAACTAAATATTTAGTATCCAGCTATATAATTATTTAAATGGTCCAGACAAAGGAGAATCTTACTCAAAACTGCATTCATGAAAGAACCACTGGCTGGTTAGAATGTATAGAATCCAGCAGTTGTCTATACTTAATACAGCCCCCAATAGCTACCACCTCAAACATCCCTCTTCTCAAGTATGCAATGATCTTTCAACCTGCAGTTGTAAATCAAAAGTGTGTTACTTAGTTTATATTTGAAATATAATGTCTGCTGAATATGTGTCACAGACATGTCATGTACATCAACTTTATCTGTTCTATGACCCACTCAATTCTCAGAGAATGATTCAATCTCATATTTTGTATATTTACAGAAAAACAGATTCAAAATATGTTAAAGAAAAAATTTAAGAGGGTGGATTTTTATTTTTTGCATTTTGTGCCGCCCCTTAAAGGTATACAAGGAAAATGCCGCCCTAGGCATTTGCCTTGTTTGCCTTTCGCTAATGCTGGGTAGTACTGTGTCTGATTAAGAGCCAATTTAGCCAGCTAGCAGTCAGGCTGGCAAGCTCACTCTACCAAATTATCACTAAATAATATGTTGCTCACTCCCAGCAGTGACCGGGTTAAATAAGACAAACTAGTGTGTTACAAGTTGCTTTTTGTATTTGCATGTCACCTTACGTAGAGACCTATGCAAACATATGCGTCAAGAACAAGGCAGAAGCAAGATCTGTTAATGAGGTTTTTCCTAAAATACACCTGTTTTGCAAACAAAGGGAGGTTTGTACCCATGTTGGTTGTAGGCTACCCGTTTAAGTTTCATTTCCATCTTTTACTCTGACTTGGGCTCCACCATTGCTGTGACCTTATGAAAAAGGTCAAGTTCCGTTTCACTACTGTTACTGTCTACGACATGTATAAATATCATTTGAGATGGGAGAGTTATATTACGTTCTAGTGCGATAATACAAAACTTTTTCGGGGGGTTTAAGAGCCAGACTCATACCATTCGTTCATATGGGTCCTGTGTCTCAGCCGCCTTGTCCAGCAATTGGCTATATTCAAGTTCCTCGCACAGTCTCTGCAGGGTATTGAGGGGTTCATTTAGCTGCACAGGCATGGACACCTTGGAAAGATCCTTGCCAATGTTATTCCTTAGGATGTTCCACAAACTGATATTGCTTGTGTTTGGGCACGGAGCAGGAAGACACGTTCTACGTTTTGTATAGCCGTCAACAGAATCTAAACCAAAGGGATAAATAAATATACGTCACCCAAACTTTATTAAAAATGTAAACCCAATCTCTTTCCAACAAAAAGCGCAGATGGTTTCCCTAAAAAAAAATAATAATAAAGCCCTATAGCATCTCTACATATGAACACATGACCACTGGAGAGAATGTATTTAAATAATGATCAATAAGCAGAAAATAGTGGAAAAGAACCACACTCACACAGTTGTCATCCAATATGGACATATAAACACTTTAATAGGGTTGCCATCCCGTACAAAAGAAATTCATTACATAATGTAAATACTTGGTATTGCCTCAGTATTTTTCTTCCTGTATATAGAGCGCTCAAATAATACAGAAGGACTGCATAATTCCACAGGCTGTGACCCCTGTAAAAGGTTTTATATAATGAGCACAAACTATCTTAACATGCCTATGTGTTTCATAATATCAAGTCAAGTAGTGTAGTCTGGTAGACCAACATGGAGACTTTAAAAAGGAAAAGCCCGTCCCGTGAAAAAGGTGGGTAGGACTAATTTAGGACACCAAACAATTAAATATTTTACACAGGCCTTGGCGATGATGCCGTTGCATCTTTGGAAAATTAGTAGAACCCTCAATTTGAAAGCATTAGGTAGAAATCTACTCATAGAAGTACACTACATGGGGCATTGTATCAATACCAGCCATCAGGTCACTATTGGAAAATGGATGCCAATACATACCTAGAGATTGTCTTTCATGGTCTAGGTCATTACTTAAATTATCCTCTGAAATGTTATCACTTATATCGCTGACATACGAGTCATCATCTGATACCTAGACAAGAAATGGGGACAAAGGACATGCATTAATAAAATGGCTTTTGAAGCCAATGACTAGTGCAATAGATAGTGCCAACTGAGCTAATGTTCTGATATTAGCAGATAAAGAGTAAGGCTGATATATGTGCCAAGGAAAGTGATCACATATCACATGGACTACACAGTGGAATACATTTTGGTTAAACAATAAAAAACAATCCTTTATAAAAAAGGAAATCAGAGAGAATATAAAAGTTGAATTAATTAGGGGTTTTTTGCAGGATTTTCAAAGTTAAAAACAATGGCCACAATTCTTCTATCTGTATGTTTCTATGTAACAAATCAGTCTGCATTGAGGTTGGTCAACGCTTACCTTTCAGTATACAAAAGTTGGGTGATCAGGGTTTTAATATCACTAACTGGTTCCACAGAAGCCAACACTCAAGGGAGCTAAAGATGAAGTATAATTTGCAAAGAGTGGATGAACATTGTGACACAAAATATAGTTACTTCTACAGGTCATCTCATCCTCACATTGGACTATGGCAGAGGGGGGTCTGCCTGTTTATATGTAAATATGTGGGTAATTATTGGTGAGAGACAGTCTCATGCGAGAGGCAGGCCCGTCATTTGAGTGGGCAAGCCCCACTCCTAAGAGTCTTAGTATGGGCCTCCATCCAATTTCGCTTTAAATCAGCTGAGAGGTAGAGTTTTTTTGAACACACACACCTATTGATAATTATACATGTTGTGTTTGCTCCAGAGAAGTGGCACATTGTCTTAAGTGAAGCAACAGTTTAAAAAATTATTTAGAACCAATTTAAGACCAAGAGACCAACAATTCCACAATTCTTTTATTGAGCAACATTTGTGTTCTAGAACCACTTAATCAATGTTCAACATTTGCAGGGAATTTGAATGACATGGTTAGTTCATGACACTATTTGAGATACCTAAATACAAGACTTAGAACAACTATTTTTAAAACAATACGAGGGACTCAAATTAGCAAAGAAATTAGAAATTGAGATGCTGACCTCATTTTCAGATGAGCTTGATGACAGCAGTACTTCCTGAGCATCATAGAATTCTGTGATGGAATCTGTGATTGACAGTCTACTTTCATTGGACATCTGATGGACTAGAGTCTTGCTCTCCTCACACGAAATATCCTGTTATCAGGATTCAAAATGAAGAGACAATGTTATATGTGGAAAACAATAGTATCCTGTAAAAAAAAAAAAAAACAGGTAATGGCAGCAAAAAATCTTTTATTTAATTCTATACACCCTCTGTCAGTCTGGTTTGGTCTGCTCTCACAGGGCTGTCTTAACCACAGAGCAAAAGGGGAAATTGCCCTGAGTTATAGGCACACTGCACGGTCCACTGATTCTGCGACTTATAGCCCTATAGTTTCTGAATCTGTTTCTTCATATTGTCACTTGCCAGGGTGGACGACATTCAACTGGTTTAAATTATTTATTTTCTTTCCCTCACTCGCAACTAAACGCATTTTTACTATGGTATTGTTCCCTTAGTTTCTTCCAAATACCATTGATTTCATTCATCCTATTGGCCATTAATCTGTCTTTCACCCTACTGGCCAGCTTCCCTTAGATCCCTCCTTTTATCCTGTTGACCTCTCTCCCACTCACTCTGACTTCCTTTAACTTCGACTGGCCTGTTTTTTGTTTTTTTACTCCCTCCTCTTAATTTATGTTTCCTCCACTTGTGCAGATGCTGCTAACTGGTAAGAAGATCATTATTTTTTAACCCTTTCAGTGCCACCCTTATGGTAATGCTGTTATTAAAAGCAAATACAATATGGAGTGTTGGCATTGTGCGATTAGCACTAATGTGCAATGTGCTGAGGTGTGTGATTGCCACTAATGTGTAACGTGCTGCACATTGGCAGGGAGAGTTTTCTCCTGCACATTTGGTTTAGGTGTTTTAGGAGGTGAGGTGGCTGCAGAGTGCAATGCAAAGTTGCCAAGGTGACACTTCATCTACATGCTGACTGGTGTATCATGTTGTAATGGGGAAGATGATAATATAGTGTGATACAGGTACAGTGTTGTAGGAAGTGATCATTAGTGTCACATGCTATATGAGAGAGGATGGTGTTTAGAAGAAACTGAGTAGACATGTTTCTAGGTTTAGCTGGCACTTATGGCCTAGGAAGCATTATAAGGTACACCCTGTGTGGACAATGCACCACAATACTGGAGCCGCTTATGGTGTAATTGCAATGTTACCACGGTTCCATGTCAAACCAACTGTTGGGCTGGATTCTAAAATAAAAATGGAGTTAATTATCCAGTAGTGGAAACTGGATTACCCATGACCCTTAGCCAGTATGTTAAGCGATCATATGGTTATGAACTGGTAGTACAGCTGCTGTATATCTCATGATTCTCATCCATTTGATTGGTTAGCGCCCCCTGGAAAAATCCTGCAGACGCCCATGCATAGGGGCATTCCTATTTTGGGCAGAAATCCCTATGTCTCTCTTTCCATCTCTGATGTGCCCCCCCCCCCCTTTTTTTTTTAGGAGCTCAGAATTGTTGTTCTTTGAGTACCACAGTGCTCAAAAACAAAAAAAAGACTAATAAAGGTTTTGTTTTTTTTACTGCTATGTGTTCTGTTTATATATTAGTTTTTGTAAATATAATACTTTTATCTCATACAATAATTGTTCTTAATTTAGACAATTTCACAAATTACATAAAGAGCTGAATTGCCACAAAGTCACTTAAAAAGTACTTGTAATGCAGTGAATATCTGAACAGTGAAAAGGTTACATTTCACAGTATGTTGGTAAGAGCAATACAACTAAACAATACAAGTCTTTTTAACAGGAAACGTGTGTGGTTGGTTAAATGGGAGAGGAAGAGCGGTACTTTGATGACTAAGTGAAGGTAAAGGTCTACTGGGAAGAAATACAAAGAAATGTTAAAACCGACTTGATCTTATTTAAATTTTTGTCTATATTCTCATCATAGGCGTGCGCAGCCTATTGCATTAGGGTGTGCACCCTAAAGCACAAACACACACGCCGCACACTGCGTCCCCCCCCCCCCCCCATTATCATATTATTTTCCCATATCATGACATCACATGTTCCACCCCTTTCTCAGCATTTAAATTAAAAGAGAGTTAACAGAGTTACATGTTGCAATAAAGCCCCCTATTAAGAATGGTGGAGAATAAGTAACATAACTTAAGTCTCAATATGCCAGGATTATTCCCCTCAATACCCCAGGATTATGCTCCGCAATATGCCAGGATTTAGCCACCCAATATGCCAGGATTATTCCCCTCAATACCCCAGGATTATGCTCCGCAATATGCCAGGATTTAGCCACCCAATATGCCAGGATTATTCCCCTCAATACCCCAGGATTATGCTCCGCAATATGCCAGGATTTAGCCACCCAATATGCCAGGATTATTCCCCTCAATACCCCAGGATTATGCTCCGCAATATGCCAGGATTTAGCCACCCAATATGCCAGGATTATTCCCCTCAATACCCCAGGATTATGCTCCGCAATATGCCAGGATTTAGCCACCCAATATGCCAGGATTATTCCCCTCAATATCCCAGGATTATGCCCACAATATACCAGGATTATTCCCCTCAATATCCCAGGATTATGCCCCACAATATGCCAGGATTATTCCCCTCAATATCCCAGGATTATGCCGCTCAATATGCCAGGATTATGCCCCTCAATACCCCAGGATTATGCCCCTCAATATGCCAGGATTATTCCCTTCAATATCCCAGGATTATGCCCCTCAATGTCCCATTATTATGCCCCTCTTTATCCCAGGATTATGCCCCTCAATATGCCAGGATTAAGCCCCTCAATATCCCAGGATTATGCCACCCAATATGACAGGATTATGCCCCTCAATATGCCAGGACTTTCCCCCAAAATATGCCAGGACTTAAACACCCAATATGCCAGGACTTTCCCCAGCAATATGCCAGGACTTTCCCCCAAAATATGCCTGGACTTAGCCACCCAATATGCCAGCCAGGCCTTCTTTCCTTTACTTACCTCGTCGCTGCTGCTGCTGCTGCTCTGTCTCCGGTGCTGGGCCGCCTGTGACTGAGAGGGAAGCGTTGTGCGCTCCCCTCCAGCCAATGCGCTTTCAATAAAGTTTAAAAAAAAAAAACTTTACTGAATGCGCATTGGCTGGAGGGGAGCGCACAACGCTTCCCTCTCAGCCACAGGCGCCCCAGCACCGGAGACGCAGCGACGCCGACGAGGTAAGTAAGGAGGAGGATTTTTTTTTTTTTTTTTGGAAGCAGGGTTCCGGCGCCCCCAGCCAAGATGCGCCCTAGGCAGCTGCCTAGGTCGCCTTACTGGTGGCGCCGGCCCTGGATTAGGGTGTGCCCAGGCACACCCGGCACACCCCGTGCGCACGCCTATGATTCTCATTTCCTTTCTCGTGTATATTATACTTTTATAAATATATCTCCTACCCACAATCACATCCAAGAAAAGGGTGATTCAATGTTCTTATGAAGAAACCTATCAACCAGTGGCGTCCCGAGGACTGCACCAGGCGACACCCCCAGCATGTGAACTTTTTCTGCTAGATTCAGCTGCCGGAAAAAAAAATCAATGCAACCGGATGTGACATTACGTCACATCCGGTGGCTGTGCTTCCCTCCTCCGTGTAGGAGGGAAGACTGCACAGAGGACACAAAGCAGCAAATAAGGTAAGTATTGGGAAAGGGGGGGAGGAGGGTGGTATAAATGAGCAAAATTCAGGCATATTGAGGGGTTAAATGCTGGAATACTGAGGGGTTAAATACTGGGATATTGTAGGGCAAACTTCTGGCATATTGAGGGGTTAAATGGTGGAATATAGAATGGCAAAATTCTAGCATATGAAGGGGCTAAATGCTGGCATATTGAATGGCAAAATTCTGGCATATTGAGAGGTTACATACTGGCAAATTGAATGGCAAAATAATACTGGCATATTGAGGGGGTTAAATGCTGGAATATTGTATGGAAAATTCTGGCATACTGAGTGGTTAAATGCTAGAATATTGAATGGCAAAATTCTGGCATATTGAGGGGTTAAATGCTGGAATATTAAATGGCAAAATGATGGCATATTGAGGGGTTAAATGCTGGAATATTGAATGGCAAAATGATGGCATATTGACGGGTTAAATGCTGGCATATTGAATGGCAAAATTCTGGCATATTGAGAGGTTAAATACTGGCATATTGAATGGCAAAATAATACTGGCATATTGAGGGGGTTAAATGCTGGAATATTGTACGAAAAATTCTGGCATATTGAGTGGTTAAATGCTGGAATATTGAATGGCAAAATTCTGGCATATTGAGGGGTTAAATGCTGGAATATTGAATGGCAAAATTATGTCATATTGAGGGGTTAAATGCTGGCATATTGAATGGAAAAACGATGGCATATTGAAGGGTTAAATGCTGGCATATTGAATGGAAAAATGCTGGCATATTGAGGGGTTAAATGCTGGAATATTGAATGGCAAAAGAAAGGCATATTGAGGGGTTAAATACTGGCATATTGAATGGCAAAGTACTGGCATATTGAGGGGTTAAATGCTGGTATATTGAATGGCAAAATAATACCGACATATTAAGGGGTTAAATGCTGGAATACTGAATGGCAAATTTCTGGCATATTAAGCGGTTAAATGTTGGAATTAAAGGGCTCTTTTGTGTGGCATAATTATGGGGCACTTGTGTGTGGAATAATTAAGGGGCCCCTGTGTGTGTGGCATAATTAATTGGGTTCCAAGGTGAGGCATAAATAATGGGGCTCTGGTGTGGCATAATTTATGGGGCTCTGGTGTGGCATAATTTATGGGGCTCCTGTGTGTGGCATAGTTAACGGGCTCCTGTGTGTGGCATAGTTAACGGGCTCCTGTGTGTAACATAATTTGTGGGGCTCCTGCATGTGGCATATTTAATGGGCCATCTGACTGGCATTATTAAGGAATCTGTTTGGCATGGTATTGGAGGAAATCCAGGGGGGGTGACACCATGAGTTACCGCACTGGGTGACACCATCCCTAGTCTGTTTTCAACCACCGCTCTATAAACTTCTATGAAGTAAGCAGGGATTTGGAAGCAGGAGCATTTCCGCCGGGCTTATTTTCTGTATGTTGTACATGTGTTTAATATATATGTGAAATGCACTTATTTTTACATTATGTTTAGAAAAAGGGTTTGGGGGAAAAAATCTCTAACTAAAGACAGCAGCGTTTGTTAATTAACAGCAAACTAATGGTAACAAGACATTTATAATGACCACTAACAGAAAAACCTATGCCAATACTGATCACTAGATGGCAGTGTATAGTAACATGCACAGCTCAACAGCATAGACTAAACAGGCAATAGATTCTTAACTTAATAAATACACAACCGACACCAATTTTATATATCATACAAGTTAACCTTATAATTATTATAATACGTCAAGTAATATGTGAATAGCTAGAAACATTTCTTTAAAACTTCATCCATATGCATTTTGTAGTTCTGTTAATTATATGTGTATGTCTAAAGTGAGCTTCCCTAAAATTACCACTTTTGTCCTGTTCTGGGAGATGATGTAATATCTATGATGACATGATCAGTAGAGAGACCGACTACTAAGTCAAAGCAACTAAAACATACACCTCTGTAGTGCTAACAGTAGCAAATTACATTAGCATTTATTTATATTGCGCCAACAATTTACATAGCGCTAGGTACAGAGTATAAAGGGGGAATACATGAGGTAGAGAACCCTGCTTGCAAGCTTACAACCCAGAGACTGTAAAAGGAAACCTATATGGCTGAGTATTGAGTTGAACAACAGCTCAAAAGAACACACAATTCTCTGATTAAAGTAATATAATGTGCTTTAGCATGCTTTAATATGATAAGCCTAAAAGAAAATAAAGTGTAGTAAGCGAAAGTAGCGCACATCTTATCTATCTACCTTTCAGAAAAGTACAACTGTAGATTCCAGCAGAGTATAACATGTTAAGTTTTATTCCAGACGTAAATAAAAACCATAGGAGAACAGTCTCATGCGTTTCGCCGTGAGGCTTAATCATATGATAAGGCTGCCATGATGTTAACATTGCTACTTTTCATGCGTTTTTAAAAATCCGTAATACAAAAGTAATTTGTAAGAAGAACATGGCCCATTCAAAGAACATTCTCCCATCTCCTTTTTATATACATATACATATATCTGAGATATCCCAGCAGGATGGTAAAGAAGTCAGTTTGTATTCCACAATGACATTTTTAATATTGTCAAGGGCCCATGAGAGTTATGTGTTCTTATAACCTCAACATTACTGGAAATTGTATTCTGCAATATCTTTCTACTTTGTAAATTCTGTTATATGCAACATTTATCTCTCAGGTGAGATAGGATTGTGATGATTAAGGAGAGAGACCCTAGTTTTTCCATGGGATAAGCAGAGAGAACCCAGCTAAGGTTCTGTCTGCTGATCCCATGAAAAAACGAAGGTCTCTATATGCAGTAGCAGAGAGGGACAGTCGCCAACCAAACCGGGCTGTTTGCCTCCCATGGAAGCATGGCAGCTGCCAGTCATGATAAACTGGCATCATCAGGTATCATCAGACTAGTAACAACTATTTTTTTTCATTTGTGCTTCTCATATAGTTGTCCTTTAAGTGTTTGTGACAAGTTCTAATACAGGAGACATTCCCTCCCCCCTTGCAAAAGGAAATCTCCTGGGATCAATAAATACAAATATCTCATGACCAAAGATAATTTAATATAAATTCTAAATAAAAGCCCAAAAGTAAATTATTACAATGTTATTCGTTTTTCATTATTATTTCAGCAGCACACAATCACATCTATAAACACAGTGCTTTATTTCAGTAAAAGGCACACTAAATGTTTTTTTTTTTCTCAGTTGTGCTTAAAACACGTATGAAGACATATACTTTGAATGCTTTTTCTCTGACAGTCGCTGCTGCTCTAAGCCGAGAGGCAGAGCTGAGAGTAAACCCATGCGTATCTCTAATGATACAGGTCTAGTTTACTCTGGATATAAACATTCCTTTTTTAACTCTTGTTTCTAATTCACTGATCAGTTAACTATTACTAACTGACAGAGCAATAGTAGAAATCAGGCTTTAATTGCTGCACTGGAAAGATAGACAAACTCCCGTAGATAGTTCCAACTCCGCTATTAATGCCTGTTTTTTGCCTTTGTGGGTTCAACCCGTCTAGCAGTAAAAAACACCAACAATGTTCATGGTGGACATTTACTGCACTAGTTAACAGACAATATAAAAGATGTTCTATGGATAATATAAAGATGTTCTATGGATAATATAAAGATGTTCTATGGACCTTCACAGACCTTGCCACGTACACAGTTCTTGTATGGACATCTCTCTTTAATGCTGTTGAGTTAGTAGACCTTACTGTCTTAGGCTTTCTGAAATAGGTACAGGCAACTCTGTACGGGTGAGTAACCCTGGAAATATCTACTTTTAGGCCTTGGTCAGTACAAAATAAAACACCCATATGTCACTGAACCGGCTGTGAATGGTGGATGTTAGAAAGAAAATTAGCTTTTCATTAAAAACAAGGACATCTCTAAGTGACCCCAAACTTTTTAACAGTAGTCTATGTATGTAATATTAATAACATGTATTATGATGAACCATTGTGCTGTAATACAGAGCCCAATGCTTTATAATAATCACTGCAAGCTATGCATGTATACATTGTGTATACGTAATTATAGATTATAAATTAATTATCTTCGAATTTCATCGGTAGTAGTCACACTGCTTTTCTAGAACAATCCATTTGTTTGCATTTCTCTACAAACCACCATTGAAGGGTGTATTTTACAGAATTTTGCAACTCTCTGGGGAAAGGATCCATGACAAGATTCAGACAGGGAGTTTACCTCAGAGAAAGTAAAGTGATTCAGTAAGAAACCATGCTATGAAGCTGAATCCTGTCATGTAGGCAGAGAATGCAGCAGTAAACGTGAATGCTAAAACTTTAGCGAGGGGGTAATGGATACACGAGATATACTACAAACCACAGTTAGAACTAAAATAAAAAAAATTAGAGAACAGGTCTACTTTACATGAACTTTAAAGGGCAACTCCTGTTTGAAAAAAGAGTGAACAAATAAACGTGTATTACCTCACTGGCAACAAAGTACGTACCAGGAACATGCTGAGAAGCACATAGCTGTCACTGGATGTGCCTTGTACATCTTGCAGTTCCTATCTGGTTCAGAGACCAGGACTAAAGATGTATATGAACATGTGGTAGCACGTGATCCCACATGTAGATTGCTTGCTCATTATTAAACACAGTGATTGACTTACCCTATCTACTTACTAAATGCAAGTTGTAGATGAGTTGAAATGAGCATTTCATTACATCGCTTTAACGCTTTATTTTATAGTGTCTGCCATAGGGTTGCCTCTCAGCCAGTATGATGGCAATAGCATGGCTGGTATTTTTTTTTTGTGAAGGAAATGCGGCATTCCTAGCCTGCCATGGGGAGGAATTCCTCCTGTAAGAACAGATTTATAGGCAATGTCTGGTGCCCAGAAAGCATTTTCCAAGTCTTAATGCATATTAAAGTACTGAAATAGTGCTTTAATATGCATAACTTAAAAATTGATAAACTTACAGGAACTAGAAAAAGTGCAAAGGAGAGCTACAAAATTAATAAGGGGTTTGGAGGATCTTAGTTATGAAGAGAGACTTAAAAAATTGCATTTATATACGTTAGAAAAAAGGCGTCTCAGAGGGGATATGATAACATTATATAAATTTGTGCAGGGCCAATATAAAGAGCTCTCCAGTGACGTGTTCATTAACAGAAAGGTACAAAGAACAAGAGGTCACCCCCTGAGACTGGAAGAGCAAAGATTTCTTAGACCGCAAAGGAAGGGATTCTTTACGGTTAGGACAATAAAGTTATGGAACTCACTGCCAAAAGAGGTAGTGCTATCAACCACAATAGATGCATTTAAAAATGGTTTGGATGTTTTTTTAGGAAAGCAGAACATACAGGGCTATTAATAATAGAATAAGCATTAATAAAAGAGCTTATTGATCCAAGGAGAAATCTGATTTCCTCTTGGAGTCAAGAAGGAATTTTACCCCCAGGAGGCAAAATTCTAAATAGCTTACTTAGGGGTTTTTGCCTTCTTTTGGATCAAAAGCTGTAAGGATAGGTAGAAGGGTTGAACTTGATGGACTTGTGTCTTTTTTCAACCTAAATTACTATGTTACATTTAAAAGCAGTTTGCAGATCTTGAGGATTTTGAAGCAATCAGGAATGCCCACTTTTACAGTCCAAAAGTGTGATGATTTTTTTTTTGCTTCAACCAATCATATTCATTCCCATTCATGTGAATAGGAATGAATACTGAGCATGCTCCCTATAACTGACATCTCCCAGGCACCCCCTTGCTCTCTGCGAGTATACACACTGCCGATTTTGACCGACAAGCAGCAAGGTTGAAGAAGGTTTGTTACTTTCTTGTTGCTAAGTGCTATTTACCACCTATAACTATACGTCAAAGTCTTAAAGGGAATAGCTCTCTCTCTCGTAGAACAGAACACACTAAACTGTCTTCCACTGAGTGTGCCTGTTGCTATGGAGGCACATGTGAGCACTCGTCTCCAACAGGAAGCCTGGGAGATCATACAGGCCAGAGCAGTGGTTGATGGGTATCATCAACTGCACTTGAACAAGGCCAGTGCAGCTGAACCGTTGCAGTACCGAGGACGGACACTTGGTGGTGCACTTACAAAGGTAAGTATAATATTTTAAAATAAAAAATACAAAAAGGAAGTGATAGTCTAGTCTTCTCTGTGGTGCCTACAACTTTCACCAAAGTTAAAGGGGTGACTTGACTGTTCCTTTAAGCAAGCGATAGTTCTTTAAAGGTGTGCATTATGCAGGAAGCATCAAGCTCTTCAGGAGAAACGCACCAGGTTTTTGATAAAATCTCAACCCATCTGCAACTTTCTCTTGGTGAACAGCTCCCATTTTTTTTGTGCAATTAAAGCATCGCAGCACAACAGAAAAATCTATCAAATGACGTCAAATAACGCTTATCAACAAAGCTAAGAGCCACCACAGCTTTCTTGGGAAACATGCAAAGATATGATACGTTGCGATGGTTTCAATCAAGCAAGGTAATCCTTTCCACTTCCTATTGGTTGGCAAATATCAATGTTGTTGGCATTGCTAACAGAAGTGTAGCCATAAGCAGTGAACAGTGTATATAAGATGCCTTCCCTTTCCTCATTGGTCACAGGCTCCTTCCTTTGAATGAATGCTTAGTGTCATGCTGCCTGTATCCAGCCCTTCTTGGCATGAACTCATAATCCGCTAACAGCTGTGACACTGACATTTCAATAATGCTATTTTCTTTTAAGGGAATACCTACTGATAAGGCATTTTTCAGACCGACAATCTGTGCGGCTGGGGAAGGGTCCTGTACCATCAGCTGTTTCAGTCTCTCTCTCTCAGTGAACACAGTGCTATAGGCGGATTTTAAAGTGGAATAAGCTGTGGGGAGAACAGTGGAAAATAGAAGTGTCAATACAACAGAATGCATTAATAGTAATAAAATATAAAGCACTTCATGAACAGAAAAAATATCAAAGCAACACTAATCCCCTGGTACAAGGGCTGTGAGGGTAGAGAGACGCCATTACCAGGCCAGTAAAAATGCTATTGGTTCAATGATCTCATTTATAGGCAATACAGTTTCATCTTGAGTTCATTCAGTATTAATGAGAAATTCACTGGTATGAAGTTTGGCACCAACAGGCACCATGAACGTTTGAAACCATTTTCTTCTTGGTTACATAAAATAGGAATTTCTTTTGCTTCAGGAATTTCTTTGTAGCTCTATGGAAATGTCCATAATGAGCAATTTGGAAAACAGACACACGAAATTCACCAATTTCAAGTCTCCAAATTTGAGTTGGAGAATTTAATGGAAAAAGTTTAATAATGTGTTTTTTTTATTAATTTTATTTTTTACAGATTTTTTATTTTTTTTTATTTCAGGGCCATTTAGGGAGGACTTTGGTAATTCAGGCTACAGCCGAAGTTCTTCAAGTGACTTCTACGGGAGGACGTTGGATTTTTACGTTATAGCCAAGGTCCTCAAAAAATGGCTCCCAGATAATATATATAGAAGTCTATCAGAAAGAGCAAGGCTACAACTTTGTTTCTGTACAGTTCTGGCTGCATTGGGTGTCAGGAAATTTTGGTGTGGAATTGGCAATGATGTCTAAATTCGGAGATACAATTGCCCCCCTTTTTTTTAGATTTTTACATTTTTATGTTCAGGACTTTAATACATCACCCACATTATCTCTGTTTCTTCAGTTGCTAAGAAAATGTTGTAGTCTATAAAGACCCCATATCTGGGTAGTGAAAGTTTTAATTGTTACAGTTTTGGTTTTGTTTTGAAATCTTTTTATTATATATATATATATATATATATATATATATATATATATATATATATATATATACATACACATACATATATACATATATATACACACACACACACACACACACACACACACACACACACACACACACACATACATATACACACACATATATATATTTTTAAGTGTATTTTTTCCGCACAACTGAACATTACAGACATGTACTGCTTACTGCATTTGTTCCAGGTACTCAGATTGCACAAACAAACTACTATTGACTTCCTCACCTTTATGTGCCATATGACATAGATCATCTTGCATTTTGGTAAACTCTGAGTTCTCTGATCCACTAGAGTATTGTTTTTCCTCTATATAATCTATAGTAGATAGGTTTGGGTTGGAAGCATGTAATCTCACGTTAGCTGTGAGGGATTGTGGAACCTGCAGGAAACAAGTGCAAGACTGGTTAATACAATAGTACTCAACAAACGGTGCAAAAGCAGTTTTTCAATTATTTTAGGGTCTAAACACCCAAATATATTTTACTTATATCAAAGGTCATTTTCCCCATTAAACATATTTTAATGGTACATCTGCAAAGTATCCTATAAAAGATATCCCATGGTATTTGCCAAAAACAACAAAGACTTCGAAGAAGCTGCCCCCCTCCAAAATACATGTATACATATATGTATACAGGGAGGGACCCTGGGCATGGCAGTGAGGGGGACAATGGGGTGATAGTGTGGGTGGCGAGAGGGACACGGGGGGGGGGGGTGGTGAGAGGGGCGGAGGGGGATGTTGCGAGAGGGACATGGGGGGAGTATGGTGGCGAGAGGGACACGGGGGGAGTATGGTGGCGAGAGGGACACGGGGGAATGGTAGCGAGAGCGACACAGGGGGAGTATGGTAGCGAGAAGGACACGGGGGGTATGATAGCGAGAAGGACGCGGGGGATGGTGCATATTGGGCTCTATACTGCACATTTATTTTTACATAAACTTATAAGTGCAAAAGAAATCATAGCAGGGAAGAAGAGCATGAATGAGCAGGGTGGCTGATGGGTGGAAAAATGCTGGAAATGTAGGAACACTTTGAGAGCTTCATTTTGGTTTCCTGCAGAAGACTGGGCCCTGAAGTTCGAAATTGTTCCCCATCACTGGGTTAGGCTACAGCATGTGGCATTATAGGGAATGATCACCCGACTTTATGACCTTCCAAAAGTAAGTCACTAATTCAATGAGAACAAGAATTAAGTATTGTATTTAAACATAAAATACATTCATAGCAAGAATAAGATGTAAATTACAATTTTATCACATAAATAAATTAGAGATCGTTCATTTATTACCTGTAGTGATCCTTTGGAGTCTTTGTTCATTCCTTTCGTCCTCCATTTTCTTCTGTTTAATCCTTTTGCTTTTTTGGGGCTCTCAAAGGCATTAACCTTCAAAAATGGGAATACTAGTTAATCCTAGGGTAGACACCTTTTCTCCAAAAAAAACCTGACTTTTCTACTGCCTCCATAGACTTAATATTCTTTACTGGCCTACTGATGGTACACTGGCTGGATAGCATCCCTAATAATTACAAGAGTATGAAATACTTAACACATTAATGCTAGTGGGTAAAGACTGTGTATTAACAGCTATTTATCATTGTCCAATTCCCAAGCAAGGTCATTGTAAAAGTACAGTTCTGCTAATGCCGACCCCCTGTTCTTCTGATGGGGTCTCTCTCTGCTAGTGCAAAAAGAGACCATAATTTTTGTATGGGATCTGCAGAGTGGACCTAGTTCTCTCTGCACTACCAAAAGGAGCCAGTCTTCGACAGGGGAGGGCTGGCAGCCTTAGGCCTGGGGGGCAAATCCAGTCAAGTGGCCCATTGCACCATCGAATCGCCTCCCCATCCACGGCCATCTTTTCCTTGTTTTATAACGAATATTGCCAGGATTTTCCCCCACAATATGCCAGGATTTGCCATTTAATATGCTAGAATTTTCCCTTACAAAATGCCAGGATTATGCCCCTCAGTATGCCAGGATTATGCCCCTCAATATGCCAGGATTATGCCCCTCAATATGCCAGGATTATGACCCTCAATATGCCAGGATTTTCTCCTCAATATGCCAAGATGATGCCCCCTCAATATGCCAGGATTTTCCACTAAATATGCCAGGATTATGCCCCTCAATATGCCAGGATTTAGACACCCATTATGCCAGGATTTTCTCCTCAATATGCCAAGATGATGCCCCCTCAATATGCCAGGATTTTCCCCTCATTATGCCAGGATTATGCCCCTCAATATGCCAATCCCCTGCTAATTTGCCCAATATGCCAGTGTTAATTGCCATTTAATATTCCCCAGCCATTTTGCTCAATAATATGCCAGTGTTATTCTGCCATTTAATATTCCCCAGACGATTTGTCCAATAATTTGCCAGTGTTATTCTGCCATTTAATATTCCCCAGCCAATTTGCCCAATAATATGCCAGTCTTATTTGCCATGTAATATTCCCCAGCCAATTTGCCCAATAATATGCCAGTCTTATTTGCCATGTAATATGCCCCAGCCAATTTGCCCAATAATATTCTAGTCTTATTTGCCATGTAATATGCCCCAGCCAATTTGCCCAATAATATGCCAGTCTTATTTGCCATGTAATATGCCCCAGCCAATTTGCCCAATAATATGCCAGTCTTATTTGCCTTGTAATATTCCCCAGCCAATTTGCCCAATAATATGCCAGTCTTATTTGCCATGTAATATGCCCCAGCCAATTTGCCCAATAATATTCTAGTCTTATTTGCCATGTAATATGCCCCAGCCAATTTGCCCAATAATATGCCAGTCTTATTTGCCATGTAATATGCCCCAGCCAATTTGCCCAATAATATGCCAGTCTTATTTGCCATGTAATATGCCCCAGCCAATTTGCCCAATAATATGCCAGTCTTATTTGCCATGTAATATGCCCCAGCCAATTTGCCCAATAATATGCCAGTCTTATTTGCCATGTAATATGCCCCAGCCAATTTGCCCAATAATATGCCAGTCTTATTTTCCATGTAATAATCCCCAGCCAATTTGCCCAATAATATGCCAGTCTTATTTGCCATGTAATATGCCCCAGCCAATTTGCCCAATAATATGCCAGTCTTATTTGCCATGTAATATGCCCCAGCCAATTTGCCCAATAATATGCCAGTGTTTCCCTCCCCCCCCTTACCTTTTTCCCTGGTGGCTAGTGGCAGGACTTCCCTGGTGGCTAGTGGCAGGAGGACTTCCCTGGTGGCTAGTGGCAGGACTTCCCTGGTGGCTAGTGGCAGGAGGACTTACCTGGTGGCAGGCAGCATGGTCCCTCCATGCTGCCTGTTCGGCCTCCCGGCGGTTGTGCCGACAGGTCACGTGATCGGCGCGCGTCTGACGTCAGCGCGCCGGTCACGTGACTGTCGGCACTTCCGTGTCACACTGCACGGGGAGCCGAACAGGCAGCACGGAGGTTTCTCTGTGCTGCCTGTTCGGCTTCCCGTGCAGCTTTGCAGGCAGAGCGGAGGTGAGAGGGGATCTTCCGATCCCTTCTCACCTCAGTCTCTGCCTGCAAGCGCGTTTTTTTTTTTTTTTTTTTTTTTAAAAACACTGGCCCAGCGGCCGTGTTTTCCAAAGCTTAGGGCGGCCTGGGGGGCAATTGCCACCCTGCCCCCCGGCCCAGCCCGCCCCTGGTCTTCGACCAGATTGGGCTGCCGACTTCCCATGGATTCATGGCAGCTCCCGGTCAATGGATAAATTGTCATGTATTATCAAATGTACATTCATGTTTATCCTTCCACTAGGGACAACTAGCTTTTCACTTGTGCGTCTACGTTCAGTTTAGTGTCCTTTTAAGAACGGCATGTAATATGTCGGTTGTAGCCCAGAAATAGTTGGAGGGCCAGAGCTGTGAAACACTGAAGCAGTAAGATTTTGACCATAGTAGCAAAGCTGTAGAATTCCTCAACACTTCTAATTTTCTTCCTCATCTATTTTGGGTCAAAGTCTTCCAACTTGGCTGTCAGTTTAACACAGTTCACTCTCAAGTGAATAAACCCCATTGTATTACAGTATGGGCATTCTCCGGTAAAATGTATACCTCGCTAAATGAAAACATTTTTCTCAACCTTGAAACTCAATCTGAAGGTTAACCAACGCAGTAAATGTTCAAACTACATGGTATATACTGAATTAGAACAAACTGCTCACTCTATAAAATCTGTACAGTAAGACCGAGTGATAGCTCACCTGGATAGCGTTTATTGCAGGCGCTGAATATGTCCTATGAAGAACCTCCATATTCTGCAGAAGCTGACTCATTTCCATTAAATAACTGTGACATTGGGATAGTTCTGCATGAAGGAATAAAGAAAATGATTGCTGTACCATCCTCTCAGGACAAAGTGGTTTCAGCAAGGTAGAGTGTATCTCCAGGCCGCAAACCCTTTTCCTGGTACACAAATAAACGTTAAATGCCCCTTGCCTGTTTAATCCTATTTCTCCTGTAAATCTGTATATTAAAGTATATATTTGTATATAAAAGTATATATGAGGCTACCATTAGTTTATACTCCATCTATGCATATTCTAGTCAGTGATTAGAAATGGAATTCATAGCAGTCAAGAGAGATCTACCTTGCGCACATTTCTCCATATCATCAGAAGACTGGAGCCAAGCTGGTATCCGACTGTCATTATTCAAACAGGAAAATGGTAGACTGCCTCCCAGCTTCAATGAATTCTGTCTGTTGAAATTTGTTTCCTGTAACATTAAACAAGACATCTATTACAAATTTAAGTTCCATGAGCCAGTGGCTGATAAAGGTTTTAAACAGGGTAAAATTCTAGGTATATTACCATAAAATATATATACACACAACACTCGCAAAGATCTGGAGCACTGTAAAGACTTGTCCAAAAACGGAGATAGTAAAAGATTCAAAATGTAGATTTGGATACGAAGAATCAGAGCTTCAATGGCTAATGAAGTGTTCTGATCCAGCTATTGAAGGCAATGCTGATGTGTCTCATTACACTCAGGCAAGCCACAATGAACGTTGTTGCCCGGAGATCCAATATACTGGCAAACCGCTGCTAAAGCAAACACCATCCACCCCCAACCCCCATCGCTTTGTTATAAGACCAGACGTTAGTCTTCTGTATTCACTCAACCTAATAGATAGCAGAATATAACCAACTACTATCAATGGCAAACAGCATGCAGATCAGTTTTACTAAAATAAATAAAGCTATTGCATGAAAGAAAAAGCAGGACAAGGCCTGAGAAAGTAAGACATTACAGCCCTATAATCTGCTTCCACTTATAAGAAATCTACTAGGAGTACTGATCTCCTTGTATGGGTAATTTGCCTTCATGATAGAAACATAGAATGTGTCGGCAGATAAGAACCATTGGCCCAACTAGTCTGCCCAATTTTTCAAAATACTTTTATTAGTCCCCAGTTCCCTATCTTATATCTAGGATACTCAGAAATTATGGGGTCCAAGCAAAGCTGTTGCATGGATAGCAGCCCAGCGAGGAAGTATATGAAATAAGTGTCATCACTTATTTCATATACTTCCTCGCTGGGCTGGTATCCATGCAACAGCTTTGCTTGGACCCCATAATTTCTGAGTAGTTCAGCATCTTATACTTACATGTATGAAGTGCAGGATTATTTTTTTTTATACAGTCACAAACCAATATGGTGGGCTACCTGTCACTGAAGGCAGCCAGCAGAATTAGAATAAGTGCCCAACTGTAATAGTTTTTTTGTTTTTTTTTATTCTAACTAGAAATATAAGTTAAGCTTGATAGATAAATTAAAGAGCGATCAGGTCTACAAAACAAGGGTGATTTGGATATTTCTTTAAAATAGCAGGAAATCAGTAATATCTAATCACTTATGTGAAGCTTGTTCATTATTGTACTGTCCCAACCTTTACTCATCCATTTTCAATAAAGTTTTTGTAATATGCTTACCCTGATACCATCTTGCAGTTACATTTTTCTTTTGGAGACACTTACTGTAGAGGGGAATAATACTTGCACATATTTTATATATTTAATGTTTGGTAACTACAAAAAATAAAAAGCTGGTTGTGGGAAGATTTGTTTGTTTATTTTAAATGACGTACTCTGCTAACGATCGTTCTTTGTCTGAAGGGCCAGTCTTACAAAAAGAGCAGAAATGTCAGGAAGCCAAACAAATGTGAGCCAAGGTGTGAATGGGATCACCACACATTCCTGACGAACAACACAACTCTTTGGTGTATAAGTTGAAGTACTTGGCATCATTTACACACATACACGTGATGCACCTTTGCCCATCAAACTTCTTTATCCATGTGCACCTATAAATACCTCCTCCCTGGCAGCAATGCCAATTACATGACAATGGCACCTGTGACAGAATGTAATGTATCCAGGGTTGGGTTCACAAACACTAGTTGTACAACGGCTGACCGAATGAGTACAGTATGGAGCTTTCAATACAAGGACTTTACCTGTTGACTGGTAATTGGATCAAAACTGGAAGCGGATTCCGTGGTAGACAGCATTGGGTAAAACGGAGGGTTCAGGTCATGTGGAAACACTGATATTTGATTCTGCCGGTACAGACGGTGATCACGTAGCTTCAGCACCCAATCTTCAAAAACTTCTGGAGATTTCACCTAGAAAAATATTTAGACTGAGTAATAATGGTTTTCTAGAACAATCACTAGGATAGCCCATAAAACTGCTCTTTCATTACAATTTCTTACACCATCTTATTGTATTTTCAAAAAATGCCAATGTTTTTGTTAATCAACAAAAAAACCCAGATTTTAATAAAATACATCAAAATAGATTTAAAAAAAAAAAAACAAGAACATGCTCTCCTTTTTATTCACAATGTGCAGAATGAATCATTTTCTTCCTTAACAGAACTTTGGAGAATTTAGCTCAAGTCACAAAAACCCCCAGCTTCCAGCTATCTAGTAATTTTCAACAGTAATTGGGGTAGATGCAATGCCAGTGGTTAAGGCCAGAAAAAGTTAAAATACAGCACATTATTCCTCTAGGAATAACGTTGATTCCACTGAAACAAGGATCACAGAAACACTGGTACTGCGGTAAGGGAATAACGCATACATAATTAAAAGGCCCCCAGATACATGTGGCTGCGCAATGCCCCAGGTCCCTAATGATAAAAAAAATATGGCCCGCCAGAGACTGGGGCCACTCTGTGCCCCAGATGGCCAATAATACAAAATATGGCACACCAGGCACAAGAGCTCTGTGCATCAAGTCCTGATTTAATAAAAATAAAATGCAAGAACCTAGCTCTTTAGAGTCTGTTCTCACAGAGAGCAGACACAGAACGAATTACTAGTCCTGGAGAGCTGGTAATTCATAGGACTCTATGATTGGCCAATAGTAGGGCTGGGACAGGGTAACTTCTGATTGGCTGAGAGAGAAAGCCAAGCAGAGCTTCCTGAAGTCAATTGAATCCCTAGCTCTCCCAAATGAACAGAAAGAGATAGGTGGATTATAAAAAAAATTTAATCAAAGTTTTTTTATTGCATCACATAATTGTCAGTCACTTTAAAAACTTGATCATACAGATATGCAATACAATCAGGTTTTGTATTTATAACAGTATGATACCATGTATAAAGGAGGATTGAATCGGCAGGACCGTAATCTTGCCCAGCAATACCAATGTTACTTGAAAAAGGAAAAGAAAATGCAAATCCTACCTCACTATACACTTTAGACAAAAACAAACAACAACAACAACAAAAAAACAGTATCCAACTGGAGGACAAACTCAAAAAAACAAAACAAAAAAACCCCCAGAAACATATGAGACAACTCTTCCCCCTATAATGTCCCATTCTTTTTCTTTCTTTTTTTCCCCCTTTTCTTCCTTTACTCCTTCCCTTTCTTTTCCCTTCTATATATATTGAACATTAATAACTTCTTCATGTTAATAAAATGACCTCTCTTGTAGTCCTTTAACAAACATAATGACATCAATTTCCACGTTGTTTTCTTTTCTCTTCTTCTCCTTGTTGTTGTCGAAAACAGTGAGACATGTCGTATGAGGGCTACATAAACATTACAGACAAAATACAGTGCTTGTCATAACGGCTACCTCAGACGCCCATACACACAACAATATTACCCTTCAGAAAGAAGGGAAAAAATAAAAGAGTAAAACGAGGTATGAAAAAATAAGAAAAAACAGTAAAACATAAGTGAGAAACATAACAAGTGAGAAACATAGCAAAGCAAGAGAAAAAGGCTCCTCAAGAGAGAGGTAGCGAGCTGGGCCGAGTGTGCTCAGCTCCAAAAAATGGGCTGATGGTCAGATTCTCATCTGCCATCAAAAAAACATTGCCGGTTTGGTAACAGAGCCCCGGGGGGGGGCTCGTCTATGAGTACCATGCTGTTGCAAAAGTCCAACAAGTATATCAAGTTATTGGAGTGAATAAAAAACAAGGTCTAGATTCAGGGACATGTCCCTCACATCGCCTCCACCGCAACAGATACAACAGGTGTAGATCCCTCTCTCCCATCCCTTGGAACCTCCAAAGGTGGAAGTCCCAGGTCCTGCAGAAAAGCCTCAATCTCCGAAGGATCTTCAATTGTCAGCAGTTTATTCTCCCAAGACACAAATATCGATGTTGGAGAGCTCCATCGGTATTTCACTTCGTGAGTGCGCAAATGTAAAGTCAAATTGGACATCGATCGGCGCCACATTACCACCTCCATCGGGAGATCCTCATATATTGATAGAGCGCTACCAGCGTATACAGTGGAGGCGGTCTTCCTGGCAGAAGTATTTTATCTGCTGCACTTCTCAATTTTAAAATCGTATCTCTTGGAGCCGTGTTCGGAGCTTTCCGTGCCTTCCTCACTCTGAAACATTCCAGTATTTCACAATTGCCAAAATCAGTCTTTTTTTATAAATTGTTGTAAAAAAAACGAGTAGCTCTATCCGTTACAGCAGTTAACTGTTCTGTTTCCAAGACAGCTACTCTTTTATCCAGGGAGGAAATATCCATTCGTATCTTTGCTGTTTCTGTATGAATCAGCGTTTATAGATCTAAAAACAACCTCTTGATATCCCCCTTTGTCGACGGATTTTTATGCTGGGGTGTATCTGAAGTCAGAGTGGGATGAGTCATCCTCTGAATCGCCACAGATTCTTCCGACGAATCATCGGTTTCAGATTGATCTGCAGATCGCGCCACCTCAACTGTACTCCGGCTAGGCTTTGCAGGCCTCGATAGTAGGGTGCCGATATCGGAGGTGGATGGTCTCGGAGGATTTCCATCCTTTTTAGATTTTCGACCCATGAAGTAAGGTAAGTAAAAACACTGCTTCTGTGCTGCGATGGTCGACGCAATGGGGAAAAATCTGGTGGTTTCAGCTCAGTCAGAGCGGAGCCCAGCATGGAAGCAAATTTTATTAGGGAGGGGAGTCCTGTTGCTCCCCCAATATTTTTTTTTAGAACAGTTTGTGTTCCTTACTGAACTGAAAGGGTTTAAATGCTGTCTTTTTGTGTGTTCTATTAATGGGCAAAAATGAAAGATTTTTTTTCCTGTTAATTTTTACCGTCTGTCATTAAATTATTGTTTGTGATTTAATTACAGCACAAATCAGTGTTTTAATGCCATTTTTTTTTTTACAGACAGTATTGAGGTTTTGAGCAGATGTAGTAATTTGTTTAACAGGTGCGGTAATATTACTGCACCCATTAACCTTGATGGGCATTCAATCAAAAACGCCTGTTAATTTAGTGTTAAAAGGACTTAATATGAATTATTCCTAAACCACAAACATATCGGTCTACAGATTATACTTTTGTGCTTGAGCTACTATAAAATTAAATTGCATTTATTTCTTCTGACAAGTAGGCCCTGACTATGATATAGTCATAGTCGTTAAGATTGTATGTCCAATGCTGTTCTCTAAAAATACTCCACATAAATCAGAGCAGAGGTACAATGAACTCCACTAAGCAGCAGGGCTGCATAAGAAACAAAGCATGCACTATACATTCTCCTCTACTACATGCTGGAATAATTGGTTCCATTTCAAGGTCCTTTAAAAAATACTGAAAAAGAGATCTATTTATATTTCACTAAATACAAAGAAATATATTGTTATTTTACAGTTAAGCAGTAAACAAAAAAAAAAAACATTTGATTATTATTGGTGAAATTTTTATAAGAATGTCATTTTATTAATACTTGATTTTAGGGTTGCCACCTGGCTGGTATTTTACCGGCAGGCCGGTAAAATATTGGCATCAGGCAAATGTTTATGGAGACCGTACCAACCTTACTTGATTTATAAAAACTGATAGCACCCTGAATTTTATTTGAATTACCAGATCTAGGACCGCATGGATAGATGTTCCCCATACCCAGTCCTTGAATAGACTCCCAACAGCCGACTAGTTTTCAGGGGAACTCCTCAAATGCCAAGCCTGCTCATTAATTACTTGTGGGAAGTTTTTTTTTTTTTTTAATGACTAGGTAGTTGATTGAATTACCTATAGTTCCTGATAACCTGGCCTATTACAGGCTCTTTAGGACTGGATTCTGGAAACATAAAGAGCACAACTTTTTAAGGGGTGCAGCGGAATTCAACAGGTGCAACTTAATGTGCACTTTCCTGCCATGCCCATGGTCTCCACTCACCACTCAATAACCTGCAGATGTACAGATGCATTACGATCGGTCAGCTGATATCCTGCACAGAAGAGTTGGGACACTGCTCAGGCCAGTAGTACAGTCAAGACCGAATTAACCAAACCCTTGCAAACTAACAAGGTCATTATGAGATTACCTTCAGATGGTATATGTGTTCTTCTGTATCCAGGTCAATGCACTTAGTTGACTTTTTGACGGACACCACAGACAGACCAACATCGATGCAGCCATGCAGCTTTCCTTTATCCATCTTAAGGAAAGAGAAGTTAATTTACATATATTTATACAGCCTTGTGTATCACTATTTTCCATATCAGTGCCAGTCTGCTTGACCGTTAGATTATTTCCCCTTAGAGTACAATAAGGAGTTTCACTTAACTGATCCTATTCTGAAGACACATTCATTGCTCTAATAAATGTATTTATAAGATATTTTACAATGATCAATATATTTAGATTCAGTTAATATATTATTATTGTCCACACCAACATCAACGACAAACATACCCTATTCTGTTGTCAGACTCCTAACTTTGTGCTGGCTCCTACATGTGACCTACATTTGTCAAGCCTTGCCTTAGAGCCATCTGTAATAATGGCAAAACAGTGGCTATCCTATTGTTATGTGCTACAGTTCCCATAATGCCCACCCAGCCATTTGTCTGGCTGAGGATCTTAGAACTGTAGTCCACCACAATTGAATAGACAAATGTTTGTCATTATTAAAGTTAGCTGTAGGGCATGGAAGACTAACCATTCAACCTCCGCTGTTGTGAACTGCAGTTCCGATGATGCTCAACCAACTATTTGGCTTGTTGTGGATCATAGGATATCTAGTCCAAAACAACTGGGGTGTTAGGGAATCAACGCTTTTCGTTTTTTAATAATGCTTTCCTCCCTCTCCCCATGTTCTGCTGCCTTCAAGGGAGAGGAACGAGTCTCTGCTTCCCTGCTGACTAGTGTAGCGTGGGGAAACATGGATCTTTACGCACAGCTTCCCCACGCGTTTCAGTGTTGCAGAGCACCAGGTGTGACTGGCATACTGCATCAAAACACTACGAGGGAGCCGTGCATTGCAGGCAATACCCAGGCGCCAGGTCTCATTTCCTGGTCGCCATAGCGACCTGGCGCCCAGGTTTTGTCGAGTCCTGCTTTAGACAATACTTCCACAGTTAAAGAAAATACAAATGTGGATTACAGAAATCACTTGTTTGGCACCTTACCAAAAGTGTAGTCATTGTGGTAATTGATGCAATCCAAAGCATAGGTATATAATGCAAATCTACCAGCAGCAGACATTTTGGGACGATTATTACGTTCACAGCAGCTGACGTGCCAAATGTCATCCATCACTGGCATACAACTTCCAGTGCAAAGTAATTAAATATATTTGTTTGTGCAGTGTTTATGAAAGGCCAATAGAGAGTACAGTACTGATCCTATAGTTCATAAGAAGCAATTTAGCAGCATACCCTCTATCGGGTGTGCTACACCAGTGGACGGTGCCTGGAATTACCACCCCACAGAAATTCGGGGTGTAACTTCCCATAAAACGAGGAACTGAATGACTTGCTTCTTCTGTGTGATGGGGAAATGCTGCATAAAAGCAGATCAGTTTGAAATTATTCATGAAAATATCCAGTTCCATGTAAATAAAGATCCATACGAAACAATCACAATTTAAACATAAACCCGAAAATGCCATACAAAATATTCATATGAATTAAACTTACTTCAGTCGGACTCTTGGCATATTTTAAAATTCCTTTGTCCAAAAAGAAGTATCTCTGTTTAAATAAAATGTACAAAAAATTAGATCACAGTTTCCAACTGCAAACAGACTTCTAAGACCTCTCTTTTGGCAAAATTATAATAGCAACATTGTTTACAATGTTATTTATAATATCGGACTGGCTTAAAGGACAACCATTGGCAAAAAAAAAAAAAAAAAAGTTATACTAAAAGATTGTATCAAGTGTCAAGTAGAAATGCTTTAATGAATGCAAAGCACCTTATTGAGTACTCTGCTCAGGGGGCAGACATGTTGTTTGAAACTTGGGTCAGGTTTTCTTTCATCTGACCCAAGATGTCAGCCTCCACGTAAAGCTATGGAGAGGATGGCTCAATAAAAGGTCCATTATTTGTATTGTTTCATTAAGACATTTCTATTTAAAATTGGCAAAACATGAATTAAGATATCCCGTCAGTACGGATAGAGCTGACTAATATGCCTAATACAGGTTAACTATGAATCTCCAGTCTCACTGTTAAATGAGTCTAAAGATATAGGGTGAAGACCCTTTCATCTATTTACATTTGTACTGTGTTGTTTTCCTTGTGAATGGCACATGTTATGTATTAGGGTTTGACAGTTGTCCTTTAATATAGTTTGTAAGTCTCCACAGACCATCTTGTACTTGTACAGTCCAAATCCTTGCCCAAGACTTACAAGTTGACTCAGGTGAAATAGTATTTGCTGGTTTCACATAACTTTCCTCAGTTTGTATCTTACAATATGCTTGCACTTAACACTACTCATCTCTGCAACACATTTACCTTGTGCCAGCCTTTCAGGGGCCACTTTCTCTTCTTGAGCAGGAAACCCTCCTGTTTTTGTGGCTCCTGTGTGAAACTTGTACTGCCACGAAGGCCTTCCACAATTTCCCAGCTGTCCTGTTAAAACAAACAACAAAAAAATGATAACTGACTGGTATGGATAATAAACATTTACAATAATGTCAATTTATATTTGCTACATCGTTGCACACCAACATGAATATTCATGGCTGCTGATGAACAGACCATACTAATTGACCTGACAATATTTTATTCCCTACACTGCCATTATAAACCATGTTTAGGTAATGGAGTCACCTGTATTCAAGCAGGGAATGTAACTATTAAATACTAGTAGGAAAGAAAACAATTTGGAAGTTCATGAACCATTAAAGACAGACTAATCCCCAAAACAGTTTAAAAATCAAACAAAGTCTTTTGAATTGTGTACCATTCAAAAATATACTGCACCTTAGTGCAATAGCAAAGAGTCTCACAGAGACTTCCAAAATAAATGGAATCCCTTTGAAGCGGTGCTTCCTAGGAGCATCATTCAAAATACCTTTTTTTTTTTTGTTTTACTGTAAAAAGTTATTTTTGTTTCTTACAGAAGGAAAGTCATGAAAGGGTTAACAATATGTTGTCCAGGAACATGACATTTCAGTGAAAATGTACAGATATGAACATGTAGACATTAATCATAGACAGAATTGAGTAAGAAACAAGTATTACATCTAGTTGTTACACTAGAAGTATTCACTGCATCTTTCAAAAGACCTTTTAATGAGACAAAAGCAAGGGCCACATAATTGTACAGGAGAGTTTAGTCTCTCTTTAAATATGAAGTCATCCTCTATGGGGTGTATGCACTAAAAAATTAGTTGCAGGTAAGATGAGAACTTATGATTAAGCGTGCTAGTCACTCAAAACGCGTCAAGTGTGATTCCCCACTATACTTTATTGCTGTATATATGTTTATTATTTTTTGCCATTAAAACACTAATTTTTTCCACTGTGGAATATCCAGAGTGCAAGCTCCTTTTCTTTATCCTTTGAGTTATACTATGCTGGGTCGGCACATAAAGGAGGCACCTGGTTCCAAGCACTGACACAACCTACACCCTTCCAGAGTTGGATTAATTTCCTTGCTTCAGTTGAAGCCCGGTGGGTCTCCTCGTGAAGACTTCTTTTTTTCCCCTAAGATGAGGTGAGATGAATATTTAGTCAAACCAGCTTAGCTATACACTGTGCAGGGACTATCCTGGTGAGCAGGGGGAACTCTCCAGGTTTGTACCTGCACAACGTACAGTTAAAATGGTGAGACTAAACTCATCTCATCTCAACTCAGCACCCCTGCAACTCACCTTTTAGTGAATAGACACATTTAGCCGGCAACTGAGAATCTGCCACTTCAAACCAACTTACCAAGATTGGTGGGGAAATAATGGGAGTACCCAATTTCGAAATACTCACTAATAAGCGTTTCTTGCAAAAAACATGATGGTCCTGGAGGGTAGCAAATATTGTAACAACTATTATACATTTTCCATAAGTGGCTACAGTAAAAACTAGGATATGGATGGGTTGCTGAAAGTAAATTATGCTTTTCAGGTAGGGGGGGAAATGACAAACCTCAACTTTCTATCCACTTCTTGCCCTTCAACTTGTTCATTCTGTCAGAATCCTTCAAAAGTATAAAGGGGACTGGGCTTAAACATTATTTTTTAATGAGGTAACATAAATGAACCTAAGGGGTTTTCAGCAGAGATAGGAGTCGTACAAAACTCTTATAGGTCACATTCAGCCTAGACATCAATACTATAGAGAATGCACAAGAAACAAGGTGAACTGACAAACACTATAAGCTGACAAGCACTGTTAAACCTAAGAAATGTTTTGTATTTTTACTGGCAAACTTGCTCCTTTCATTTTTTTTTTTTCCCCAATGTCAGGGGGGTCATGCAAACTTACTGCAAAACTCTGACTAACAGTAATGTAAATATCACAGCTTTGCTTAATTAAAATATCTGTAACAAAAGGTCAACATTTCTTTTGGTATCAAGATAAAAGTGACGCAGAGGGACCACGAGACCAACAGGAATTGGCATACCATTGCTGAGGCAGGCAGTGACAGGGTGCCACAGAGGAACTCCCTGACAAGGACAGACATGCTAACTGACTTCGTTCGGTACACAGAGAGGAAAACATTAACATTTAACCCCTTAACGACAGATGACGTGCCAGGCACGTCACGGCAAATCGAGGACTTGCCGACAGCTGACGTGCCTGGCACGTCATGCACTAAACTGAGTAAAGAAAGCGACCAGCGGTCGCTTTCTTTACTCTAACGGTGTTGCTACAATGCCTCTAGGTAGAGGCATTGTGCAACACCCCCCAAAAGTGCAGGGGCGCGCTACGATCACTCCACGGAGTGATCGTAGCAGCCATTTAAAAATGGCTGCGCCGGCTGCACACATGTGCTTAGAAAGCGAACGATCGTTCGCTTTCTAAGCATCTCCGGTGTTGTTAAAGTGCCTCGCCAGCGAGGCACTTAACAACACCGTTCTGCTCCCCAGAGCCGATGGTGGTCGCTCTCCTGAGCGACCCCATCGGCTCAGTAGAAGGGAACGCTGCCTATACAGGCAGCGCTTCCCTTCTAATGGCAAGAGCATCGGAAGTGAAAGTATTTCACTTCCGATGCTCTAGGGGGAGCCAATCGATGCCGGCACAACAGATCTATGTGATCTGTGTGCAGGCATGTATGATAAGTGCTCTGATGAGCACTTATCATACTGTCAAAGGCAATATTAGCAAATATTGCCTTTGACAAGTATTGATCTGCCTCCCTCACCTTACTAGTTATAGTAAGGGAGAGAGACAGATCAGATAAAGTAAAAAAATAAAATAAAATAATAAAACAAATATTTAATAAAATTTTAAACACCAAGGGCTTTTATAAAAGCCATTTAACCCCTTCCCTGCCATTGATCGCTGTGTACGCAGTGATCATACACAGCAGCACATTTTTTGCTGTCTGTGCATTTTTTAGGGGTTAATTTTTTTTACTGTAATTCATTACAGTATAAAAAAAAGCTCTTTTAAGAGAGATTAACCCCTTTCTTGCTGTAGATCACTGCCTAAGCAGAGATCTGACGCAAATGCAGCAATCTTGCTGCAGAAGCATTTTTAATTTTTTTAAAACTTTTTTATTACACCCGTCACGTGTTAATTATACCCGCTAGGGGACTACGTTTAACGTAATTTTTTTTTTAAATAAGAGCTATTAACCCCTTCCTTGCCGTATATCACTTCCTAAGCAGCACATATGGTCACTGCCTAAGCAGTGCATATGGTCACTGCCTAAGCAGTGCATATGGTCACTGCCTAAGCAGCGCATATGGAGCAATCTAGTCGCAGAAGGATTTTTTTTTTTGCTATCAGCATTTTTTTTGTCAGACTCGCTAGGGGTTAATTATACCCACTAGGGGATTACGTGTATTCCTTTTGAAGCTGTCTGAACACGTGTATAGCGATCAGTAACAGCCGATCAGTGGCAAAGGTGGTTTGGTGATTTCTCAGATGAGCATCACCATTCGTCTGGTTCGATCAATATTGGTAAATATTGTTCTGACCCATATGGATCTGCCTCCCTCTCCTCACTTGAGTTTTAGTGAGGGAAAGAGACAGATCTGTATAACATAATTTTTTAATTGTAATAAATTAAATAAAATGTTAAAAAAATTGTGAGTCCCAAGGGCTTTTATAAAAGCCATACCCTTTGTATAGTGTAGTTTATTAACCCCTTCCCTGCCACTGATCACTGCACAGCAGAAATTTTTTTCTTGTCTGTGCATTTTTAGGGGTTAATTTTTTTGTACAGTACTACAAAGGCTCTTATAAGAGCTATTAACCCCTTCCTTGCTCTACATGTTCAAATTCCAAGTTTGAAAATCAAAAAGCGCACCTCTCAAATGTAGCCTTTCAACACCCAACAAAGCTGACAAAGCTATGCATGGGTGGTATCCCTGTGCTCGGGAGATGTTGCTGAACATATATTGTGGTATTGTTTGTCAGTGACACATACCGAAATATGTGAATTTGTGTCTAAAGTACAATGTATGTGGGAAAAAATACACAATAAAATGACTACCACAAACTTTGACAAAGGCTGGTGGTAGAATTGGTGCATGGAAAGTGTTAAAATAACACCATTTAAAATAGCCTAGGGTGTCTACTTTTACAAAATATATACTTTTTGGGGTAAAATACACTGTCCTACTTTAAAAAAAAGTCCCAAATGAAAGATGGGCTCAGGCTGGCTACACGTCAATATTCCAAGTTGAAAATGCGCACCTTCACAATGTGGCCCTTTTAGCCCCCAAACAACCCAACAAACCTATGCATGGGTGGTATCCCTGTACTCAAGAGATGTTGCTGAACACTTATTGGGGTGTTATTTGGCAGTGACACATACCAAAATCTGTAAATTCATGTCTGAAGTACAAGGTTTGTGAAAAAAAAACACAAAAAAATGACTACCACAAACTTTGACAAAGGCTGGTGGTAGAATTAGTGCATGGAAAGTGTAAAAATACCACCATTTGAGATAGCCTAGGGTGTCTACTTTTAAAAAATATATGGGTTGATGGGGTAAAATACACTGGCTGGTTTCAAATATGTCCCAAATGGGACATGGGTGCAGGCTGTCTGCATGTCAAAATTTCAAATTGGAAAACCAAAAACTTCACCTCCCAAATTTGGCCTTTTACCCCCCAAACAATCCAACAAACCTATGCATGGGGGGTATCCCTGTACTCAAGAGATGTTTCTGAACACTTATTGGGGTGTTATTTGGCAGTGACACATACCAAAATCTGTAAATTTATGTCTGAAGTACAAGGTTTGTGAAAAAAAAACACAAAAAAATTACTACCACAAACTTTGACAAAGGCTGGTGGTAGAAATAGTGCATGGAAAGTGTTAAAATACCACCATTTGAGATAGCCTAGGGTGTCTACTTTTAAAAAATATATGGGTTGATGGGGTAAAATACACTGGCTGGTTTCAAATATGTCCCAAATGGGACATGGGTGCAGGCTGTCTGCATGTAAAAATTTCAAGTTGGAAAACAAAAAACTGCACCTCACAAATTTGGCATTTTAGCCCACAAACAACCCAACAAACCTATGCATGGGTGGTATCCCTGTACTCAGGAGAAATAGTAGAATCTATTTAGCATGTTTTTTCGTTCGCTATTGTCGATGAGGAGAAGTTGTTTCAAATAAAAACAAAGAAATTTGTGTATTTTTTTTTTTTTTACCATATTTTATTATTTTTTTTTAATAATATGATAAGATATGATCAAAAATATGGCATCCATAGAAAGCCCTTTTTGTCCCGATAAAAACAATATATAATATGTGTGGGTACAGCAAATGACGAAGAAGAAAATTACTGCTAAACACAAACAGCACAGAAATGTTAAAATAGCCATTGTCCAGAAAGGACAAAAATGTTTCAAAGGCTCTGTCCTTAAGGGGTTAAATCAACTAGTGCCTGAAATTTAATTGTAAAGAACATATTTTGCTCTGAAAGGGATGACGTTTTGTCGAGATAAAAAAATTAAATGTATTACATCATATGTGCATAGAAATCTGCTAGGAACTCTAATGTCTAAAAGAATTAATAAGAAATAAATAGAAATGTATCTGGCACCTGTGATCCACAAAAATTCCCAGCACTTAAAGCTTTAAGTGTAGTGAGAGGAAGAAACCAATCAGTCCTGAAAGCACTAATACCCTTGGAATATTGACAGAAAGTTATCCATTTTACTACCACAAAGTAAAATAAAATCTCATTACAAGTAAAATAAGCAGCAGCTAAAATTAGCTCCCCTGATGGTTATTGCAGGCATTAATGGCTAGTGTTACTGACTAATAAATGTTTCCTGCATGATTGCATCATTTCAATCCACAATGCACTGGAACCAAAGAGAAATTACAACCAATAAATAAGAAACATGTAACCAAATTACATTTTAAAAGGACTCCATGAGTGTATCGTTATTTTTCATTCTCTGCAGTCATAGTACAACCAATATTTTGGTGACTAAGTTTGCAGATTGAAAGAAAATGGGGCCCATTTAAAATGTCTTTTTTCTACCTCCATTCTGGGAAAAACTAAAATCAAAAGGATGATTGTCGGTAATCATTTTCTCTGCATTCCTCCTGCTTCTGTTAGAAAAGTCCCTAGATTGGGCAGTATATGATGTAATCAAACTTGCCCCATGCAGTAAGTTACCATACATCACTAATACAGCTGGGAGAGAGGTGTCTTTTCAGATTATCTCTCTTGATGTAATGACCAACAGTACAATCTGCCAAGATATAAGAATATCAAAAATATATTTACCACAGCAATTCAATCCGGATTGTGTTATTGGTGGAAATATGACGACCATTACAAAACCTTTTCCTGGAGTACTGCACGTACTAAAGTGTTATGTACACAAGACTATCCAAGTAAAATAATCATTAACACGGCATTTAAAGGTGGTGCAGCTGGAGAAATATGTTTTGGATTATATAATTAAGGATAATAATACAGTTTTGGGAATATGATTACAGTTATTGACTTGTGTTGGCAGATAAGAACCATTCAGTCCATCTAATCTGCCCAATTTCTGACTAATAAAAAATCCTGTAAACCAGTAGTAGTCAACCTTTTTCTACCTACCGCCCACTAATGCATCTTTCTTGATGGAAAAATGTCCTTACCGCCCACCAGTTTTCGTGCAAGCGCGGAATATTTTTTAGAAAGGAGGGTGTTTTAAAAAAAAATAAATGTACGTACATTTATCTTTTTATTTCTTTAATTTTTTTTTTAAGTTTTGATCTGCACTCCACACAGTGCTTTTTTCCCTCCTCTTTTCCCTTTTATTACTAACACCAAAAACAATGTTGTATTAGGTGCCAATTTTTATTAATGTCCCCATCAAAAGAAATTCCTTTTCCTGCCTGCTTCTTTACCTTCCTTATAGTATATCACTATATTAAGGATCTCTTTTTCCTATTTTTTTTTATTTTCTCCTTCCCTTACTTATTTTTTTTCTTTTATTTTATAGGATAACAAAACTTAATTTATGAGCCAGACTAAACACTGCTTACTCACCTCCTTTATTTTATCCCCTTTTCTCTATTTTTCTTCCTTTTTTTTTTATTTATTTTTTTTATCTTTTCCTTTTCATCTCCTTTCTTTTACCTTCCTGAGCGACAAAAGTAAGGCTGAGCTAGTTAGCCCACTTATTATTATTAGCCAACAATTCTCTTTCTCCTGCCTATAACTTTTCTTTTGAAACTGCTCTGCTTCATTTCTGCCTGCTTCTGCCTGTCCCTGCTATCAGTTTCCACTCCTCCCCTTCCTCTTCCCACGTGTTTGCGTGCGCTCGCTCCCGCCCGTCCACTTCTCGCACAAAAGGAGGTTGATTGATGTGTGCGCTCGCGCCCGCCTGCACCACCCGCCCACTCTCTCAAAAGGAGGTTTTAACTTCCGAAAATCCTACTCTCATTCTCGCGCATGTTGGTTTCTTGATGTGTGCGCTCACGTGCGCGCTCACGTGCGCGCCCACTCGCTCGCTCGTTCAAAAGAAGGTTTTAACCTCCAAAGTCCCTACCGCCCACCTGGAATCCCAAAACGCCCACTAGTGGGCGGTAGGGACCAGGTTGACTACCCATGCTGTAAACTATTCAATGTGTACGGTTGGTACACATTGGGCAGGCAAAATGAAAAGGAAGGCGGAATCAAACTGAAGTCAGAAACCGATACCGTATGTCTACATTTACTGCTGGGACGCAAACGTAAAATTAAATCAATATTGGTGAATAGAATGGATAATAAAGAGAAAAAGTAATTAAACTATATTTAGCAGCACCATCATTTTCAAAGAGGGGTTTAACCCTAAAAATAGAAATTACCCATATTAAAGGGTTCTCCTAATGCTTACTTTTTATCCTAGTCTAAGAAAAAACAGAGCAGGTTCTGTGATCCTCATAATACTACAGTGCTGACATTGTGTGTCCGTCTCACTATCTGCCTGCTCTCTCCTAGTACAGGGTCATACTCCCTAGTTGGTTTATATTAGCATACGCATTCAATCCTACTTCATTATCATCTTTCTTGTTTGCATTAGCATTGCCATTCGCAAATTCCATTTTTCCTCCCACCTTATATGATTGACAATACACAAACACACCACTAGGAGCCACCGACCGTTGGCAGACCTTCTCAGTGAATTAGCAACTATACAATTTATCCCAAATCATTGTTTTTTTGACAAAGACCATGGGATATCTTTTCAATGGTACTTTGCGCAACTAACATTCACAAATGGACTATATAGCCGAATGCTGGGGTAAATTAAGGGTGCAGAAGAAGATAATAAAAACACTACAAGGATTTTTTCAATAACCTTTTATTACATATGTAAAACATTGAATCATAATAATGTTTTTTGTTTGGCCCGAGAAAATATGTATAATGTAGCCCTACTACTGAAAAGTTTGGAGACCCCTGGTCTAATACATAGATACCAAAACATGAGAAGAGCAAGAATGATAAATCTATTAAAAACAGAGATGGTATAAATTCACGTGAAGTGACCAAAAGTTGAATTTTTGACCACTTTTGTACCACGGATTGGAATTGCAGTGAATTAATTCACAATAACTCCTCAATTAGGTTTACAACTTAGATCGACAGAGACATGTTATATATTTCCAGGTTCAAATGAATTTAAAGGTCTATAACGGGACTATGGCAAATGTATCCAGATAGCTTGTAACACAGTGAGGATGCAGTTAAAAATGTTATCACTTATTTGTTTATATTTTATTTGCCTAACACTTTACTGATGGTTAAATGGAAAAAACAAAACAGAGATGGATAAGCCGATTAGTGAATACTAGGAGAAGGCAGACATTTTGTTTTCTTCTGTATAAATCTTTAGAGATTTAAGAATGTATTATGCAGGCCGAAGCCTGCTGTTCTTGCAAAAAAGGCTCACAAGGTTTCACATTTTTCAATGCATAGTTAAGTTGATGAGATGAAATGTTCAGCACATATGTGTACCTCTGTTTTTGTGAGTAAACCACAGGATGCGAAAAAGTCAATTGAAAAACAAACGCACTTTGGGGTCCCTATAGAACTGGATATTCATGGTCAAGTTGACATTCGCAAATCAGTCAGTTATACAATGAAAACAATCACTGGACTCTTGGATGGAGGCGTGTGATTTGGTAAAATGGATTATGGCTTACTTGTGTCAGATGGAAACCTGTCCATGTGGTGCCAAACTAAGAAAGCTTCCAACCCAGATTATACTATGCGCTTACATACCCAAGTTAATGCACAATACTATTAAACAAAACTGAATGATTAGCTTTGTCCAACGGCAAAGCATTTATTTCATACAAAATAAAGTGTATTCTTGGGCCTTCTTTGCTTGTATTACAAGAGACAGACATGTTCCCCCGATACATCTATACAAACATGTCCGCCCGATACATCTATACATAGCAGAAAGGACTCATACTCATATTATCTTTCATTACAGTAATTCTATTTAAAATACCTGCATTTAATGCAATCAATTAAACATAACTTAATTTTCTGCTAACACTTTTCCTTTAAGCAGCACTCTGAGGAGCATTAAACCGAACCCTTGCTCACAGGCATCATAGTAGACTTTCAAATAATGTTACATTCTATGCAAGTGTTGGTTAGCCTTGTCACTGCAAATGTATCAGAAATACATATCCCATGATGCTTAATCAGTCTTGAGGCTGAGGGAGCATCATGGAATATGTAGTTCCCAAACATCTGCAGTGCCATGGTTAGCCACCACTCATTTATGCCAGAAAATATGTAAGTAGTTGGGGACTCAAGTGGCATTAGTAATTTTACATTGCAGTAAATTTTTGAATAGTCTGAGTCCAATAGCTGGGAAGGGTAGGCCTAGAAGATTTTTGTGTAAGAACGTGGGAGGAGATTTGAAGCAAGTGGAAGAGTATCAAGATAGAAAAAAAAAAACAGGGATTCAAATCTATAACTTTGAATGTGGTACTTTTCAAAAAGGCATAAAACAGAGGGTAGAAAATACACAATATTTTATAGAGAGAGATGATTATAAAGTCCAAAGTAGAGGTTTCTCGAGGTAGAGTATCAGTGTACATTAGGACTGTCAAACGCAAACTGGGACAGTTGGGGGGTATGGTGGGGTTCCTGGAGTGGCTCAGAACAGTCCAGAGTAACGGAGTCCAATAGCTGGGTAGATTGGGCCTGGTAGTTGCTCAAGTGTGTGTGAAGTTCAGTTTGTCTTTTTGGAAGACACACCTTTCACTTTGCTTAAAAAAAAAAAAAAGTGTTTTTACATAAACTATTTTTGGTGCAGTAATGTTGGGCTCAAAGCATTACTATTTTGCCTCAAAACAATTTTTCAAGTCGAGTCAAAATCTCAAAATCAAATGTATGAGTCAAGGTCAGGATTAACATGCCAGGATCTACTAGTCATAATACCACAAGGGGTCACATTTATCAAGGCTATACAGGTGCTATTTTTTTTTTTTTTAAAGTGCTACATTTGGAGCAAACAGTCATAATGTTCCACTGATTTCCATGGGTACTACTACTATTTTAGCACTTTTTTCTGAAATACTACCTATTTTGTCTAAATACGGCCCAAGGTCTCTTACACCTGCAGAGTTCAATTAGGAGCATATATACAAATATTGGAGCACTGATTGCACCAAAGTGATTGGCACTATTAGGTTCTCTACTGGGCTTAAACAATCAAGGCAGAACTAAAAGAATAGGCAGAGATCAAGCACCTCCTTTTGGGCCTCATGTGATATGTCCTGCCCTAAATAGCCTATGTTTGCAGTATAGTGTGTTTCAGAAAGTATCAGATTAATTAGCTCCACAGTATACTTTTATTCTCAAAATTGAAGGGGGGAAATAAACCACAGAGGGGGAGAGACAGAACAGCTATTCTCAGTCATAGTAATAAAGGTCAGTCTGCATTAAAAGTGGAATCAGTAAAAAATAAACACATTTAAAATTGGGCCTACAGCCCCAACATGCTCACTCACCCTAAACCTAGCACATAACTACAGTGACAATACAATGAGATAAAACAACATTTGTTTGCATATTTCCAGTACTAAAAAGAACAGGGAGATGCCACTGAGCCAGAAATGGAGATCAGGGCGATATGTACAGAGATACATCGCTTTTCTGACTGAAGTTCTACAATGAATAAAAGAGTGGGATAAACTCATATAATAGTGTAGAATGATTCCTCAATAAAGATGTTCAAAGTTTTGAACAAGACAGAAAAGCTTCATAATGTGCATGGCTGTGTGTATAAGAATGAAACACGGCCCTTGACTGACCATGCTAACTCAACAGTGCCCCTGGTGGAAATTCCCAAACTGACCCTCAATACAGACCATCCCCTAGAACCTTTATCCTCTTCTCCAGCCGAAAAGTGTCTGTAGCTGCATGTCAGGACTGCTAATGAATCCTCAAGATGTAGCACAGCAGGTTAGACAAGGGAGGTGGAAATGATGGAATGCATTCTTGGTGGAGGAGGTTCCCTCTATTATTTGATGGTGTTAGTGTGTCATTGGACTGACACAGAATAAGATCATTTTACATAGTTTCAGTCAACATGACAAAAGCACACAGACATTTCCCTGTAGCAACCACAACTGCACCAATGAATGAGGATGTCCATGTGAATAATAGATAAGTTTACTTTTCACACTGACAGCACAAAGAGGAAGCGTGACGTCAGTGTCACTAATGTCACAGTGACCAGCATATAACAGAACATCTCTCGCAAGAAAGGGACAAAGATTGGGCTTTCCAGTCAAGTGGTAACATACAATGCAAGCTAGGTGTATAATGCATCTGAAGGCAACAGTCAGCCAGTTTAGTTATTTTCACATATCACAGTGATGGTAATAGAATGACATTGGAGGACGAAGCAGCATAGTGTCGCCCTCTCTGGGATGTGTCTTTGGAAAATATGTATAAACTACATTCCCAGAGATCGTAACTGGCATCAGCATTAGGTACAGTTGCACAATATGTTTTCGGACAGGGCGGTACAAACAAGATTTGTCTGTGTACAAAGCACCAATTTTAGGATAAAGATTGAGAGTTTATAAATATGGAGACCAAAATAGTGATTGGGATCTAACCACGTTCCTACAAATGTATAAGAATTGACTGGCGTCAGATTATAGCTGCATTTGTCCTTCATGTTTCACTGGGGATTGTTTAGGGTGAGCAGGGTGAGCAAAACACTACTAAACACCAGCAAGCTGCCTGGTGACAGGGTTGACACTGGCAAGCTGCCCCAGGAAAGGGATGGCACCGGCAAGCTTCGTGGGGACAGGGATGGCACCGGCAAGCTTCGTGGGGACAGGGATGGCACCGGCAAGCTTCGTGGGGACAGGGAGTTACCAGTATACAATGTGTGCATATGCATCTCTATATATAAGAGCATACTGATCTATTTACTTAGCCTTAAGTAACCCCAGTTACTTATGGCATGTCAATTGTCCTTTAATAGTGAATTGTCTAGAACTTAGAACACAAGCAAGAATTTTTACAACTCTACAATCTTGGCCAGATTTGCAACATGACTTTCAATTCACCATAATTTACTGTTTAATGAATAAGACCCATAAATGGATATGTTTATGTACACAATCAGAAGTAAATTCGTTTTTTGTGTTTTTTTTTTTTCAGTAAAACGCCACTCATAACCCTTTTATCCAGTGCTGAAAACAGTACTGTCATTTATTTTAGACATTAAACCACTCCCAAGAGTAATAGCATTTTGTGGAAACAAACTTCTTTTCTGGTAATGCCAGCTTCCAGTATGAAAGAAAAATAGATTATGAAAAACACTAGCCAAGTAGAATAATACAATACACTGAAATCAAATACACTGCTACATTAATGAAAAATAGCAGCCTATCATTAGAAAAAAACTAATGAAATGTTTGTAACCTTAACAGATTGTTTAACATTAAACATATATTAAAATCCAGGAGTTAAAAGCAGAACTAAAAGGTTGAGAAATTCAAAATTAACTTAATGATGAGAGAAATAAATAATTTTCTTTGTATGGGAATTTTTCCATAAGAATATCCCATTGGCTAGCTGCTTATAGAATGTGAAAGACTATTAACCACACAGCACTTTTAGAGGTTTCTGACAATAGTTAAGATGAGGGAACAAACCTGACGGCTCCCTAATTTGGAGGAACAGCTGCTTGTACTACGAGATGGCGAGAGCATCCTTTGGGACACACCTAGATTCCGCTCTTCACCCATAACACAGACTAGGTGCTTGCTTCAGGGAAAGTCGCACAATGTTCCACAGTATTCTATAGTCGCAGGTTGGTAAACTCCAGATAAATGCAGTTCTTCATTCATTTTCTTTATGGTGTGTATACATTTCCTCAGCTCCTAGAAACATGTGAAAAACAAAGAGACCTGTCAGTATCTAATAGAAGTCCACTCTCAAAGAGCAAAGATAAAGGAGTACTCCACCAGAGCTTACACTTGACAAATGTCACTTTTTAGGGTGCCATGCGTGACATCAACTAACATGTCTGTTCCCTGATAGAGCTATATGGAGCAAAGAAGACTCAAAAACACACTTTATTTTTACACTTTCATTAAAGCATTTCTGTATAAAAAAGAAGTAACATTTTTATTAGTTTGCTACATCCCCTTGCACCCAATCATTAAAACAAAATAGTTGGATTATCAAATTATTAAATTAGTGTACCAGAAAATGTCAGAGCTAAATAACTATATAGCCTATTAAATTCAATAGGTGTATAAAGAAAGTCTGGTATAATGAACTGTGCAATAACAGCCTCAGGGGTAAGTAATTTTCAGAACAATATGAGCCAATGTTCCTGTGAGTACACATGTTTAACAAATAAACACAACCTGGATTTCACCTGCCAATACCTCACTTCTATTTAATTAACATCTTGCAATAGGGCTAATGAGAAAAACTAATGAACTCGATGTAAAGAAGCACAGGGAACTCACAAAGGTAGTTTTAATTGGGGGGGGGGGGGGGGGGGGGGTTTCACCACGTTTATATTGTATGCTGTAAGTGTTTCCATTATATGTGACATGCACACTTATTTTCAGTCTGATCAGTGGCTTTTTTTCTTTACATTACATGCTGCAAAACATTAAAATCACTTTACTGACACTGCACCTTTAAGTGACTTTATGGCTTATTAATAGTTATTTATGTCATTTGGCCAAGTCATTTCCAATAACATTGCTATTTCCAAAAACTGAGAAACACAGTGGCCTAGATTCAATGCTGGCTGTCAGGGGAGGGCTGGCCATGTTTGTAATTTCACCAGCCCACCCGTTATCAGAGAAACACATTCATGACCAGGGGACTGTAAAAAGTTACTTAACTTGCTATTTTTACTTTTCATTCCACTTGCCCGCCCCCTGTAACAGTATGTAGAGGACTGCCAGCTGTTTATTTTGTCAGTGAGCATCATTTCTATATGTTTTTAGCAGCCTTGGGTGTACAAGTATTTTTCATTCGTCTCTAACATTATTTAAACATGCAGTTAAATACCATTGTTGGGCTTTTAATAGGGATACATTTTGTATAAGGAAAGTACATCCATACTAATAAGCATACAAGGAATAAAAAAAGAAAAAAAAAGAAAATCTTCTAAAGGAATCTTCATTTTGGGGTGAGAAGTGAATCCTGCCTATTTTAAGAAAAAAAAAATATCACTGCACGTTAAATCAGAATCATGCCAGACCAATAACAACACACCATTATATTGTTCAGAATTGGGAAATGTATTTTTCACTTTTTGATAGGGCAGATATAAAAATTACATAGGGCTTTATATTTGCACCTTATGCATAACCCCCAATGAAACACACCGCCAGCCACAGGCAGTGGTTTGGTATAATTATCCGATTATAAAAAATATTTAAAAAAAAAGTATTTCTTGTTTTTTTTTTTTTTTCCTTCTCATGTCCTCCTTTCATTAATGCCCCCACAAGTTTTTCCAGAGCACCCACAGGTCTTGCCAAGCACCCAGACTGCACCCACAGGTCTTTCCAAAGCACCCATAGGTCCTACCAGACGAAAACAAATTGGGAGCCATATCTGCCTTAGAACAGACCGTGCTAAAATTGCCTGCCCTATAGGATGGTACCTACTGAGGAGATGTGCGGGGAAACGGAAGAGGCAGCCTTAGAGGATGTCTGCGGGCCTGGTCATGGACATTAAAAATGAAATCTGTGACTGCACAAATTAGATTTTTCAATGCATGAAGGTTGGCAAGTTAATATAGGCCGGCTCAGTCGTTGTAGTGTGGTGATGATGTGGGATTAGGAAATCACTGGAGAGAGAGACAGTGTTAGTCTGACAATAGGCTGAACTACCAGAATTCTATTGTGTCGAGTATGGAGGGTTCTATCAAACAAGACCTAGTGGAATCACACCGTTAATAGAGCGCATTATATTTATTTTTACTTATTTATAAAGTGTAGGAGAGGAGAAAGTGAATGGGAAAATATGTAGTTATAGGGATTATAGAGGATAATGCCTGGTGAAAGAGTCAAGCTTTTAATTTATATCTGAAAGTGGTGGACTAATGCTGTTGAGAGATGGAAGGGGGGCACTTCAGAGCCTTACAGATAAATATATGGACAGACTGGAAAAAAACGCTTTTGTTAGTAAAAGTAGAGGTGTAAATTCTTGTTAGACAGGATTAAGGAGGCAGGAAGTATGTGCAGATTAAATGTTTCTATAGAAATTCTTTTAGAGATCAATTAAATTCACTCTTTACACCTGAGGTAAAGATTTCTGAAGAAAAAGTTGGAAAAAATTGACGTATTATAAATTACAGATCAACATTATAAACTTGCAGTAACATATCTAAAAACAAAAACAAACAAAAATATCACAAAAGGAGTGACTAAGAATGTATCATGATAATTGAATGAAGGCAGCTCTACACCTCTAGTAATCAAGAATATAATGCATGAGGTGTTCGTAGTATTACACAAAAATCCTGCCAAGTGACAACCTGCTTTATACGAATGAGGCTTGTAATAATGATAATGACGGTCCATGCTCCAAACAGGTTATTTTGAGATATGTGTGTTAAGGTTGCCTGCAGAAACACAGATAAGTAGCTATGCTAAAAATAGAAGAAGCCTGAGGAAATATTAATAGAATTTTTAAATGGAGTGCAGAGGCAGAAACGGAAGAAAAAGCCCTAGCCATGGGATTTCAGTGTGGGAATCCATTGCCATGGAGATTAAGCAATTTTTGTAAAGCACAGAATATAAAAATAGGACAATACCTGTAAGGGTGTACAGCATGTGCACAGAGTTATTTAAATGCAGAAACATGAACATGAAAGAAAGAAAGAAAAAGGCACACAAAAGGACAGGCCATGTGAGCAATAAAAAATGCAATGGAGTGGAATGAAAGTATAAAAGGACATTACATAATGTGACAAATGCGGCTACCATAAAAAATGCAATATTGTTGCATTAGGGAGCAAGCAATATATAGGTCTTGGCATAAAGATATTCATTTTCAAGATAAGGAATTGGTTTCTTATAACATATATACACATGGAACACTTAAAAAAAACAAACAAAAAAAAAAACTCTGCACCCATTTAATATGCAACATGTATGAATCCATACAATCCGGGTCACCATCAGGAGGGTACAATCCTTACAAGTGTAAGTGGTCTGACAGTCCCGGGGGGCCCCCTTTAAAAAATATTTTTAAAAAAGAAGAAGAAAAAAAAAGACATAAAAGAAAGCTTGCCAGCAGAGGCACTGGTTGGGGGAATGAAATAATCTCAGACTGCATCTCACACTCCCCGTATATGTTCAGAGGTCAGAGTGTCGGGGGTCACATTACCTACCAGCGCTCAGACTCCAAACATAAGCGAGTGACAGCATAAACTTTACATTGATACAGATAATGAGAATATGGGCAGTTGTCAGATGGGCCACATCTTGCTGTCAAATGCACTGTATGCTGGACAGCACCAACATAGCAGTATGTTTTATTAAAAACACTGACTTTGAGTTTTTATTTCTGATGCACGTTCAACAGTACTGCCACCAAGGATTCACCTGGATTAGATGATTTTCACTTTTTCACAAAATCTCTACTGCCAGAGATCAGAGACACTGCCTTCTGCGAAGCAACACTCGACAAACATGGATTAGTTTATTCTAGCATCAAACTAATGTAACAAATCCTTTCCTAGCTAAATGTCTGAGAACAAAAGTACTAAAGCAGTTTATTTATTTCAGTCTGTTATCCAGACAGATGTATTAAAGGGAAAGAACTATTAAAAAGGATTAAAGTTTCTGTTTTGAAATCATTAGACACACACACAATATTTATTCATGTTATTTTTATCATACAATAAATCTAAACTGGCTCTTTCACTGTTTTTGCTTGGTTTGGTGGCTCATGCTGCCTTTAACAAGCTCTATTTTTGCATCCTCAATCAATTGCGTAATTGAACTTGCAATAAAAACTGTGTTTGGCAGAGCTTCCCCAAAGCAAATCAAAAGCTTTTCAGAGCCTGACTTTTTATACATAAGCCGCGCCGGCGCAACAAGCACATACACAACCTAAATCTACACATTTGGCGTAGATAATGCAGACTCCTTTGAGTCTGCTTTATACATTGGCGCACAAGCCGATTGCCACAGTATTTGCGGCAATCTGTGTTTGCGCAGTGTTCCCCCATTATATATTTTATTCTCTACATTCACAGTATGAGCAATGTTTAGGTGATACAGTAGTCCCACCTGTCTTGCTCTCCTGACCCTGCCTATACAGTTTTTTCCCTTTCAGTATTATTTTTCGTATCCTGCCTTTTTTTGTTGTAGTGGTTCCATCTTCGGTTTTAGTGGCACAAGTGGAAGTGCAAAAGTCCTGGGAGAATAAAACCCGAGTGTTAATCGTAGGGTGGATCCATTCAGGTGAACAGCTCCTTCTATACCCCGATTCTGTTGTTTGGGTTCCTTTTTACACTACAAAGACCGCATAAGGATGATTTCCAAGTATGTATATATATATATATATATATATATATATATATATACACACACACACACACACACACACACACACACACACACACATACATACATACATACAAACATGTGTGTTATCACTGTATTTATCAGTGTTGATTGGTCACAGACATGGCCGACCATCCTTTTTTATATTCCTTGGTTTTTTTTTACTTCTTGGGAAGACATCAGTGAACCAGGTCATCAGGACAGAAACCTGGTGATTTAAGGGAGCCAGATTGTCGGGTATGTTTTGACACTGGTAGATCACTCCATGACATACCGTACATGGACACATGTGATGGGCCAAAGAAATATTAATGATTTTATGTTTCCGTTTCAGTTTTGTTTTGTTTTGTCTATAACCTCTATGTTTTGCACAGAACAGCTAAATTAGGTACCCAGCAGAACATCTCTCCGACCCTCTATTTCCCTTGCCATCTGCTACCTCTTTCTGCTAATTCACAGGATTTCCAATTTTACATATGTTCAATGTAATTAATGCTTTGAAAAAAACAAAATATTGAAACGCAGAGCAGCAGTGGAAGAATACAAAAAAGAAAAAAAAGACTTGGATTTAAAAAGCTGTTCTGCAACTCATTGACATATTATTGACATATCAGACATTGTATAACTGAGGGCCGTAACTCATTATACACACTTCTCACACATACAAAATAATTATTTAAGTTGTAAAACACAATTTCATGTACATTCCAACCCGTAAAAGTCATGAGTATCATGGGTAATCAATAACAGAATTTGTCAGAAACTAATTGTAGAGTCATTTTATTGTAGTAGAGAAGTGTACTTATTGGCTGGATGGACATGAAATGTTTTCTTTATTTGCCCAGCTAACTTTATGTAGATTTTTAAGATACACCCCCACTGCGTTTAAAACCTTATTGATTCTCATATAGAAGACAGAATTCATCAGTAATCCACATAGAGCACTGGTTCTCAACTAGGTAATCCCTAAATCCTGGACTGTTGGGTGGACCTTGAGGATTGGGTTGAGAACCAGGGAGATGGAGGACACAAGAAAACTCTATGCGTTTCACATAAAAAATGCTTAATTAAAGAAACTATTGATTCTTAGTTTCTGTGAGTTAGGCATTTGATAGATAGCTGCCATCACCTGCCATTGCATAGCTCTATGTGAGCCAAAGTATAATAAATGTAAACACACTGACGTTCTGCATTGATTACCCACGTGCCTCCATGGAGACAACACACGCCCCCAGGTTGGGAACAGCTATATATAGACCACCGTAGCAGGGTATAACTCCTCCGCAGAAAATACAGGGAAACCCATTTGGAGACACTCTGCAGGTAACACCAAGAATTTGCAGAACAGACTGCAGTCATTATAGATTGGTATTTAATAATAGCACAGACAGCCCCAATTCTAGAACAGACAGAATAGAACAAAGAGAACCCATTCTAGATTGGTATATTCAATTAGTGTTGATGCAGTTTTGAAGGCAAAGGCTGGTCAAACCAAATATTGATTTGATTTAGCCATTTCTTCTGTTCATTCACATATCATTTTGACCATTGCTAAAAATAAACTTTTTTTGAAAGCATTACCACTTTACAGATTTTTGTCCACACCTGCCTAAAACTTTTTCCATGGGGTTGAGACCCAGGTTTGTGCTGCTGCTGGAACTTAATTATTCTCAAATAGAAGAAACAACAATTGAAATAGATGAATGTCCATTTCAAGTACACAGAGTCACAGTAAGCAAGAAGAATGGTCATGCCACAAAAAGGTCATATTACTCACAGTTATTTTTATTCTGCATGTCGCAGAGAAGCACCTGTCTGCTGTTTATATATTAATTACAGTTAATTTAAGGTGAACAAAAATGGTTGTCACTATAAATACAAAGTATAAATAATGTAGTAGAGAGAGTAATGAAAAAAGAGCTTTTTGTTCTTCAGTCAGAGACTCTGCATCAAAGCTCTTTTATCACAAGATCATCTCTTGCTTCCTAAGGCTTCGGCCTACTGAGTCATTAAATCAAATGAACACATTCCTAGAAGTCTGGACAATTCAGAAGACTTTCAATGTAAACAACAGTGCTTACTTGCCATAAAGATTTACTCAAACCCACAATTTCACCTCACATTTATCACACCGTGTCTGGTCTTTATTTATGAGTTTTCTTTACTTCCTGTCCATTAAACAGGTAACAGACAGTATCACGTTATCTGCAGAAAAACAGGAAACAAGCTACGCTTGTTGTGCCAACCAAGAATTTGATGGTAGTTTTATGTAGAGCATAATTCCCAACTGTCCAGTTTTTGCAAGGAAAATCCTGGCAAACAGCAGATTGATACTGGTAAATCACCGTTTAAGGACTGTCCCAGGGCCGCGTTCTTTACATTTCCCGCTATTGCAGGGTCGCGTGACATCACATGAACCAAAGCAGGCTGTGTGAGCTGCCACTCATTACAGCCTGCATCCAATAAAGTGGGAAGCCGTCAGGTAATACTTGAGTGCAAAGAGGATTTTGGGGGCAAGTCCCGAGTGCAAAGTGGGTTTTGGGGACAAGTCCTGAGTGCAAAGCGGGTTCTAGGGCATCTCCTATGGGTGCAATCTGGGTACCAGGGGTTTGTGACCTGTGATCTATGCCTGTAATTTAGGGTTTCCATGCATTATTTATTTGATCTATACCTTCAATGCTAAGTTTGCATGTGATTTTCAGCTGCTCTATACCTGAAATGCTATGTTTCCAATTGTTATTTATTTATTTACCGTAATCTAAACCTGCAAATACATGGTTTGTATGACTTATTGAATGACTTATTAATATGATCTATTTATGCAATGCTGTGTCTCTACGTATTGTTTATTTGATCTACAAGGTTTGTATGTAATATGCAGTTGATCTGGTTAAGAAAACAAAAAAACAAAAACTACTTTCAGTTACTGCCCTATAACTTACATAACACAACAGAAAAAAAATATGTTAACATGGCATATTTATAAACTCAGGACATATGTTACAAACTGTTTAGATGGGGTCTTTTTTACGCTATGTAATTGTATAAAAGATTTTTCAGGTCAAAGTTAGTTAGTCTTTTTCCCCATCATTATTTTTTATAGTCGATAGTATATGATATAATTAGAATAAAATGGCATCTTAATAAAATCCTTTCTTATGACAATAAAAACTATATAATGTGCATTTACATTAAATGAGAAATAGGAAAATTACAGCTAAACAAACATCGCAGAAGTGTTACAATGTCACCTAGGGTACAAAAACGTTAAAACTGTCCGTTCACTAAGGGGTTTAGAACTACATAAGCATCACACTAAGCTGTTATGTAAATGTGATAACGATCAGCCCTCTGCTTGTAAAGCTCCTTACAGGGACAACATTTTTGGTTTAATGAAATAAGATCTGACCTATCTGATCGAACATTATTTTTTTTGGGGGGTAAATCATGTTTTATGATTTTGTTTTTTGTCACACGAAAAATAACACAGTGAAATGGGGGGGGGGGGGGGGGGTACAGAAAAGAAAAGTGTGTGTGGGGGGGGGGGGGGGGGTCTCAGAACAGAGCACAACTGACACAGCAGAGTGACCGTTTATTCTTCACATAATATCCGACAAAAAATCACAGTACAAATTTGTGCATAGTCTAGCTCTCATGTTCCATCTTAAGGGGAATCCTCCATTACTTCCTGGCACAAAGACAGTGAGCTTACTTGGAGAAACATATTAACACTAACACCTCTACTTGGGATACCCAGTACGGAGTCCCCTCGGAGTCCGTGGGTGACTCACAGGAGATCTAAGCTTTGAGCAATCGGGTTGGAACCCAGATAGGGCGTAGTTGGGAAGCAGTCAATTTGACAATATAAATGATTCAGGTCTTAAGACTGTCGTTAAATTCGATCCAGTAGAACCACATCTGATGGTATTTCTCCAGCTGGCCTGCTGATTGAGAGGCCAAGCTTTCCAAGGCCCTGATTCCCTCCACTCCTCAAATGTTGGAGGAGTGACCGTGCCCCAGTGAAGAGGAACCAGGGCCTTAGCTTCATTTAGTAGGTGTTTGATAATTGATTTTTTGTATATAGCCAGTGGCTGGGAAGTATGATGCAGAAAGTATTTCGCAGGGTGAAATGGAGGGGGTAGTCCGAAAACTTTGGGAGCGTGTCACTGATCTTGACCCAATACGGGAAAAGAAGGGGGCACTCCCACCATATGTGAGGCAACGTGCCGGGAGCATTCCCACATCTCCAGCCGGAGTCGGATCTATCAGGAAATATCGCATGGAGCCTGCTGGGGGTACGGTACCAATGAGTTAAAAGTTTATAAGACATTTCTTGGGTCTTGATATTTATCGAACTTTTATGGGTAAGTGTAAATATTTTTTTCCCATTGTGGTTTTGAGAATGTCTTTTGCAAGGCAGTCTCCCACTTCCCCACATACGCCGGGAGGGGATCGGTATCAGAATGAATCAGTATTTTATACAACATGGAAATCCCATGGGGCGGGATGGAATCAGTGGTAAAACAGTTTTCGAAGAGTGTCAGTTCTCTTAACGTAAATACACGTTAGCAAACGTGTAGAGGTGCCCCGCCATTTCACCCTTGACAAACAAATAGCGACCCTCAGGGTCCGCAATATGTGAAATATTCGTAAGATGGAAATGTTTGGAAAAAAGGACCGCCACACCTTTTGATTTAGCCAGAGAATTATTGCTAAAAAAAAGCAGTTTCGAAAGTCCCGGTTTGCCAGACTGGGGGGAGCATTACCTTTGAAGTGCGTCTCATGTAAAAACAAAACAGAGGCCCGTTGTCCTTTAAGGCCCCTCAACAAAGTCGATCTTTTTTCCGGCACATTTAGGCCCTTAACATTATGGGAAACAACATGCATTCCTGTGTAGGGGTTCGCTACTCAGTACAACAAAGTGTTTTCTAAGTAAACCACAGTTCGTTTAGAGACCCAGAAGAAAACACAAGGGGGGGGGGGGGAGGGGTGAAAAACACTTAACAGAAACAAGGGGAGGGAATAAGGGGGAGAAAGAGAGTAGGGTAGAATAAGAAAGAAGGGAACTTCAGATAGTCAAGTAGAAACTATTTTAAAGTACATGCGGCATCTACTTTCAAAAGAGAGGTAGGGGGGACCCACGACCAGCGGGGGCACCCCCAGCTCTCCTCCAGTACACAAAAAGGACGCCTACGGTATGGGGGACAGCAGCAACCAACCAGAAAGGACAGTTCGCCAGTCACTACAGCTCCAAGCAACCAGATTGGCAACTCTGTGAGGACCAAAAAAATGAGGGCAACGTCCCTCCAGTTTTCAGCCATCACAGTAAGGTTGCGAAATCGTGCATCTTAGGGCGCACATTATACAGCAAAAATAAACATGTCAACAGAACAGCATAACATTTGAACCATTACAAGCACTTGAATGAGTGCAATTACCTTTGATCCCTCGGCCCCCTATTTTAGACTGTACATATCTGGTGGTATAAAAATATTGATGTTATCAAAAAACTGGTTTGTTTCAGTTCCGTTAGCAGGGAGCTAAAATCCTCCCACCAAGGTGCAGAAGAAAATAGCTGATGCACCTCCTGGGAACAGTTTTGTGCCTCCGGTAAATATGGGGTTGGGTCCCCTTCCACATCGTGGTCTTCTGAGTCGCGGGAGTCCCGCGATGAAGAGATGGCCTCGTGGCTTTCTGGGGGATTGCGGCCCCATGATCGCTGGGGTGCGGAAGTACTCCCTTAAGGAAGAAGACGGTACCTGCGATCCATTCCTCGGGGTTCTAGGTTCTACAGGTACCCTTTTATTTCTGCCCATGCTGCCTGGGTATGGAGTTTAGCGCCGTTTAGTAGCAGAGTAGTGGAGGAGCTTCGTGATTAAGCGGCCATCTCTCTCAACGGCTGGCCACGCCTCCCTGATCAAACATTCTAGACATGTTTGCACCCCACAGCAAAAGGGGCTCAATAAGATGCTTTATTTGTATTCCTTCATTAAAGCATGTCTATCTAAAATGCCTTCACTCAATGCAACCTTTCAATAAAACAAACATTTTTGCCAGCAGCAGTCTTAACTTACTTATATAAAACTCATTAATTTTAAAGAGTGTCTATTCATTAAAAAGTGACCTGCAAAAATCAGCTAATAGCCAAGTTCAAAAACCTTTCCCACTTTCCTGTCTTTTCAACTCTGTTACTAATGCTTGATTTTAGCAGTTGACTTATTAGTTTGCCACTTGTTAGACCCAAAGGTGGTCTCACAGAAGCAGGAAACCCTGAAGCTCAATGCCATCATAAATTGACGTTAACTCAGCTGTAACACATTCTCCCATGAATTCCGTTACAGAAATCAATTTCTTTTTTCTTGTATGTAACTAAAATAGTTAGCAGCAAGTTAAACAATGCAGCTCACCAATGTTCAGTAGTTAGTAAATAGACCCCCATATATGATTTTAAAAATCTATTTTAATTAGCAGTTTCATTAGCGAAAGTACCAGGAATTGCAATATTTGCTAGTGATATGGACCACTCTAAAAATTGGACAACAATCTGCAGTTTAATTGACAGTGAGAATAAGTATTAAAAAATATATGTAATTTAAAAAATGGCAGAGAAGCTGGTTGACTGATTTGATTGAGACAAGATTCAGTAACGGACAAAACGTATGTAAACATTGATGGGACAATTACAAAGCATGTGATTTAATTCTGAAAGGGGGTAATGTTAGCCTACATACATAGAAAATGTGCATGCGTCATTTTTATGAACCTACATCTTTAGAGTGAATCATCCGCCAAAACAAAAACGTCATATTGCTCTGCACCAACCTCCAGTCCTACTGTATATGAGTTTGTTGGGGAAATGAAGAGAATAGGGGCTGTACGAACAAACAAGAAAGGAGTGCAGCATTAAATACTACAGTATGGGAACTGCCATATGGGTGATGGGGAGCATCCCCACCTTCAGGCCTTCACACAGACTAGAAAAGAACTTGTACCGCCTAGACTGATACACAGCGGTAGTGCTCCTTTACACCAAATGTCCAGGTAGTGTAACCATCAGAAAGAAATCGGTCCGTTGTAGAAAGTGAAAAATCAAATTTATTAGACAGTGTAGAGATCCAAATGAAACAGTCTGCAGCGGCATAGCAAACCAGCCACGTTCCCCAATCTACTCACACCTAGGTGTGAGCCCAGACATGCAGGGAGGAGCAGTGTCTCTGCGAATGGGTTTTCCCAATCAAGATGTCAGGTACTTGTATGGGTATATATACATCATATACATCACATACATACAAACTCACATGCAGATAGGACTTCAGTGTTGGAATAAACTCCTACACGTCTTGGGCTATGTGAAGAGCGACACTGAACCATTAATTGAGAAAAGCTTTAAGTTCTTTGCAGGTGAAAATCCCAAAATGAAAAGAGACCTGCTCCACAACTGCTTGGTGCCGAAAGAAAGGTGCGTTATACCATTCTGTTCTTGCTCTGCAAGAGAAGCAGCAATTGGTAATTTACACTTTTATCCTTAGCACACTGGAAGTAAAAATATAAACTTTTCTGCCAAGTTTCCTCTGCCGGGTTTTCAGCTGTGCATCAAAGTAGCCAACGACCTCATTAAAAGCAGTATTAGACCCGTTCCATTGTTTTCGCTGCCCATGACAGATCAAACAACGGAGGTTTATAGTTCCCCACAACATAACAAATGCAGTCGTATTTTAGAACAGATATACTTTTGCACCAGGGCTCTGTGGTGTATTGTTACACCACTGGCCATGGATCCTTGGCCCCTTGGATTTGTCTATAGACCATGGATGGGGGTACATACATACACACACACACACATATATACACACACATATATATATACATACATACATATATATACATACACACACACACACACACACACACACACACACCCACCCCATGGTCAAGCTCTTTGAGTCTCAAACAGGGAACACTGCCTTATAAATCACAAATTATAATTGCTTCGTGTCATCTGTTCAGTGAATGGATTTTCTACTTTTTTTATTTATATATACAAAATAAAATAAAAAACCATTTGATAATCATTTATAGTCCTATTTATAACTATCCCATTTTGGAATGGACTTTAAATAATTAGTGTGCCCTCTATAATTGAACCTAAAACTTTAAGTGTCTTCTAATTTTAAACTTCTTCTAAATTTTATTCTGATTAAAAGCATATAAAGTCCAGATTTAGTGGGAAAAAGGAATTTATTTTTAAAAGTACATTGGCACTTTAAGGTGCTGATGCCCTCCTCGTGGGTTTTATTATGAAATAATTATTTTTCAATTTCCACCCATGTGTTTCTGCAGCCAAAGAGGACTGATTGAAAATGGCTTCTAGCTTGGTTACCTTCCATGCTGAAACATCTGCTCTCAGAAACGCAAGGTTGACTTGGTAAATAATAAGAAATTACATGAACTGCAAGAAAAAACAGGCAGCGCTTTTTAATTCTGCAATCCACTTAATTACATCTAGAAAATATCACTGGTCAGAAAATAAATTAACCTTCAAAAAGGAAAAAGGTCATTAGTCCAATAAAATGTCAAGAGTTTTTCAATGTTTGGGTTACAGTTTGTGTACTTTGTGTTTTTACCACTACCACTTACATAATATATAACCTGGTCATTTAAAACAAACATATATATAAAGCATATGCCACTGTTTTTTTTGTTTTTTTTAATAATTGAATTAATTGCATATAAAAAGGAAAAATAAAATTAGGTGTTTATCTCCTGTCAATATTTCCCATGATGCAACATCGTCCAAAATCTCACAGCCAGTCTCACTTTATAACTGTTGAAAAAGCCTGCATAAATACCCCTCTGCTCTCTTACTGGCTCCTGGGTATCATAGTGAGCAGAACTTGGTGGCTATGTACAACTTTTTTTAACCTGCCCTCCAACACAAAGAAAGGAAATTAACCTGATCAATCAGGATCATAACTCCACCCCCTTGTGATGTAATAGTTACATTACCGTCCCATTCAATGCAAGGCCCAAAGTGAGAAATTTGTGGGGGTGGCACCCAAAAACACTATATTTCACAAAATGGCGGTGTCCAGTCACACTTGTTTAGTTACATATTTTGTTAAATACAGTCGCATAACAATTTTTTGGTGGGAGTATCCTTTTAACATTTATCTGATTTGATTTATTGAATGGCTACGTAAAGAATGTGTATAGATAAATGCAGATACATATACATTTATAACATTACAAAAGAGCCATTCTATGATTAGAATCATCCAAGATGATAAAACTAGATGCTATTCCCATTATAGCTATAAGCACACTATAGAGGTACATTATAAATTGTAACAGATTTTAGATCGATACAGATGAAAAATGTTAAGCTTCAAAGTAGCTTATGAAATAGCAGATGTTGTATCGCTTGATCCTTTTCAGTCAGGCTTTTGTGTAAAATATCTTAGAGGCAAAACCATAAAATGAGAGCAAGCTGTTGAATTCAGCAGACCATCATTGCCATCTTTAAACATTCTACTAAGATATGAAATACAATTTAGTGGCAACATATATTGAAGAGCTCCTTTACTCTGTTCAAAGGTACTCAAGGTTTAAAGATTGTGGTGCATAATAAAAAAAAACTAAATAAATGAAACATTGGCAGATGGGAATCACAATTACTGCAATTCAGTTGCATGAACATAATTGGTTAGGAATGATTTGGATGACTGAACCACTTTATGTGTATAATTTATTCCCCATCTTAAAAGTGGCATTATAGTTATACAAATAAAACAAATTCAAAAGCGGGAATGTTAGGTAGAAGGGTTGAACTTGACGGACTTGTGTCTTTTTTCAACCTAAATTACTATGTAAAAGTACAATACTTTTTTTCTTTTATCTAGAGGGTCCACTGTGTTGGTACATACATGTAGGATAAAGGACAACCAAACTGTGACCCTGAAAGGTGTGACATTCTGTGACATTAAAGAAAAAACTACATCTACGCTGGCAACATTAGGGCCTCAATAGTTGTCCTTATGTCAGTCAGCCCCCAAATAGTGATATCAACATCCCATAATGCTTCGAGTGCTGATAGATTTCTAGGCATTCGAGGAATGCAGACATCACCTTGAAAGACCAACTCCATGGAAATCTCAGAACATGTGATTGTTCAACATTTGACCTATAAAATCAGCTTAGAGCTTTATTTTAATTTCTAACCAAATTGTACTCAAAATAATTTGCGTTATGCATAATCGGACTTCTGTTTCATAAGGTAATTATTTGCCACACCATTTTACAGTGAAGATAATTAACTCCCCAAACATCAGCTTCTCTCTCTTTTTTTTTTTTAATAGTCACAAAGAGTCAGGGTTTAGAAATGGTGATGTCAATCTATTTGGCCATTAACACAAATAAAGTGCTCTCTCTAATGGTTAATACAGATACATTTCTTATTGCTTATTTTGATGTAAAAATGATTAACCTGTTAGAGAATTCGGTTTCAAAACCATTATGTAAATATATTTTCAAGTGACACAGCTTCTTTAATCCTTCCAATGACAATGCTAAACCCAGAAAGCAGTGATTTTATTTTGTTTACTTTGATACAAATAATTCTAGTCCATTAAGTAGACTCAAAAGAAGTGGAAAGGTTTTGTAAAATCAGCAGCGGTATCCAGAATATATAGAGTACTTGGCTGTGATACTTGATGTGCTGGCTTGACCAGGCATGTGCAAAGAGAAGGGAAACATATGTTTGTGGCAATGGAGCTTCCAAAATTAGGGAAGGAAATTAAACATCTGTGTCAACTGCAATGCCATTAATATCACATCTTGTATTACATGGTCTGTTCTTGATGTTAGAGAGAAGACAGAACTTCCTACTGTTATGATACGATAAGAAATCATAGCAAGCAAAAATGAATTTTAATAAATAGTTACATATACTGTAAGCTGGACTACCACTGACCACTTATTATCGGTTATGCGTTATAGAATATTCCATACCTCCTATTTACACTCCTGTTGAATCAGGATGGCAGGGGGGGGGGGGAGTACTTGGAAGGTAGCTTTGCCACCAATGTGAGCAGCAAGGTAATTTCTGGTATCTCTATTATCAGAGAATGATATCAGTTCTACAGAATTATAGTCCAGAATCCTGTTGAGCTCTACCAATTCCCTAAACAGCACGACAAAAAAAAAAAAAAGGTAGAGCTGGGTGGGAAACATCCTCCAAATTGGGACATTTGGGAAGCATGGTATTGTATGGAGAGGATCCATTAATAGAATGAAGTAGCAACCATGAGAACTGTAGATTTTGTTTTTTTAACCTATTTAATCTATTTCTGCATTATATTTAAGCACATGCATAAAATAGTTACCCGTTTCGATTTAAGTAACTAGCAATGAATCTCAACACATTTGCTTGCATTACTTTAAATCAAGAACACAATGTTATATTGCACGTTACCAAAGTATTTTAGTAGAATCAGTAGAATCATAACTGCGCTTTTGCAAATGTTATACTTTTCATCCCATAGACTTTAAGCCACTCTAACTCTGCCCCTAATACAACTAATGTAGACAATGTCTTTAGGGAAGGGGGGTTGGGGGAAGGCATTTGCTTCCAGCAATTACAGTTAGAAACTAGAAAGGATTTATCCATGCAGTCTTCCATGTTAAAAAGCAATCATACCACTAATGGTTAGCTTTACTGAACATAGTCTCCGTTGGGTACGGTAGTTTTATTAGGTTTGCATGAAAGCTTTCTAAAAACACATGGGATTATCTGTATTGTACATAATGAAACCTAATGCAGTCTTGCAAGCACTTGTCCATGAAATTCAACATTCAGCTCATTTTTTATGTAACGCAATTATTAGGTTCGATACAAACCATCAAGGTGGGGATTGACAAATATGATTAATATTTAGGAGCTGGACTCTGACATTTTACAACTATATTATTTAATAGACCTGTAGCACAATCCAATAGTACAGGCATGTTTTATCCTCTAAAAACAGATACCTTGTAATTTTTACATGACGGGTACACTTTAAATATCACTAGCCAATCAGAATGTTTTGGTGCTGTACCACCTATAAAATTACCAGTTACGTAAAATGTTAGAAGAGAAAATAGATCCCTATATCTGTACATTGACTCCATTCTCATAATTACAAAACTATACTTGGGATCCTGCAGCCATCTGTGAATCCGCACCTAGCCAACTGGGTCTCCCTAACTGCAAATTAACTAGATATCCATATTTTCAGGCCTGCTCTGCTGAGGTATGTAGAACATTATTGAAGATACAGCCTAGAAAAAAACAAGAGGCATGCAAATGGACACCTGGGTTGAAAAATGATCAAAATGTACAAAAGTGATTTGGTAAATGCCACTTTCCTGCCCAGAGGTTTAAAATACTTGCCGCATGGGCCCAAAGAATAGATCATAAACATTAAATACATTTGCATACCAAACCACAAGGTGATGTCATAAACAAGAGACTCAACAGACTAAATATATTTTTTATTTTATGCCTTTGCATGCAATTTTGCCAACACAATGTATATCTAATTTTCCATTCTCTACATTTACAGTATAAGCAATTTTTAAATTGGCAGAGTCCCTTTAAAGTAATACTCATTCATAGAGACAGGAAATGTAATAGCATATCCATTATTAAATACACCATCCAAGGTAATGAACCTCGTAAAATTTTAGCAGCACATGTAGTTTTATGCTCTATTGAGTACTGTGATGTTTTGAGGTGACCGGTCCACCTTGAAGTTTAGATTCATTCTGAATTCCATTAACACCAAAAAGATAATCTACCATAGAGCATTGCTCAAAAGATAATCTGGCACAGAGCATTGCTGTTAATTTCTGTATAAATTTGTGGTTTGTGAACATATAGAGCAGCAAACACCAGATTCTCCTTCTATCTATGTGATGCTTAAAGAGACGCTCAAAGCATCAAACTAACTTTGGTTTATCATCAACTATTTAACACTGCACAAATATTTTTGTCATACAAATTCACATATGTATTCCTTAGGAACCTCTTGCAATTGTTCCTCTTTTCACCTCCTTTTGCGTACTTGCAGAGGAATCAGTGCAGATGCACTGGGTCATCACTTCAGGTGCATGTAGGGTTGCTACCTGGCCTGTATTTTACCGGCAGGCCGGTAAAAAATTGGCATCAGGCCAATGTTAAGTCGATGGAGACTGTTGAAGGCCGGTATTTTTATGAAGAAAAGGTGGCAACCCTATGCACATGTGCAGTAACAACTTCATTCTACAAGCTGTTTTAAAATTACTTAATACAAGCACTTAAAAGCAAAAACCTAAATACATTTTTATTTTTAAAGTGACATTTTTTTCAATTATGTGTCCATTTTTTCCTCCCAGAATGGTTTGATTCTTTAATGAATAATGCCCAGTCTGTTTCTGTTGGAATCCACTTTATTAAAGTCTATATTACAATTGGCATGATGTTTTAATTCTAGCAGGGGTTACCATGAACATCCACAAACTATGCTATCTCAAAGTGTACATTTGTGGTATTGCTGATTAGTCTCTCCAGTTGCACAGACAACATGACACTCAGCAAGCCAATGTACGTTAAACATTATGGGAATTGTAGTCTACAATACTTGTAGAGGTTAACAACATGCGGGGGGGGGGGGGGAATTCTACTCTTCTTTGCAGATATCAACATTCCAATTTGCAATTTTTAAAATAAATGGATTGGAAATAGCAATGTGCTAATTTTACCAATTGCCTTATATTTTCCAAAATTAAGTAAAAAAGAAATATAGATTTTAAAAAAACTTAAACACGGGGTACCCCCAAACTCAGGACAAATATTTGCATCTAGGTTTTTTCATTAGCGGCTGTAGATGTGTTAAAGCTGGAAAAAATGTTTTGTTTTTCCCCTCCGACATTTTATATAATACATTATATTTTAAATTAGAGAGGAAAATGACAGCTAAACACAAACACTGCAGAAATGTTAAAAAAGTAACAAACTGACAAACAACCAGTTAAGAAGGGGTTAAAGTAACTTGATTAATGAACAAGTGCACAACTAACTGTAAAATTACAAGGCATAGTTATGAATTGCCCTTTTGGCCTTTTTATGGCACACAAAACTTTTATCTGTGTTTTACTAAATACTTTTAAAGTGGCGAATATATTAGCATACCTTTATAACTATCCCTCATTTACATAGACTCCTTTAATGATAAATAGTTCTTTTTTTTTTGAGACACATTTGGGACTACAGTAAAATACCTCGTAAATGGGTATTATTATAAGAGAGGGAGAAAAGAAAAAGTGGGTAGTATATAATCAGGAATGCAAGGATCTGTGTGCACTTGTGTTAAACTGATCTTTCTGGGAATAAAAATTACTGCATTCAAAGAATGCTTCTATAGTTCTAGTAACGACACGTTAAAGCCGGGACTACAAATACCTGATGGGTTGTTTGTCTGGTATACAAAGCATGCATTAAATGACTGATAATATAAGCTTCCAAAATAGGAGCAACTCACACGCCGTTGTCAGTGACCAAATTATGTACTTTGCCTGGAACACAGGAATGCATGTCATAGGAAACCCAAATGACTATCTAATGCAAGGCTAATGCTGCCCCACAACTTTAAAAAAAAAAAAAAAAAACTTTTACATCAAAGATCGTGAAGTGCCATTTCCCTGGCTCCTGAAAATAACTAGCTGTCTTCTGAATTAGTCTGCAAATATTTAAACAATCAATGTCTTGAACTTGTTCAAATACTGTACAATAAAATAAAAACAGAAAACAACCCCAACAACCACAAACAACAACCAGTAAAAAAAAAGAATGATATCCACTATACCTCAAACATGAGACAAAAATGTGTTTGAGGATGCCATATCTATGATATGGAGGGAATTTTGCCCAATATATTTTAGGTCTGGACCTTCAGGGGAAGTGATTGTATGTTCATGGAAGAATGTTTTTAAACTGTACATTTGGTGAGATGTAGCTATGGCAGGTACACTCTGGAAATAGTGTCCATTATTATTTTATTGATCACGACCCAATATATTCTGAAGTGCTGTCCAAATGGTAAATCAAACATAGAAGTAGTTAGTGACCTAAAATATTATGACCATGTTCATAAAAAGCTTTCAGCTATTAGCCATCTGTAGCTCAGCATATATTCTACCTTATTTTAATTTTATATTTTCTCAAAATAAAACTTTATAAAAATAAAAAAAAAAGGACGGTACATAATCGAAGTCTTTGGAAAATACAATTCACAGTGACAGATCCTTTCCAGGGCTACTTATTCTTACAAATCTTGCAGTACAAAAATATCCTTCCCCTTTCCTTCAGTTATTATACAGATTTGTAACCATTGGATACACATATTTAACACCAACATAACAATATTGTTAGAGCAAACAAAAGTATAACGTACGCAATGCCTTAAAACAAGATTTACGAGTTATTCCATGCAGGTGAACAGAGTTTAAGTGGTTGTGTAAATATATTAAACAAAAACTGTATACAGATTTCTACCTTCGAGAAGATGTACTAATTAACTGGAAAAATTAGCAAGTCATTAAAATTACCAAATCATAATGATGTTTTACATAATATGCAATCATGAGCAGCTGCCAAAAGGCTTGATGATCAGCTTATCCCTGCTTCTGCAAAGTTGTTTCATGTAGTGGATTGCAATTGGTAGATTCATCTTTGCAAGCTAAACGCAAAGGGTTTTATTCATAAAAACAAACTTATTGCAGGAAATGGATAGGGTTGCCACCTCAGTCATTATTTCCCGGCCACATTTAACTTTTGCAGGCTGTCTTGCAGTATGCAGGAGTCAAATGTGACCAGAAGGATATCGATTGCCTAATCCAGTAATGGATCCCACAGAACCATGTTGATTAGTTAATTGATTTCCTTCTGGTCACATATGACTTCTAGGTACTGCAAGGCAGCCTACTAAAGTTATTTGTGGCCAGTAAAAAATGGTGGCAACCCTATAGATTTCCTGCAATCATTTCCTGTTTCATGAATACAATACTTTTTTGTTTAGCTTGCCAAGACTAGATAGGGTTACCATTTTTTCCTGGACAAATAGCCCACAACCTGAAAAGGAAGCCACGTCAACATGTTAAAACAATTGGCACTGTTTGATGTATGACATTTTAATTTATTTTTGTATTATAGTTTTGTTTAGATCAGGGGCGTCCAATGTGCGGCCTATAGACATAATTCAGATCAGCTGACAGATGTGGCCCGATTAGGGTTGCCACCTGGCCAGTATTTTACTGTAAAAAAAAATTGACATCAGGCCAATGTTAAGTCTATGGAGACAGTAGCAAGGCCAGTATTTTTCTGAAGCAAAGGTGGCAACCCTAGGCCCGATTCTATTATCATTAACATGATATAGACTATTTTTGTGGGGTCTTATCTGGCATTACTGCTAAATTAACAAACATATTTCTTCCATGGCTGGCTGCTATTCATCATTACTGTAATAAAAAATACTGCCCATTGCACATTTCTGAAGAAAAATGTTTTTGATTATGTCAGATATGCTACAGCCCTTTGACAGTTACCATGAAACAAATCTCCTACCGCTTTGTTGCAACTGATATTTCATAAACAAAACAGGGAAGAAAGATAATGTAATTTCTAAACTCAGGATTGAAATGGATTTTTCAGATAACAGAAAAAGTGCTTTTCTTCAATTTTTCATTATATTTTAGGACTTTTTTTTATAGTAAATTATATGATGTTGCAAAAATAATGCCATCTTAAAGATTTTCGCATGGCGATAAAAACAGAATATATTGTGTGGGTAACGAGAAGAGGAAAATTACAGCTAAACACAAACACTACAGAAGTGTAAAAACAGTCTTGGTTATCAAGGGGAAAAGCCAGATAGAATATATAGTAAAACTTAGAGGACTGTCCTTTTATTCTATGAATTATACTGCTGATTTAGCAGAAGAGACATGCCTGATTTAAAAATAGGACAAAAAAAAAAAAGATTCTTGCCCTGCAGTGAGCAGAACCACTTAGTCACATGTTTGCAGCCACAGCACTTGGAAGAAGCATTATGAACAGAAGAAAAAAAAAAAAACTTAACTATTGGGTAAAATGATAACACTTTGCTGATATGCTAGTAAAGTCTTGGCTGTTTCCTAAACCTAGAGGTTCAACTGCCTTGTGACACATGGTCCCAGACGACGTAAGCACCAAAACATCACAATTTGTTCCTGGCCACCGATCACAAGGTGATTAATAGCCAGGAACACTATGGCAGAGACCTGATCAGGGTCTTAGTAGACCCCGTGGGTCTCTGCCAAATGATTGCGATACCTCCGGACTTCACTATCAAAACAACACCATCCGTTCTTTGGCGAGCTTCTCAGTTTGTGCCGGTGAACACAGCACGCGTTTTCCACATCATGATTCCTCTCTCCAATCATAAGTTAGACTTTTTGATTAAGCCGAAGCACATGTCCGCAACCTACTCCAAACCAGCTCATCAGGACCCACCAGTTGGAAAGCATTGATTTAAATGATGGTCATTTGCTATTATTGTTTAAACATACACAAGACTGTATACCTACAAAATACATGACTTTGTGCCATCAAGTGTACCTTGAAGAGTGAATGCTGCTTTGAGAGCAAAGTGACTTTGTGCCATCAAGTGTACCTTGAAGAGTGAATGCTGCTTTGAGAGCAAAGGGTGGTCACACCAAATAGTGATTACATTTATTTCTGTTTAATCACTTGGCATTTTGACTATTGATAAAAATAAACTATTAACATGTGTCTTTTTGAAAAGCATTCTTACCCTACAGCATAAAAAAATACTAAATATAAAACTATATTAAATATAGTAAATATTCTTTCACATTTAAACTATTTTTCATATTTAATAAAAATATGATTGGGAAAAAATGCATTTGTTTTTGTCCCCCTTTACTCCAGTAATTCTGCTGATCTTTCATTATTGCCCCTATAGCAAACCATTTCACACCCAGGACTTGCCAATGCATCCTGGTGTCTAGTGAGGCAGCTGGAAGATGTCTGGGCACTGTATGCAGACATCCTCTGATGGTGCCTGGCACTTTTATGCCACCCAGGCATTCCGGCTCAAAAGACCTGGTGGAAGTGATGCCGAGGATCCAGGTCTCCTGCAGCTCTGCAGAGAGCCTGGATCGAAACCAGACCTCATTTGAGTTCTGATAATAAGACGAACCTTGAATATAAGACGAGAGGGGACTTTTTCAGAGTAATTGCTCTGAAACAAAACCTTCTTATATTTGAGCAAATATGGTAATGATAAATCATTAACATGGTTGCTTAATACAACATTTCCATGCTTTACAAAAATGTATTTTATAATTTAAAAAAAGTATAAATTTGGAGATGATGGATAGGAATATGAAAAATTTACTTTGCTCATTCCAATCTTTTGTTTCCAATAACGCACAATAGGGTGTAGATAGTGCAATATGCAAAACTTAGAACAAGATCACACAAAATTCATGTTCATTCCATCCTTCCTATCGAATGCAGAAACTCTATAAAAAGAGTAGCTAACGACAACAAAAGAAAATTCAAGTTTTTTAATCCCTTCCCACATAAGCATGTCCTATGTTTTCATCTAAACAGCGATGAGCAATGCGGCGGATCCTACTGCTCACTCGGATAGACTATATGTAACTGGTGCTCAAATGAGCGCTTGTCACATTTAGATTAATCACCAGTGATGTTGCAGGACTTCATGCTCTTCAGGCACGGACTCAGAGGGTCTGCGAGGACTCTAATTGGGTCTCTTCTGTGGTGTTCCTGGACTTCCCCACTCTGTGAACATGTCTCAAGGAAACAAAATCACAGATCCCTTCACCAGAAATTCTATAGCTTTTACTTTTAGTTTTATTCACGAATACCTAATATTAATAAATATGAAGTAGATGTGAAAAAAGAGCCTTGCTTAAAGGGACTGTCTAGTGCCCAAAATGCATTTTCCAAATTTTAATGCATATTAATGTGCTTTCAAAGTACTTTAAAATGCATGTCTTACATTTTGCATTGCTTAAAATATAAAATACTTACAGGTAGAAGAAATTGTGAAATGACCGCAAACAAGGACTGCCCACACTAGATGAGTAAAAGTCAATTCCTTTTTTTTTGCTGCAGGAACCAATGAGAATAATGCCATTTAGATGAATGGAATATCCTGTCTCTCTAGTGGTCATGGGACAATGTGTTGCACTGTTAAGAGATCCTACTGTGTACAAGAGCAAGGTCACTCATAGGCCACTCAATTTGAAGAGGACAGGAAGTGACTATATGAAACAAAACTTTATATCCTCAGCGTCTATAGAATCAGTACTGCAGCACCTGCAGTAGAACATGCAGAGTAAATTACTGGGGAGGGCTTAAGTCAAATATTAAAAATGTGATTTATACAGAATGTCTGCATCAAATCACATAGGGATAAAATCATGTGCATTATACAAGCAGTGATCTTCATCTTGCACCAAAGTGAGTTTGGTGACTAGACTGTCCCTTTAAGAGTAAGAATCGTACAACTTGTTTGGTTTTATATATGTGGGTGTATCTTCAAATATTCATAACAAGGGTAGTAATATTATATACATTTTCATTCAAGTCATTTCCTTTCGCTCGCACCATACTTTCAATATCAATTGAGTAGTTTTTTTTTTGAAGCAACCTTCAAAAGGATTGCTGGATGAATACTCCAAACATTGTTAGCAAATTACTCAACATAGTGAAGATGCAGGTGTCCTGACGCTCTATTTAGTCCTAATACTTTCACAGGTGAATACTACTCTGATTTGCTTTGCATACAATTTATCAAATATATAAATTCAATGTTTTTGCCATATATAATATACCTGTTATAGGAGCTATATAAATAATATGTATTCATATAAACAAGGATTTTAGAACAGTGGTCCTTCATTTCAAAGGAGTTCCTGCTGTGGTATAGGTTATTGTAATAAGATGTAGCTAGCACATTGTATCAAAAAAAATGGTATGGTCCAACAGTGAAAATAAACATTTGAAATACTTTACAAAAGCAGGAAAATAAAGCCTGAAGTTCAGCCAAAAAACTGTAATTGAAAAAAAGGGGGAAAGGTTATTTCTACAGAAAAAAAAAAAAAGATTAAAGTTGCTTTGCTTGTATTATACTTGGGAACTATGACAAATGATCAGTGACAAGGTCAAATCAATCGGTAGACTAATCCAGTTAGAACGGTTTGTCGATTTTGTTTAAAAACTTTAACAACTGAGACTAAAAGGGACAACATAGTCATGAAAATGTATGATTTATTCAATATGTTTTTAAGTTTATGTCTTTATTTTGAAAAATATATATTTTTTGGCAGTGCTGTGTTACACGTATGAGGAGGGTAAAGCATAATCTCTGAAATCGAACTGGCTTTTCAATCCAAAACATGAACCTTTCTGTACTACAGCATATAAGGTTTGGACCCAACAGTGGATTTTTCAGTTTGTCTACATACCAAAATTAAAAATGACCTAATGCAAAGGTTTTGTTACAAGATATACTAGTATCAAGATCTACTTGTAGATAAGGTGCCACGGATCCTCAGCTCCAACAAAAGTACATTTAAACCCTCCACATGCTCCTTCTATGTGTCTTCAGACCTGCTGGGAATTCCAAGCCCCAATATAAGAAAGCACAAAACTGAGAGAAAGGCAGGGAGACAAGCTTCAAGGTAAGGTGTACAAAAGCGATGTCTTTACTCCATAAAGAAGTAGCGCAGTTTATTCCATAAAGAATTTGTGGCAACAATCCTAGTTTCCCTGGAGTCTCCATAGAATTGAGATAGTTGGCTGACTGCAACATTACTCTGTACAGCGCCCCCAAAAAAGTATTCCAGTCAGGAAAAAGTCAAGCTTTGCTACACTGTGAAAACAACGGCTTTAAACTTACCAACATATAGCGTGTTAAAGTAAATTACTTCTGTGTGACAAACAAAAGATGAGCGCAAAGGATATGGCAAGAAGAAAAAAAAAGAAAGAAAAAATATGTTCTTGCGGTTACTTGCAACAGTTAGTCACAATGTTTAGAATGATGAATTAAGAAAAAAAGAAAGACATTATGGAACTAGAGAGAGCAGAGGAGAGCTACAAAACTAATAAGTGGAATGGAAGGTTTTAAGTTATGAAGAAACGCTGGAAAGTTACATTTCTACACGCTAGAGGGGAAATGATAATGTTATATAAATATGTACAGGGCCCATATAAAGGGCTTTCTAAAGACCTGTTCAATAACAGAACGGTACAAAGGACAAGAGGTCACCTGCTAAGACTTGAAGAAAGGAGATTTAGTCTACGACAGCGGAAGGTATGGAATTAACTGCCAGAAGAGGTAGCACCTACGGTGGAAGTCTTTAAAAGCGGCCTGGATACTTTAATTATCAAGAGCATATAGGGCTATGCATGTTAGTATAGGAATTAATATTTATTTAGTGTTTGTTGATCCAAGGAGGAATCCCATTCCGTTTAGAGTCAGGAAGGATTTTTTTTTTATCCCCACTGAAAGCAGAATCCAAAATTGCTGAAAAAAGGGGTTTTTATTTGCCTTCTTTTGGAACAACAGCAGTAAACAAGGAATGGGAAAATGGTTAAACTTTATGGACGCAAGTCTTTTTTCAACCTAAATCAAGTATGAATTACACTAGCAGGCCAGAACATGAATTTCTATAAATATATCACACATGTCAAAATATTTTTATTTTCATTTCACTAAACAAAAATCCAAAATGTGTTGGAAACTAGATAGGCAAATTGGAGTGTTATACTGCTGATATTTTTATATTATATTTGATGAATTGCATAAAATGTTACCTATTACTACAAGAATAGCAGCTATTTGTTATGTCTAACTTTTTTGCTAAATAATCCTGTCTGGTGAAAGAAATAGATTTAAAATTACTTCACTTTTAAAAGGAAACATGCACCAATCCCCCCCCCCCCCCCCTTCATTAATGAATCTGGTTTGTGTGTATTGCATAAGCAAAATGTGCCGTTTTTGAGGAAATGGGTTTACAGCCCCTGGCTCTAGTTTTCCAATGTCTGCCCCCTACTTGTCAAGATTCCAAGCATTCCTGTCTGCTCCATCTTCTCTGCAGGTTATATCCTAGCCTTTTCTCCTCCAACGTTCCTCCTTTAAAAGTACAACAGTCAGCAAATGATCAAAGGGATACAAATAAAGTACCTTACTGAGCCCTCTTTGTTCTGTTTAGCTCTATCAGGGAGAAGACATATTGTTGAGAATATTGGGTCAGATGAAGGAAAATCTGACCCAAGATTCTAAACAACCTGTCTGTCCCCTGACAGGTATATAGAGCAAATCTGGTTCAATAATGTACTTTATTTGGATTTCATTAAAGCCACTAAACTTTTTTTCAGATGTGTGTTCAGAAAGTAGAAGCACAAGTGAAATAAGAAATGTCCCTAGTTTGAGGATAAACTGGCACTTTGTAAGGTCTCCTTCTGCTGTCCCCTTTTTGAAACCCGACAGACCCCGACCAGACGAGCAGGGTAAGTTCTCACTCTGATTGGCAGTGTGTGTGCGGACAGTGTAGAGAGATAGAGGTCGGTTCTTCTTGTACAAAGTAATCCCACCATTTTAATTCTTGCTTCTTTTCGATTTCAAATGCCTACAAGTAATGCAATCTTTCAAATAAATATATATTTTTGCCAACTGTTGTGACCAGTGTCCTGATTGGCTGAGATCAGGAGAGAAAAGAGGCTATACAGCTCATGAACTAGATTGCATACATATATTTATATCCAAATGATTAAATACATCTTTAAATGTGTTGTGCTGCCATCTGGTACAATAAGTGTTAAACATACAGAGGTGTGTACTTATTAATTTAATCATTTGGAAAGAAAAACACATCCAAAGCAAAATAATAATGTTTAGTGCTTCAAAAAACACTTGTCCTGGAGGTAATTGTTAATTTACGTATAAGCTCCTCACTCTCGGTATAAACTACACATGAGAAATTTGACATTAATTCGGCTCACGTACATTCCCATTAGGGAAATAACAAACGCCCCCAACTACAGTGTTACTCAGGGAGAAGATTTTTGTATCCTGCCTAATAATTTTGATATATGTGCTAAACTCGTCCACAAAATGGACATTGGGCCTAGTGTGGAAGGAATGAGAGAGACATCTACTAAATCTTCCTGCTAGGGAAAGAAAGAAAAAGCATACCCATCGCACTAACCAGTAAATCATGAGAGGAACATAAAATGGTCATGGTAAACAAGCAGGCATCAATAAAAAGACATTGCCATATTTCAAGACAGGATGATCAATGCATTCGCTTTTTAATAGTTCATCACAGAGCAGATCCATCTCTCTATTCACTTTTTATAAAGTAATCCCTAGAGAGTCAGAATTATTGTTTAGCATCCTGAAACCTCCTCAACCATAAGCTTGCAATCCAATATTTATGCAATGTTAATGCAGCACTTAGGAGGAGAAAGTGCTGACACCACAGATGAGAACATAATTGTGTCTACAATCTCTGTAATGGACAAAAATAAAAAAGGAGAGGTAGGGAATGAGAGGATGCCCATCACCAATTAAGTCCCCCCTTATTCTGAGGGAATTTGGGAGACTGTACAGTAAGAAGTATGGAGGTATTTGGGGTTATCGGTGAAAATGCATACATGTTATGTACTGATAGGGAACATTCCTGACATGACAAAGTATTTTACGTTACATTTCTTAACATAATTATGTTAAAAATCATATTAACCAGCATTATTGACTCTAGCTGTAACTGCCACTTGACTCCTTCAATGTGGAGATGGCCATTTTGGAATTTATAAATCCAGACATTTCCCCACAGAGATTAACATTGAACAACAGTGCACTCCACCAGTCGGCATGACCGCAAGGTGTGGCCCAACTGACAAAGCTACCATATTCGCATCACCTATAAATGTGTAGCTTTGTTTGAATAAGGTGGGTTAAAAAAGTTACGGACTATTTTTGCATTACTGCTACATTTTCCTGAAAGCTATTTTGCACCACTACTGGAAATATATTTAAATGCAGCCCAATATGCACCTGCATTTTTGATCCTCTGGTCCACGTCAAAAAAAAACATAGACTCCCGAGTTGTACAATACAGGGAAGTTCAGCATTGATTTTAATGCAGTGTCGAAAATTGCCACTTTCATTTAACTTTTCCTACATCATATTGGTTATCACATTGTATTTTATAAGTTCCTTTCCCTATTTGTTACAAAGACAGATTTTATATATATATTATTAGGTATGATACAAAAATCTTATTCCTGAGAAGATATTTATATATTTTACACACACACACACACACAAATTCAAGTCCCGTGAGTGCTCCTATCTTGTTGGAGTTCTACATACTTGGTTATTGGATTGCACCAGGGCATCACCTCAAGTTCACAAAGTTTGCCGCTCATTCTTCGTTATATATCTACATACACAGTGATCTTACCAGCCTCTGAGTTGTGCACCGATCAGGATTACTATTCTATTGCTCTATCTCAGGACGCTGTTCTTATTTTGGATTGCATTATCATTATGAAGGACTTTGCTCATAGAGCTGGGGAGCTGTCTGCGCATGCTGAGATTTGTGCTATTACAGATGAACAGATCACACAGGCCTTATGGACTACTGCATCCTCTATATTACCTACTACAACCAAAGCTAAAGATGTTGTTAATGAACTCACTTGTTTGAAGAAGCGATTAACCGATTTGGATCTCTTTTTATTAACCAACGTATACCCCGCGGGTTCAGGAATAGGAATTCGCCTACAATTGGGCGAAATAACCCAGAACTATGTAGAACATGGACTGCAGTCCTAAAAAATGTTCCATGGACCTAATTATTCTCATCATTGAGGAAGTTGGGAAAGAAATTAAACTCATAAAACAACAAATTCAGAAAATGTACCTTATTGCTGATAATATATCAAAAATACAAGAACAAATAGATAAATACAGATTACATCTGATCCACTTCCAAACGTCAAAAGCTTAAAAAAAAAGTAGAGGAGGGTTATATACATTTGATCCTCATGTAACCAACACCTCTGTTGCTACATTTGGTTGTATGTTGGGGGCACAAGCTAGTCATATTTCCCTATATAATAAGTCCAGAAAAGAAAAGAGTGCATTGCATAATTTAACAAATGATCCTAACATCATTGTCTGGTCCGTGGACATCGATGGTGGCATTGCTATTATGGACTATGATCAATACCGGGCCGAGGCCCTTCGCCAGCTCGCAGATACTATAGCGTCTAAACTGTCACACACTTAACCTCACAGAAAAATGTAAAGGCACAGGGGACCAGTTAACACATGGTTCTGAATATGCATATTTCAATGACTAGGTAAGAATTTTTTTTACCCAGCTGCATCCTCGTATCCCTGTGCTATACCCATTACTCAAGATACATAAATGCCTGCATAACCTCCCCTGGCAGACCTATTGTGGGATCTTGGGACCTCTTGGAAAATGGGTAGATTTTCATCTATAGAGGTCTGCTCAGTCGCTCAGTACAAATCTCAGAGCTACTAGTCATCTCATTGATAAGGTCACATCTATGCATATACCTGAGGGTGAGGTCTGGTTAATTATGTATGTGACGTTTCCAGCCTTTATACTATTATCCTCCATGATGCTGGTGTTAGATAGGTTGGCGAGGTATTAGGATAATCAACTTGCGATGATGGGCCATCTATTGATTTTGTTCTTGAAATGTTGGATCTGTGCCTTAAACTAAACTGCTTTCATTTTGAAGATAAATATTTGGTACCTCAATGGCACCCGCGTATGCCAATTGTTATATGAACATATATAAAAAATTCCATATTTTGAGGCCCTATCCTGACCATCTTCTTTGGTATGAAAGGCATATTGATGACCTTATTATGGTGCGGCACAGCAAAAGTCATGTTCATTTCTTGGACCTCACTTTGTCACTTTAAGGGGATTGAGGGATCGCATTTGCTTTTCTATTTGCAGAAAGCCTAAGGATCGTAATACGTTACTTCAGTTCACAAGTTTTCATCCCCTTACAAGTTTTTAATTCCTTAGTTCTGAAAACAACCTCGGATAAACTCAATGTTGCTACTGAATTGGATGACAAGTATCAATGTTTCATTGAACGTTATTGCCCGATGAATTTGCTACTTCAGGCAAAGGAACATGCCAAAATTACCATTGCACAAGAATCTGTCCAACAGCATCGTAGCATATTCATATTCAACGACATATACATGCAAACTGGAAATTGCTTTCAACTGATCACGCCCTGGCTTCATGTTTTTCAAAAACCCCTATTACTAGTTATAAAAGTTGACTAAAACTGAAGGATCTGTTATCTCCAACCGATTCAATTAAATACTATGCAATGCCATCGAGGATGGGGAAACCAGGGTGTTAGAAGTGTACTGGTTATGTTACTTGTAGCCACATGACACAAGGTGACAACTTCTTTTCATTAATACCCTGGACAAGAAATTCATATACGACACAATTACATTACAAACAGACCATGTCAGCTATAAAATTGTGTGTGTTTGTGGCATGAATTATGTCAGTAAAACTGATTAGACGATGTTCCACGTGAGTGCTTACGTCTTCTTGGATTTCTATATATATACTGGGATGAACTGAAGCAGCCAGTCTGGGACATTTGCGAAAACTTTCTCG